>OU744797.1:28031069-28765038 GCA_916614155.1 Mesoligia furuncula
TACTGTATGAGATTTGTGGCCTAAGTCTACTAATCTACAAACATTGCAATGATCTCTCCATTGTGGATTTTTTGTGGCAAATCTGTCAAAAACTCGCAATAGAGAAACTATTGACCCGCTTATAAATTAATACACTTGGCCCCCAGTATAAGTATGGCTATTTCTCGTAATTTGTAAAAACTCACAATAGAGAAACTATTGACTCGCTTACAAATTACTAGACTTGGCCCCTGTATAAATAAGGCTATTTCTCGTAATTTGTAAAAACTCACAATAGAGAAACTATTGACTCGCTTACAAGCTTACAAATATGTAGACTTGGCCCCCAGTATAAATATGGCTATTTCTCGTAATTAGTAAAAACTCACAATAGAGAAACTATTGACTCGCTTACAAATTAGCAGACTTGGCCTTCAGTATAAATATGGCTATTTCTCGTAATTAGTAAAAACTCACAATAGAGAAACTATTGACTCGCTAACAAATTAGTAGACCTGGCCCCCAGTATAAATATGGCTATTTCTCGTAATTTGTAAAAACTCACAATAGAGAAACTATTGAGTCGCTTACAAATTAGTAGACTTGGCCCCTGTATAAATATGGCTATTTCCTGTAGTTTGTAACAGACAGGTATAGGACAGACCGAAAACAGTTAATCATATTGGAATTCAAGTGTGACCTCTCAAGCTTCGCTAATGAGACACAAATGATTTTCTATTGTATCGTATTCTATAGGATACGCGCGGAGCTTGACGGGTTAGTGTCTACTTTAATCAGAAGGACAATTCTCGTAATTAAAAACGATCAAAATCTAGTAGAAATCTCATCTCAGCGTCAATTTATGTCAAATACTTGTCAAAACTGTAAGGAAATTAGAAGTAATTTTGAAAGTTGGGGACTAAGATCGGGGGGCCCAAAAAGGTCACTTTGACAGAATCATAAAAGGATAACAAAATAGACAGTTAACTGTTAAGTTCATCATCATCATCATCATTTCAGCCGAAAGACGTCCACTGCTGGACATATGCCTCCCCCAAGTTGGGGGGGGGTTTGCCATAATCGCCACGCTTGGCAGGCGGGTTGGCGATCGCAGTATAGTATGGTGGTGGAAAGCATAGAGAACGCTGCTGCCCATTCTCCGGTACGACCCTTAGTCGCCTTTTACGACACCCACGGGAAGTAAGGGGTGGTGGTATTCTTTAAGTTCGGCACCACACAGACTGTTAAGTTAATCGTATCAAATCCATTGGTGAAGCATTTTTCAGTTATTTTTTTTTTTTGTCTGTGCTAAAATACCAATCAACCTAATCCAAATCCAATCCCAATCTCTTTGATTGTACCTACCTAGTGCAGCGAAAAAAAGAAAAACACGGACTGTCTTCGCCATTTTATAATTCTTAATGTTATCCTTTTATGATTCTCCAAAGTGGCCCTTTTAGGCCCCCAGACTATGAACGTTCTTACGAGAATTGCTCCTCTGTTCGAATGAAGGGAGATTCTCAGTTAGCCATCCATAACTTTTCTAGCCATGAATGTCCTCAATCGTTTCTTTTAATGTTTCAGAAATCCAACAGCATACGAGAGCTTGCTCATTGACGTGAAATGGCCAAGATACACAAACGAAGAACCAAACTATTTGGAAATAGGTAGCAAATTGAAAATAAAGAAGGATCTGTTCGCAAACCGCTACAAATTCTGGGACAGAGTGTATGAGAAATATTACTGGAATCCCATGCCTGTTCTTGCAAAGAAAAAGAGTAATAAAGTCTAGTGAAATAAAGTTGTATTTTGTAATGAACTTCTCTCTCACGGGTCCCGTTTTTACCCTTTGGGTACGGAACCCTAAAATAGCAGATAAAAGTGGGGGATAGAAGTAAGGTAGATCAAAATGAAAAAGAAATTGTGGAACCGGAAAAACACTTCAATGTTCACAATAAAACTCATCTGTTTGTTTATTGCTTTCTGCCCCCTAACAAAAAGTGTCAGTTGCCAACGGTAACCCTAAAAAAAATGACTTGCTTGACAAATTGTGTCTAACGATAGGCAACCAATACACCAATATTGTATACGTTTCCCTTCTCAGTTCTCCAGAAAATCTTTCTGTAAATATACAAAACAAAGTCACCTTTCTTGTCCGTCCGTTTCTAAACTACGCGATGTATTTTTATATATTTATTTAATCATTTATGTACACACATATATAAATAGACAAGAAATATATTCAACTAGCTGCGCCCCGTGGCTTCACCCGCATAAGTTTCGATCCCGTGAGGATATCAGGTAAAAAGTAGCCTATATGTTAATCCAGGGTGTCAGCTACCTCCATACAAAATTTTATCAAAATTGGTCCAGCCGTTTGACCGTGAAGATGTAACAAACATATAAACACCTCCCCCCTTCCACATACACACACGCTCACACACTCACAAACTTTCGCCTTTATAATATTAGTGTGATACGAGCCTTTATCCCGGAAGGTATGCTATTTTGGCTTTTAAAACAGCCCAGAGAGGCAATTTTCGTAATTTTAAGAACGTTATCTCAGTCTCAATCTGTCACAATATCTCTAATTTCCCCACATTTTTGACAAGTTTTTAACATTGATTGTAATGACATGAGATTGCGACTAGATTTTAAACGTTTTTTTTTAATACGGGAATTTGGCTTTCTGTTCATATTAAACTTAAATTTATAATAGAGAAATACCGGTGTTTTGTCAAGTCAAAAAAGCCGTGTGAAGCAGGGGTAGGACGCTAGTAAAAAATAAAAAGTTCAAAAATATTTGCGGAATCCCAATATCAAAGGGGAATGATCACCATTTTTCAACGCCCGAATGTGTGGGAGTCTCCCCTTGTGAATCGATGGGTTTTTATAAAAAAAATCTAAGCCTTACATTTTTCTACCATTATTAACCCCTGTTCAAGTGCCGCTGATTTTGGTTTGGTCCAATGAAGTGGCGGAGGATTCAGAAGGTGTGAACATTTTAAATAAATTAGTATGGATTTTATTTATATAAAACTGAACTTTTGTATAGTATTAAAAGAAAAAAAATGAATGAAAATCTGCTTTCTATTGCTGTATCGTGAGTAGTTATTGATACCCATAACATCTATGAAGTTTACACAAAAAAACTGTTGTCAATGACGACACAAAAAAAATCATAAAACTAATTATTTTTTACCAGACTTAAAAAAAAGGAGGAGGTTCTTAGTTCGTCAGAATCTTTTATTTTCTTTGTAGGTATGTTCTCCGATTACTCGAAGACGGCTAAACCGATTTGGAAAATTCTTTTTTGTTTGAATATTTTCCAAGTGGTCTCATTGTCATCTGAACAGGATCTGATGCTGGGATTCTGGAGAAATCGAAGGAATTCTTCAAATATTATAGGCGCACCTATAGCGGTTTGGGTATTTTTCATAGTAACTCGTGCATTTGCACTTGGAAAGCACCATTTGGTGAAGTGGAACTGATGATGAAGACCACAGATGGCCACCGGAACTACTCAATAATAAGTATTTCAAGGGTTGCGATTCGAATATTTTAATATTATGGTTGCTAAGCAATTTATGCTCGTCACAATGAGAATGGTGAAATGGAGCTGATGGCGGAATACCAGGAGAACTCCTCAACAATTAACGTCCCTGCATCGGGAAAAGCAATATTTTGTAAATATGCGATGAGCAAGTTGACATTAGGCTATTGTTACTTAGATAAATTATAAACAGACCCACTAAAAAGCGAGAAATAAAAACTTTTTAACAAAAACAAAAAACACTACAATCATGTAAGTGAAAAATAACTTTAATTTCGGAAGTCGGCAAAAAACTAAAATACAGATCCAAATCCATTCGAAATTAAAGTTATTTTTCACTTTGTAGTGTTTTTTTTTGGAATTAGTTTTTTTTTTTGGTTAAAGTTTTTATTGTTTTATCATGTTTAAAATCGCTAGCCATCACGTTTGCGCAGTTTCGCTACCTACCTACCTAATTTATTTTGACCCTGTATAGAGCAGCGTTGAAGCAAAAAGGGAACATTTTCCCAGTCTTGGGCCATAAAGTAGGTTTTCATTCCCTTTGAGACGCTAACACCCATAACTTACAACGCTAACCCGGTGTGACTGACACCTCTAAACAAGGGCTCCCCTTCCTTGTTGCAAATATTTGAACGATTCCAAATGATGCACGTGCTATTGAAATTTGTGCTCGAATTTCCAACGGGGGGGCTCTCTCTCTATTCGGAAATTTGCAGTTCATTTTCTTTGAAATTGACTGACGGGACACTGTCGGCCACAGACGTGGTGCGTGAGGTGAATTTTAACTATTCACTAAAAAGACGGAGATCACCACAGATAAGATAGTCCTAGATAACGCAAGTATCACGATCTGTATGAAAACCTTGCGTGCCATTTTGTGACTACCTACTATGACGTCACAAGCACTATTCAGTGATGGGAAAATCAAATCAATTTAAAGGCTTGGCCGCGTGCGGCACCCGACTTGCCCCACCCCCAGGGCCTAGCGCCAGCGCTCACGCTCACCCAGCCAGCAGTACACAGGACTGAGCGCGAACGTGGCGGCTTACGATTTTTGTACGTAAGCTGGTGCGATTTTTGATTCGCGAAGTAGTTGTTCTTGCGTTATCTAGGTGTATCTATATCTGTGGCGATGACATGTTGATCCACAGATAGCGATTTCAATTTCATTCGTAGTGAGCTGAACTACTAACATTCATTTATGTCAAACTAGTCGGCGTGGAGGTCGGGAATTAGGTATCCCAAGGGAATATAAATGATCCTATGCCCTATCCCGCGGGCGACTAGGGGCTTTTCGCTAAGTAATAACAGCCCCACAGTTCGATCGATCAGGTTAAGCTACGCTTGCCGCAGTTAGTCCGTGGATGGGTGACATCTGTACAAACCAAAACCGCTCCGTGCCTCGGAAAGCACTTTAAGCCGTTGGTCCCGGCTGTCATTCGTCAACCAGTCTTACGAAGGGGTATCTTATTACCCAGTCACTGGGTTTTGGAGGTCAGGGAGCCTGAAAGGCCACTTTGGCAGAATCATAAAAGGATAACATAGTTATCTGTTAAGTTAATCGTATCAAATAACTGAAAAATATTTCGTCAATGGGATTCCATTGACGAAATATTTTTCAGTTATTTTTTTTTGTCTGTGCTAAAATAGCAATCAATCCAATCCAAATCCAATCCCAATCTCTTTGATTGTACCTAAGGAGGGCAGCGAAAAAAAGACAAACACGGACTGCCTTCGCCTTATTATGATTCATAATATTTTTAGGCCCCCAGATAGGAATCGCTCCATGTAAATTACTGGTATTCACCTGCATTCGGTTAGACAGGAAGCCAACCTTAATATATTTATGGCAAAGGCTAGGCCGATGATGATGTCCTAACCGCGGGGTAATTGCGTAATACAATAACAGTAGCAATGGCTTTTAGACGTATTCCACATTGGGCACCAGCTTAAAAGGCACCTGAGTGAATGTGCCGCTGTGTGTCAGGTGCATTCACTCAGGTGCCATTTAAGCACAGCAACACTTACTTTATTATCAAAAAATAATTCGCGGCTTTCGTTCAAGTCTATACACGATTCATTACAAAAATCGACAGGACCGGTAGGATTGCATGTATTATTACGTTCAAGTAAATCACGAAGCTCACCTACTTCCCTGGATAATTTATGGTACCTACTGCCCGTACGTCGAGATCGTTTGGATTTTCTATGACGGTGGCGCCTTGCACGTCTTCGTTTGCGGCTCGCGAGTTACCTGTACTACTATTAGAGCTCGATGAAGTACTAGAACCACTGGATGAACTGCTAGTCGATCTGAGGCGAGACGTTTTTGGAGCCATTGACACTTTACCAGGATTGATTTCAGAAGGCACAGCCTGGTTATCCATCCTAGTACATCCTAGTAGGCCAGGTAGGTCAGGTGCCATTTAATAGTTGATGTTGTGTTGTGATGTTTACCCAGTTGATGGCAATAAGCTCACCCCCCACCACCAATGATAAAAAATATTTATTTTTTGTAAATTGGTTACAAAAAAAACTGGCCAAGTGCGAGTCGGACTCGCACACGAAGGATTCCGTACCACAAGGCAAAAACGCCGAAAAAAACACGTGTGTTGTAGGGGAGCCCCGCTTAAATATCTATTTTATTCTGTTTTTAGCATTTGTTGTTATAGCTGCAACAGAAATACATCATCTCATCAGTAAAAATTTCAACTGTCTAGCTATCACGGTTAATGAGATACAGCCTGGTGACAAACAGACAGACAGACAGACAGTGGAGTCTTAATAATGGGGTCCCGTTTTTACGCTTTGGGTACTGTAGCTAAAAACACTTTTACAGGTCAATGAAAGTGCAAAGGTCAGCAGTGGTGCAGGGTGGTACAGCAGTAACAATATCCATCATTTAGAAGGAACATAATACTCGTATTATAATGTGTGATAAAGTGCCTTTCCATGGCTGCAAAGAAGAGGGAAACACGGAGACCTCAAACCACATGGATGACGAAGGTCCAAAAGGACATAAGGGATGGGACTTACGGAAGATGATGCACAAGACCTAAATAAATGGCGTCGCATGATTGAGAAAACCGACCCCGAATAATGGGAAAAGGCGAGGCCAAAGAATAAAGAAGTGATATCATAATATTGTGTAGTTTTTAGGGTTCAGTACCCAAAGGGTAAAAACGGGACCACTAAGACCCCACTGTGCGTCTGTCCATCTGTCACCAGGCTGTATCTCATGAACCGTGATAGCGAGACAGTTGAAATTTTCACAGATGATGTATTACTGTTGCCGCTATAACAACAAATACTAAAAACAGAATTAAATAAATATTTAAGGGGGGCTCCTATACAACAGACGTGTTTTTTTCCACGTTTTTGCCTTGTGGTACGGAACCCTTCGTGAGCGAGTCCGACTCGCACTAAACAAATAAGGATCCAAGACTCAGGCGAAAGCTTGAAAATACGCCGTAAATTTCTTACACACGGTTTAGGTGTACAGTCTTGTTTAATTTTAATCAACAGCTGTCGTATAAGATATGAGTTCCAATATAAGTGGGATGCCTAGGTTTAATAAGAGTTTGAGGGGGCATTATGAAGTTGAATGTTATTCATAAGCAAGCTACCCTTATTTGCAGCATGAAGTATTGTGGATAAGTAGCTCCTGTTACAGGATTTAAGAGCGTTTACGCCTTACGGCATTTCATACAAACTATCAAGCCCTTGTTTTTCGAAATGAATGAACCGATTTTAATTAAACTTCATACGCATAAGAAGGATACAAAGGTCTAAAAAGTTACTTAAGAACATTTTCGAAAAATAGTGTTACAGCCAAATTAGACCAATTTTAAATTTTCCATAGAAACAGACATTTCCAGTTTTCTTTTTTTAAATAAGACATTTCGAAAATGTTCTCAACTAACTTTTTAGACCTTTGTATCCTGCTTATATGCCTGTGAAGTTTCATTAAAATCGGTTCATTAATTTCAAAAAATAAGGGCTTGAAAGTTTGCATGAAATGCCGTACGGCCTAAAGGCTCTTAAGGTGCTTACATGACCTAAATCGCGGTCACTGTCGGACTGCATAGAAAAGAAAGAAAAACACGATGATACAACGCTGGTAAATATGAAGCAATTATTTAATCACAAAAAAAATATTGTTTGAACGAAAAAATTAAAACTCTAGTATTTTAGTATGTTGCTTTTAGAATAATTTGACAAAAAAAATCAGAATGATTTTATGTATATTAGTATGGTTTTTATTGTAAAGAGAAAGTTTTTAAGAGGTATATTCATGACTTTTTCAACGCAAATTCAGAATTCCAAATCCCCCAGTAAAATCCGCATACGCACAAAGACTCCCACAGTTTCTGCATGTACACGTCTATAACGCAGTGATCAAAGAGTGATATAAAAAAAAATGCACTCGCAAACAAATAAAAAATACCCTAACATCCTGGTTACTAAACCTGTCATAAGACGAAGCAGAATAGGTTATTACAGTGGGTAAATAGTTTTTGCACACATACACCCTCAAACTCACCCTCACATGATCACACACACTCACACTCTTTCACAACACATGATCACACACACTCACAGTCACTCACAACTCATGATCACACACTCTCACACTCATTCACAACACTTGATCTCATACTCAATAACATAGGTAATAATAGTGTTTTTCTTTTTCTAGTTTTATTATTATTTTCTTTTAATTCTCGATGACGTTTTCTTTAATTTTTATTCTCAGATTTTGTTTAGTTTGTTTGTAATTTGAAGCAAACATATTTTACTTTTATTACCGAACATGTTTTTAAAATAAATGTTTAAATGGTAAACCCTCCATATTGGTGCCCAAGATACAAGCTTGCCTAGTTTGGGGCCAATGTAAAATCTCTGTAATCTTTTGAGCAATAAAGTTTTTATTATTATTATTATACTATATTATTATATTTTTTCTATCGTATCAAATAAGTTGTATCATGTTTTCAACACACTATCTACTTAGCGTATATCCTGAAAAATATCATATACTTTCATATTTTTTTTACTGTACTCGATCATAAGCTTTTATTGTTTCTAAAACTTACGTTTTTTGTGTTTAGGTCCTGTAAGCCCCTTAATACCTCAAACAACACTGTCTTTCAGGCACAAAGATCCATAACCCATCTCTAACAAAAGTGACACGCGACAAGAAGTTAAAATATGGAAATCTTTATCGAATACACTCTATTAACTTTCTAAACATTAAATATACTCCTAACAACTGGCAAACACTTCTAACTTTTGTAAACGTTACCCCCTCAATCTAAATTCAACCCTAACTTAGGTCGTGAAGTTTGAAAATGGCTTGTGTTCGGTTGGTTTAAAAGTATGTTTATGTTTCGCGCCGTGACACAGGTGACGCAGAGATAAGTAACGTCAATTTATAAGCGTCAAAGTCACGAGTCTCGCGGGGCTGTGTTGATATTTCTTGTGCTGTATGGAATGGATGACGTCAGAGTTATTGTCAGTTAATATTAGATTCCTTTCTGAAGAATTTTTGGTGGTTTTAGGATATTGAAGGATGATTGGATATTGATTAGATATTAGGATGTTGAAGTTCACTCATACTCTATAGAAAAGGGAGGATCCTCCGACCAGACGGGTGTTATGTCTGGTGGGCAACTGCCCGATGATTCATGTCGGGCCGTTGTATCTATGCTATGCCCGGTAAACTCTGCTTGCGAGATGCAGGATTTTACGTGACGTCAGTATGACGCGTTGTTCGCAATATGGCGTTGTAGATACCGCTACAAGGAAAAGTTGAAGTTTCTCTGGGAAAGTACTGCTAACTTTTCTATTTTTGCCACTAAGGCATTGGTGTTTTCAGTTTGAGGTTGGTGGTAAAACGTTCGCATCACAGATATATCCGTTGACATGTTACAATTTGAATTCCAGTATAATAAAGCTGCACCCAATTGTGTAACACACACTATTAATCACAATCGATATTGCTATCTATCACACTAATTATAAAGGCGAAAGTTTGTGAGTGTGTGTGTGAGGGTGTGTGTGTGTTTATATGTTTGTTAGTTCTTCACGCTCAAACGGCGGGACCAATTTTAATAAAATTTGGTACGGGGGTAGCTGACACCCTGGATTACCATATAGGCTACTTTTTATCTCGATATTCCCACGGGATCGAAACTTAAGCGGGTGAAACCGCGAGGCGCAGCTAGTCGCTTCATATGTTCGAAAATTTGTCTGCTCAACAACGTAAATAACACTATGAATGTTGTTGAACTGTCAAAATGGAGGCTATTGCTATACTGATAGTGTGTTACGTAACTACCCCGCTCGCTGTTGCCACCAACTTCATCTGTGTGTATTTGTTGAACTGTCAAAATGAAGGCTATTGCTACTGTTAGTGTGTTACGTAATTACCCCGCTCGCTGTTGCCACCAACTTCGTCTGTGTGTATTTGTTGAACTGTCAAAATGAAGGCTATTGCTACTGATAGTGTGTTACGTAATTACCCCGCTCGCTGTTGCCACCAACTTCGTCTGTGTGTATTTGTTGAACTGTCAAAATGAAGGCTATTGCTACTGATAGTGTGTTACGTAATTACCCCGCTCGCTGTTGCCACCAACTTCGTCTGTGTGTATTTGTTGAACTGTCAAAATGAAGGCTATTGGTACTGTTAGTGTGTTACGTAATTACCCCGCTCGCTGTTGCCACCAACTTCGTCTGTGTGTATTTGTTGAACTGTCAAAATGAAGGCTATTGCTACTGATAGTGTGTTACGTAATTACCCCGCTCGCTGTTGCCACCAACTTCGTCTGTGTGTATTTGTTGAACTGTCAAAATGAAGGCTATTGCTACTGATAGTGTGTTACGTAATTACCCCGCTCGCTGTTGCCACCAACTTCGTCTGTGTGTATTGGGTCATCATCATCTGCCTAGCCTTTTCGTTTTTGTTGGTTGTTACAAAAGTAGTTATTTTTCCACTCTGCAATTGGCATTTTGTTTTTGTTTCGATTGTTATTGTTTTCACTTTGTTTTGTTGTCATTTTTAAGCCAGTGACGCTGGCGCATCTTAAATTGTCAATGTCAATGAATAAATAATGTGTGTTGTCGCTGGGTGGCCTTGACATCAAGCAATAGACAAAATTGTCAACATTTTTTTTAGCTTGAGTACGAGGCTTTTGACTACGTTGTGTGTGTATATTTTGTTTTTTTTTTTTTTTTCATTTCGCAATGTGCGTTTTGTTTGTGCAGAATAAACAGTGTTTCTTTCTTTTCTTTTTTCTTTTTCCCAACTATGTTGGGGTCGGCTTCCAGTCTAACCGGATGCAGTTGAATACCAGTATTTTACATGGAGCGACTGCCTATCTAACCTCCACAACCCAGTTACTGGGTAATACGATACCCCCTGGTAAGCTGGCTGGTAAGACTGGGTGTATTTAGTATTAAATGTTTTTTTTATATAGATATCCAGTATGAAAGTAGCCCATATCCTTCTATAGGTCCCAAGCTAACTATTTGTATAATTTCTTTACGATCGCTTCTGTGGTTTAGTCTTGAAAAGATAACATAATGGTAGACTTACTTTCGAATTGATACTCGTATAATGTACAGACGCCAGCACATAAGCTACCCGAAACTGCAAAATTTTCCCAATCAACTTTGAACCTTATGCTTTAGCAATAAAGTTGAAAATCTATTAAAGAAATTTGACAGATTGTATCCCGTGGGAATATCGGGATAAAAAGTATCCTATATGTTAATCCAGGAAATGGTCTATCTATGTGCCAATTTTCATCCAAATCTGTTCAACGGTTTACGCGTGATTGAGTAACAAACATCCAAACATCTTCACAAACTTTCACATATTTTTACTTTTTTTTTCATATTAGCAGGATATGGATTTATATCATGTCACACTATATTACATGACACGTAGTTCAGGTTTAGGAGAGAAACTTGTGACTAAGTAGTACCAGCCGCACGGGTCGATCGATCAGGTTAAACTACGCTTGCCGCGGTTATTCCGTGGATGGGTGACCATCTTTACATACCAGGAGGCACGGAGGGGGCCTCGGAAAGCACGTTAAGCCGTTGGGCCCGGCTGTCATTCGTGGATCTTTGTAAGTCGTTACGGGTCGTCAGAAGCCCGAAAGTTGACAACCAGTCTTACCAAGGAGTATCGTAGGTATTGCCCAGATATTGGGTTGTGGAGGTCAGAAAGGCAGTCGTTCCATATAAAATACTGGTATTCAGCTGCATCCGGTTAGACTGCATGGAAGCAGACCTCAACATAGTTGGGAAAAGGCTAGGCAGATGATGATAATGACGTAGTTCAGGTTTGCTAAGGGCTTTCACGGCTTAGAGACACCCCCCTCCCCCCTTGAACGAATCCCCTAGATCCGCACTTGTAACTACCTGAGTATCTACCAAATTTTGCTAATACACACATCAAAAGTGTCTAGGGATCAACATATATTTTTGCAATAACTTTTCTCCTGATTGATATTAATTAAAATTTTCTTTAAGGATTCATCAAATAAAGTGTTTTCGTTTGTCACAGTAACGATAAACCAAGTCACCTTTGCATTAATAAAGAAATTTGCCATTTTCCTAATAAAGGGATTTTTGACATTTGAACCACTAACACAAAAGTTCGAAAAAAAGACTGAAATAACAGTTTTCTTTAAAATTTTATTGGGTAACTTAAACAATTAATAATCCGTGTTTCTACCGCGAACACTAACAAAACAAGAACATCGGTTTGGCATACTCAAAATGAGTTCATCCAAATCACGCTGTGGAATGGCCGCCCATGTTCGTTGCAACAAAAAAAAAGGTCTTCTTGCGACTGGATACCCTCCATATTCGGCAGAGCTCTTCTCTGTAGCATATCCCATGCATGCTCAATCGGGTTCAAGTCTGGCGACTGAGCAGGCCAGGGCAGGACATTGATGTTAGCTGCGGCGAGAGTCT
Organism: Mesoligia furuncula; assembly: GCA_916614155.1. NCBI lineage: Eukaryota > Metazoa > Arthropoda > Insecta > Lepidoptera > Noctuidae > Mesoligia > Mesoligia furuncula. The sequence continues at coordinate 28,043,590 of OU744797.1, forward strand.
GTCTTACAACTCTTGCGGTGTGCGGTCGTGCATTATCATGCATTAACTGAAATAAGGGACCGATTTGCACTTGTAGAGGAACGATGACGTCTGATACAATCGTCTCAGCATAAATTTGAGCGTTGAGGTTGCCTCTGATCCAAATCAACTCAGTTCTTCCGCCGATCCAAATACCAGCCCATACCATGATGGTTCCACCACTATAAGGATGGACTTCCTGGCAGGATTTTAATCGCTGTTGGCGTCCAGGGGTTCTCCAGTGTCGTATACGTCTTGTATCCGGTCTCATACCAAAACGAGACTCATCAGAAAAGCACACGAAACGCCATTGTTCTTCTGCCCAATTTCTGTGTTCAAGAACCCATTGATATCGAATCCTACGATTGTGCACTGCTATAGGTGGTACCCGTAGCGGTCTTCGGGAATGAAGGTTCACTTCATGCAAGCGGTTTCTGACTGTTTGGTCGCTAATTAAGTTCCCTGAAGAGTGATGAAACCTCACGGCTAACATCATGGCGGTTATTGTTGGAGCTCTTCGAGTTAAGATTTAAATGTATCGGTCTTGTCTCCGTGTGGTGCAGCGATTCCGTCCTCCATGGCGCTCAGCCACGGTACCAGTGCTTCGGTAACGTGTCCAAAGTCGACTGATAACACTCTGACTTGTATTCAGAGCTAAAGCCACAGTACGTTGCCGGGAACCAGCTTCTATCATTCCCACGGCTCTGAGCATTTCTTCCCTGCTTAAATGACGTCGCCGCTCCATAATAACGTTGGTTTTAATCAGTAGTAGGGAAACAGTAGCACTAATAATGTCTTCAATGCGTTGTATGTTTTTATAGGGAAAATATTGACAGCTGATTTTCATCTTTTACTCGAATTTGATTCACAGTTCCTGATTCAAATTATGAAATGCACCAAAAAGGATCCATATAAATTTATAAAATCATAAATTTATTACAAAGCCACATCTCAATCTCAAGAAATCCGCATAAAAATGCTTGATCCCTAGACACTTTTGATGTGTGTAGTATTATTACGTAGGAATATTTAATCGTCAACTTCAATCGAACCTAATTTGCTCGTTTGTTCGGTCTGCCACTCACTAAAGCTGTGTTCACAAGCATCTTGAGGTATGTACGTATCTGTCACTTAATTAAGTGCAAGGAGAAGACGTCATTGAGAGCGATCGGTTAGCGGCATCCTGTCATCCGAGGCTGCGTTGCTCGACATCCAATACTGACGTACTTCCTTAGGTTACAGGGTGTTTCTTATTTTTCTAAGATTATTTTTTGATAATTCGCGTTTTATTTTAATAATAGGTATGGTTACAAATTACAGTAACTTCATAAGTTATGTAAACATTATTTTAAAGGAGAACACTCAGGTTTCAAAGATTTTGCAAACAAAAATTTAAGTGCTCCCAGGAAAGAAAAAAGGGTTTTCTTATGGAAAATAACACCCTTAACATTTTTTTTAAAAGGAAAATTAAAATGCAATTCGCAATTCGAAAGATGCTAGCCTTTATTCAAATAAAGTATTAAAAGCAAACCCTCATTTTCTAACTGTCAAAACCATAAAGAGTATGTAGAAAATGCTATTACTGGTGTATTCAGGTATGCCCAGAGAATGAATGCCGTCTAGCCACAGTCGGTATGCGACATGTTGACATCCGCGGTCATACCGATAGACTGGCCCCCATGTATACAGGCTGTCGCGTTCATTGGTTATATTAATATCGCTTGGAAAAGATACATGGGATTATTTACAACAGCACGGTTACTGAATGTTTGATATGCCCGGTTACTGAGTGTATGATATTCCCGGTTACTGAATGTATGATATGCCCGGTAACTGTATGTATGATATTCCCGGTTACTGTATGTATGATATGCCCGGTAACTGTATGTATGATATTCCTGGGTACTGTATGTATGATATGCCCGGTTACTTTATGTATGATATGGACGGTTACTGAACGTATGATATGCCCGATTATTGAACGTACGATATGCCCCGTTAATGTATGTATGATGATATGTCTGGTTCCTGTACCTATGTTTTGTCAATGCAGATCGTTTTTTAAAAGACCACAAGGTTGAAAGAAGATCAGCGAGTAAAAGAGGGGAACATCATTAAATTACCAAAAAGTTTTTTAAAGGACAAATTAATTATTTCTACTTTTAAATAATTATGAAAATGTCCTGTACGGAACCGTACATTACTTTACCGAATTACGAGCCGTGCTTTCTGCACAACACAGCATTTGTACCTATTGTTGCAAATAAAATATTAAAATAAATCACTGTTTAACGAAAATTCACGGCAGTCGGTTTTATTTCATCATCCCAATAGAATCGCCCGTTATCATCTCAGTAAGTGCAGGGATTCCCTACATTTTCACGGCTCCCTTATTTAAAGTTACATTATTTAAAAAAAACCGTATTTAAAACAAATATACCAAATAATCATAACATTGTATTTATTTATAGCAGTATTTAAATAAAAACAACATCAACCTTCAAACAGCCTGTATCCTCAGTCTTGCTTGCACATTCCAGGGGCGTATCGCTATGCAAACTGGGATCGAACGCGCTCAACCAGCGACATAACTATCCATATTGCCTGCACAGACGGACAGACCGACAAATTACGCAGTTCTGGAATAAGTAAATCTCCTAGCTCAGTCTATGTACAGCCACGAGCATAAATATCTTGGTAAGACGGACTGGTGACATCTGGTACACTTGCGCGAAACACATTTCCGCGAAAGACACTTGCACGAACTCACTTACGTGAAAAGACATTTCCGCGAAAGCACTTTTGCGCAAATGGACTTTTGCCAGACAGGGCACTTCGCGAAAAGACATTTCCGCGAATGGACTTTTGCGCGAATGGACATTTGCGAGAAAGACACTTGCGCGAATCCACTTGCGCGAAAGACACTTGTACCAATCCTGCTACCAGGCTGGTGTCCGCAACTCCACGTCAAAGCACGTATTTTACATGCATAAATATCTTACAATTATAAGATACTTGCTTATGCCCGCGGCTTCGCTCGCGTTAATTTAGAATTTGACAATCAATTCGTTTTGAAAGACACGTGGCGCCATCTATTATCATAATAACGTTATTGTTGTTTTTCTCAGAACCAGAATTTTGTTTCGGGATGAAAGGTACCCTATGTCCGTTACTGTACACCTGACAACGTAGGTATATGCAAAATTTCAGGATGATCGGTCAAGTGGTTTAGGCGTGAAAAGGTAACAAACAAACAAACAAACTTACTTTCGCATTTATAATATTAGGATTCTAAAGCGATTTTATTCGATGTTATTTATAGGAATGTTAGAATGTTACAAACATAGTATTTTTGAAAACATACTATTATAAAATAGGTATTTTCTCAAAGTGGTTTCAATTGTTATTATACGAGAAAATCGCTGTTTAATTTGCTAAGTGTATGTACCATAGCAGTGTTCATAATCTCAGATAATTTACATTCCATCGCCTTTTAAACAGTTATTCACCTTAGTGTAATGCATTCTAAGTGGATTTTTGAGTGACCATTTGTAACAAAAAGGGCCTACTAAGATTTTCGTTGCAATGGAATTTGAACTTTGTTAAATATGACACTCAGTTTGCTGTTCCATAACAAAAAAATATTTTAAATTCGTGGCTGTATATCTTACTATCAAATACAAGCTTTGGAGGCAGAGGCTTTATTCTATTTATGGTTCAACGGGAAGTCCTGATAGCTTTTTGCTTGCCCACTATCCCAGTGTCCAGGAAGCTACGTATATACTTCTTTATTGAACTTTAGCTGCTCTTCTATTTTATATAGGGTGCCAGGGGCATTGACGCGTAACCTGTTATGATGGATTCAGTACTTGATTCTTAACACATTGAAGGACACTGAACGAGACACAATAGAAGTTTTATTGTTATTACGTCGAGAGGCGTTCAGTGTCCCGCAAAGTGTTAACAATCTTAACCCCCGAGGGTTGAAATTTTTCGTCGGTTAATTAAAAAAATAAAAATAGCTGTTCCATGTATTTTGACCGCGTAGGTATTGTGAGCGAAAACTGATTAAATGGTCACTCAAATGGACCTTATAAGAAGGCTAAAACTCACCCAAAGGGCAATGGAGAGGGCTGTGCTTGGAGTTTCCCTGCGTGATCGAATCAGGAATGAGGAGGTCCGCAGGAGAACCAAGGTAACCGACATAGCCCGAAGAATTGGCAAATTTAAGTGGCAGTGGGCAGGGCACATTGCTCGCAGAACAGATGGCCGATGGGGCCGAAAGGTTCTGGAGTGGCGACCGCGTACTGGAAGACGTAGCGTTGGAAGGCCTCCCACGAGGTGGACCGACGACCTTGTGAAGGCCGCAGGAACTCGTTGGATGCGGGAAGCACAGAACCGGTCGAAGTGGAGGTGCTTGGGGGATGCCTATGTCCATCAGTGGACGTCTTTCGGCTGAAATGATGACGATGATGATGATGAGGTATTGTACTTTTCTATGAAATAGCAGCTTTTTTATAACGGACGAAAAATTTCTACCGCGTAGGGTAGAAATTTTTCCACCCTGGGGGGTAGAATCAGTCACAGCTTACGCGTCGACGTTCCTGTCACCCTGTAAAGTCCAACCTTCACTAGAAGTTCTTTTCTGTTTCAATATTCAGAATAAATATCACCGATTTCAACCCCACTTCGTTTTGACCCCTCTTCATAACGGAAGGAAAATCAGCGACAGGGAAAACCTTAAATAAAAGTTTACACAAAAAATCAGATAGCAATAAGTCACGTTTTATCTTCGGCGAATTCTTTTAAAAAACCCTGTCGCCTCTGCCATAAATCTTTTTCCAAAAAAAAATCGTTTCTCAACACCCGTGCGTTTCACCCCGCGTGTTCACCCCCCAAGTCTTGGCTCGGATGACTGTGCAATTATCAATATCACCACAACATAGCGGTTGTGCCACCGGAAAATTCCTATTTCGTAGCTATAAATCAGTTTTCCGTTTATTAAAACAGCTCCGGCACCTTCGATCGAATCGCCCCCTTAAGGAGGGGTGTTCGTACTGGGGCTTTTAGAGTCGTGCCTGTATTTTTTGATATTCAAGTTCAATGTTACGAAAATGGCTGCTTTGAAGTCTGGGTATTAGCTAGTTAATTATAATTATTAGCCTACCATACCAAATTGTCTGTGTGGTGCTGGACTTAAAGAATAGCACCACCCCACCATCCTTCCCGTGGGTGTCGTAAAAGGCGACTAAGGGGCGTACCGGAGCATGGGCAGCAGCGTTCTCTATGCATTCTACCACCATACCGTACTGCGATCGCCAACCCGCCTGCCAAGCGTGGCGATTATGGCGAACCCCCCTCCTTTTGGGGGAGGCCTATGTCCAGCAGTGGGCGTCTTTCGGCTGAAACGATGATGGTGATGATACCAAATTAATTATACTTAGTACGTAATCAAACTTAGTAGAGAAATTAATAAAATAGGTTTATTCATTCATTTCAATCTGACATAGTTACATTTCAACTAGAACACAAAACAAATGAAAAAAAAAACAACGGGGCTTTTAATTTAAAGAATTAATTAATTATGATATTATATGTATTTTAATAATTTTTTTATCACTATTCTTCTCAACCAAAGCGTGGTTAAGAGATTAAGTAATCTCTTAACCACCCTCGGTTGACTAGTAGAGAATGTCTAAGGTATTAATTCCACTTTTGTATAGACGCCAAGCATATCAAGCTTCTACAATCTGTCAAATTTCTTTAATAGATTTTCAACTTTATCGCCAAAGCATAAGGTTCAAAGTAGATTGGGAAAATTCGACAGTTTCGGGTAGCTTGATGTCCTGGCGTCTGTGCCTACCTTTTTTGTGTGCGAAAAGTTTAAATAAATAAGTAGGTACATGAATAATTGATAGTAAAAATATTTAGATAAAAAAGCGCCAACTCTCCACCCCCAAGAGGAACAACCCTACACTGCATAGAGGGCGTGCTGTATTCTTTTTAATCTGTGCTACCCCCGTGTAATCTGCTGTCGGGAAGCGACACCGGGGGCAAACATTGTTTAATGTTGTCTAACGAATACTATTACAAGATAAGAATTAAGGACTTTAGTAATGGCGTCTCTAAAATTTCTGCTTTTAAATGTTGTTGAAATATTCAGTGGAATGTTGTAAAATTTTAATTAAATCAAGAATTTAATTTTGTTTAGAAATTATTCTGTGAAGTTTAAGATTGAAGTTTGGCTGAGACTTGGTAGGTATAAATAAGTAAGTTAATGTTGTAAATATCATAATAATTTGTTTGAGAATAATGAATGTGGCATATTTGATTATTTCTTGTCTACAAAACTCCTAAGTCACAACTGCCATTCTCTGACAATTGTATAGATTGGCTAATGGCTTTATACCCATGTTATCACGACAAATTGATAAAGCCAATTTTTATCAATTAAGATCCCTTAAGCCGTGTTTTCATTGATTTCATTTTAAGAACATGCATTATCTTAATACCGCATTATAATATCCACTGTGGCAACACTGTCAAAGTACAAATTATTCATATGTAACTAACTTTTTAAAAGGTATTTCCACTATGGCCACTAAATGTATTATTCTACTTTGGCAACACTTGGAAATAACGGTTATGATATTATCGTTATTTCTGGGTGGGGCAAATGTCGTTTTAAATGGTAAAAAGTATTGCAAAGCTAGTCATGGTTGGATTGTGAAAGAGTACAGCCGGTCGATTCTGTAAAAATCTCACCGTAAAAACGTAGGTGAAGTGAGTTTGTTTTTGCTAGGAATTGACACTATTGACTCCTCCACGCTCACTTCACCTAAGTTTTCACGGTGAATAATACCGCAAAAGTAATAGAATAGCACCGCAGTTGTGTTATTAAAAATTATTAGCAAGAAATAGTAGATTATTAACCAAGGGGATAAAGCAGTGTCTTCTGTAGCGAGGGATTTAAGTTCACCCAAGATGGTGTAAACACAGATGTAGTTCAGTATACATTTAGGTAAGTATTCCAAATTTAAATCACATTCTCCCCCTAGAGGATGAATGAAATTCAGTACAATTTTCTTTCCCTGTTTTTAACAGATTAAAAATGACTATTGTTATGTTCGCTTTTTGTGGCATAGAATGTCACTTTTTTGAGCAAGTGGTACGAGAAGTGTCTTTTTAATTATACTTACTTTAAAAGGGCGACCACTATTACCACTAAGATCCCAAATCCACCCCAAAACATACCTGTCTGATCCAAATCCAATTACTAATCCACTTGAGAATATGATCATAACAATAGAATTTAAAATTACACAACGCTTCTACAATAGGCACTTGATCGAGGGTCTGGCCACTCAAAAACCTTTCAATTACGAAACTGTCAGGGCCATAAAGACGTGATTGGTACTAGACCTTTTTTTCCTGATTGTCACCCTGTATTTGAAATTATTGACGGTAATGTTTTGTATAGATGTTGTTGATTTTTTGAAGTGAAAACTTTTTTAGGCGCGTTTGTAATTTTTTGAGATGGGAAAAACTATTGAACTCGCGCCACTCTTACCGTAACCAGCACTGCTTCGGATGTGTTCGGCTGTCCTCGAGATGTACTCGGTTTTAATGTGTATCCGATATGTCAGTGAGTGTGATGGCAAAGTATTCTGTTTGTGTTTTGTTTTCACTTCTGTCGGCACGGCTTCTGTCGGTTTAATTAAGATCTATTTTTGTTAATTGTTCGTTTGAAAGAATTATAAGCTTTATGCTGTGGTCGTTACCTTTTTCATCATCATCGGCCTAGCCTTTTCCCAACTATCTTGAGGTCGGCTTCCAAGCAGTCAAACCAGATGCAGCTGAATATCAGTATTTTATATGGAGCGATTGCCTAGCTGACCTCCACAGCCCAATTATTGGGTAATGCGATATCCCTTGGTAAGACTGGTTGTCAGATTTTCGGGCTTCTGAGTACCCCTAACGACTGTCAAAGATCCACGAATGACAACCGGGATCAACGGATTAACGTGCTGTCCGAGGCACTAAGGTGTCTTGGCATGTAAAGTTGGGCCCCAATCCACGGACCTACCGCAGCACGCGTAGCTTGACCTGATCGATCGAGCCGTGCGGCTGTTATTACTAAGCCACGAGCTCCTAAAATGGAACACGTGGCTTTACCATAAGACTAAATTAAAATACTAATGCATGAGAGTATTTCGGCACTATTAAATAAATCAATATTGAAAAATTGTTTTTTTCAAACAAACTGAAAAGGTAGTAGTGATGGTCCGACTTTGGGTTTTGTCTGTCTGACTAAACTGTTGGATAAATTTGCTTTAATTTTCGTATTCAAACTGAGAACGGCTTTAAATATAGGTACTCATTGGTAGCTAGGTATTCATTGTCGTATTGTCGTCTTCATCCTCTATAATAGGTACACCTCTACCTAATCTAAAAATAGGTTTTCCTTTTTTCAGGTGAACAACTATACCAACGAAATACAAAGAAAGAAATATCTATAAGAAATAAACGCACTATTACAACATTTATTCAGCCCATCGCAGTCCACTGCTGGACATAGACCTCTCCCAGACTGCGCCACAGCACCCTGTCCTCCTTCCTGCCTTCCGCATCGAATCTATCCCAGCCAACTTTGAATTTTCATAACATAACATCACACTATTATTGTAAAGGCGAAAGTTTGTAAGTGTGTGAGTGCATGTGTGTGTGTGTTTATTTGTTTGTTACTTCTTCACGCTCAAACGGCTAAACCAATTTTGATAAAATTTGGTATGAAGGTAGCTGACACCCTGGATTAACATATAGGCTACTTTTAATCCCGATATTCCCACGGGTACGAAACTTATGCGGGTGAAATCGCGGGGCGCAACTAGTATTTAAATATTTTGTTCGTTGTAACTTGAAGTAAATTATTTTATGTAGATTAGAAACAAATATAAAATACATTTAATTTGTAACTAGCTATTTACACTAGATACAAAATTAAATGACTAACTGACTTACTATACAAATAAATACAAAAAAACTGGCCAAGTGCGAGTCGGACTCGCACACGAAGGATTCCGTACCACAAGACAAAAACGCCGAAAAAAAACCTTTGTTGTATGGGAGCCCCCCTAAAATATTTATTTTATTCTGTTTTTAGTATTTGTTGTTATAGCGGCAACAGAAATACATCATCTGTGAAAATTTAACTGTCTAGCTATCACGGTTCATGAGATACAGCCTGGTGACAGACAGACGGACAGGGGAGTCTTAGTAATAGGGTCCCGTTTTTACCCTTTGGGTACGTAAACCTAAAAAAGTACACTTAGGCGTCGAAGTACTCGTCCGCATCGCCGTCATCCGGAAACGTGCCCAGAAGACTGGCAACATTGCTACGTTGAATGGCAATGCTAATTCTTTGGCCAAAGAACGACCCAGCCATCTAATATTAATTCTATTATTAAATACAGAATAAATATTACAGGAACACACAAGGGAAATAAAGTCACATTTTGCCGTTTCACCTGTCTTCAGTAATTATATCGTAACAAGGTTGTGACTTCGCCTATTTAATTAAATTCTTATTAATTTTACAAGATGGCGCTAATTGAATTATGTTTTAAAGGGTTTAATATTGAAAGTGAATCTCTCGGGTGTTATTATGAAGATAGCTGAGTAACTTTTGGTTTCTTCAAGAAATTTACTTATTTGTTCGAAAAATTTGAATGCTTACTGAAGAGTTTTAGTTTAATTGGCTTAAAATATATATATAATTACATAATTTAAAGCTAACAGTCTTAAAATAATCACTGTTCCAGAATAAATAAATCGAGTATCCATTTTGAATTTTCACTGTAATAAATATTGAAATCGTCAATATCACGGTTATGGTGAGTCTTATTCAGGAAACCGTAGTAATCACACTAATATTATAAAGGCGAAATTTTGTGTGTGTGTGTGTGTTTATAATTTTGTTACTTCTTCACGCTTAAACGGCTGGACCAATTGTGATAAAATTGTATTGAGATAGCTGGATTGACATATAGGCTACTTTTTATCCCGATATTCCCACGGGTTAGTCATTTACGCGGGTGAAACCGCGGGGCGCAGCTAGTAAATAATATGTACAAGTATATAAAAAGTAAAGAATCATGGAGCATCAAAAATTCGTCCGCATCGTTGTTAACAGGAAAAGTGCCCAAAAGGCTGGCAGCTTTGCCACGTTGTATGGCTAAGCTCGCCAAAATACAGGCCAGCCCTCTGGTCGCGTGAAGAGCCGACCAACTGCTTGGCAATTTCTCGAAACACTAAGTGGGCACTCGGAATGCTTACTTATATGAATACAATTATTAGCCTAGTACCTTTTTATAGACTAGGTACTAAAGTAAACTAACTAGCTAACTATACAAAAACAAAAATACACTTATGTCACTCGAGGCTGTATTTTGACGATCAATAAGATCTGTCATCTTCAATTTTATCGACCGACCTTTACACTATCACCTGTTAATGATTGATAAATATCAAGGATGTATGAACGTAAACGAAACAAAAGGAGTATGTATGGATCGTAGCAAGTACTACGTTGCTACGAGGCTACGTTGCTACGGCGCTACGCCGCTACAAAATTTGCTACGAAACATTCCAGCTTCTCACTACAAATTATATCTTTTTTACAAAACCTCACACAACGTCAACATAGACGTTTACATTACATACGGCGGTAGGATATTATTGTTATAACAATAGCATTATAAATAATTACTTGCATATATGAACGTAACTTCATGGAGTTCTGTAATTAATTGGTTTATACTGGGCCTAAAAATGCTTCTAAATTGTGGGCCTATAAAGGCCACTTTGGCAGAATCATAAAAAGTTAACATAATGGACAGTTAACTGATAAGTTAGTCGTATCAAATCCCATTGGTGAAGGATTTTTCAGTTTTTTTTTCTTGTCTGTGCTAAAAAACCAATTAATCCAATCCAAATCCAATCCCAATCTCTTTGATTATACCTACGTAGTGCAGCGAAAAAAAGAAAAACACGGACTGTCTTCGCCATATTATGATTCATAATGTTATCCTTTTATGATTCTGACAAAGTGGCCATTTTAGGCCCCCTGTTTGTTGTTCATGTCTAAATGCTGCCCTGAAACAGTTAGAGTATTATAAGCAACTCTGATGACAGCAGACAGAAAAAAACGCATTTTCACTTTTAATTCAACCGCAATGGCACAAACAAACAGGTTTTCATGAATTTATTAAAATACTCTCAATATGCGACACTGCTCTGCATAAACGGATAATCGTCAGGTTTCAATAAAAAGTCGCTCTGTCGCAGCGTGTGAATATTCATTAGTTATTGAATGCCCGTGGTGCCAGGAATTTTTACGGTAATGACGGTAGAATAGGTTCTCAATTATTTGTTGATATAGCTGGACTTTGAGGGTCCAGAAGTTAGAGTCGCGTCACAACACGAACTTCAAGTCGTTCGTGGTACGTGTTCCGACACATCATCTCGAGAAGTTCCTCAAGGAAGAGTTCTGGCCGAAGGGTTTTGTGTGCCGCCGGTTTCGTGACCGGCTACATGACAGCAGTCAGCGAAACACGACGCAGACACTTCGTGTGCTTTAGTTTGTTCATCATCATCATTTCAGCCGAAAGACGTCCACTGCTGGACATATGCCTCCCACAAAAGGGGGGGTTTGCCATAATCGCCACGCTTGGCAGGCGAGTTGGCGATCGCAGTATGGTATGGTGGTGGAATCATATAGAACGCTGCTGCCCATTCTCCGGTACGCCCCTTAGTCGCCTCTTACGACACCCACGGGAAGTCTGGGGTTTAGTTTATGGGCTTTAGTTTGTTAGTGTAATTATAATGTGTGTATGTATTTACAGTATTTTTAACCGACTTCTAAAAAAGGAGGATGTTCTCAATTCGGATGTTTGTATTTTTTTTTTATGTTTGTTCGCGCATAACTCCGTCGCTTGCCCACCGATTTGAAAAATTCTTTTTTTGTTGGAAAGGGTATACTATCCAAATGGTCCCATGAAAATTTTATCAAAATCGGAAAAGCGGTTTTTGAAAAATCAACAATAATCTCCTCAAAAATTAACGTCCCTGCATCGGGTAAAGCAATATTTTGTAAAAAAAGGTGATAAGCAGTTGACATTAGGCTATTGTAACTTAGATAAATTACAAACTAACCCACTAAAAACTGAAAAATAAAACTTTTTTACAAAAAAAAAAAACAACCGACTTTCAAAAAACACTATAAAGTGAAAAATAACTTTAATTTCGGAAGTCGGTGGCAAAAAACTAAAATACAAATCCAAAGACACCGACTTCCGAAATTAAAGTTATTTTTCACTTTATAGTGTTTTTTGGAAGTCGGTTGTTTCTTTTTTTGTAAAAAAGTTTTCTTAAGTTATATTCATATTGTATTGTACGAGTATGTGTTTTATATGGACCTTGATGTCTGAAATAAATGGATAATAATAATAATAACCCGGCTATCAGCAAGTTGCAGCGAATAGGTTTGTCCAAACTCTCATATTTAGCCTTATATAATGTTCCCGGTGGTCAGTGGAGCAGACGAGTCCTGGAGTGGAGACCGCGTATCGGCAAGCGTAGTGTGGGACGCCCCCCAGCTAGATAGACGGACGACCTAAAGAAGGTGGCTGGGGTAGACTGGATGTGGAAGGCGGAGGACAAGGTGTTGTGGCGCAGCCTGGGAGAAGCCTATGTCCAACAGTGGACTGCAATAGGCTGAGTTGATTTGATTTGAATTTTCCCACTGCTGGGACACAGGTCTCCTCTCGGTGAGAGGGAGTGGGCCGTTATCCACCACGCGGGCCCAGTGTGGGTTGGTAGTTTCCACGACATGTCTTCGAGGTCATATACATAGGTACATCGAGAAAAAAGCTGATGTTTCAACAGAAATACGTTACACGCTACATGAATGGAATGGTTTATTCTAGAGTTAAACAAAAAAAAAAACACATAAATCCAACAAAGTTAAAAGAATACCTAACTTTATAATGTTATAGCCCGAATATCTGTCAACCAGTCTTACTAAGGGGTATGGTATTATCCAGTAACTGGGTTGTGGAGATCAGATAGGCAGTAGCAACATATAAAATACTGGTATTCAGCTGCATCCGGCTAGACTGGAAGCCAACCCCAAAATAGTTGGGAAAAGGCTAGACAGATGCCGATGACATTATTATTTTATTTTATGAATTCATTTATTTCAGTTAACTACAATCCATATAGTAAAGTCGGTGATAGCAATTAACTGACCCCCCTAAAAATTACTCGATTTTGCACCCTCTGCTCATAACATTAAAGGTTATTCAATATGTATGAGTTTATCAGACTAACACTACTCGATGAACAGAAACAATAAATAATTTTGATACGCAAACTTGAGCTTTAAGATGTTGGTGTTAGGTCATTTACTATGTATATGGGTATTTGTTACGCAATTTTCATTTTTATGCAGCAAGACTTAAAGGTTATGTTAATGTTCTGATAATAATTTGTGTCATTGCTACTGATACCTTATTTCATCTGTCTTACCCAAGTTAATCTGGTGTCGTGGTTTGTGTGTAAGGCTGAGACGTGGAAGATGCAAGTTCAAGTCCTGTCTCAATGTTTAATTTTGTTTTCAATAAGTATATAAATTGTTCGTTAAGTATTTCTTGCATTATTGTAAAGAACAAGCACATCAATTAAATTAATAAAATTTTCATCTTTTTCAATAAGTGGGTAGTTAGACGTCATTATGCGTATTCAACAAAAACTGCTATTGAGATGATATTAAGAATATGGGGTAGAAGAATAAATTGAACAAGACATTCTATGCACAAATAGCAGTGAATACGCGCGAACATTTTTACCTTGCCTTACAAATTGCGAAAATCCACGCCTTTTTCCTTTTTATTAATTATCAGTTTTGATACAGTTTAATCGTCATGTCTCAGTTGTGATTATTTAAAATACAAAATAATCTATTTGCATGAGGAGAATGTTGGTGTTAAAGCGATTGCTAGGAAACTTAATATAGCGGTAAGTGTATTCTTTTTTATGCTTCATTTATACTTATAGCTATTCCTTAATTTGTTAGTTGGCTTAAAAACTTGTGAATGAATAATAGAAAATTAACTGTGTTTCATTATGAGATCATGTAAAGGTCTAAAGTGGTTTATCTAAACTTATTCGAAAAATTATGCTTACTTCGTTACTAAAATTATGCTTATTGTGTTGTTTCAGAGAAATACAGTCAGATTTTGGCTAAGACGTATTGAAGAGACAGGGAATATTCAAAAGGATCGTCCTGGAAAATATGGCCCAACTTTTGACATCAACGTGGGAATTCATGAGAGGAAGTGACTGTTGTTGGAATATGGTGCGCGGTATGCGGAACCGCTTGCAACTAGAGTAGAAAAAAAATGGTGCTCCACTTCGCTATTAATAGCACCACTGAATGACTTCAGTGACCAGTGTTGGCAACAAACAATACTAACGTGTCAGTGTGTGTGTTAAATTAACTATTGTTATAATTTTTAACGAAGTATTTCGCATACCTAGTTTTTGTCAAAACCTTATTTATAACTAAAAATAACTACTTACAAAACAAATTGATATAGGTAATGCTATTTTATTCAGTTAAATGATATTTAATGTGGTGATGTTATTGTTATGAAATAAATAGAAATACCTATATTTCTAAATATTCTAACATGTTGATTCACTACATTAAACTCTGTGAAGTATGTAACAACGTTATTAGTAAGCAGGTAAATGTTACCTATATCATTTACGTTATTCTTATAATATATTTATTTATAAAATAAAATCGTTTTTACCATCATTATCGTTTTTTATTTCTGTTCAGCTTTTTTGTGTAGCTAAAGGAAATTGCTCATTTCTCTACTGACCGCCGTTGCGCATCAAACAATTTTGTATGCTACCATAAATTGGATATAAAAGCGGGGTAATGTCGTACTTTCATAGGAAATTAAAATTATCCATTTATTTATTGGGGTTTTTGTTGTACTTTGATTTTCTGCTCAGTTTTGAGGTTAGTTTTGTAACAAATCTTTCACCAAAAAAACAGTATTTTACAACAATATGATTTGATTCACATAAAACAACAGAAAATAGTTCCAATAAATCAATGAATGATCCCAATTAAATAATATTACAAAGGTAGGTCATGCTAAATGTAGGTTTTGATAGGAAATAGAAAATAAAAATGCTTGAATATAGGAATGCAATAGTTTCATTGGTCCATATTATCATCATATCCATAAAATATGTCGTCTAAAAGCGGAGCCGGTGGCTCCACAGACCTAATTCGAGCCCAACTAAGATACCACAAAATGGTCATAATGAGAGCACATCATCCCATTGTCTGATTACCCACCAAACAATTGCAATAATATCTATTAATATCACCTAGGTACTGAGTTACTTATTAATTAAAATGTAAGCGTAACCTTTCTGCTGACATGTCGTGACTTAATTCTTCCCCTTACTAAATACGTGTCCGTTCCCAGTACCATCGGCAAGTCAACCTCAATGTCGTTTGCTAGTTCAATTCCGCATATTTCGTTCCTACTCACATGCTCCCAATAATACGACTAACATCTAAAAATAAATATAATAGGTATATCATATCCAGTAAAGAAATTGATCTTAGCATTAGTTTAATAGAAAATATACATATTGTATTAGTTTAATAGAAAATACACATATTGTCACAGACAGGCAAAAGTCACAAACAAAATCAAATCAAACTAAGAAAAGTATAACTGGTGGTTCTTAATTCTCATCTCATCATCTTCCTCTTAGCGTGTCGATAGCAATCTAAATGGACTCGGCCCAGAATTCAGCTACTTGTTTGCCGCCATCACCAGCGTCCTTCAGTTCCAGTACAGTGCAGCAGACGGGACACGATATTAAGTGTCCCATCGTTTGTGGAACAGCAGAACATTTACACTCCAAGGCGGTGTCGTCTATGAATCTCCACCTGAACAGGTTGTCCTTACTTCGGCCAACCGTGGTCCGAAGGTTACCCAAGGTAACTCATGTCCTGGTTGGAGCTCTTCAGCCGGTGGAACGAATGGTTTGGGTAAGGAAGCACTGTGTCGCCACAGCTTCAGTCTGTATTGTGATCGTTTGCAAGTGAGTGGTACAACACACTTCCCCACTTTTCTCATCATGATGCATTTAAATGTATATTTTGAACTTAGTTAAACAGCTTCTAGTATTAGCTGTAAACAACAAAATACAAATGTGCTGAAAGACTTCCATTATATCCGTTGCCTCCGACTTGATGACGGGGTAGACACAGCTCCCACAGCGTGACATTTTTAACGAAATCGTTGGTGATTTACTGCACTGAAAACACAGGCCGTCGCGTAGTCGTAAAAACGTTCTACACAATCCACAGCACAGAAACAGTACAATGGTCTCCATAAGAATTCTTGACCGTGCAGAAATCTGAAGACTCAACTGGACACGATGTTAACGCAATGATAAGTTATTTTTTAGCACAACAAACTCAACAACTATCAATAAACAAGTAATAACAATGTTCGCTGCGAAATGCTGGTCAGCAGGTCGGCCGACATGAGATGCTTTGTTTGACAAATAATTATTGACAGTGAGTGACACTTTTGACACATTTGGCAGTTCACCTTTCACATTGCCCGTGATAGTGTTACCAACCGTTAATTTTAATCACCCTGACCATGTGATTTGTCAATAATATAAATAGTTTTAATTAGTAAAGTAATGTAACTACACTAACAAGTATGGACAAATAATTAGTCTGAAATAAATGATTTAATTTAATATTATTTTAGAGATCTTAAAAATATATAATTATATTAAGTTAATTATGTTAATAAAAAAATAATAAGGAGGACAAATGATACAAAAACACTTTTACACGTCAAACAAATTTTTTTAAACTAGATGATAAGGGCGTTTCCTATCCGACAACTCTGAGAAGAAAGGCCGAAACAAACTCAGAGTCACAATCTCTTTTAAAGCCCAGATATAATCTTGGTCAGATCATGTGCAGACCAAGTGTAAAGGTGTCTGAAATGTTCTTTTGAGAAAAGAACCACACAGATTGAGTGGACCTGTCCAGTCAGTGCTCCCATTTGTCAGTAAACGTGCAGCTCAACGCAGAACTTAAGGAGCTCAACGATTCGACGAACAATACCAAAGAAGGGACATTTGGGTAGGCCGTATAAATTAGGTACTCCAACTGCCAGATCATGACTAAAACGGCATCAATGACCCAGGAAGAATGTCATAGTTGAAATTATTTTTAAAACTCAGCGTCTGTCTTTATGCTAAGCGTTAAGACCGATTATGGGGAGGTTCTTAAAATTGGCAACACTGCTTTTACAAAAATACCTACTCCATTTAAAAAAATATGCAATAAAATCGAATTAATAACTAATTAAATACAAAATATGAACCTCACATACGATTTCAATCAACTGAACTCAGAAAAGATAAAAAAATATTTTATAATTTATAAGTATTATTTTATGGCCATACTCTATTGCTTTAAAGCGGTACTGGTTATGGGCAATTTCCTTTATAATTTATTATTTATGACTTAAAAAAATATTGTAAAACAGAACGCGGAACAGACAATAATATATTGGTTTCGAACTCACAACCTCATTCTCGTCAGCTTACTACAGCTACTACCAGACAACACGAACATAGTGAACGTCGTTGAAATTAGCAATTATATTACAAGTTAAAACAATATTCAAGATCATACCTACCTTGACACTGCGTGTTAAAGTTCAAATTCGAATAACTATTTTATTAATCATAGACGACCAGTTGTTCTAGTTCGACAAGCTTACTGTTAACAAGCAGAAGGTTCAAATTCGTTTAATTTTTAAGGGGGTCAGTTAATTGCTATCACCGACTGTACATTAAATTAAAATCAATTAGCACATAACTACAATGATATTACACAAAATTAAATTAAAATCAATTCACAAAATACTAAAATACACTTATAACCTGTATGCACAAATAAACCGAACTTATATTTATTATTATCTCATTTATTTCATTATATAACACATATAAATTATATTTTTAAATATTAGAACACAAAAAATAAAATAAAAATAGTAGACCAACAGTATCGGGAACAGGGTCCAAGCTCCAGAGAGAGGAACCTCCTTATTATTATTTTTTTTTTATCTTAATTATTTCTTAAAAATAGGAACACAAAGCGTTCCAACTCCTCGTCCTTACCGCGAAGCCCCGCAAAGTTTCGCAGCAGATGTCAGGCGTCTAGACGTTCGCACTGCACCAACTCCGGGCACTTTTATTTTATTTTGACTTCACACTATTCCCCCCTAGTCTCCTTCAATGGGGGAAGCCCTCGCTGAACTGAAATGAAACAAAAATAAAGTGTATCAGGTGTTTTTGCAGTGTTTTGACAGTCACGTCAAATGGGAAATGGAAAATGTTGTTCCAATTAATAAAACGAGGGGAAAAAGTTTGGTGTTTATAAAATTCATATTTTTGAAGCATTTGGGCCCGCGCAGAACTAGTTGGCCGCGCCTTTGTGGGGATGGGGGTGAGGGCGGCGGGGTTGCCTATTGTTCCCAACACACGTACTGAGTCATGACAAAGCGCCCCCGCCCCTCCGTCCCACCGCTCACATACCTAAGGCGCGGTCAACTAGTTCCGCGTGGACTGTTGCAATTAATGAGATGTTCATCATCATCATTTCAGCCGAAAGACGTCCACTGTTGGACATAGGCCTCCCCCAAAAGGGGGGGGTTTGCCAAAATCGCCACGCTTGGCAGGCGTGTTGGCGATCGCAGTATGGTATGGTGGTGGAATGCGTAGAGAACGCTGCTGCCCATTCTCCGGTACGCACTTAGTCGCCTTTTACGACACCCACGGGAAGTATGGGGTGGTGCTATTCTTTAAGTCCGGCACCACACAGACAAAAAAGTTTGGTTCTTATAAAATTTATATTTTTTTATTTAAGACACAATTTGGTTGTTTAATCAGCTCCCAAAAGATGTATACACGGGTAAGAAACCATTTTAATATCTACAAGCATTGTTTCATAACATTGTATCCACCGAACAGGTACAAAACATAGTATACAAGTTTATTTTATACAAAACAAAGTAAACGTTTTGTTCTAAAACATGAATACCCTATGACCAAACCGACAGACAGCTTAGCTCGGATGTTTCATGTCCTTTTGTGCTACAAAGGTGGAAACGGTTGTCGCATAAAAGACACTTTTGTTGAAAAGCGTCGTGTTTCTTACTGGATGTCTTGCATCAACATGTTCAATATTCATGTCCCGCGACATACTTACCTCGTTTGACAAAATATAAGTCATACACACGAATACACTAAATCTTTAAATAGTATAAAACAAAGTCGCTTAGATCTTTTAAACGACGCAATGGATTTTTCAGCAATAGGTAGATAGACTGATTCAAGAGGAAGGTTTATCTACATGTATAATACATGCATATTATAGTAGAGAAAAGCCGAGAAATTCAAAGATTTGTAATGTGATTTCGTAACAATCATATTTTTTTGCGCTTACTTTGCAAACGCTGGCTAAACCTTACGAGATAGATCAAATCAATGTACTACGGAATTGTATATCTTAAAAATATCGATATAAGAGTCCTCGAAAATCATGGGTTATTTACCAAGCTATTTTAAACAATACATTATTATTCCTGTGCATTTCATGGAGGTCAAAATTGCACTTTACAGCATATCATTAAAATGAATTTAGAAGATTTCAGAGATTTAAAAAGCGGGGGCAGAGTGGCTGGCGGGGCGGTACGAAGTTCGCGCGGGTCAGTTAGTTAATAAAAATTTTTAACAAAAAAAAACCGACTTTCTTTCCGACTTAATTTCGGAAGTCGGTGGCAAAAACTAAAATACAGATCCAAAGACACCGACTTACGAAATTAAAGTTATTTTTCACTTTGTAGTGTTTTTTTTGGAAGTCGGTTTTTTTTGTTAAAATTTTTATTTCTCGCTTTTTAGTGGGGTTGTTTATCATGTATCTAAGTTACAATAGCCTAATGTCAACTCGCCCATCGCCTTTTACAAAATATTGCTTTTCCCGATGCAGGGACGTTAATTATTGAAGAGTCCTCCTGGTATTCCACCATCAGCTCTATTTCACCATTCGCATTGTGACGAGCATAAAGTGCTTAGCAACCATATTAAAGTAATCGAATCGCAACCCGTGAAATAATTATTATTGAGTAGTTCCGGTGGCCATCTGTGGTCTTCTTCATCAATTCCACTTCACCAAATGGTGGTTTCCGAGAACAAATGCACGAGTTACTATAAAAATACCCAAATCGCTATCTGTGTGCCTATAATATTTCAGGAGTTCCCTCAATTCCTCATGGATCCCATCATCAGAACTGGATTTTGAAAAAAATGGGATAAATCTGGAAGTATATCCTATTGAATAAAAAAAGAATCGGCTTATAAATGACGGTGTACTGAGGTAACAAACATAAAAAAAAAGCATGCAACCGAATTGAGAACCTCCTCCTTTTTTTGAAGTCGGTTAAAAATAAAGTTTTAATTGCTCCTTTTTCACTATTTGTATTTCCTGTGCGTGGCCCAAATAAAATATTTTTCCTTTCTTTTCTCCACAAAAATTCTATTGAATCGCCCATTATGAACAAAATTATGGCCAAGACTATCCATGGAGTTTCATGCCCGTTCTTCTCTATAGGAACCTATCTACGATGACAACTAGCTTCATATTTCTGACTGGCCGGGTCCGGGGCCCTGACAGTTCATAAGTGCCTGTATTTGGTGTAATTGTAATAAATGCTTTGAGTTGGAGTTTGCCCGATAAATCTATACATATAATAAAACAGTAACGAAAGAAAAACTGTACATTGTGAATTTTCGAGAAAAAATAAGTGGCTTTTGTTAGAAAAACGTAACTGATGACAAAAAGTGACTTTTTAGAATTTTTGTCTGTTTGTCTGTTTGTCTGTGTATATGGTACGGCTTCACGCCAAAACTACTGGATAGATTGAATTGAAATTCAGCAAAAATGTTCTTAGTAAACCAAGGAATGCTTTAGGCTACATATTATCACGCCGTATGTTATGGGAGGTAAGCAATATTGATTTTAAAAGGTGTTTGTTCGTAATTGAATGCACAAAATAATTGAATGCACAAAATGACATGTTTATTTATTTATTTAGTTAAAAATAAAACTTTAACTCTGGGATCATAATAATCACGCTATTTTTATAAAGGAGCGGGGCAGTAATATTATAAATTGCAAGGGAACAGCTATTTCAACAATATGTCAACGGGGAATTTAGCGGTAAGGTCAGGCGACCGTTTACCACAGTAAATGGTGCGAGTTCAAATCCCATAATATTGTTTTAAAAAATCGTTAAATTCTTTTTTTTTAGTTTTTACATTTTTTATGTGCATTAGGAACGATACTGTTATGAAATCTGAGAACTTTACATGTCCTATCTAATTGTATGGAGAGTTTCACACCAATATTAGTAAACAGATTGATTGGCGGTACAACAAGCTACACTTCATGAAGGCAAGTCAAACTTTTGGTTCTAAGTTATATTATTATCTTACAAAGCACATTTGTTGTAGGTAATTCATTTAAGTATGTAATTTTTAGTTTTGATCCTTGCTGCTGTTACCATTTTTTTTAATGCAAAACTAATGTAGTTGTCTGTTAAATTAACGACAATTTAGTTTTATTCATAATTCAATTAATTTGGGTAAATAATATGTAGTTTCCGTTTTCTAACTAGATGGCGTTGGCGTCGAGTTAGATCGCGCTATGGTTTTGTTCCCAAAATGTGATGTTATAGGTGCCGATGTGCCGGTCTATATAAACGCGGAAACGGGGAAAACACTCCTATAGAAACGGGGGTTACCTTTGTTGTCTGTGTTGGTTGATGTGTTTAATTTTCCTGTTGGCCTTCACATAGTACTTTTTGATAGACTGAAATTGGCCTTTTTCAGACTCTGTGAAGGGGACAACTTTGCTAGATCACTCACCTATGACGAGGTGCCGTCGTACTACACGTACGAAGAGCGAAGAGGTGTATTTAATCGACGTCGATGCGGACACGCCGTGGACGGGTTTCCGGGAATTTTTAAGGACACCGCATTGGGACGGGTTTACACTGTGCACCCAAATAATGGCGAGTGCTATTATTTGCGAATGTTACTGCACACAGTGCACGGCCCTAAATTATTTGCATTTCTAAGGACAGTCGATGACATTGTGTATCCCCCACACCGCGCTGCTTGCGTAGCACGCCACCTTCTCGACGGTGATCAGCACTGGGACAACGCACTTGAGGAGGCCAGCATTAGTGACAATCTCAGTCGTTTGCGACATCTGTTTGTCGTCATGTTGGTGTTCTGCGGTATTGCAAATCCGCTTCTGTTGTGGGAGAAATATCGGCATCTTCTGTCCGAAGACTTCCTAAGAGGTCTGAGACGCACTACTGAAGATAATACTGAGGAAACTTATGAGCGCGTTCTAAACAGTTGCCTAAGTTCACTTCAAGACATGATCATTTCGATCTGCGGCAGTTCTCTGATGGATTATGGGCTACCGACTCCACAACATCTGGATGTACAAGAGCTTGGAAACAGAGAGTACAACTCTGAAATAAATTATTATCCAAGAGCTATGAGTACCGTCGTCAATGACCATGTCTCTAAGTTTAGAGACATGGCTCAGAGCAAAAGCAAATTTTCGACACCATCCTTGACTCGGCTCGGCCAAGGTAAAATGTTTTTCTTGGATGCTCCTGGTGGAACAGGGAGAATATTTATCACCGCTGGCATTCTCGCAGAAGTCAGGAGGCAAGACAAGATTGCCATTGCAGTAGCATCGTCAGGAATCGCCGCAACACTGCTTCCTGGTTGGCAAAACAGCGCACGCAATGTTTAAGATTCCCATAGATTTAGAGAGTAATGAAACACCTGTTTGTGGAGTGTCACGCAACAGTGACAAACGGCGCGTGCTTAAAGATTGCTCTTTAATCGTGTGGGATGAATGCATTATGGCGAACAGAAAAGCAGTAGAGGCGGTAAACAGGACTTTGCAGGACATCCACAGGAACCAGCAAATGATGGGTGGCGTTACAGTTCTGTTTAGCGGCGATTTCTGACAAACGCTGCCTATGGTGACGCGAGGAACTAGGGCTGATGAGGTGAATGCTTTGTTGAAATACTCTTTCTTATGGCCACATATTCATAGGTTGCGCTCAACGATGAATATGAGAGCACATCTTGGCGGGAATGTACACGCCCAAGAATTTTCTGATGTTCTCTTAAAATTGGGTGAGGGAACGCTACCAGTAGACGGTGGCCCGGTGGTACTACCTGAGATACTTGGGAGAGTGGTGTCCACCTTAGAAGAGTTGATTCGCCTGGTGTACGGGGACATCAATAGGATACCGCACCAACATAATTCTTGGGTGTGTGAACGAGCCATTTTAACACCCAGAAACGACCAAGCTTCTGCAATCAATGAATTCATTCTCGCGGAAATTGAGGGAAATGAAGTGATCTACACTTCAATAAACACTGTTGTCGACCAAGATGACGCCACCACACATTACCCCGTAGAATTTATCCGTTCCTTCAGTGCAAGTGGACTACCAGCGCACACCATTAAGTTGAAGATCGGTGTCCCAATTATGCTTCTTCGGAAACTCACTCCGTCAAAACTGTGCAATGCGACCCGGCTCAAAGTCGTCTCGCTGCAGAGAAATATCATTGAGGCGGACATTCTAACGGGTTGTGGTGTCGGCGAGACACCACAACCCGTCCCGTCCCCGGGCTCTTAGAATTCCACATCAGACGTTTCAGATCTTCGATTTTGACGACCCCGTTGTCGCTGGCATAAGCAACAGGATCCGCGTACGAAGTCGCGGGCAGAAGCTAGTATATAATAAATTATGTTTATTTCTGTAAATAGTATCGTCAGAAGCCCGAAAGTCTGAAACCTAGTCTTACCAAGGGATTTCGTATTATCCAGTAACTGGGTTGTGGAGGTCAGATAGGCAGTCGCTCCATGTTAAATACTGGTATTCAGCTGCGTCCGGTTAGACTGGAAGCCGACCCCAACATAGTTGATTCTTGAGTTGATTTCTTTGAGTAAGATGTATGAACAAAGCCAATGTTTTTGCATCAATAGTTTACTCAAGATAAATCAATTCAATTACCATCAAATAAACGCTCAGATTCACTATTAAATCACAAAAAAAAACACTCACAAATCTCAATTAAAAATACCAGCACTTAAAACACGAGTTAAACTGTGTTTTTTTCCGAAAGCACATGCTCCGCAACTCAAAGAAGCAAGTGCACCTGACACGCAAAAAAAAATGCTTTAAGAGAAAAACTCTTCAGTGCCTTAATGAAAAGTAGTCTTTAAGGGCATCAAAGGGTATTCTAACTACATGATGTGTTTATAACTACTTTGGCGTAAATGGAAGCGGAGTTTTATATGTAAAGACGCTTAGTTTATTATTTTAATGTGTAGCTGGTATGAAGTGGCATCTGTGTATCACACTAATATTATAAAGGCGAAAGTTTGTGAGTGTGTGTGTGTGTACCTATGTGTTCGTTCGTTACTTTATAATAATACTAGTTGCGCCCCGTAAAGTATCCTATGTGTTAATCCTGGTTATAAACTATCTGTGTGCCAAATTTCATCCAAATCTGTTCAGCCGTTTGTGCGTGAAACTTTCGCCTTAATAATATTAGTGTGATTCCTACGGATTCCTGAATAAGACTCACCATAACAGTGATATTGACGATTTCAATATTCATTACAGGGAAAATTCAAAATGGACACTCGATTTATTTATTCTGGAACAGATTTTCAGCCTAGGTAGGTAGGTACTGTAAATAAAGCTTATTGTGTATAATAATGTCCTCGGGGCACATCCATTTTAAGGACGTAATATGGACCGTGCTGTATTTCAATGCGTTTCACTTGCTTTTGCCGCGGCTCCGCTCGCGTGGAGGTCGTAAATTCTCCTACGGGAACATACTACCGGGATAAAAAGTGTAATAAAAACCTGTGTGCCTTTAAATCCTTTTTGCCGTTAAAAGGCGTGGAAAGTTAATAGAAATAATAGATCTTGCATTGACTTTAGACGTGAATATGACTATTAAGTCATATTCACGTCTAAAGTCAATGCAAGATCAAATCAATCAATCTAAGAAATATGAAAGAAATAAATAACAAAACCAAGTGATTGGAAGGAGTGTTAATTATAACGTTAATTATTATGTTATTTATTTCTTTCTTTATTTATTAAGGCACCAAGTACCAATATACAAATTCCAATTACATAAAATTCATTAAATTGTTGTGTTATAATGTTACTAGCTGCACTCCGCAGTTTCACCCGCGTAAGTGTCGATCCCGTGCGAATACCGGAATAAAAAGTAGCCTATATGTTAATCCAGGGTGTCAACTACCGCCATACAAAATCTTATCAAAATTGGTCCAGCCGTTTGAGCGTGAAGAAGTAACAAATATACACAAACTTTCGCCTTTATAATATTAATATAGTGTGATTAGATCAAATCAAATCAAATCAAATCAAATCGTTTATTTGTGATACATGGGTTACATACAGGTGTTCATTATATAATTATATAATATTGAATAATGTTCATTCCATGATCAGCCACTTAGGCATACAAATTATTAAATAATACATTAAAAATATGATTATAAAATTCTAATGATTTGGTATAAATTCCATTAAAGATTAAATATAAATTCTATTATTAGTCATGCATGACAGACACAAGACAATCAACAACAACACATTATAGTCAATCGGACATAAAACATTTAAAAAACTTTAGACGATAAAAATTCAGCAACAGAGTAATAAGAGTTTTCTATAAGAAATCGGAACAATTTATTTTTAAAGACATTCAAATTGCTACACTCTTTAGATACCAGCAGTATGATATTATGATTATATTTCAATGATGAATTGACTATAGAGTGGTTGTGTGGTTGTTCACACATACACACACACCACATACACACACACACTCACAAACTTTCGCCTTTATAATATTAGTGTGGTGACGTGCATACCCATATTGCTCGATACGTATGCTCCTACAACGCAGGCAAGTTTGTATGAAGTTTTTTAGTCAAATGTTATGTTGTTGGTTTGCTGCGCGCTTTGCAAAATTGTGCTGTACCTGTCATGGCATTGTCTGTAAACACCAAATACATTTACTCCCAAAATAAACGACCCGTTCGGATCAACGAGTGATTGTTGGAATCTCGCACGAACTGACAGACAGATCATAAATATGCATGGAGCACAGTCACGGCCTCCGCCGATTAATTGAACATCTACAGATCTATCGACTGTGGGATTGTAGCAGATTGTCCTGCTGTAGATATATTAATCCAGTGAACTTCGGTGGAGATTAAATTGTGAATCTACATCGTTATTTTTAGTATATGCAAAACCTGAGAATAGGTATAGTTTGTTCAGAATAAGTAACTGAAACGATTCCAATAATTTTTGCCCTATGTTATATTTTGTTCCAAAAATATTTAAAAAACTGGCCAAGTGCGAGTCGGACTCGCACACGAAGGGTTCCGTACCACAAGGCAAAAACGCCGAAAAATACATGTTTGTTGTATGGGAACCCCCCTTAAATATTTATTTTATTTTAATTTTATTATTTATAATTAAAGTTAAAATACAACTGAGTATTTTGTGAATATTTCAAATGCCTACCTGTTGCCATTTTTGATATCGAGCAAAAAAGGGCAAAAAAATCGCGTTTGTTGTATGGGAGCCCCCCTTGAATATTTATTTTATTTTGTTTTTAGTATTTGTTGTTATAGCGGCAACAGAAATACATCATCTGTGAAAATTTCAACTGTCTAGCTATCGCGGTTCTTGAGATACAGCCTGGTGACAGACAGACAGACAGACGGACAGACGGACAGACGGACAGACAGCGAAGTCTTAGTAATAGGGTCCCGTTTTTACCCTTTGGGTACGGAACCCTAAAAAGGTTAAAAGTTGGATACCGAGTGACACTAAGTAGGTTATCCAATCTCCGAGCCGAACGGTTAGGTACCTAGGTACTATTATCAATGAGCGCTAGACAACGCGGTGCGAGCGGCGTGGGTGAGCATTTTTTGTACGGACAAACACTTATAACTTTGTGATTTTTCATGATACAGTTTTGAAATTTTGTACATACATAGATTCTTTACATAAAAATACTAGACACTTGTTTCAGGTTTTGCATTGATAGTATGGTCTCATCTGCACCATTAAGAATGGTGCAAACGAAACCGCATTAATAGTATGGTCTCAACTGCACCATTATGATGTGAAAAAAAAAAAATAATTTAAATTAAATTTATTGATAGATATGAGAACATCTGATTAGGTTTTTTGTAAAAAATGCAATTTCAGCAAAAAAATACACTTAATGAAAAAAGAGGTTTAAACAAAAATGTCGAAAGATTTTTATCTTGTTTGCACTTCTTTATTATCCTATTTGTCCTCCTCTTTTTCGAACACATTCTTGAGGCCTGGATGGCACACTCTCCACCAGATGTCGCACTGTCTCTTCTGAAATTTGTTTCCAGCTTGCCTTGAGCACGTTAATGAGCTGTCTAGGGCTTCCCTAGTGGCTCTAGCTATACAGCTAGAGCCACTAGAGAGTGAGCGTGGGCATTGTTGTGCATTAGTGTGACTCTTGCACCAATTATTCTTTGTGCAAATGGCATCATCATTTCATCATTGGCAAATGGCACCACATGAAGTCTTATGATCTCCTCAATGTATCGCACAGCCGTTACCGTGCCGCCACTTTCAAGGATACAAGCATCCGAAAATCAGTCACCTTCTCGTCTCCATACTCTAATGCGACAATCGTCAGTAAAAAAATTCACTTTACACTCATCAGTGAACAATGCTGTGCTCCATTCACTTATGTCCCAGTCCAGGTGCAGCCTTGCAAATCATAATCGGTTTGCATGGTGTACACTAGTCAATGGAATCCGCACTACGCGTCTCCTAGAAAACTGCTGGTCTTCATGTAACCGATTTCTAATCGTTTGGTCACTCACACGGGTACCGGTCGCCTGGCGTAAGCTATTTTGTAAGGCGCGGGCGGTGACGACGCGCTCTCTTCGCGCAGTTAAACGTATGTAGCGGTCTTCCTGTGAGGTGGTTGCTTGATTCCTGCCAGATCCCCGTCTTCTGGTTACACTCTCAGTCTCTTGAAATCAATTCCAAGCATTCTGGATCGCTCGCCTTGAAAAGCCAAGCTGTAAAGCTACAGAACGCTGCGAATGTCCCTCTTGAATTAATGTGATGGCTCTAGTTGCGGTTTGCAGGTCCATATGTTTTCAAATCCTCGGCATAGCGTTTTCAAAAGGTTTATTCACGTTCTAACTTAGCAAATATAAGACTGTTCCCAAAAGAATCCACAATTTGAAAAATGACTTAAGAATTCGTCTTAGAATAGGGTAAATTGCAGTGGTTACAAAAAAAGTATCAAAGTTCAAAAATTATGCAAGTGGTATCCTCACATTATGTTTGTTAACACTTCGGGAAATACCACAAAAAAGATTATGTCGTTTAAGAACGCTTTAAAATAAATAAACTTAAATAAAATAAAATAAATCACAATTATCTTGTTTTATATTATTACAAGAAGTAGTTGTGGAATTTATTTGTAAAACATATTATTGTTGTTGCTTTTTGGTCGTTTATTTATATTAAAAACTGGTTCCGCACACAAACAAAATACGACCTATTATTGGTTTTTATTTTACCTATGACTAGGAAAGTATGGTGAAGTAGTTGTAATATTCATGGTGCAGGTCAATGGTGCATACGGCAAAAGTAGGGTGAAGTAGTTGTATTAATATTCATGGTGCAAACGAAACTAATTAGTCTCCTCTGCACCATTGATGGTGCAGGTCAATGGTGTATACGGTACAACGGGGAACGTGATGGTGAATGAACTGTCAAAATAAAACCCATGGCGATCAACTGGAACGTTTATATGTATAGTGCATTAATATTTAACTAAGATACCTATATAGCACAGAATTTTGGCTGACATTATAATGTCGCCAAAATATCGAAAAAAATATCCGCGAGATGTTGTTTTTTTTTTATATCCCCAAATCCCATAACTCTAGGGGGTCAGTGTACTCATCATTATAAACAACTTTTACTATGGGAGCAAACCTTAAATCGCGAAAAAAAAAATCAGCTGTTCCCTACATTTATGTTCGTATAACTCGCCAAAATGTAGGAAACAGCAGATTTTTTTTTTTTCGGGATTTCAGGTTTGGTCCCATAGTAGAAGTTGTTTAAGGCTACAGTAGGCAGCGATTTGCGATGCGACTGGAAGAGCGAAACGAGAAAAACGTGGTATGGCTACATTACAAGCGAAATTCCGGCGTATATTCGGCGATGACGTGGCTACAGGACACATGCTCCACAACGAAATATATGTAGCCGCTATCATAACAAAGACTCAATTTGAATTGAAATGTCGTTTTCTTAAAATACGATCAAATCATCCATCGCGGTTTACTATACGCATAATGTAGCCACACGCATAATTAGTAACACTATTGAACTAGTCGTGAAAATGAGAAATTTTCTAATAAATTCGCTTCAATTTCGCTGATGCGTTGATGTAGCCGATGTCGTGATTACAGTAATGTTGTTCCTATCGCATAAAGAAATCAAAGATCGCTAGTAATATTTGATGTACAGTGTAGCCATATACGTGAGCATTCATTTACTTGTTTTAATCGCTCGTGTCGCAGGTCGCGTCGCGGCCTAATGTAGCCTCAGCCGTCATTGCGTTATTTACGTTGTGAAGCAGACACATTTTTCGAACATAATGAAGCAATAGATTAGCGATATTCTTTAAAATGATCCAGATTGAGATTGATAGCACACTATCACTCTAATTGCGTATCACAATACGCAATTAGAGTGCAGCCGGTCGATTCTGTAAAAATCTCACCGTGAAAACTTAGGTGAAGTGACTTTATTTTTGCTAGGAATTGACACTATTGACAGCTCACTCCACGCTCACTTCACCTAAGTTTTCACGGTGAGATGGTTACAGAATCGCACTGTTTGTAAGTTTGTAGGTTGTGACTTTACATACGATAATTAATCGTTTACTTTATATGATCTGACCAAGATAATTCCTTGACTTTAAAAGAGACTGTGTCATCGGACGTTTTTCGGAGATTCTTTTCGTGACCTCTTGAGGTTTTTGCAGTTTGTTCTCAGGGTAGTCGGTTAGGGAACACCGACGCTGTTACGCTGCTATGTTAGTAGTAGATAACAAATTATGCAAACAAAAACAATATTTAAACATTAAAAAAAAAAAAACACAATACCAGCATCCAATTACAGGATAATAATGTTTTTTTGTACACCACATAATAAAGCTTATTTTTATGTGTAAATAATAACAGCCGCAGAGATCGATCGATCAGGTTAAGCTACGCTTGCCACGGTTGGTCTGTGGATGGGTGACCATCTTTACATACCGTGACCCCTCCGTGCGTCGTAAAACACGTTAAGCCGTTGGTCCCTGCTGTTATTCGGGGATCTTTGACAGTCGTTACGGGTAGTCAGAAGCCCGAAAGTCTGACAACCAATCTTACCAAGGGGTATCGTATTACCCAGCAACTGGGTTGTGGAAGTCAGATAGGCAGTCGGTCCGTGTAAAATTTGCTTTATTCAGCTGCATCCGGTTAGACTGGAAGCCGACCCCAACATAGTTGGGACAAGGCTAGGCAGATGATGTTTATGTGTTACGTCATACGTTAAGTTCACAAAAATTATTTCAAGAACTACAATAACATGCCACACTTAAAAGCTCGAATGTTATCTAAACATTAGCAAAACTATGATAAAACATCTAGATAACCAAATTCTAATAACTAAGCTCTATCTACAACATGAAAACCCACTTCAATCTAGAAATAACTTCGATTTTTGTTCAGGCATATTTCAGCCTGAAACGCAATATTTCAGGCATTCCTTTCAGTCCGTCAAAATTTTCAGGTCGACCTCACCCCGATCGCGTAATACACTGTCAATCACAATGCGACGGGTTTTAAAGGAATTGCTTAACCATCACACTAATATTATAAAGGCGAAAGTTTGTGAGTGTGTGTGTGTGTTTATATGTTTGTTACTTCTTCACGCTCAAACGGCTGGACCAATTTTGATAAAATTTTGTATGGAGGTAGCTGACACCCTAGATTAACATATAATAAGCTTCTTTCTATCCCGACATTTACGCGGGTGAAACCGAGTGGCGCAGCTAGTAATATTATAAAGGCGAAAGTTTGTGACTGTGTGTGTTTATTATATGTTTGTTACAGCTGGACCAATTTTGATAAAATTTTGTATGGAGGTAGCTGACACCCTGGATTAACATATAAGTTACTTTTTATCCCGATATTCCCACGGGATGGACATTTACGCAGGTGAAACTGCGTGGCGCAGCTAGTTGCTTCATAAGTTTGTTTGCTGAGCGTGGGGTCCTGGGTTCACAATTCCCGGGTCGGCAAAGTGTTATTGAGTTCCATTAGGAATTTCTTAGTAACAGCCCGGAGTTTAGAAGTTGGCGGTGTGTTATCCTCGTGCCTCGGAAGGCACGTTAAGTCGTTGGTCCTGCGCCTGATCTCGCTCCGGTCACAAAATACAGATAGTACAGAAGGCAATCTACATAAAAAGTGCGCTCGAGCAACGCACACATAGACACCGCTCACGGACACGTTATCGCGGAGTGGTTGGGAGTAGTGCGAACGCGGGTGCCATCCGCTTGAGACACACATCTGTGAAGTGCAAAAATGGAGCAACAAAAAAATTTCTATCTAAGCTCGGTTTATATAATAGTTTCCTATTTGAATCAGTAAACGAAGTAACTTTTTTGTAAGGTAAATTCACGCCACCAACTATTACGTAAGTTGATAACATGATTTTTTGTTTGTGTAGACATTGTGTTATTTTTAGTGTAATTTGATAGGTTTAGGTCTAAAACGGATAAGGCAAAATAAATTGTGTAAATAGGGTAATCCGTTTTGAAGTTATTAGGGATTTTCGATAATGAAAATTGACAAATTTAAAATTTGTTCTGTAAACTTTTTGTATTGTAATACAATGTTTATAGTTTTGTTTTAATATTGTAGAATAAGCTCAACAATAAATCAAACAACAAGATACGAGTGCCACTACCACGATAGTTTTTTGTGCATAAGCCAAAGTTGACAACCCTAGCGCGACCGCCGAGCGTAGGTATGAAAAGTGAAGTACAGGTAAGCTCCAGAAGTCCATAATCAAAGTTACGAAGCAATAGCTTGGACGTTTAGTTTGACTTAGGTACGACCTTCTTATAATGAGTAGTTTGAGACACACACCCGCATATTACTCGAATAATCACGCTATTGAATATTATAGTTCCGTGTCATGTTCGTCTTGTGCAAAACTTTATGGTTATACCCGCAGAAATAAAAATAAATAAATTATAAGGTGGACAGATGCACCATTCACCGCGACTAATAGAATATTGTGGTTCTTTGTTGGTTGATAAAAATTTGATATTGTGGGTTAGTGAAATGTGTTTAATCTATTAGCGGTGCTGTTCATTTTGAAATGCAAGCAAATTAAAATATTGAGATTAAAGCGGTTATTATCACACTGCGTAAAAGTGGACTTAATTATATCACAAATATTTGATGAAACCGGACTGACTGTGAGTATTATGATTTAATTATTTTATCGAACATTTATTTAATTAAAGTTTAACTGCTGATCCTTGTAGTTATTTTATTAAACTTTTTATATTTACCATAGGGTCTAAATAGAAGAAAAAAAAATATTTCCAAGAGTTTATTTATTTACTTTTGGAATGATGAATATAGCATTATGTATAAATTATAATATAATCATTTTGTAACATTTGAACTATTTTCAAAATAATTTTGTTTAAAAAAGTAATAACTTAATATTTTATAATTTTGCTAGTAGCCTTACAATATTCATTTTTTGTTTTAGAGAAATTACCTACTGTGAGTCGGAGGGTCAAAAGATATAAGGAAGAGTATAGTCAGTGAATAAGAAACAAGTGGTTTTAACCAACCAGTTACCTACCCGATGAAGTTGCATTGCAAGGAAATATGAAGATATATGTTTAAACATTATAGGATCCATACGCCAGCGTTTACTTGATAGCATGGATAATAATGGGGGGTAGACAACTTGATTATAATTTTAAAATTAATTACAAATTGATTTTAGTAATATTAAAATATTATTGTGTCATATCCGTAATAAGGATTATTTTGAGGTTTAGTTTCAATCTTCTTTTCAAAATGAATTTTGAAAATGAATACTTAAGCTATATCCGCAATTAAAGCACAATATTATTTTATTACTAAGATAGTTACAATATTTTAAGTCTAATGGTCGTAGCTCACTGATTACCTGCTTACTTCAATAAATTGTTCTTTATGAGAAAATAAACAGTTTTAAAAGTTTATTTATCAAATTATAACGAATAAAAATTTTGAAATCACTTAAAAACTTTTTTTATTTTTACCCCCATATTGCAATAACAATATAATAATACAAATAAAATAAATATTACATTATTATTCTCGTCTATTAATTTATCGAATAATAAAAAAAGATATGATTATTGTTGAAAAGATAAATCAAAGTTTCATCTCGAGATTCGAACCCAGGCCTGCGTTTACTAATCCTATACGCTACGTTATCCACTAGCAGTACTTGTTATGAAGTTGTGAATTTTAGCAGTGGTATGAACCAACGAAGGTCATACGTAATTACGCCGCGCGTGTGAAAAAGCGACGATGGTATGTTTTTGTTTCGTTCGACTAGTTAGCCAGTGTACACACACAGTTGTAAATACGGGCCTGCGGCGCGGGCGCGGGGACGGCGCGAAGCATGTTCACAGAAATTTTAAACCATAGCGTGCCTATGCAGAATTGTTGCATACTGTACCATACATGTGATTGCCTTCTGTACTATCTGTATTTTGTGATTGCCGTCCCATCGGACTATGTGGTGTATTCTTCTTTGTACCTACTGTATTGTTCATTCCGATCGCCAGTGTATACAACGTTTCATTGAACGTGCTGACGTAGAAGGGTCGGTGTAATATGATAAGCACCCATTTTAAATGGTAAGTACCTATCATTACATTGTATGGCAGATTATCAGTAAAACCAACCTTTAGAAACTGTTATCAGCTGATGTAGTAATTATTTGATAGTGTATCGAATCGATCACGATAACTTATATGTTTCAAGATCAACAAGTCACAGGTCTAAGCCTAGTAACCATGTTGTCACTTTTATGAAGCCTTTAAGCCGTTGGTCCCGGCTGTCATTCATGGATCTTGGACAGTCGTTGCGGGTCGTCAGAAGCCCGAAAGTCTGACAACCAGTCTTACCAAGGGGTATCGTATTACCCAGTAACTGGGTTGTGGAGGTCAGATAGGCAGTCGCTCCATGTAAAATACTGGTATTCAGCTGCATCCGGTTAGACTGTAAGCCGACCCAACATAGTTGGGAAAATAAATAATAATAAAACGTTTATTTCAAGTTCACAGAAAAAGTCATAGTTGTTAGTAAAACTTAAAACCTAAGTGTTAGTAATATCTTTAATTATTATTATTTGATTTTTGTTTGACATGAATGTCGCAGCATCTCCGTATGTACGGACAGTACATACGGAGATAAAAAAAGGCTGGGCAGATGATGTTGTCACTTTTATGAAATAAAGAAATTTATTTTATTTATTTATTTTATGTAGTTTTACCGTACGAAATATCGATAGAACAATCATACTAATATTTTATAATATTATTATTTTCTCTGACAGTCTGTCTGGCTGTCTATCTGTATGTTACCTTTGCACGCCTAAACCACCGAACGGATTTCGATAAAATTTAGCAGAGAGATAGATTGCATCCCGGGGAAGGACATAGCATAGTTTTTATCGACATACCTCGCGGGCGGAGCCGCGGGCGGAAGCTAGTTAAAAATAAAATGTCCTTAGTTAGACAATCCGACTCGAATTGTGGATTTAAATCAATACCAAATTCTCTCATAGTCCTCTGGTTTTGCCTCACTGTCAAAATCAAAGTGATCTTTATTCTCGTTGCAATAAGGTTGCTAGTCCTGCTGCTTGGGTTGACAGTTGTCCCTCTTAAAGTTAATCTATCGGATATAGGGTTCACTGCGAAGTTTCGAACTACTTTCAGACAGATCCGTATCTTCATTGACGGACTAATTAGGAGAGTAGGGCTTGAATCGGCTGTCGTTAGGTCAAGAATATACCTATTAATTTTAATTATCTTCCTAATATTTTGTATGATAGAAAAATTTTACGACCCCGGGCACTTCAAATAAACTTCATTTTGCCTAATAAAACTCTCCAGGGGCGAAAATATCTGAAATTCACGTCAACACGCTCCCAACTGTTTTATATCGCCAATTCGTATTCTATGTATTTTATAGAGTTTTTTAAATGCTCGTAAAAATAAGCAGTAAACAGTAAACATGTACTTTCTATAAAACGGCCGTTTAAGGTGGTGCTGCACTGTTGGAGATAATTTATAGAGCTTCGTAGGCTCCTCGACTACTAATTTACTATAGGAGCACCTCTGCCTTCGTAGGCTCCTCTACTACTAATGTACAGACGCCAGCACATCAAGCTACCCAAAACTGTCAAATTTTCCCAATCAACTTTGAACCTTATTCTTTAGCAATACAGTTGATAATCTATTAAAGAAATTTGACAGATTGTAGTAGCTTGATGTGCTGGCGTCTGTACTATAGATGCACCTCTGCCTTCGTAGGCTCCTCTAATACTAATGTACTATAGATGCACCTCTGCCTTCGTAGGCTCCTCTACTACTAATTATTATAAATGCACCTCTGCCTTCGTAGGCTCCTCTACTACTAATGTACTATACACGCACCTCTGCCGTCGTAGGCTCCTCAACTACTAATTACTATAGATGCATCTCTGCCTTCGTAGGCTCCTCTACTACTAATGTACTATAGACGCACCTCTGCCGTCGTAGGCTCCTCTACTACTAATGTACTATAGATGCACCTCTGCCTTAGTAGGCTCCTCTACTACTAATGTACTATAGACGCACCTCTGCCTTCGTAGGCTCCTCTACTAACTAATGTAATATAGATGCACCTCTGCCTTCGTAGGTTCCTCTACTACTAATGTACTACTAATTACCATAGGCTAATTATTTTCCAGGCAACTAATAACTTAAAGGGCGACTAACTATTTGCTACTAAAAAAATAACTTGGCAGCGGTTAGGTTAGGTTAGGTTGTTGCGGAAGGATCGAACGTTCCCGCGATCCCTGACGTAGGTGTGAGATGGAACACCGGG
Source organism: Mesoligia furuncula (assembly GCA_916614155.1). Classification (NCBI taxonomy): domain Eukaryota; kingdom Metazoa; phylum Arthropoda; class Insecta; order Lepidoptera; family Noctuidae; genus Mesoligia; species Mesoligia furuncula. The sequence continues at coordinate 28,080,197 of OU744797.1, forward strand.
GTGGTTTTTAGTCAGTAAGAGTCTGACAGACCCCGTCGCCCGCCCCAGGGCGGCGGACATCCATGAGGATTTTCCACCAAAAAAAAAAAACATGCCATTACTATAGATGACCTCTGCCTTCGTAGGCTCCACTACTACTTATGTACTATAGATGCACCTCTGCCTTCGTAGGTTCCTCTACTACTAATGTACAGAAACCACAACATCAAGCTACTACAATCTGTCAAATTTCGTTAATAGATTTTCAACTTTATAGCTAAAAAATAAGGTTCAAAGTTGATTGGGAAAATTTGACAGTTTCAGGTAGCTTGATGTGATGGCGTCTGTACTGTAGGTGCACCTCTGTCCTCCCCTTTGGGGAAATTAGGCGTGATGTTATGTGTGTGCATGTGTGGGCTACTCGCCCTTGACATATTCAGCCTATAATGTTCCCACTGCTGGGATACATGCCTCATTTTTAGAGAGGGAGTGGGCTATAATCTACCACGCGGGCCCAGTAAGCATTTGGTAAATGTCACATTTCTTCGAATTTTTGGTTCTAGGACATGAAAGTAAGAAAGAAAGAATAGTAGATTGTTTACCAAGGGAGCAAACAACTATTTTGAAGGCGACCTTTGAATCCAGAGCGGAGCAAAGGATTCCAGAGTAGATCCCGAGCGCAGCGAGGGGTTCTAAAGTAGAATCCTGAGCGCAACGAGGGAATCAAAGTACGTCATTCGAGCTTGAGAGCAGAGCAGTGGTGATAAAATACTACTATTTACTCCTTACCAGGCCGCATTTCAAACAAGATAAATACTCAAAAAATTGCTACCCATTTTTCTGCTAACACTGGGTGGCATTCCTAACTCTCAGAACATTAAAATGTTATAGTCAAGCATTTAATTTGCGACGATAAGTGGAGCGGACCTTTCTTGTTTCGACCCTTGATTTTTGATTTTATTAAACTCAAGCTCCTTTATGAAATTTCCAGCCATTTTAGTGTTTTAGTCTATGTAACACAAAATGCTAGCCTAAGGATATAAAAATAAAAATTGGCCAAATGCGAGTCGGACTCGCACACGAACCCTTACCACACCACAAGGTAAAACGCTGAAAAAACACGTTTGTTGAGAGCGTTTGATGGGAGCCCCCCTAAAATATTTTCTTTATTCTGTTTTTAGTACCTATTTGTAGTTATAGCAGCAACAGACATACATCATCTGTGAAAGTTTCAACTGTCTAGCTATCACATTCATGAGATACAGCCTGGTGACAGACGTACAGATGGACAGTGGATTCTTAGTCATAGGGTCCCGTTTTTACCCTTTGGGTACGGAACCCTAAAAACACTGTATTAGGGTGTATTATACCGGCTGACTTTATTACCTTTTGGACAAAAACAGGGCTTAAAAGGTGAACGGAGTAGAAGCCTGTCAACCGAAAGTAGTTATGTCAATCTAGAAAGTTGTCGGCTGCTTTACTGGACTATCCTGTGCATCCACATTATAAATTCCTTATAAATTCAGGCATAACAGAAAATTATAACTTATAACTATTCTGTTTTATTTATCTATTTATTTTGTTTTTGTTTTTATTTTATGACCTTGCAATGTGATTTAATTTAATTTAATTATTTTTTTTTAAGTGTAATATTGTTTTTGACATTTGTATACCTAACATGCCATTACGGGATTCACCAATCAAGCTACTTGCATACTTTTGCAAGTTATACAGGCATGTTTTACCGGGCTTAACTCTTAGCCAAAAAGTCACCAAAATCGGTGTTTAATAGATTAGAGAGATTGTCGTTTAAAACTGCACCTCAATTGCGTAAGACACTATCATTTGGAATCTGAATCATTTCGAAGTTACTTGCTAATCCATTGCTTCATATGTTCGAAAAAAAATTGTCTGTTCAACACGTAAATAACGCAATGAATGTTGTTGAACTGTCAAAATTAAACCGATTCCGATCCGCTGGTCTGTTTAACTAAATTGTTGAAAATAAAAATACTAAATTCGGAAACCTATTCAATTAAATTTTAACGTTATTTCGCACACCGTCTAATTCTAACCCTTTCATTTAGGAGGGTTGCACAAAAAACTTCATTAGTATTCCGAATGGCTCAGGTGGTGCTTGTTAAGGGGTCCAAGTCATAAGATTCGAGATAAAGTAGGTTCCACTTCCGTTTCCTTTAAAAATGCATAATCAGCCAATTCCCACTGCTGGGACACATGCCTCCTCTTTCTATGAGAGGCAGTGGGCCATGGTCCACCACGCGGACCCAGTGTGGATTTTTCGATGTAACAAATGTCTTCGCTATGTTAGTTTTAGGACATGCCGGTTTTCTAACGATGTTTTCCTTCGCCGTTTTGAGAAATATTTTTTTTTTTTTAAAAGCAACTTTACTTATAGATGACTAACTGCGCCCCGCGGTTTCACCCGCATAAGTGTCGATCCCGTGGGAATATCGGGATAAAAAGTAGCCTACATGTTAATCCAGGGTGTCAGCTACCTCCATACAAAATTTTATCAAAATCGGTCCAGCCGTTTGAGCGTGAAGAAGTAACAAACATAAAAACACACACACACACAAACTTTAGCCTTTATACTCGTAATATTAGTAATTGTAAATCGGTAGCTAGATCATTGATTTTCTAGTTAGAACGTGTGGAAGAAAACCTGTGAGGCTTAAAAACGGGTTTAGCCGAGCAAATCTATTCTTTTAAATTGACTTTCGATCTCTTCAAGTTTTGAGTTGAGCTACAAGATAAGGTTCTGACAAGTGCTTGCACTGGCTGAGCTACCGGTCGATTCTGTAAAAATCTCACCGTGAAAACTTAAGTGAAGTGAGTTTGTTTTTGCTAGGAATTGACACTATTGACAGCTCACTCCACGCTCACTTCGCCTACGTTTTCACGGTGAGATTTTTACAGAATAGCACCGCTGGTCCACTCAAGTGTGTTCCTCAAAAGACCATTTCAGACATCAAACTCAAACTCAAAGCATTTATTTCAATTAACCCTTATTATAATATTAACGTAGATCTACGCGAGACACAATGGCTTTTTAATTGTGCCTGTAATTGCGACATACAAGGGTTTAAACCAATTACAGGCACTTTTGAATTGTCAAGGGGTCGGTCAGCCAGAAAGATGAAGCTAGTTGCCCATTCCAAAGCGTAGGTACCTATGGAGAAGAACGGGCAAGAAACTCCATGGACACTCTTTTAAATTAAAATAATATGGTCTCTATCTCAAATCTCTCTCTCTCTATGTCAATCTACGTGGTCTTCACATGATCTGACCAAGGTTATGTCTGGACTTTAAAGGAGACTGTGACCTCTGAGTTTGTTTCGGTCTTTCTTCTCATAGTATGTACTCAGATATGAAACGCCGACCTCATCTAGCTTATTTTTTTTATAATTTTACGTGAAAAAATAATTCCGATATCCTATTTACAGAGTAAACAATTTCATTTCATTTCATTTCGATCTTAACCTAAGTCAAATTCGAAATCTTAGAAGCCTTACCAGTCCTCCTCATTTTCTTCGAAGTCATACAGTTTTCTTTACATCCGCAAATTCTTTCTACAAAATCATACACCAATCCCAGATCCACGGCACATTTCGTGATTCTAGGTCAGCGGGAAGTAATGGTTTAGATTTATTTGCTAGTTAGTATCAAAATATGTAAATATGTCGATTAAATGGCCGTATTTTTTATTGCGTTGACTTAGAAGCTTCATTTTTAGGGTTCCGTTGCCAAATGGCAAAAAACGGAACCCTTACAGATTCGTCATGTCTGTCTGTCCGTCTGTCTGTCCGTCCGTATGTCACAGCCACTTATCTCCGAAACTATAACAACTATACTGTTGAAACTTGGTAAGTAGATGTATTCTATGAACCGCATTAAGATTTTCACACAAAAATAGAAAAAAAAACAATAAATTTTGGGGTTCCCCATACTTAGAACTGAAACTAAAAATTTTTTTTCCGTCAAACCCATACGTGTGGGGTATCTATGGATAGGTCTTCAAAAATGATTTTGAGGTTTCTGATATCATTTTTTTCTAAACTGAATAGTTTGCGCGAGAGACCCTTCCAAAGTGGTAAAATGTGTGTCCCCCGTAACTTCTAAAATAAGAGAATGCTAAAACTAAAATAATAAATGATGTACAATACCATGTGAACTTCCACCGAACATTGGTTTGAACGAGATCTAGTAAGTAGTTTTTTTTAATACGTTATTAATCGTAAACCGCAATTTACATTTTATTCAATCAACTCAAATATAAAAATAATAAAAAAAACATTTAATTTCATAAACATAAACCTTATTCATAAGCCCGGATGTTACGGAACCCTCGGTGCGCGAGTCCGACTCGCTCTTGCCCGGTTTTTTTAAAGCTACAAGGGGACTGTGTATCATAGGTACATATTATTTTCAACTTGATACCTAAATGTTTTCTTGAGAAAGAGGTTCTTGATAGACATACAGACGGACGGACGGACGGACAACGAAGTGATCCTTTAAGCCTTATGGGATCACTACGTTGTCCGTTTTTTTTTGTAAATTTGCAAAAATTCCTTCTGCAAATGTGGCTTTCCTGACACCTCATTAACGGCATAACTACATAATATGTAAATGTCCAGAAACTGCTCCCAAATCACGATGTTTATTATTTTTACTTTTTACATACTTCTTTGACATACCTAATCTTTTTCAACCGAACCTTTATAGTATAAGGTTTCCGTTTTTTCCCTACGAGGTGCGAAACCGTAAAAAGATCTTTACCCAGCTTGTGCTTTGAGCCAAGCCCTTAAACTTGACACGTTAGGAGACTTGACAGAGGTCCAGGCGAATCGACACATTTTGACAGGTCACCGGACACGCATGTCACGCTGAAGTAGGGACTCGAATTTGACAGCGTAATCTAAATGGATTGAGTGTAACGTTGGCTTTATCTTGTTGGAGGTAGATGGACAATTTAATTTAGAATTAATTGTTTTTACTATGGTTAGAATAATTTAATTCGAAGTATCTTCGTGGTTAGGATGTTTTAAGGGGACAAGACCTAAACGCAAAAACCGCAAGTTTTATAATACCTAAAAGTATAGCCTACAGTAAACAAAATCAGAAAATTATATGATATTCTTCAGGATTATAATATAGTGAGATAGTGTGTTGAAAACATAATACAACCAATTTGATACGATAGAAAAAAATCATGAAGATACCTCTAAAAACTTTTTTTACAATAAAAACCATACTAATATACCTACATGCAATAATTCTGATTTTTGTCAGATTATTCTACGAGCAACATACTAAAGCACTAGTGTTTTAATTTTTTTGTCCAAACAATAGATTTTTTGTAAATAGATAATTGCTTCATATTTTGCAATAAATTACTAGCGTTTTGTCTTCGCGCTTCTCTTTCTTTTCTATGCAGTCCGACAGTGACCGCGCTTTATGTCATGTAGTCATCATTGTTCTTACTGCCTTACGGCTGAGCCAAATAGGCCCAGTTCAACATAGATGGTGGTTGATGGTTTTCAACTGGACCTGTTACGAGTGCATCTAACGGATGTAAAGTCAGTTTAATAGTGGGGCCGCTGGGAATAATCTAACTAGATTAAGGCCCGTTTTCACTAACACCTAAGCAATACCTAAGTTAAAGTTAAACTGTTAAAGTGAAAGTTAGAATTATTGTATATATTATTACCTACTAGCTGCAGAATATTATTATTACCAACTAGCTGCAGCTGAATACCAGTATTTTACATGAAGCGGCTGCCTATCTGACCTCCACAACCCATTTACTGGGTAATAGGTACGATACCCCTTGGTAAGACTGGTTGTCAGATTTTCGGGCTCTGACTACCCGTAACGGAAAAAAATAAAATTTGAGAAATAATAAAATATGATTTTATGAAAAAGCAGCTTCACTTATAAATGACTAGCTGCGCCCCGCGGTTTCACCCGCGTAAGTGTCGAACCCGTGGAAATATCGGGATAAAAAGTAGCCTAATGTTAATCCAGGGTGTCAGCTACCTCCATACGAAATTTTATCAAAATTGGTCCAGCCGTTTGAGCGTGAAGAAGTAATAAACATATAAACACCCCCCACACACACTCACACACAAACTTTCGCCTTTTCAATATAATTGTGATTATTAGTATGATGTATTTATATATATTCTATTAATATTTTATATGCAGACCAGGTCTATGTATTGATTTATTATTTATTTAACTATATTTAATATTGATGATCGTATGATCTAAACCCGCACTTAAGTCAGGCTTTTCTGTGTAAAAATGGACAACTTAAGTCACAGAAAATCGTGACTTAAGTGCGGGTTTAGGTCGCACAGTGCTATAAAACCATTAGCAGCTAACTCCGTTTTGCTTGTCTGTCTGTAGACTCTTGATAAACCTGCCTAACAACACACGGATACACAAAAGGATATGCTTATCACTTATCAGTACCAAACATGGTCTGGCGGTTACAACTATACCTAGTTACCCAGCCATTCATTGTACTGTTATATAATCAAAAGTCATCAAGATGTTAATCTTAAAAAGTTATCAAGATGATGTTCTTAGTTGATTAAATATTAATCAACTTGTTTCTTATCAGGAACTTGCTATAATAATTAATAATTTTTACGTAATATCTGTTATGAGCTAATTGCTGTGTTGATGAGTTAATAGCTTTTTAGTCAATTTTGTAAAAACAATGAAGATACACTGTTTATTTGTTTTGTTATTTAGTGGTTATGGATTGTGTAATACTAGTAAGTACTATTTTTTATTCTTTAAACAAATCTCATTATAGACCTAGTGGGAATATAGTACTGCACGCCATCGTACTCGGGTGGTACTTATGTCGTCATCATTTCAGCCGAAAGACGTCCACTGCTGGTCTTTCGGCTGAAATGATGGTCGAAGTGCTTGGGGGAGCCCGACCGATTCTGTGCTTCCTGCATCCAGCGGATTCCCACGGCCTTAACTAGGTCATCGGTCCACCTTGAGGGATGCCTTACAACGCTACGTCTTCCGGTACGCGGTCGCCACTCCAGAACCTTTCAGCCTCATCGGCAATTCGTTCTGCGAGCAATGTGTGCCCACTGCCACTTAAGTTTGGCAATTCTTCAGGCTATGACAATGTGGTATGTGGGATGAGAAGATCTTGCGTAGCTTCCCGAACGCTGCCCAGCCTAGTCGGATTCGACAATATTTACCTCTTTCTCAAAGTTGGACCTACCTAACTGGACAGTTTGTCCTAGGTAAACATACTCGTTCACAACTTCGAGTGTAGCGTCTCCGATCTTCATGAGAGTGGGTGTACATGGGCATTTGACATGACCTTCGTTTTGTCCATGTTCAATAATTTTAAGACCCACTCTTTCGGAAGCTCTACTGAGGTCATCGAGCAGTGTACTGAGGTCCTCCATAGTTTCAGTCATGACTACTATATCGTCGGCAAACCGAAGGTGAGTGATGTACTCGCCATTGATGTTGATGCTGGCCCCTTTCCAGTCCAGAAGCTTGAAGACGTCCTCCAGTACATCGGTGAACAGTTTCGGAGAGATAACATCTCCCTGTCCCTATGTCATATCAATCTTTAAAACAATATAAACGCTGAAGGAGAAACATCGTGAGGAAACCGTCATGTCCTAGAACCAAAAATACGAAGACAAGTGATATCTAGCGCACTGAGCCCGCGCTGTGGATTGCCGACTACCTCTTACAGAGAAGAGGCCCGTATCCCAGCAGTGGGAATATTGTAGGCTGATTGTGTAAGTGGCAATGGGCGGAGCACATTGCTCGCAGAACAGAGGACCGATGACGCCAAAACTTTCCAGATTCGCAGGAATTCGCTGCACAGGACCGGATGATGTAGTGACGCTCGGGTAAGGCCTATGTCCTAGTGCCAGAAGCAGTTTAACTTCAAGCTAGGACATTTAGAAGAAGAGCAAAAAGAAAAAAAGTAAGAAAGAACGCTAAGCGAAAACGAAGTAAAGCGCGGGCAGGCGATGAGACACGATGGCTTGGGTCGAGGGAACAAGAAACACGCTGACGAAGTCGCGGGCAGAAGCTAGTTATTAATCAGCGGTATTGTCCGAAAGGGCTACCGATGGTCCGGAACATAAACGGTTAAGGAACACGAGTGGGTTTTAGTCAGTAAGAGTCTGACACCCTTCCGCTCCACCCAGAGCGGGAGGGGTCATTTGATGATTTCCTATCCTCAAAAAAAAAAAGGCTATGTTATTAAAATAACTTTAACTATGTCAATTTTATTGTTTGCAGTATCCAATGTGCGCCTGGTCGACCATACTAGTTACGCGATAAATTTTGTAACGAGGACTATGAACATTGTGGAAGAAAATGGCTGGTGTAATTTGAAACTGCCTGATTATGTCTTTCAAATAAAGTAAGTAAACCTCGCAAAAACATTTAGCAAAACGGCAATTTGTCCACTCGACGTTATGACGTTAGATTTCACACTAATTATATAGGCGAAAGTTTGTGAATGTGTGAGTGTGTGTGGGGGTGTGTGTGTGTTTATACGTTTGTTACTTCTTCACGCACAAACAGCTGGACCAATTTTGATGAAATTTTGTATGGAGGTAGCTGACACCCTGGATTAACATATAGGCTACTTCTTATCCCGATCGATATTGCCACGGTATCGACATTTATTCGGGTAAAACCGCGGGGCGCAGCTGGTTATAAATATAACATATCTAATGTACAGTCAACAAAAGAGATAAGTATGCAGGATCGTCGTGTAGTTGAAGTTTAGTAAGAAACCTATAGATGTTCTCGAATAAAATTTAATTTCATTAATAGAAAACAAGCAGCTCATTTATAAAATTAAATTTCAGTCGACAACATCCATAGGTTTCTTACTAAACTTCAACTACATCCGACGACGATCCTGCATACTTATCTCTTTTGTTGACTGCACTTAAACACAGCCCCGTTGGTCTCGTGGTCGCAAGCGCGACTCCTGAGCATGGGGTCCTGGGTTCGATTCCCGGGTCGGGCAAAGTATTATTGAGTTTTTCCGTTAGGAATTTCTTAGTAACAGCCCGGAGTTTGGAAGTTGGCGGTGTAATACCCCCGTGCCTCGGAAAGCACGTTAAGTCGTTGGTCCTGCGCCTGATCTCTCTCCGATCGTGTAGGATTGCCGTCCCGTCGGACTATGAGAGTGAGGGAACAGAGAGTGCACCTGTGTCTGCGCGCACACTTGTGCACTATAATATTTCTCGCAACGAAGGTATTTATGCATAGTACAGACGCCAGGACATCAAGGTACTATAATCTCTCAAATTTCTTTAATAGATTTTCAACTTTATTGCTAAAGCATAAGGTTCAAAGTTTATTGGGAAAATTTGACAGTTTCGGGTAGCTTGAAGTGCTGGCGTCTGTATATATTATAATATGGTCGTGTGAAAAATTATATGGCAAGAAAGGAGGTGGGATGCTAAGAGGATGGCTGATATGAGATGAATAGAAGAAACAAAAATAAATTGTGCGCCGACCCTAATTACTTTAAAATGTGAACAAGAGAATGGAGAAGTTTGGCAAAGGTCTCATAATTTGAAGAACATTCGTATTCTAATCTCAGTCTCAGTCTTTCAAAAATACCTCCAATTATCATACATTTTTGGGATGCATGAAGAATCCTCCTCGTGTAGCGCAGTTTGTTCCGCTAGTTACTCAACTGAACCGAGCGCTCGGCGCATCCTGGACAGTCACACCCAACACCTTATTTGACTGGCCAATTCTTCCCTTGCGGTGGTAGGGCTAACACCCGCCTGATTTGAGACCAGGGTTCCTACCGGAGTCCGGCGTCAAGCAGCTGTGTTCCGTCGATGCGTGGGAGTTCCAGTGCCTTAGGCATCTTCTGGGCACGCTCGTTCCATCATAGACCTCACCCATCGCTTTCTATCGGGCGTAATCGAGGTCAAGAGCAGGCCCACTCAGAAATAAAATAAAAAAAACAGTGGCAGTCCGGGAGTGCCGACAGAAGTGAAAACAAAACACAAACAGAATCCTTTGCCATCGCTCACTCACATATCGGATATACATTAAAACAGTACATCCCGAGGACTGCCAAACACATCCGAAGCGGGTATTTTTTTAATCGTCTTATAAACAAAACACGCGCGGTGTCGCTTACGGTAACAGTGGCTCGAGTTCAATGGTTTTTTCCCATCACAAAAAATTCCCAACGCGCCTAAAGAAGTTTTCACTTCAAAAAGATACAATAGTTTTTAAACGTTTTTAGTACAGTCAACAGCAAAAGTCAAAAACCAAACAAACCACTCAACGCCACATCAACGCCACACAGTTCTGACGGGAACTCCGTTCAATAGTATTGAATTTCTGATTTTGATCATCTACTTTTGCTTGCTGTTGACTGTACGAGAATTGGCCTTCTGATGTAGAATATCGATACTGGAAATATGAAGTAACGTAACATTTTGTCGAAAATGAGTTATATATATCGTTGGATTCGGAATTTTTTGCTCTATCGATTGGTATATTTAAAATCTCGATATCTTAAAAAAAATGTCCTTTACATCACATATTTTCCGTAGGCCTAGACCATTTTTTTTCTAGAAACTGGCTGTATATGACATTTAAATTAATATTTTTATAAAAACTAATGTAAGTCTCTTTACTCACAGTATTTGGTATTTACATTAAATCAAAATCGAGTACATTTTACGACAGGTCACATAAGTTATTCCATAATTTGAGATATTTTATTATTGTCTTATACATTAGTGTTCCCAGAGAAGGTTTGTCTTTTAACGATGTGTTAAAACGGCTATTTTAACACATCGATACTGGAAATATGAAATAACGTAAGGGACAAAACTAAGGTTTTCAGGAGAGCAAAAATAAGATATTTTTCTTACAAAACTGGGTATAATTTTTTAACTATATGTTTTATGTAAAAAGAGTCTAGGACAAAGTTTCTTAGATTTCTTCATTCTTTGCAGCTAAACTAGTTAAAAATCAATAAAGCCTACAGTTTCAAAGATAGCATGTCCCTTACGTTAAATAATAATGAATACGAGTGATATACGTTTACAAAATTTTAGATGTAAATAAACGGCATTGATGTATGGGACACTTAAGGAAATAAACATTTAGAGTTTTTCAAAGTAAAGGTCTCTTAATGGTACACTCTATATTGTTAATGCTGTTAACAAATATAAAAAATAGAGTTTTATACATTCGTAACCTACTATGCCTATGTAATACAGTTTAAAACTACTTGCTGACTCATAGGGATAAAAATAAACGAATAAAATAGATCAAAACCTTTATTTGTGCTCACTAATCCTCTTTTATAAACGCAATTTAGGTACTCTCAAAAATTATGTTGAGTATAACATTATTAAATTCTGTTTTAAATCACAATAAAAAATAGCTATTTTGGCACCTTACTAAAATTAGACTCATTGTCCCAAAAGAAAAATAAATTTTACTTAAAAATTAAACAAAATCAACAAATCAGTCTTCTTATGTAAATAGTAATCATTAAACATAAAAAAATAACAAATTAACTTCTTCCTTAATAGAAAGCCTACAGTTAAATTGAAAAAGTCTCAAAAATTAGTCATTATCTTTATCAGTCTCATCATCGTCGGTGTCATTGAGCCTATCTTTAATTATACTCTTATTAGGAAGATTCAAATATTCATTGTGAAACCTATTTGGAATTATACCATTGTCACATATTTTTTTGAGATCTTTAAACTTTGGAACTGAAATTGGCAGTCTTTCCTTATACAGAAATGGTAAGCTGTCTATGCTACTGGGCACAGCTAGATTTCTGGTACTTTCTAATTCGGATTGATCATTATTTGCAAGGCCCTTGCCCTTTCCTTTACCCTTCACTGTCCTTCTTCCAGTTTGCATTTCTTTGCAGAGTTCTATTTTGTGAGTAGTGCCATCCTCTAACATCGTATATTTTACTTCCACTATCTTTAAGTTCGATTTTTGAAATGTACATATTTGAATTTTCTTGAAATGCAGGTCTTTGTTTTTGAGAGTAGCAGGAGTAAAAACTGATTCAGCAAAATCATTGAAATCAAAGAAATCCTGATGTCCTAACACATTCACTCGATAAGCATCCTCATGCTTATCGAGTGAATGTGTTAGGACGAACGATTCAAATAAATTACTTATTAGCTGGACATACATACATGCCAGTAGATAGCATGCATGCTATCATTGAAAGGGAGGTTAAAAAACTGATTGTTTGGGGACCTTCCCAGTAGCCATCATTGGTGGCTTGGTTGGATGGCTACTGGGAAGGTCCCCAAACAATCAGTTTTTTAACCTCCCTTTCAATGATAGCATGCATGCTATCTACTGGCATGTATGTATGTCCAGCTAATAAGTAATTTATTTGAATCGTTTGTATATTCGCAAATGTTCCAAAAAATATGTTAACATTGAGAAAATCACTTTGTTTTTATTCTGCCCCGTACAGTATCACAATAGAATAACACAGTTGTAACTAAAAAATATGTGGCAATGGTATAATTCCAAATAGGTTTCACAATGAATATTTGAATCTTCCTAATAAGAGTATAATTAAAGATAGGCTCAATGACACAGACGATGATGAGATTGATAAAGATAATGACTAATTTTTGAGACTTTTTCAATTTAACTGTAGGCTTTCTATTGAAGAAGAAGTTATTTTTTTTTATGTTTAATGATTACTATTTACATAAGAAGACTGATTTGTTGATTTTGTTTAATTTTTAAGTAACATTTATTTTTCTTTTGGGACAATGAGTCTAATTTTAGTAAGCTGCCAAAATAGCTATTTTTTTATTGTGATTTAAAACAGAATTTAGTATAATGTTATACTTACTTAACATACTTTTTGAGAGTACCTAAATTGCGTTTATAAAAGAGGATTAGTGAGCACAAATAAAAGTTTTGATCTATTATATTCGTTTATTTTGTATCCCCATGAGTCAGCAAGTAGTTTCAAACTGTATTACATAGGCATAGTAGGTCACGAATGTATAAAATTCTATTTTTTATATTTGTTAACAGCGTTAACAATATTGAGTGTACCATTAAGAGACCTTTACTTTGAAAAACTCTAAATGTTTATTTCCTTAAGTGTCCCATACATCAATGCCGTTTATTTACATCTAAAATTTTGTAAACGTATATCACTCGTATTCATTATTATTTAACGTAAGGGACATGCTATCTTTGAAACTGTAGGCTTTATTGATTTTTAACTAGTTTAGCTGCAAATAATGAAGAAATCTAAGAAACTTTGTCCTAGACACTTTTTACATAAATCATATAGTTAAAAAATTATAGCCAGTTTTGTAAGAAAAATATCTTATTTTTGCTCTCCTGAAAACCTTAGTTTTGTCCCTTACGTTATTTCATATTTCCAGTATCGATATAGGACAATCCACCTGTATCGTGTGTCTTTTAAAAATATGCCTAAAATGATTACTTGTTAGTCAATAGCACCCACAAGCAATTGACGATAATGTTTTGAAGTCCTTATTCTATACCAATTTTGGATAATCTCTGTTCTTTTGTGACGCCATAGAATAGAATAGAATACTCTTTATGTACACCATATAAGTAAATTACAGACACATAAATATAGAAACTGTGCAAAGGGTGACACAATGGGCGGCCTTATCGCTAAAAGCGATCTACAACCTTTGGATGAATTAAAAAGGGGAAGGACAGACAAATACTGTAGGTAGTCTGTGGTGTACCATTTACATTATCACTGTTACTTATCTTGCAGCGAATCTATCCTGGCCCAGCCCTTCAGAGGAACTTTGAGGTACATTAACGGCTTCCTCTCAGCCGTACAACATGTGGACATCGTGCAGTCTACGGTACAGCAAGTGTGGAATTTCAACGCTTCTGCTGCGAGTACTCACACGGTGACTGTGCGAGCAACCATGAGGTTGCATGACGTAGCCGTGGGTTATGACGTAATCGGGCATTTGCAAGGCGATGACGAGGACTATCGGTACACTGCGGTGTTCGTACACCCGCTGATCTCGTTTGCGTTTTCTGTAAGTTTTGTTTCGTGTGTAACCTTTTTTGTAATCTGCCAGTTTGGAGTATTACAGTAGGTATGTACAGTCAACAAAAGATATAGGTGTGCAGCATCGTCGGATATAGTTGAAGTTTAGTAAGAAACCGATGGATGTTGTCGACTGAAATTTAATTTGATAAATTAGCTGTTTGTTTTTAGGGTTCCGTACCCAAAGGGTAAAACGGGACCCTATTACTAAGACTCCACTGTCTGTCTGTCTGTCACCAGGATGTATCTCAAGAACCATGATAGTTAGACAGTTGAAATTTTCACAGATGATGTATTTATGTTGCCGCTATATCAACAAATACTAAAAACAGAATAAAATAAATATTTAAGGGGGCTCCCAACAACAAACGTGTTTTTTCGGCGTTTTTGCCTTGTGGTACGGAACCCTTCGTGTGCGAGTCTGACCCGCACTTGGCCAGTTTTTTATTAATAAAATTAGATTTCAGTCGATAACATCCATCGGTTTCATACTAAACTTCAACTATATCCGACGATCCTGCATACTTATCTCTTTTTTTTACTGTACATAACTAGTGAAAAGTGTGGATATACAGACGCCAGTGTACATCAAGCTACCCGAAACTGTCAAATGTTCCCAATGAACATTGAACCTTACTTATGCGATAAAGGTGCAATGAATATCTATTAAAGAAATTTGACAGTTTGTACTTAGTAGCTTGATATGCTGGCTTCTGTAATATTGGTAAACCTCTGCCTAACCCTTTGGGGATTCATCATTTCAGCCGAAAGACATCCACTGCTGGACATAGGCCTCCCCCAACAGGGGGGGGTTTGCCATAATGGCCACGCTTGGCAGGCGGGTTGGCGATCGCAGTATGCTATGGTGGTGGAATGCATAGAGAACGCTGCTGCCCATTCTCCGGTACGCCTCTTAGTCGCCTTTTACGACACCCACGGGAAGTATGGGGTGGTGCTATTCTTTAAGTTCGGCACCACACAGACACCTTCTTAGGGGATTACAGGCGTGATATTATGTTATTGGTACAGACGCCAGCACATGAAGCTACTACAATCTGTCAAATTTATTTAATAGATTTTCAACTCTATCACTATAGTATAAGGTTCAAAGTTGATTGCGAAAATTTGACAGTTTCGGGTAGCTTGATGTGCTGGCGTCTGTACATAAGAGGGGCCTGAATTTATGTACCTATATTGCTTATAAAATATAGGTAATACTATTTTACCAGCACATAGATTTGCTTACAATGAATCTAAGGACGGCGTCTAAAGTAATACCATTCTTAGATGCTTATTACTGTCAAAAGTCTGTCTTAGATGCTTGTCTGTGTGGTGCCTGTCTGTGTGGTGCCGGACTTAGAGAATAGCACCACCCCATACTTCCCGTGTGTGTCGTAAAAGGCGACTAAGGGTCTAACCGGAGAATGGGCAGCAGCGTTCTCTATGTATTCCACCACCATACCAAACTGCGATCGCCAACCCGCCTGCCAAGCGTGGCGATTATGGCAAACCCTCCCCCTTTTGGGAGAGGCCTGTGTCCAGCAGTGGACCTCTTTCGGCTGAAATGATGATGACTGTCAAAAACGGATTTTTCCCCTCTAACGTCATCCAACCAAAAAGATGTGATGGAATTTATTGCAAGGAATAATTATCCTCCCTACCGATTTCGGTCACGGTGGCCAATCTCAAGTTCTCAACGGAGATTAGCCAGGTACGCAGCAGATATATTATAGTGCACAAGTGTGTGCATAAACACAGGTGCACTCTCTGTTCCTTTACGGCCTTTGAGTATTAAACCAACCGGAGACGCCACGAGTACTAATATCTATGCAAATAAGTCTATCACTTTCATCGCGGGGGACGAGGGAACGCAATAATACACTAATGCAATTCGATCGCGTTGCTACGCACGCACACAAAGCAAAAAACAAACACAAGCATAAACTATACGCACACACGTATATAACCGCTATGACCGGCGGTCTCGTACCTTTGGCAGCGGAGATCGCCTGACAATGGCGCCTCCAGTTGGTTTAATACTCAAAGCTTACAGCGGTTTCGCACTACATCCAATCCGAATCCGAATTAAAGATTCGACTTCAATCTGAATTGGGAATGTTCTAAATTCGGACGGATTAAGTTCGGATCTAGTGCGCAACCACTCATACAAATTGGACTATGGTCACTTCGGACCGGCATTTCTCGGATTCGGATCGGATGTAGTGCAGAACCGCTCTTACTCATATTTTTACTTATATTTTTCTTTAAGTCCGATGGGACGGCAATCCGACACGACCCGAGAGATCAGGCGCAGGACCAACGGCTTTACATGCTATCTGAGTCACGGGGACGTCACACTACCAACTTTAAAATTCCGGGCTGTTACTGAGAAATTCCTAATGGAACTCAATAACACTTTACCCGACCCGGGATCAATCCCAGGACCCCACACTAAGCAGTCGCGCTTGCTACCATGAACGGGGCAACTGCGAGGATTATTAATGATGTATTTACCTATACTTTCAGATCATAAAAGACGTGAACACAGATGACATATCAGTGACAGTTGTAGGTAATGTACCGCCGGTGACATCCCGCGTTGCAGAATTCAGACCTAAAGATGCCACGTCTGACATATTGGTTCAAACGGTAAGAACTCTAAAAAGCAGTAGGTGTTCTGACACCTACTACCAGCACATCAAGCTACTACAATCTATCTTTGGAGGTCAGCAAAAGCCCATACAACTTTGCCCAAACATGTACCTCGAGGTACACGTGCACCAAATCGTAGAGAAAAAATAGAGGAATTCGAAAATAATTGTGTTTTTATCCATAAATAATTTAAAACTACATAATACATTATTTAAAGTTTTAATAACCTGTAACACAATTAAATCATGTGGTAACTTTGCATGTACGGGTTGACATTAGGAGTACATTATAAAAATATTTAAAATGCAACAAAAACAACAGCAGCTGAAGCCGACAGCAGACAACTGTCAACTTGACAGTTTTTTTTTAAATAGGTAAGGTAATAGACCAAGGTAGTCTAATTGTGCCCAAAATGGCAAGCTTTTTAATAGGTACTTACGCTAAAAGTTATTTTATTCTCGTCTCCGGGTAACCATAAGAAAAATATATAAATGCAATATTATTCAGTGTAATCTAGTGTATTTTATGCCACTAAGTTTACCTCGGTACTTCGTTTGGGCAGATTTTGGTGACATCCTTTCTCTAAAAGATTTTCAACTTTATCGCTAAAGAATAAGGTTCAAAGTTGATTGGGAAAATTTGACAGTTTCGGGTAGCTTAATGTGCTGGTGTCTGTACAAGGTGAAAAATAACTTCAATGTCGGAAGTCGGTGTCTTTGGATCTGTATTTTAGTTATTGCCACTACTAAAGTTATTTTTCACTTTGTAGAGTTTTTTTTTTTTTGAAGATTGTTTGTTTTCACTTTTTAGGTATGATACCTACTCTACGCTTGCCGCCGTTGGTCTATGGATGGGTGACCATGTTTACATACCGTGACCCCTCCGTGCCTCGGAAAGCACGTTAAGTCGTTGGTCCTGGCTGTCATTCGTGGATCTTTGACAGTCGTTACGGGTACCTATAAGTCAGAAGCCCGAAAGTCTGACAACCAGTCTTATCAAGGGGTATTGTATTACCCAGTAATTGGGTTGTGGAGGTCAGATAGGCAGTCGCTCCATGTAAAATACTGGGTATTCAGCTGCATCCTTTAGTTAGACTGGAAGCTGACCACTACATAGTTGGGAAAAGGCTAGGCAGATGATGACCTATCCCACACCAATTCGTATAAGTACAGTACTGGCAATGAATACATAAGAACATTGGTGGTCTAGTAGAAGATAAAGGCCGCGAGTTACGACTTGTATATCGTAGGTTCGAACCCAAGCACTTTACTTCCTGAAATGAATTAATTCATAACCACTACTCTCTAACCGGTGAATGAAAACATCGTGAGGAAACCAGCGTGTCTTAGAAAGAAAGAAAGAAAGAAAAAAAGAAAGAAAGAAAGAAAAAAGTTTATTTGGCACACGTGAGACACAAAAACATTATTACCAAAACATTCGCAGACATGTGACATCCTTGTGGATGATCCGCACTGGGCCAGCGTGATGGATTACCTACTCACTGAGTGGAGGCCTGTATCCCAGCAGTGAGAACATTATAGGCTGATTACAGTAACAAACAATAGTAACAGTATTATATCTCTTTCCCCTTTTTGAAGTGAAAACTTCTTTAGGCCTTTTTGAGATGGGAAAAAACCACTGAACTCGCGACACTAGGCGCGATTCCGCCAGTGTGCGACACTGTGCGGCACAGTGTACGACACAAATGTTTATTCTGGTCGACTCACTCAAGCGAACAATAACAAATTGTGCGCGAACATTAGAAATATTCGCGCACATCTTCATACTTTTGTGCGCGCACATATGCAAGCAGTGGACTCGCGTCGACGCGTACACACCTTGTTGTTCGCAAACTCAGTCTTGCTACCGCTAACGTAACGGAGTGAAAAGATTTATTTGTCCTGTTTCATCATGTTCGCGCACAAGTGTGCTACACTGTGCGCGTACAAAAGTAACGCACAGCTTTGCCGGTGGAAACGGAGACTATCGGATCTGCAGCTCAGTACGTGTGTACTGTTGAAATTCTGCACAAAATGTTTGTGAACAAATGTGCTGCACACTATTTTGGTGGAGTCGTACCTTTGCCGCAACCGACACCGCGCGTATTTTGTCTATAAGACGATTGAAAAAAAATACACAAGTAATGTTTTGTAAAGTAAGTTCATGTTTTCACTTCTGTCATCACTCCCGGAGTGCCACTGTTTTTTTAATCCATTTAAAAGCTGCCTTTAAAAGAACGCTCTGCGATAAGACCGTGTCACCCTTTTTTACCCGACTGCGCGACGCATAAGAGTGGTAATGTGTTCATCAGCCTATGTATGTATGTATGTTGTATGTTTATATGTTCCTTTGAAGCACTATACAGACCAAACGCCTGGGCCGATTTTTATGATTCACACGTTAATCGATTCCTCTTAGTCCGGCGAGTGTTACTAAAGACATGACGTTAGTGAAAATTCAATATGGCGAATACTGGACGCCATATTAAATTTCTTTTTTAAGTTTATTTTTCAAAACCTATCGAGTGGGGTATCAAAATAAAGGGTTTTAAAAGGTGATTACAAAAATATATACAACATATATACTTAAAAGCAATTCGAAGTGACAAATCGCAAAAAAACACCTACCAAGAACTAAATCGTCTGCGAAATCTTTCAAATTTGGAAACTAAAAAGCTGGAAATAAAAAAAGTTATTTAAAAAAATCAAAAAACCCGACTGCGGTAAAAAAACTTAGGTAAGTTAAATGAAACTGAAAAGCTAAAAACAAGCCCATTTTAAATTAAATAAAGTTGGAAGCAGGCGGGACCCATTTGACTTTGAAAATACAATAAAAATGATGTGGGTCCCGCCTGCTTCCAACTTTTATTTAATTTAAAATGGGCTTGTTTTTAGCTTTTCAGTTTCTTTTAACTTACCTAAGTTTTTTACCGCAGTCGGGTTTTTTGATTTTTGAAATAACTTTTTTTTTTAAATGTCTACATTTATAGGTATCTGTAATTTTTATGGTATATTTAATAACGAGTCGTCATCATCTGCCTAGCCTTTTCCACACAATGTTGTGGTCGGCTTCCAGTCTAACCGAATGCAGCTTAATACCACTGCCTTACATGGAGCGACTGCCTATCTGACCTCCACAACCCTGTTACTGGGTAATACGATACCCCTTGGTAAGACTGGTTGTCAGACTTTCGGGCTTCTGACGACCCGTAACAACTGTCAAAGCTCCACGACTGACAGCCGGGACCAACGGCTTAACGTGCTTTCCGAGGCACGGAGGGGTCTTGGTAAATGAAAATGGTTACCCATCTATGGACCTACATAATAAAGAATATTCTATTCTATTCTTTTTTATGTAAGTTTTATTATTTATTTAAAAAAAAAAATATTCTATTCTGAGGTACGATTCCACCAAAATAGTGTGCAGCACATTTAATTTTGTTCACAAACATTTTGTGCAAAACTCCAACAGTGCACGTACTGAGCTACAGATCCGATAGTCTCTATTTCCACCGGCAAAGCTGTGCGTTACTTTTGTACGCGCACAGCGTAGCACACTTGTGCGCGAACATGATGAAACAGGACAAATAAATGTTTTCACTCCGTCAGCGGAAGCAAGACTGAGTTCGCGAACAACAAGTGTGTACGCGTCGACGCGAGACCACTGCTTGCATATGTGCGCGCACAAAAGTATGCAGATGTGCGCGATCGTTTCTAATGTTCGCGCACAATTTGTTATTGTTTGCTTGAGTGAGTCGACCAGAATAAACATTTGTGTTGTACCTACACTGTGCCGCACAGTGCCGCACACTGGTGGAATCGCGCCTTTAGATACTCTATGCTAACTATGATCTTATCTTTCAGTTTAACGCGGCTGCTGTCACAGGGGAGGGTATTGTCGCTTGGGGTCCACAAGTGTTTCAACCTATAACGTATGACTTGGTGACTCGAGAAATACCTTTCCCGGTCATATGCTACAACTGCGCTTCGTAGTAGGCCCAAGCGGTTTTAACCTGCATTTTAAATTTTTGCCAAAATAGTTATAGAATAAGGGGCTTCAAAACTTCATCGTCAGTTGCTTGTGGTGCTATTAAAGTGATAATTTTAGTCATAATTTCCGTAATTAAAGTTATTTTTCACTTTGTAGTGTTTTTTTTTTTTTGAACTCGGTTGTTTTGAAATATGTACCTGAGCTGTGGAAGGTAGCTGAAGTAATTATGATTGCGAAGCCTGGGAAACCGCCCCATGAAGCGTCATCATATAGACCTATTTCCTTGTTGCCAGTGTTATCAAAACTATTTGAAAAACTATTGCTAAAACGATTAAAACCAATAATAGAAGAAAAAGATCTTATCCCAAATCATCAATTTGGTTTCAGAGAAAAACACTCTACAGTAGACCAGGTACACAGAATAACAAACGTCATTGAAAAAACGCTCGAAAACAAGGAAGTCTGCGCCACCGTATTCTTAGATGTCGCGCAAGCTTTTGACAAAGTTTGGCATGATGGCCTAATATTCAAACTTAGATGTATGTTGCCTCCAGAATTTGCAGATATTCTGGAGTCGTATTTAACTAATAGAATGTTTAGAATAAGACAAGAAGATGCATATTCCGAGCTAAAAGCGATAAAAGCTGGGGTACCTCAAGGAAGTGTGCTAGGCCCAATCTTATACTTGTTGTACACATGTGACATCCCAGAGCTAGATAACAACACCATTGCGACCTTTGCTGATGATACTGCTATTATGGCTACTGGATCGAATCACAAAGAAGCAGTAGAAAAAGTTCAACTTGCTGTGAACAAAGTTTATGACTGGACACAAAAATGGAAGATCAAACTGAATGAGTCAAAATCAATTCACGTTGACTTCACAAACAAACAGTGCGACTACCACCCAATCTACATAAACGGTACGCAAGTGCCTTATGCTAATACAGCCAAATATCTTGGCATAACCCTTGACGCTAAGTTGCGATGGAAAGCTCATGTCAAAAAGAAAAGACAGGAACTCGACATACGCTATAAAAGTATGTATTGGTTACTCGGAAGGAAATCCTGTTTATCAATACATAATAAGATTATACTCTATAAGCATATTCTGATGCCAATTTGGACGTATGGTATCCAACTCTGGGGCTGTACTAAACGGAGCAACCTCAAAATAATACAACAATTCCAGAATAAAGTACTCAGGGATGCTGTAAAAGCACCTTGGTACATCAGAAATGACGACCTCCACCGTGACCTTAAAATAGAACTCGTCACCACCATCATTCAAAAATTTGCTGAAGCCCACGAACACAGACTTCACCGACATGTGAATGTTGAGGCAAT
Source organism: Mesoligia furuncula (assembly GCA_916614155.1). Taxonomy (NCBI): domain Eukaryota; kingdom Metazoa; phylum Arthropoda; class Insecta; order Lepidoptera; family Noctuidae; genus Mesoligia; species Mesoligia furuncula. The sequence goes on from OU744797.1 coordinate 28,102,287, forward strand.
CCAGCTGTTAGACAACACGGACCTAGTGCGTAGACTAAAGAGAACAAAACCTTTTGAGTTAGTGTAGTGTTTAAAGTTAGTGTATAATAGTGATCATTGCTGTGCTATGCATATAACACATGAACAAAGTGTTTTTATCAATACCAGACTCTAAGAAAGTGCTATGGACTTGTATAAAAGTGCTAAAGGACGCTATTCTTAGTTTTAACAAAATCTTTACCGTATAATAATAAGTTAGAGTTAAATTGCTTATTAGTCTTTTAGGCTAGATTGTAATCATTTATTAAGAAATCTGTTCTTAATAATAAGGAAAAAAAAAAAAAAAAAAAAAAAAACTCGGTTGTTTTTTTTTTTGTAAAAAAGTTTTTATTTTTGACTTTCTAGTTGTACCTACCCAACACAAATTCAATTAACACTACTTGCTATGAAAATATCAGTTTAAAACATCATTAATATACGCTAAGTGAAAAAAAATCGTATTATTGAAGCTAACTCAAAAACTATATACCTAAGCAAAGTTAATCAAATTTACATGGGACAACCCCTGAGGCATACCTTATCCATTAAAAATAATACATAAATATACAATTGCAGCCAAGCGCTGCCAAGCTATGGTGCATTGAATAATTAAAGACATCGACTAGAAGAATCACCAAAGCCGTAGATGCAGTACATTTATGCATATAACTTCGTACATAAGATAAAATTTCCTAATGTATTCTATACTGAAGTATTCCTGAAAGTATGAAGATTACGATAAAGAAACTTTAAAATTGGTTCATTAGTTTCTGACAAAATCGTGGACATACATACATACATACATACGGGTCGAATACAGAACCTCCTTCTTTAAATTCGCTTAAATCGTTCAAAATCTAAGCGCAATCTGATGTCAGCGACAATCAATGTCAAAAAATTTTCAAAAATCTAGGGAAATTAGAGGTATTTTTGACAGATTGGGGAATGAGATAAGACTTAGAACGTTTTAAAATTACGAGAATAATAATGGCCTCAGGAATTAGACGACTCTAAGGTTCCATCGCAATATCAACGTGCGGGGCTTACCGCACGTTGATATTGCGATGGAACCTTGTCACAATAACAGCTTTTTGACGTCATTTTGACGTCATACACCGCACATACACGTAAGCGCTGAACGGCACTGACAGTTCGACTACGTCACTAAGATGGCCGCCAGTCGCAATATCAACGTGCGGGGCTTATACATGAATTCGTGTAAAAACTAATAAGAATCAGTGTCATGATTTTAGGCAAAGAAATAAAAATGTTACTTTGTTTACCGCTTTCTTTTTTATGGAATCCACCTAAACTTACTCATATAAAGCTTCATCATTAGGTATATTACTTGAAAAAAAAATGTCAACTAAATTATATAAGGTGTTAAAAAATTAACCTTACAAACTTTAAGAGTTGCTTTAGACCATCGAACTGAACAATTTTCACTATGGGACCAACTCTGAAATCACGAAAAAAAATCGGCTGTTTAATACAAAAGTATAATACCTATTTGACCAAAATGTATGCAGCGGATTTTTTTCTCGTGATTTCAGAATAATTTTTTAACACCTTATATAAAAAATCAAGGCCATTAGGTGTAAAGGATTCCCTAAGTTTGATGCCCAAGCTGTCACCTATTTAGGTCATAATCAATTGTTATTATTTTTTGTCTTTTACACATCTCGGGGCCCTGGGGACCCGGACTTTTGGCAGGCGTACCAGGGGCCGAAGCCAACTCGCAGAGGCCTCTTAGACAATTTTAAATGATAAGGAGGCACCAACCGACGATTATCCCTGTATGCACTATGCAAGTGCACCCAAGGATAAGCCCCGGTTGGTGCAGGACTATTGCAGAACATGGGAACAAAATATATTTGGCTATGGGTTAGTGAATCGGTAACCTTGAACCAAGGAAGGACTACACTACAGATAAAATGATAGGGGATGACTTGCACACTCAATAATGGACCCCCGAAAACGGTCGCCAGCACACAGTGTCGTAGCGACACGGGGGCTACATATCCTGAAGTGCTTATGAAGAGTGGAGAGGTATTCCACGGCTATCAGGACAATACCGGAAGTATACGATCAAGATCCCTACTACCAGGATCTTACTGGAATACTTCCTACCTCCTAGCACGTTAGCTCTTACGAATCTCCACTCAAGCCGACCAATAAAGGCAAGAATGTGAGGTGGGAGCTCTGTTCCTCGTCATTGTTCATTCCAGCTGGCCAATAAAGGCAAGCTAGAGGTGAGGTACAGGACTTCTCCCGGGAGTTAGGGTACGTGGGGTCGCTACTGCCCAACAGCTCGCCACATGCTGTCCTGCGGTTTTCTGTATCTGTCTTGATCTGGCTCCTCACCCTAGGCCTGTTCCGGCAAAGTACACTCTTTCGGCAGAGGCCTAGAATGGGCCTAGAGTTCAGAGCGCGCAAGCCCCACCACGACGTCAACCAATGATATTATGAGTGTAAAACTTATAATATCATTGACGTCAACGTATATAGTGATACGGAGCTGGGGTCATTATATTATTATTCATTCATTAACTGACTAACAATTCGTACTTTTACCAAAGTTTCTCCTTGAAAAGATCTTAATTTCCATTTGTGTATTATATGGGTATTTGGCACCAAGAATTCCTTAACTTCAGGGTCCAAGTTGTCACCTATATCTCCGAACTGACTAACAACTGAAAAGTCCGGTTAGAAGCAAATGTTCTAGTTGAAAAACCATTTCTATTGGTGCCTATATAATCTTATGAATTGGCCTTTATAATTATATAATAACTCCATAGTAGGTACGTAGTACCTATACAATTTCGTAAAAGTATGACGATAAAAATGTAAATGTAAATTGTATAACACTAGGTATATCAATCATCAATTAAGAGGGGTCCGTGGCTAAATAATAACAGCCGCAGAAGTCGATCGATCAGGTTAAGCTACGCTTGCCGCGGTTGATCTGTGGATGGTTGACCATCTTTACATAGCGAGTACTTTTCATTTATCCTCCCTCCGTGCCTCGGAAAGCACGTAAAGCCGTTGGTCCCGGCTGTCATTTGTTGATCTTCGACAGTTGTTACGGGTAGTCATAAACCCTAAAAAGTCTGACAACCAGTCTTACCAAGGGGTATTGTATTACCCGACCAGTAACTGGGTTGTGGGGGTCAGATAAAAATGGCGACCTTTTGTATCAACAGCAGTTTTTTTTTTAATATCAAACGTATACTTTCAACGCTAGTGGGTGTAGAATCATGTGCTGAATTCATGAAGAGAGTGCGTCGATTTTTACGGCTCGTTTTGTTATCAAAACAGAGATAAAATATTATGAAATCATACCAATTTGATCTGCGAACTGTTACAACGCCAAAACGATAACTTCCATACAAAGAAAGTTAATTGGAACAATTAATCTTACATCTAAGATTAGTTCAATAATAATTACCTGTTTAACAGTTTTGTTATCAACTACATTATAGATTTCTAGTCTTATTAGTACTCACTGTTCAGTTGTTATGCCAAGTGCCTGATTTTTGTCTTATTTTTTTTCTGCTTGTGACATCTCAATAATGAAAAATGTTTTGTTAATTTTATTTTTATCTGTGGTGGTTGCGTTAGGACAGATAACATGGAGTAAGTTATTATAATTATATATTTAATTAGTTGTTTCTACGTTTAACAGCGCCCTAATTGTATAACACTATATCAATCATCAATTAAGAGGGGTCCGTGGCTAAACAATAACAGCCGCACAAGTCGATCGATCAGGTTAAGCTACGCTTGCCGCGGTTGATCTGTGGATGGTTGACCATCTTTACATACCGAGACCTTTTCATTTATCCACCCTCCGTGCCTCGGAAAGCACGTAATGCCGTTGGTCCCGGCTGTCATTTGTGGATCTTTGACAGTCGTTACGGGTAGTCATAAGCCCTAAAGTCTGACAAACAGTCTTACCAAGGGGTATTGTATTACCCGACCAGTAACTGGGTTGTGGGGGTCAGATAGGCAGTCGCTTCATGTAAAATACTGGTAAAAATCTGCATCCGGTTAGACAGGAAGCCGACCCCAACATAGTTGGGAAAATGCTAGGCGATGCAGCGCCGGATTAGCCCATAAGCAAATTAAGCAATTGCTTAAGGCAAAAACAGCACCGAAACAGTATTTGCTAGCACATGCACCTTAAGGCTGCTTATCAACAAGATATTACGCGGCCCAAAAGACACTCTAGAGATGTGCGCCAATCTTTACAAGTCGCTCGTCGATGTAAACCTCTGCTACTATTTATTCTGTGCCTCTGCCTCGAATCTTGCGGGCAGCGGGGCGGCGGCGGCGGCGGCGCGGGAGCGGCAGGATCTAAAGCGTAAAATTAAAATGGACCGGCCTTCGAAAACAGCGGCGCGGTAGCGGCGCTGGAGCGGGCAACGAGCGGTGCAAATGGTGCAATCCAGTCAAGCGGTGACCGCCCGCGCGTCTTAGCGCGCGTTAGGGATTCACTTCTTCTTTTGCCCACCATAAATTGAGCGTTAGGGATAAAAAGATTCTGTCGCTGTTGTTCAGACATTTCGCTCGCGAATAAACAACACAAACACATAAAAACAAACAAAACATCACAAATATCTCGACGACACAACCACAAACACAACACTACGCCGCTATAGAGCCGCGCGATCTGCCTGCTGGTTTCGAGAACGGGTCTGCGTTGCCCGCGCCGCTCCCGCGCCGCCTGCGCCGCCGCCGCCGCCCGGCTGCCCGCAAGATTCGAGGCAGAGGCCTAAGGCCTGAAACTGCGTTAAGCGGGCGCCCGCGACGGGCAACCGTCGCGTGTCTATGCGCGTGGACACGCGGGTGGGCTCCGTTGGAACGCGACGGTCCCCGTAGTGGGTACCCGTCGCGGAGACCGGATTATTTTATTTACGCAGTGTCGCTAGTTCAATTTTAACCCCGTTTTTTAGCCCCGTTGCGTGGGTGCGGGGCGCGCGTCCCCGTGACGGACGCCCGCGCGGGTCCCCGCGCGGGTCCCCGCGCGGGTCCCCACGACGGAGCACTTTTGTATGAAACCGCGCGGGCGCCCGCTTAACGCAGTTTCAGGCCTAAGTGGTAGTGCTCGCTTGCGTTTCCTATCACACGATTATTCGTTTACCAATAAATTGTTAGATGAGCACCATCTCAGTCCGTTGTACTGTGACGCCATCCATTCACAACAGGTACATAATATTATTTTAGGTGTGTTAGCTTATATTATGTAAATATTATCTTGAATCATAATAAAGACATTACTTTTTTACAGCGCAACGAGGACGGGTCAGGCACCACACGCAATTTTTCTCACAAGTAATACAAGAAACAATCTACGAATTAGAGAGAAAAGGATTCAGCAGTCTGACGCTGTTGGATATCACTCAGAATGTTGAGTAAGATCATACATACTTGGTATATCAGTCATTCTTACCCCGCATTTACATTGTGATACCTACTTGTTTCAGACAAGCTTTAAAAGATTTAAAAAATATGTTATTTTTTTAATTTTATTTTTAACACACTTAACGTATTTCACAATTTACACTAAAATATGCATATTATACATATACAAGTATAAAGAAAAGGAAAAGAAAAAGGCAGGAGCTCATTGGGCATCATAAAATTCGTCCGCATCGCTGTCAATGGGATAAGTGTCTAAAAGGCTGGCAGCATTACCACATTGGATGGCAATGCTGATGCTTTGGGCTAAAAATAGGCCAGCCCTCTGGTCACGCGTAGAGTCAACCAACCGCTTGGCAATGTCCCGAAATATTCAATGAGCACTCGGACCCCAAGGCCCTAGTGTTTCAACCCCAAACGGATCAAACATATAGCTCCCAATAAGGTTGTTATATTAAAATATGTCTTGTTGTTGGTTTAAGCTTTATAGCGGCTCTAAAGTGCGCTACTTATTTGCTGCGTAGTAACTCACCCCTCACCCCCCGGAGACACGTGCGCAGCGACTCGCCTCATGTTCCGAGTCGTCATAAAGTTTGAATCGGGATGAAACATAGATGTCGATGGGTCCTATGTATAAGGGCCCATGTGCAAATTGACAACTTTTCAATAGGGGCTCTCAAAGTTTCAATTTGATAGGTATATTCATGATTTAGGAGGACATTACTGATTCTAATGATTATAATTCTGAAAATACAATTTGTTACGGTCGCGAATCATATTTTAATCAACGTACAACTTAATACAGACCAGCAAATTGCAAAAAACGTAAGAAAATTTCAATTTCGCGGGCTACCTTAGCGCTTCCCCCTTAAGACAAAAATAATTCAGCAGGCACTTGCCTAGTAGCGAAGCATTCGAAGACTCCCACAAGACGAACCGATGACCATGTAAAGGTTGCAGGACCAGTCGATGTGGCAACGCTTGGGAGAGACCTATGTATATACAGTGTGTCCGGTCATGGACTAGCGATATTCTAGGTACTTATATAACAACTATTCTAGTAGGTACACAAATACACTATACACTAGGGTCCAATCCACTAAAATATTAATGTTAATTTAATGTTGTATTGTAACTTAGCTCAAAATCTGTCGATCTAGGAAAAAAATAAAAAGGGTCATAGGGGTTGTTTTCGCAGTAACTTACAATAATTAGTTGATTGGCATAATTTTTTGAAATTTTTTTTTTGAGTTTTTTTTTTTTAAGTTACGAGAATGTGAACCCATTGGATCGTAATGGAAACGATAGACAGTATTGTTACCCTCCGAATAAGCCTACTTTTATCTCAGTAGGACCAAAACTTTGAGAGATATGTTTTCTTTGTACACACGTAGAGAATATCTCAACAAAATGACTGCCAAATAGCGGGGAAGCAGATTGGACCCTAGTGTGTAGTGAATTTGTGTACTAGAATAGTTGCTTTATAAGTACCTAGAATATCGCTAGTCCATGACCGGACACATTGTATATACCTATGTATATTGTCAAGTGAACGTCTTACGGCTGAAATGATGATGATGATGATAACGAAGATCTAGTAACATTTAGGGACCCTGAAGATTCTATCGCAAGAACCTCTAGTTTCTGCCAATATTAATTTAGAAATTTTTAGCTTACAGATGTACAGATGGCATGTAAACGGCACAGCAAACTACACCAACGGTTTTTTGGTCTCCATGCAGAAGATCGACGTGACTGCTATGGCACAGTCACTTGCGACCCCATTAATAAATGGGGTGGCTACTCCCAGGGCTATCGTGAGTGGAACACTGAACTTGAGAGATGTGAAGCTTGGCTACGATGTGACCTTCTTTGAAGTCAATGGTTCGGTGCATAAATTCACCGGTGATTTTACGCATAGTTTGATCGCTTGGGCGTTTAGTGTAAGTAGGGGTCTCTTTTTTTTTAAATTTATTTAATGATTTTTTTTGCCGCGCAGGTTGGCAACATCGCATTTCTAGTGTTTTCGAGATTATTTTATTAAATTTAAACCAAAGTACCTACTATATGTTTTCCGCCAAGAAAATGTGTAGGTACTGCAAATAGGAAATAATTGACAATAAGTACCTACTTATGTTAATTTTTATGAGTAAATACCAAAACAGCTGTAAAAAATAAAATAGTATGTATAAATTTGAATGTAAAATAGCATACAAATTTATAAAGAGTGAATTTTCCAAGTGAAAGTATGAGGAATAGCGAAAAGTACTCAAAAGAGTCGCGGGCTCGATTTTGATGAAAACTAAAACTGCATCATTTGAATAATCAATATTTCTAGCCAGGAATCGAAACCGTTGATTTTGAAAAAAAAAATACACTGTATTATTACACCACTTGATAGTGTCGCTGATAAGGATCGAAATTAGGGAAGTAATGACATACCTACGGGAAACTAAAGGAAAATGTTGAATTTTAATAAACTGCTTCTTATTTTAAAGTATTCATACTTTAAAATAAAAAGTACTGGGTTACTGGGGACCCCCCAGTTACTGGGTAATACACCCAGTACCATACCACACCATACTGCGATCGCCAACCCGCCTGCTAAGCGTGGCGATTATGGCAAACCCTCCCAAAATTGGGGGAGGCCTATGTCCAGCAGTGGACGTCTATCGGCTGAAACGACGAACGACACCCAGTACCTGGGTTGTGGAGGTCATATAAGCAGTCGCTCCATATAAAATACAGCTGCATCCGGTTAGACTGGAAGCCGACCCCAACATAGTTTGGAAAAGGCTAGGCAGATGATGAACATTTTTATAATTTTCAGATTCAGAAGAATTTAAAAACCAAAGAAATAACGGTTACTGTGACGGCCAGTAATATATCTATGGGTGCCATTAGAATGGTGTACAGACCAGCCAGCAATTTAACTGAAGTCATTTCTAGAGTAGTAAGTGTTCCACCTTCTTGTTCTTCTTACCTTATCCTAATTTATTTGGAATCAGCGCCTCGCATGTCTTCTTCTGCCAATCTACATCTGAGCTATCAGCTAAAGTAGGAAATACAGTATCCATAGAAACCACATTATATGCAATAAATTATACCGAATACTTGCTATCGCCTTTTCTGACGGTATACACAAAAAAATAACGAAATCGGTCGCGAAAAAAAAAGTTGAATTGAGTTTATGTAGAACAGCTGATTTTTTTCGCGACTGACTTCTTTCTTTTGTATAATTTATTGCATGTGGTTTCCATACTGTTTGTAGTGCTACTGAAACAAATTGAAATTTGACTTACCTCTATTAGGTAAGGTGATTATTAAGATTATGGTGAGCCTGTATCTTTATACAGGATGTTAGGCGGAGAGCTAGTCAAACAAGTGTACATAAGTAGACTCATTTAGGAAATATAAGCCCCGCATATTGCGACTGGCGGCCATCTTAGTGACGTAGTCGAACTGTCAGTACCGTTCAGGCAGCGCTTACGTGTATGTGCGGTGTATGACGTCAAAATGACGTCACGCAGCTGTTATTGTGACAAGGTTCCATCGCAATATCAACGTGCGAGGCTTATACATAGTTTGAAGACCCGCTAAAGGTTCACAATTTTAATAATCTTCTCTAATTTTAAAATCTCTTCAATTTTAACAGGTAATCCTTTTCTTGGAAATATGAGCGATCTAAATAAAAAAACTACACGCATTATTGATAAATAAGTAAATGTTATTACTCTTTAAGGGGAATGCTCCAACCAGCCCGCGAAATTCAAAATTTCTTGCGTTTTTGCAATTTGCAGGCCAGTGCTAAGTTGTATGTTGATTAAAATTTATTCGCGGCTGTAAGACGTATGTAGTTACAGAATTATAATCATCAAAATCACCAATACAACCCTCATAAAGGTGTTTCAACCCTCATAATACAACTTCATAAAGGTGTAAGAACAAAAAAAAAAAACAGAAAAAGTAATTCCTACAGCTTTATGAACTTAGAGCGTTTTATTGATGATTTTGATGATTACATCTCGTCTGTACAAATAACATAATAACACGCCTGTACCTAATCCCCAAAGAGGTAGGCACAGGTTTACCTATACCTAGTACAGAAGCCAGCACATCAAGCTACTACAACCTGTCAAATTTCTTTAATAGATTTTCAACTTTATCGCTAAAGTATAAGGTTCAAAGTTGATTGGGAAAATTTGACAATTTCGAAGATGAATTGTTTTTTTCGATTTTTTTACTCTCTGTATTTAAAAGTACGTCTGTGTGGTGCCGGACTTAAAGAATTGCACCACCCCTTACTTCCCGTGGGTGTCGTAAAAAGCGACTATAGGGTCTTACCGGAGAATGGGCAGCAGCGTTCTCTATTTATTCCAACATCATACCATACTGCGATCGCCAACCCGCCTGCCAAGCGTGGCGATTATTTCAAACCCCCCTAAAAATTGGGGGAGGCCTATGTCCAGCAGGAGACGTCTATCGGCTGAAACGACGACTGAAGTACTAATTGAATTTTTCTTTCTGTTACAGTTTTCGCCGATTCATAATGCTCCGGGTGTCGGAACTTGGTCGACTATAATAGCACCGATTGTATTGGATGTTATTAAAAACAAGGTTCCATTTCCCGATGTATGCTACAGTCATTGTTAAATAAATAATTAGAAAACAAGCCAATGTTTATTATTCGTTAAAATATCGATCAGTACATGAAATATCAACTCTTCTGACATAGGTATCTTATACAAAAGACGTAGGTATACAGGGTGAATTTTCCAAGTGGGCGTGGATGCCCAAATCCGAAATTATGAGGAATAGCGAAAAGTACTCAAAGGAGTCGCGGGCTCGATTTTGCTGAAAACTACTACATTACTTTCCAGAATTCGATCCTTATCAGCGACACTATCGAATGGTGTGTTTTTTTTTTATCAAAATCAACGGCTTCGATTCCTAGCTAGAAATATTGATTTTTCAAAAATCCAATGATGCAGTTTTAGTTTTCATCAAAATCGAGCCGCGACTCCTTTGAGTACTTTTCACTACTCCTCACAGTTTCGGATTTGGCCATCCACGCCCACTTGAAAATTCACCCTGTATACTAGTCCGTTCGTAGATATTTTACCTCTGACAGCAGCAACCTTCTTTTAACGAGAATAAAGATCACAATGATTATGACAAACTTGTCAGTAGCAGCAACCGAACAACAGCCTTTACAATTATTTTACAATTAATACCTATAAGAATAAAGATCACTGTGATTTGGACAATGATGCAAAATCAGAGGTAAAATAACTGTAAAAGGACTAATGTAAAAGTTTTATCTTTTTCTGCTACCTACCTGGCAACCCCTGGCCCTAGGTATAGTGCAAGTCAAAAATTAAAGCTCACTAGTGAGATGGCAGCATTGGCAGCACTGTTGAGTGTTTCCCGCTATTGTGTTTCTGAATGATTTCTGTTGCTGTACTGAAAACAAAAAAAAAATTAGGTAATCTATAAAAAAAAAAAAATTTTGAATGTGTCCCATTGAAAGACAAGTTAAATTATTGTAAAAGTTTCTACCATCAGTAAAACATTTTTTTTCTTTGCACGGATTTGCACGGACCTTCCCATAGATTTTTCTATTAGGATCTTTGGAAAATAAATGAATCCTGTATTTTTTAAATCAAGAAGTTTAAGATAGAGTCGCTAAACACTACTTCTTCATGCGACGTTTATGAATAAAGGGGTTGCATGCCATCACTAATCATTACCATGGCGGAATGTGTCTGCACTGAATTTGATATGCAACATCTTTTTACCACATTTTATGGAAATAAACGATTTTGACTGAATTCCTATTATTTCCGAACGATCATTTATCTGCCAATCAAACAATTGACACTTGACAGCCGTCAAATCAGCCGAATGTCAATCAACGTCACAAAATAATTTTGTTTTGCTAGCGGTTTATTTCTCAAACTATATAGAATTATTTGCTCAAACAGCAAAAATATTTCACACGTTTTAGTGTTGTCGTGATATCTGTATAGGACCAACATTTTCAGTCACCATGTCCATTTTATGACTGCAAAATGTGTGATGAAACGAACGAAGAACGTCAAGACAACGAATTAGCTGCATTACAGGTTAGTAATTGTGTTATTTGTAAATAAAAACATTTCTGGATGATGAAAATAATTAGTAGTTTTCATAAGTCAACGATATTTCTCTATCTTCAATAGTTTACTCGATTTAATAGTTCCTTAATTTTCATTTTTTTTTTGTTTTTGCGGGCATTCTAAATTCTAATTAGGCCAACTCATGGGAAGGCCTTGTAATATTTTTTCCACTAATGCGTTTTTCATGTACTCATGTCACAATTATTCTTGAGTGTCATAGATACAGATTAAATCATTTGGGAAAATTGTCTGATGCCAAATAATTTATGCTGTAGGTAATACGAGCTGGTGTCCGCAACTCTACGTCAATGCGCGTATTTCGCGTAAATTTATGCTGTATGATCTATAACAAAACAAGAAAAATTTATTTAGATACTTATATCGACGGTTGAAAGGCTAATTGGTCTAAGCGAAATTTTGTAAAACTCGCAGGAGGACGGATCAAAGTTTTGTTTTAATCATAAAATATAAACTATTTGATAGACTTTTATTTATTTATACTGAGTATATTATACTGTATTAAATAAATAAAAGTCTATCAAATAGTTTATATTTTATGATTTAAAAAAAAAACGTTGATCCGTCCTCCTGCGAGTTTTACAAATTGTCGCTTAGACCAATTAGCCTTTCAACCGTTGATATAATTTTAACTAGCAACCCACCCCTGGTCCGGTGCAGTTTTTATGAATTGACAAAACGTTGAGATTTTTTTTTGTTTGTTGAATGTAAATGTAAGATATAAAACATACAGCAGCGGCAGTGGGATTGTCCGAAAGGGTTACCGCTACCCCGGAACATAAAGGGCTATGGACTGCAAGATCTGCAAATAAAAGTTTATTATTATTATTATAAGGAAGGAACACGGATGGGTTTTAGTCAGTAAGAGTCTGACACTCCCTTCTGCTCCACCCAGAGCAGAGGGGATCATATGATGATATCCCACCTGCAAAAAAAAAAAAAAATCAAATTTCAAAAATGGCATGTAGAAGCCAGGGTAAAAATATAAATTTTGTCTTTAAGGCTGTTTTGGCCGCTACAGAAGTCTTCTTATTGAGTTGATGGCAAAAGTAAAAATGTTTAAATATATTAGATGACTTGGACCCATTTCAAAGTCACACTAATAGCGTCTGCAGTGGTATTTTCAGGTCCTCAGAAGTGCAGGAGACAATCCAATCCAATAATGGATATGGTTTGGTCAGGAGCATAGCATTCGCACTGGGTGTTGGTTGGATCAATAATCCCCCAATTTACATTTTTTGTTGTTGTATTTGTTCACGGCTAATCCAAATTAACAATATATTTTACTTTGGCAGGCTATTTATGGTGATGCTGTAGTGGATAACCGCGAGGCTTGCGCATGGAAAATATGGAGACCTTTAGATCTGATGCTCACATTGAATCCATTGCACAACTCAGACATCAAAGGCGTACACTGTTCAGTTACGTTGCATTTCAAATGTTGTGCAAATTATCCTGATAAGTATGTATTATTTTTCCTTCTAAGGTTTTGAATTAGTACTTGGTTAATCTTTTGAATTAGAGATTTTTTATATGAGCTGATAATAATAATATAATTTATAATGTAATATAATTTTGGTTTGTAAATTAAATAAAGCATATTATTATTATATGAAATGTCGCCTATTCGTTTAAAGATGTTAAAACATTTTTAATTTTACCTTGTTTAATAAGAAACACAGGAAATTCGACTCTTGAAACTATTAGTCAGTGATAAGCTAAAACAGAAATGTAAAGATGATTTTATAAATTATTCGTAAAATTCTCGAGGTGCCCGTGGCTAAATAATAGCTACGATTGCCGCGGTTGGTCTATGGATGGGTGAGCTTTACATGCCTCGGAAAGTATGTTAAACCGTCAGTCCCGGCTGTCATTCGTGAATCTTTGACAGTTTTTATAGGTAGTCAGAAGCCCGAAAGTCTCAAACTCAAACTCAAAGCATTTATTTCAATTAAACCTTGTACTTACAGGCACTTTTGAATTGTCAAAATTAAATAGTCTGTCAGTTAGTCCGAAAGTTGAAGCTAGTTGCCCATTCCAAAACGTAGATCTCTATGGAGAACTTTGGAGAAGAACGGGCAAGAAACTCCATGGACACTCTTTTAAATCAAGATATTACAAAATCCTGGGTACATTATTCTTGTTGCTTCTAGATGTGAGATCAATGTAAAAAAAACACAAATGAAGAAACAATTAAAATATAAGATTAAAAATAAGCATTGGCAGTTAAGAGATGACCAGTCTCAACTGACGGCGCCTGTTCACGAACATGACGCGTTTATCAGCACCATTCAGCTCAACCAGTTTGTAGGGAACCGAATGATTCAACACACTGAACACACTGACAACCAGTCTTACCAAGGGGTATCATATTACCCAGCAACTAAGTTGTGGAGGTCAGATAAGCAGTCACTCCATGTAAAATACTGGTATTCAGCTGAATCCGGTTAGACTGGAAGCTGTCCCCAACATACTTGGGAAAAGGCTAGGCAGATGATGATTTGTAAAATTCTTCCAAGTAGTTTAAAACATAAATCCTACTCTTTGACAAAATATTTTTTTACTTTCTTTTCATATCAAATATTTTTGTTAAAACAAAATGAGATTGAATTACTTCCTTCATGCAATTTCATTTTGACACCATTCTGTAGCTCCCTTACAAGACTACTTAATTATTACATTAATTATTACCAAGGAGTGGCTTTTACTTTGGCTAGAGGCTAATCCTTGCCATATGTGGCAATGCTGCCAGTTTTTGGGTAAGCACATGACCACTGACCAGACGACAAAGATGCGGATGAACTTCTCGACGCCATATTTTACTTTGTTAATATGTTTATTGTTATTTTTCTATATTTAGTAAGAATAAAAAGTCTTTCCAATTCTCTTTAAGTTAAAAATAAATACCGTTTCTAATATTTCCAGGCCATTAAGTTTGGCGATCCACAAAATGCGGGGCTTATCTACAGAAAATGGCATGAGATTATTGTCTGAGTTGGAAGAATTGGCAAAAAAACTACGTGGGGAAGTCTGTATATTCCAGCTGGCACAACATGCCCAGGTAACTTTTGTAATGATTGACATAGCGATGAATAACATAATATTTATGGAGTGAAGAGAAGATATGTTTATTTACTAATGACAAGTAGGTAATGATAAATGATGAATAATTAATTTATTTTTGTAAGTAGTTTTGTACAAACACTTTTACACGTCATTCATAGGTATCAAAAACTAAATGAGGTCAGTGTTACTTATCTGACTACTCTGAGAGGAATGGCCGAAACTAACTCAGAGGTCACAGTCTCTTTTAAAGTCCAGACATAATCTTGGTAAGATCATGTGAAGACCATGACTGTAGTGTCTGAAATGGTCTTTTGAGGAAAGAACCACACATATTAAGTGGACCTGTCCAGTCAATGCACGCATTTGTCAGTAATTGTGCAGCTCAACTCATAACTTAAGGAAATCAAACGTCAGTTTAAAAGAATAGATTTCCTTGACTTAACCCGTTTTTAGGCCTCACAGATTTTCTTCCGCACGTTCTATCTAGAAAATCAATGATCTAAGCTACCGATTTAAAGATTTTTCAACATTGAAAATAGTGAGTATTAAGAGAAGGTGTTAAGTAGGTACCTACTGTTTAGTTAATGTAAACACTAATGATAGGTGTACAAAACATTTGAAGAGAAAATTCATTGTACAGAATCTACTTATAAACTAAAAGTTAAAAAAATATGTTTGCTCAACGAAATATGGAGAACAGCTGATTTTTGGAAATATAAATTGTGTTTATTTGCATAAAACTTGGTAAATAAAGTTGTTATAAAAATACATTATAGAGCATACGTGTTTTGCTTATATCATAGCATGCAAATAATTAAATAATATAGGTTAGGTACATTACAAAATATTTCCTGTCAACAAATTTTTTTATGTTGTAAACATGATTAGTGTTAAATCTATATAATCTTTATATATAAAATAAAGTCGTGTTAGTTACACTGCTTATAACTCAAGAACGGCTGAACCGTTTTGGCTGAAAATTGGTGGGGCTTAGAACCAGGAGACGGACATAGGATACTTTTATCCGTTTTGTAGGGGTAGGGTAGGAGTATTGTAGGAGTAGTGTAGGAGTATGGTAAGAATAGGGTAGGAGTATTGTAGGAGTAGTGTAGGAGTAGGGTAGGAGTAGGGTAGGGGTAGGGTAGGGTAAGGGTTAGGACACCACGCGAACGAAGTAGCGCCGGGCAGCTAGAAATAATTTAAATGGCAAAACAACATTTGCAGGGTAAGCTAGTTAATTATAAAATTCAAAGTCCTGACTGACTGATATATATCACACATGAAATTTGATAGAGACATGAAATTTGGAGAGTGTGTTCTTTGTGAAGAGTAGGTAGCCACTAAGAAAGGGTTTTTCGAAATTGCACCCCTAAGAGGGTGAACTTTTACTATGGAAACAGAAATCGCGAAAAAAAAATCAGCTGTTTCCTACATTTATGTTCGTATAATATATCTCGTCAAAAAGGAGGGAACAGCTATTTTTTTTTTTCGCCATTTCAGTTTGGTCCCATAGTAAAAGTTGTTCATAATGATGAGTACAATGACTTCTTAAGAGGTTGTTAATGTTTTACCAATAACCCTGTATTTAAAATTCAAAGTCCTGACTGACTAATATATGACTAATATATGCCTAAACCGCTAGTCCTCGTCGTTTCAGCCGATAGACGTCCACTGCTGGACATAGGCCTCCCCCAAAAGGGGGGGGGGGGGGGTTTCCATAATCGCCACGCTTGGCAGGCGGGTTGGCGATCGCAGTATGGTATGGTGGTGGAATACATAGAGAACGCTGCTGCCCATTCTCCGGTACGATCCTTAGTCGCCTTTTACGACACCCACGGGAAGGTACGGTAAGGGGTGGTGGTATTCTTTAAGTCCGGCACCACACAGACAACACAGACAGACAGATTTTGACCTCATAGTTATTGCATTTTTCTATGAAACGGCAGATTTTTTTTTATAACCGACGAAATATTTCTACACTAGGGGATTTAGAATCGTGTGCTGAATTTATAGTAAGTACTAAAGGCCGATTCACACCGGAACGGCAGAAGCCGGCAGCGGCCGTCGCCGCGAACGGTTGTGTCGCCGCGGGCAGTACCGGTGAGAAGCCGCGCGTGGCCGCGAGTCAGCTCTCGGAGGCGCGAGCGGCCTCGCAGCACCGCGGGCGGCCGCGCTACCTTTTCGAGCTTTTCAAGCGATACTGGTCTTTTAATGATCTAGATAAAGTTTGGAATTAATTTACACTGAAAGTGCTCGCCGCGCCGCTGCCGGCCGCTGCTTTCCCGGTGTGAATTGAGCCTTAAGTAATTTTTACGGCGTGTTTTGTTATCAAAAGAGATAAAATATTATGAAATCATATTAATTTGATCTGCGTACAGTTACAATTACAATGTCAAAATGCCACCCTGTAGAATTACATTACTAATAATGGTCACATAGTAAAACTTGTTCATAACGATGAGAACAATGACCCCTTCAGAAGTTTTTATTTATTTCAGTGACACCTTGTATAAGTCTCTTAGTCCATAAAATGGAACTGTTTCGGCTGAATGATCATGATGATCCACTACACTTATAGCAGTATTCTGTCCTGATGAAAACCATGTTTTCTTCAAGACGCAGATTTAGAAACAAAAATGTGTACAAAATGTTTAGCATAAGCATAATGCAGCCTATAATGTTCCTACTGCTGGGGCACAGTCAGTGCCGGATTAGGCCAGCGCAGGGCCTGTAGCAAATACCTAGGGAGGGGGCCCTTATGGTAGAACTTAGACTGTTTAAGGTTCTAAACTTCTAAAGATAAAACAGAACTTTTTCATAATAGTTTTAGTTGTGTAGTGATTTTTCACTAGTTAGGTCAATGTTTCAAAACAAATACGTTCTTTTCCGTTCCACATCAGTTGAAGTACTTGAGCCAAATTACTTTCTTCAAACAATGCTCAGATAAGTAGTTACTTTGGTAAAAACCGACATGATTCATTTTTCGCATATTATCGCGTGATTTATTAGTGAATGCAAGTTCTGAGAGAACCTTGTATGCAAGAGCAAGCGAAGCGAGCTCGCAAAATGTTTAGCATCTCATCTCGGAGAGCTTAGGTTTCTTTTGACCGTTCTTACCTAATATTTCAATGAACCTAATGGTGGTATAGGGTACCATGACTTGTACGTCCTAGCGCGGGGCCCCCACAGCGCGGGGCACCCAGAGCGCGGGGCCTGTAGCATTAGCTACACCTGCTAAGTGGCTAATCCGGCACTGGGCACAGTCCTCCTCACGGTGAAAGGGTGTGGTGTGATCACATGTCTTCGGTTTTGTTGGTTTTCCTTCTAAACCTACAAAGTATTTATTTTTCAGCAATTTCTCCACGACTACAACATACCGACACTGTCTTTTTATGATGAAATGTTGAAACAGAAAAACGAACAGGAGCAGTTAAAACTACATGATCTGAAAGTTAAGGAAAATGAAGAGGTAATTAATCATTATCTTAATTGTCATTGAAATAAAGTTGATATTTGTTTAACTTGAAATAGGGTGGGGTGTGCAACACTGCGCACTTTTACTATACATTCTTACAAAAACAAATTCTGATTTTAAGAGTAAACTAGTCGCGAGCTTGAACTCACTGGTGGTCATGGCCAAAGAGCACGCACGACAGAGCTCGTTCAGTGTTGAGCAGTTAGACGCTAGTCTGCACGCACGACGTCTAGTTCTCACGCACACTCACGCACAGAAACGCCGTTCGAACCGATGGGCGCGTAAAAAAATCCTATAAGTGCTTCGGAAAATCGAGTTTTATGAAAAAACCACTGCTTAAATCAATTACAAATAAAATTTATTGAATTCTTCGATAACTGAGCTTTGTCGGAACGGACTTGGTTTTGAAGATTTTACAGTTCTTTTATTTACTTATTTACACCCAAATTTACCTTAAAAATAGCAAGAAAAACGAATCTTTGTTGGCTCATAACTTTTTAATGGCTTTTTATTTTTATTATTCTATTTCCATACAGACAAAATTTATAATAAGTCAAAACGATATCATGTTTAACTTTAGATGCAAAATGTCAAACAGTGGAGAAATACTCTTACGAAATTTGTTTGGCAAAAATATCGACTAATAGCACCTTAAGTAAAATTAACGAATGAAAACTCCATAATTATTGTTATTTCAGCGACAAAAAATGAAGGATGAGATTCAGAGGCGACAGGAAATCTTGAAGTCAGGCAGACAACGTATTCATAGACCCAGCATGAGCCAGGAAAACGACAGTCTGGATGGTCAAGGGGACGCACCTGAACTTGTTTAGTAAGTCTAGGCATTCAACACTTTTATATTGTAAAACCATGTTTTTTATAGAGAAAAGGCGCGGGCCCACCGCGGCGCACGGAGAGGCTACGCACGTGTATTAAGCTTCGCTTTGTAAGAAAATGTATGTGGTTGTGTCCACTGCAACCCACGGAGAGGCTACGCATGAATTGACGTCATTGATACATGCGTGGCTTGCTCGAATAGGCGGTTACATGGCTCAACTCTGTCGACATTTCCACTGGAGTACACGAATATGACCCACGACTATGTAGGTACAGCTCGCTTATCGCAGTGCAGTTTTCAGTCATAGACCTTGTGGAACGGACGCGTTTCATGTTTCGTTTCGTGCGAAGCCTCTCCGTGCGCCGTGTCACGCTATACATAGTCGTGGGTCTTCATGTACTCCAGTGGAAACGTAGACCCACGTTGCCTTACAAATTAATACACGCAGCTAAAATGCGCCGCGTGCCCGTGCACAGCATGCGCCGCGGTGGGCCCGCGCCTTTACTCAACCAGTTTTATCAGGGGTGATAATCAGCGTATAATGTTCCCATTACTAGGATCAGCAGGGTAATTGCGTAACACACTATCAGTAGCAATGGGTTTCATTTTGACAGTTCAACAACGTTCATTGCGTTATTTGCGTTGTTGAGCAGACACATCTTTTGAACATATGAAGCAATGGATTAGAAATATGCTTCAAAATGATTCAAATTGATAGTAATAGTGTGTTACGCAATTAGGGTGCAGGCCTGCTCTCTTCGACAGGGAGTGGGTTGTAATTGTTATCCACCACACGGAACCAGTGCGGGTTGGTAGATGTCACATGTCTTCGAATTTTTGCTTCTAGGACAGGCCGGTTTCCTCACGATGTTTTCCTTCCGTTATAACGGCAGAGTCAACTGCAGCCGTCGACGCCTACGCGTGGCGTCGACGGCAGCAGTTGACTCTGCCGGTGACGCGTGTTGTTCGTGTTTATGCACATTTGTTTAACCTTTTAAACACTTGGCTAAATATCGATTGCCGCGCCCCTAGCGCGCGGCTACAAATCTATAAAATAATACCTACAATAAATAAGGAGGAGCAATCGTTGAATAGAACGAAAAAATCATGCATGTTCTCTGTCGGAGAAATACGACACGAGCGGTAGGGGCACGGAAATATGTGTCACATAAATGCGACACAAGCGGTCAAAAGGTTAATCTGTACTAACAATAAAGCTAAGAGTTTGTTTGCTTGTTTGAACGCGCTAATCCCTGAAACTACCAGTCGCATTTAAAAAAATATTTTTGGAATTGTTAGTTAAATTCTTGAGGAAGGTTAACGTCACACAAGGTTAAGTTATTTAATATCACGCTATGATCCTTAGCGTGATGCTAAATAACCTTGACCTGACCCTTAGGAGCCGAGCAAAAAGAAAAAAAGTCAAAAATCAAATATCTTTAAGCGGAAAGGTGTCTGTGTGGTGCCGGACTTAAAGAATAGCACCACCCCATACTTCCCGTGGGTGTCGTAATAGGCGACTAAGGGGCGTACCGGAGAATGGGCAGCAGCGTTCTCTATGTATTCCACCACCATACCATACTGCGATCGCCAACCCGCCTGCCAAGCGTGGCGATTATGGCAAACCCCCCCTTTGGGGGAGGCCTATGTCCAGCAGTGGACGTCTTTCGGCTGAAATGATGATGATGATGATGAAGCGGAAAAGAGGTGATGCGACCCACCGTCGCATCGCATCGGGGCTATAAGAAATTTCACGCGGACGAACTCGCGGGCAGAAGCTAGTCTACTAATATTATAAATTCGAAAGTAACTCTGTCTGTCTATGTTACCTTTTCACGCCGAAAAAACTGAACGGATTTCGATAAAATTTGGCAGAGAGATAGATTGCATCCTGGGAAAGGACATAGGATAGGGAGTTTTTAACCCAATATTCTCACGGGATCGACACTTATGCGCGTGAAACCGCGGGCCGCTGCTAGTTATTTATAAAGAAACAGTCTTATAGCTAAAACTGCCCGACAAAACCATTTTCACGTTTTGTCTATGGGACATACAACAGACCATACGACACAGTTCACACGCTATTGAGCTAATTACTAAACCATTACACTAAAGTATCACCAACTCCTGCGATTAACGTACCTTTTTATTTAGAAACTAACTGACCCCGCAAACGTTGTTTTGCCATAATAATATAAATTAAACTGCCCGGCGCTACTTTGTTCGCGTGGTGTCCTAACCCTTATCCTACCCTAGTCCTACCCTACTCTTACACTACTCCTACACTACTCCTACCCTACTCCTACGCTACTCCTACCCTACTCCTACACTACTCCTACCATACTTCTACCCTACTCATAATGTACCCTACCCTACCCCTACCCTACTCCTAACTTACTCCTACCCTACTCTTAAAAGTACATAAATGTATTTCAAAAAAAAAAACAAAAATTTCCAGGGATTTTCGTCGACCTTCCACCTTTTTGCACTTATACAAATCTATAATTAGGCCACAGTTAGAGTTTGCAGTACCTATTTGGAACCCTTTTTACGTCAAATATAGTGAAAGACTAGAACTAGTACAACGTAAATACCTTCGTGCTTTGAATTTTAGATGTTATCGGAATAAAATGTCATACCACTCACTTCTTAAAAAGTATGATCTTCTGACCTTAAAATCAAGACGGAAACTTCTGGAAGTTATGACTCTGTTCAATGTGTGCCGCAATAATTTTGATTGCCCGGACTTAGTTAGGAGTTTATGTTACCTGGTTCCTCGAACAGTTCATGTACGTGAGGTACGTACTCGACGTCTATTTGCTACCAGCCTATGTAAATCCAACGCTGGCTCGCGCTCACCATTTCATCGTATGGTCGAGACATATAATAATGAGTTTAATTCAATCGACATTCTCTTTCTTAGTAAAAATGCATTTAAGAAGCAAATCCAAGCAACCCTAAAAGATCAGCAAGGCAATGTGCAATGTGGGGCATAACTAGCGCAGGACCTCATGCACCTCTTTATCCACCTTTTTTTCTTTTTTTTTTTTCTTTTTGAGCCAACTAATATTATAGACAAAATTCATGTTGACTCTAGCGTTGCTTGTGTGTTTACAATTGTATCTTGTAATAAGATTTAATTTTTCTTGTCTAAATCGGCGGTCATTATGGCAAAACACATTTTTTTGTTTTTTTTTTTATTGAAGGATATACCTTGAAATCGATTCAGTAGTCATTTATGAACAAACTACTTTCAGGACTTGCGTTTTTTTTTTTTTTTTTTTTTTTGCGTTTTTATTTTATTTTATTATTATTACTTTTTTCTGTTACACCTTATATAATAAAGTCAAGTTTAATCATTTACACACAAAAATTTACTTTATATTAATTTCTTTCTTTTATTAATTAAAAAATCCAGATAAGTATGAGTTCTAGGGCAATGACTGTTATATAGGTAATGTATCTGTGTTACTAGCTAGTTGTGCACGACCACGGCTAGCTGTAATCCGTAACTATTAATTGTTATCCTTATGTACAAATCAGTTAAAATAGCTTATGTTTTTCGTAATAGTGTATATAGAATGTTACGTTAAAAAAGTTAAATACTCCAGCCGCTAGAGGCGCCACTAGTACCTTGATGTCAATAAGCTTAAATGCTAGGACCCTTTACCGTAAGGAGGACCTAATTTGTAAATTGATTATTTTAAGGTGTTAATTAAGGTTTAAATGACTGATTTTGTTATATATAATAAAGAATCATTAGTTCTAAGAGTAGATAATAAGATACCATTGTAAAAGCATCGTATAATAAAGTTAAGGCTAGTTATAAGTTTCCCATACAAAAGGGCACCCACGCTCTGATTGGTCAAGGGGCGGGACCTCAGTAAGACTTTAGTGCCGTGTGCAAACTTGTAGAGCAATGATTGGCTCTGCAAAAATTGATTAGTGCCGTGTGCAAACTTCCGACCTCTTGATTGGTCAGAGCATTAAGAAAAAAAGTATAAAAACGGGGCACCCTCGGTGTTCCGACACCAGTCAAAAACAAGCAATAAGGAGATCAACAATAAACAAGAAGCCAGAAACAGTCATAGGCGTTTTATTGTGAATATGCAGCCAAGCCTCCTGAACCTGAAATAAACTCTTCTACGGCCCTCCAAGAAATATAGGTGTGTTCAGCCCCCTCAAGAATCCTCCTAGCCGGCGCATCAACCTCTGTCAAAAACGAACTCTGCGTGTTAGACCGTAGGCTATCGAGCGGTCCCCCACATTATTGGTCCTTCGCAGCCGGATCGTCAGCCAGCATCAAGAAGATGGTTTTAACACGCAGTCAAGACGGGGAACGAGCGAAGCGTCGTCAGGAAGAGCTGAGCACACCTACGGCCGTAGAAGAGGCCACGCCGGAGAATTCCTCAGTCAGTGGCACAACGAACACTGCTACCGACACGTCGGGTACCAGCAGCGGAACAAATGGTTCGACCGCCACGGAGGAAACCACCACTACGACCACGACGGGAACAGAAGACACGAGCGCCGCGTCCCGTAAAGAAAAGGACAAAGCATCGCAGCGCACATTAAAACCCACAGACGCCCGGTCACGCTGCTCCGCAACCTCTCGCAAGAAACAATTAGCGGACCTGAAAGCAAAGGAAAGACTGGCAGAACTAAAGCTCGAACAAGCAAGAGCCGAAATAGAACTACAACAAGTGAAAGTCCAGCGACTTCAAGCAGAGGCAGATACCTCGGAAGACGAAGAAATGGAAGATGACCTGGCTTCAGTACGTATAAACACGTGGCTAAAAGAACCTGAAGCAGGCCAACAGCAACCAACACAAGAGGCCAAGAAGAGGCAAGAAGACCCCGTCGAAGTGACTCCAAGCCAAGAAGATACACGTCAACCATTAATAGACGTGAGAACCCTCGCCGCCGCTCTCTCTCAAGCGGTACGAAGCACAAGGGAACCACCGAAGTACATTCAAGAGCTACCGCCATTCAATGGAAACTGTGCAGACTGGCTCGGTTTCAAGGCGGCGTATGAAGAAACATTGAAGTACTTTACAAGAACGGAAAACTTGGCGCGCATACGTCGAAGCCTACGAGGAACGGCAAAAGAAGCGGTCGGCTGCCTAATAATAAGCCAACCAGACCCAGAGATCGTAGTCGACGCACTACAAAGAAGATTCGGAAGACCAGAAGCGCTCATCCACGTTGAAATGGAGAAGCTCAAATCACTGAACCGAGTCACAGATAACCCAAGAGAATTATGTATCTTCGCCGGTCGAGTAACAAACATAGTGGGCACCATCGAAGCGCTAAAAAGGACACAATACCTACACAGTCCTGAGATGGCGCGAATAATAACTGAAAAGCTCACTCCTATACTGAAAAACAAGTGGTACGACTACGCCGCGATGAAAAGAGAAGACACACCCGAACTAAAGAAGATCTCCATGTTTCTAAACGAAGAAGCAGACAAGTGCGGCGCCTACGCTCTACCAGAGATAACTAACGACGACTCCATGGGAAAAGAACGAAAAAACAGAAGGACAGAACGCACCTTCGCTACGGAAAAAAGAACAACATCAGACGACAACTGCCCGCAGTGTAAACAAAACCACAAACTACCTGACTGCCAGCAGTTCGTCGCTCTCGATACCAACACAAGATGGGAAGTAGCAAAGAAAAACAATGTGTGCTACCGATGTCTCCGAAGCAAACATCGCCGAATCCAATGCAAAGCTCCGCCGTGTGGAAAACATGGATGCCTCATGAGACATCACAAGTTACTACATCATGAAAAGAGTCAAGACACAACAAGTGACCCTGCGAAGAAAGAGACGACGGCACCAGCAATAGAGGTCACATCCACAGTCAAGCCATGTGACCGTCGACGTGCATACCTGAAAATCGCTCCCGTCATATTAAAGGGACCACACACCAGCATCGAAACATATGCACTGCTGGATGAAGGAAGCACAGTCACACTGGTGGACGCATCGATAGCAGACGTCATCGGAGCCGACGGACCCACAAACCCTATGTGGATCCAAGGAATCGGCAACGAAATAAAACACGATGACAGCAAGGTCATTAACCTCACCATAAGGGGAAAGTACGCAGAGGAAGAATACAAAATAGAAGCCGCACGTACAGTGGAAAGATTGAACTTCACACCAGAAACAGTGTACGACCGCCACTTAGAAGACTGCGAACATCTGATCGACATCAAAGACCAGATCGCATACGAACGCGCCTCACCCAAGTTGCTGATTGGTCAAGACAATTGGCACCTCATAGTATCAAGAAAGCTACGCACCGGACGTCGCGACCAGCCAGTTGCCTCCCTCACGCAACTCGGCTGGGTCCTTCATGGCTGTCACAACTCACACACAGCCACAGTAGCATTCTGTGGAAAACTCACAGAAAAAGAAGATAAAAAACCAATAGAAGAAACGATCAAGGATTACTTTAAACTCGAATCCTTGTGCATCGAACCAAAGAAACCAAAAGAAGATCCTGAACAGAGAGCCATACAGATACTAGAAGAAACTAGTAAGAGACTGCCTGACGGTAGATTCGAAACCGGCCTGCTGTGGAAAGAGAAGGACTTCCAGATACCAAACAACTACAATGAAGCCGAGCGACGCCTGCGTTCGCTAGAAAAGAAACTAGATAAAGACGAAGAACTGAAATCAAAATATGAAGAACGAATAGACAACCTATTCAAATCAGGTTATGCGGAACCAGCACCTGTCCCAGCACCGAGAGGGAAAACCTGGTACTTGCCTCATTTCCCAGTCACTAACCCAGCGAAGCCACACAAACCGCCTCGACTGGTTCACGACGCGTCAGCAAGAGCCACCGGTATATGTCTGAACGACATGCTACACTCGGGACCAGACCTACTACAGTCTCTCCCAGGAGTAATTATGAGATTCAGACAACACGCGTACGCTGTCAGTGGAGACATAAAAGAAATGTTCATGCAAGAGAAAATAAGAAAAGAAGACAGAGACGCCCTCAGATTCCTGTGGAGAGGCAAACGGCGGGAGGGCAAGCCGGAGGAATACCGCATGACGTCAGTCATATTTGGATCAACTTCGTCCCCATGCACCGCTCTATACATAAAAAACAAAAACGCGAGCGAGTTTGCAACCACCTACCCAGAAGCAGCAGCAGCAATACATAAGAACCACTACATGGATGACTACCTGCAAAGCTTCCCCACTATTACGGAAGCACAAGAAACAACAAGAGCAGTCGACTTCATTCACAAAAAGGCAGGGTTCGTACTGGATGGGTGGATATCAAATGACGAAAGAACAATCGAAGACTTCAACCCACCGACACAAGACAAGTTAGCCACAGTAAGCCTAGGTGGGACAGAAACAGAAAAGACACTCGGGCTACTTTGGTATGTGAAAGAAGATCACATCGGATTCAACACAAACACGATCAAGATACCAGCAGAAGTAAGAGAAAACAATCGCTCTCCAACCAAAAGAGAGGCTCTGAGTATCATAATGGCACTCTTCGATCCACTGGGGTTGATATCACCAATCACCACCCCAGCCAAAAGAATATTCCAGGACACCTGGAGCTACAAAACCGATTGGGACGACACTATTCCCACGGAACTAGAAGACAGGTGGAAGAAGTGGATAACATCACTCAGCCTAATCGAACAGCTGAAGATACCGCGCTGCTACGACATCGAACCCAGCATCTCAAGACAGCTGCACACCTTTGTCGACGCTAGCGAGCAAGCCTACGCCGCGGCGATATACTGGAGAACAGAACGAGCCGACGGCAGTGTGCACGTAGCCTTAGCGGCAGCCAAGAGCCGCGTGACACCACTAAAACCTGTATCCATGCCCAGGCTCGAACTACAGGCCGCCTTACTGGGTGCACGCCTCGCACAGACAGTAAAAGGAGAACACGAGTACGAGATAGCGAGCCAGACCTACTGGAGTGATTCACGCACAGCACTAGTGTGGATCCGGTCAGAGCCGCGCACCTACAAGTCATTCGTAGCTCATCGTCTCGCAGAGATAGAAGAAACCACTAAGAAAAACGAGTGGAGGTGGCTCTCTTCAAAAGACAACGTGGCGGACGACGCGACGCGGGAAACACCAGACAACTTCACAGCTACCCACAGATGGTTTCAAGGGCCTTCATTCCTGAGAAACCCCGAGTCCCAATGGCCTAAAGAAGAAAAAGCTGTGAAATACGACACCGGAGAAGAAAAAGAGAAATGTAACCTACAACAGCTGGAGAGCGACCACAGTCAAAGTCCTCTCCCAAACATAGAAAAGTTCTCACAGTGGACTCGACTCATAAGAACGACAGCAAGAGTATTACATTTCATCGAACTGTGCCGACCCCGTAAAAACACAGTCGCAATCACCCGAAAACGTACAATAAAAACACGGGTCAACGACCCCGACTGGCGAATAACGAAGAAAACATCGTCCCCGGCGCGAGCAGCGAGAGAGCCGCTCCCCCGCACCAATCGCTACTACGAGTTACCCGCCCTGTGTCTAATAAAGGCGGAACGACTATGGATAAAAGCAAGTCAGCGAGAGAGCTTCCCAGCTGAGATCGACCGCATAACAAAAGGTAACTCGCCCAGTAATAACGATCGACTAAGCCAACTCAGTGTGTACATCGACGAAGAAGGTATCGTGCGCCTAAAAGGAAGAGTGACCGCAGCCCGCGACATACAAGAAGACACTTCTAACCCCCCGATACTAGAAGGCAAACAAACCTACACGCGATTGTACATAGCCTATGTACATGAGAAGTTACATCACGGCGGTGTGGAAATGGTCGTAAATGAATTAAGACAACGACTGTGGATTTTAAGAATACGCCCAACAGTGAGAAGTGTAGTGAAAGGTTGCCTACCGTGTCGCATAAGAAAAGCAAAGCCCGCACTCCCCCTCACAGGCGACCTACCAGCGGCGCGCCTGGCACATCACGCGCGGCCATTCACCTTTACCGGACTCGACTATTTCGGGCCAATCGAGGTCACGGTCGCGCGCCACCACGAGAAAAGGTACGGTGCACTTTTCACCTGCATGACCTCCAGAGCAATCCACATAGAGGTCGCACACTCACTAAGTGCCGACTCAGCAATATCGGCATTAAGGCGATTCATGGCCAGAAGAGGATGCCCCAAAGAGATATGGAGCGATAACGCCACCTGCTTCAAAGCAGCTGAAAAAGAACTCGGCGAGGCAGCACTCGAAGCCATGCAACACGAAACCACGTGCCACCACATCAAGTGGAAGTATATTCCCCCCTCAGCACCATTTATGGGGGGAACCTGGGAAAGAATGGTACGATCGGTGAAAGAAGCACTACGCGTCACATTGAACGAGAGATACCCGAGCGACGAGACACTGAATACACTACTGATTGAAGTCGAAAATACAGTGAATTCGCGCCCCTTGACCCACGTCTCTGTCGACCCCCTAGAACCAGAGGCTCTGACACCGAATCACATACTCATCGGGCCAAACCCACATGTTCCGGTACCTGGCCACTTTGAAGAAAAAGACGTGACAGCTCGCCAGCAATGGAAGCGAGCCCAGGTGCTGGCCGACGTGTTCTGGCGAAGGTGGGTCAAGGAGTACATGCCACTACTTCAACACCGGCGGGAGCCCAGCAGCACAGGCATCCAACCTAAAATGGGTGACCTAGTCATCATTTGCGATAGTAACCTGCCACGCAATGTATGGCCACGAGGACGCATTAGCCAGCTGTACCCGGGAACCGACGGAGAGGTACGAGTAGTGGACGTCACCACCAGCAGCGGACACGTTCTACGTCGCCCCACCAGGAAGATCGTCGTGCTACCAACAGAGTCGCGGCTTCGCGACGGCGGGAGAATGTGCACGACCACGGCTAGCTGTAATCCGTAACTATTAATTGTTATCCTTATGTACAAATCAGTTAAAATAGCTTATGTTTTTCGTAATAGTGTATATAGAATGTTACGTTAAAAAAGTTAAATACTCCAGCCGCTAGAGGCGCCACTAGTACCTTGATGTCAATAAGCTTAAATGCTAGGACCCTTTACCGTAAGGAGGACCTAATTTGTAAATTGATTATTTTAAGGTGTTAATTAAGGTTTAAATGACTGATTTTGTTATATATAATAAAGAATCATTAGTTCTAAGAGTAGATAATAAGATACCATTGTAAAAGCATCGTATAATAAAGTTAAGGCTAGTTATAAGTTTCCCATACAAAAGGGCACCCACGCTCTGATTGGTCAAGGGGCGGGACCTCAGTAAGACTTTAGTGCCGTGTGCAAACTTGTAGAGCAATGATTGGCTCTGCAAAAATTGATTAGTGCCGTGTGCAAACTTCCGACCTCTTGATTGGTCAGAGCATTAAGAAAAAAAGTATAAAAACGGGGCACCCTCGGTGTTCCGACACCAGTCAAAAACAAGCAATAAGGAGATCAACAATAAACAAGAAACCAGAAACAGTCATAGGCGTTTTATTGTGAATATGCAGCCAAGCCTCCTGAACCTGAAATAAACTCTTCTACGGCCCTCCAAGAAATATAGGTGTGTTCAGCCCCCTCAAGAATCCTCCTAGCCGGCGCATCAACCTCTGTCAAAAACGAACTCTGCGTGTTAGACCGTAGGCTATCGAGCGGTCCCCCACACTAGTTTTAAGTACTTTAAATTGTAATCTGTGGAGAACGTAGTGGGTAGCATAATTGTTTTAAATGTTATATTTAAGATTTTATTAATGTTTCTTATTGTGCTATTGTTTGTTTTTCCTTAAATAAATAAAAAAATAAAAAAAGTATCCTATGTCCGTCTCCTGGTTCTAAGCTACCTCCCCACAAATTTTCAGCCAAATCGGTTCAGCTGTTATTGAGTTATAAATTTAACTAACACGGCTTTCTTTTATTTAAATAGATAATAATATTGTGAATGATTTTCTGGTACCAATAAACAACTTTTTTTTAACTTTCAGTTACGCCGACGACAAAATGTCTCCCGTTAAGAAAGTAGTCCGAACGAAAACTGTTGATATACCGTGCACTTGTAAGAGTAAAGGCGTTCAAGTTATACGGATCACTCAGAGGAATAATAAGAAAGTTTACATCGGAAATTGTTTAGGTAAGTCGTGATCACTAGAAATATACAAACTTACATCCCTGAGGGGTCCGTGGCTAAATAATAACAGCCGCACAGGTCGATCGATCAGGTTAAGCTACGCTTGCCGTGTTTGGTCTGTGGATGGATAAGTAAGATACGATAATAATACGATAGTAATTACGATGGTAAGT
Source organism: Mesoligia furuncula (assembly GCA_916614155.1). Lineage (NCBI taxonomy): Eukaryota > Metazoa > Arthropoda > Insecta > Lepidoptera > Noctuidae > Mesoligia > Mesoligia furuncula. The sequence goes on from OU744797.1 coordinate 28,132,592, forward strand.
AAGATAGGTGGATTAGTAAGTATATTTATGTATATTTATTTGTGCTTATATTTATATGTAATTAGGTAAGTATATATTATATTCATAGTTTTATTAGGTATATGCGTATCTTTATATTTAAAATATTTATTCCTCAATGTTCTTGATTGCACCTACCACTTTTTGTCTCTGCATCACCCAAAGGTTGACTGGTAGAAAATGCCTATGGCATTAAGTCCGCCTGTATACATTTATGTGCTTGAAGTATTAAATAAATAAATAAATGGATGACCAATTATACATACCGAGACCCCTCCGTGGCTCGGAAAGCACGTTAAGCCGTTGGTCCCGGCTATCATTCGTGGATCTTTGACAGTCGTTACGGGTAGTCAGAAGCCCGGAAGTCTGACAATCAGTCTTACCAAGGGGTATCGTATTACTCAGTAACTGGGTTGTGGTGGTCAGATAGGCAGTCGCTCCATATAAAATACGGGTATTCAGCTGCATCCGGTTAGACTGGAAGCCAACCCCAACATAGTTGGGAAAAGGCTAGGCAGAAGATGACAAGAGTTGCTTAAACTCTTATGCAAACATGTTATTTATTTCATGTTTCTAGACGCAGCGGTTTTTCTTTCTTTCTTTTTTTTTTTAAAACGGTGCCCCACACTAGGAATTTCTCCTGTATTGTGGGTGCGTTTACAAACATTTAAACTCACATACACAAACAGCCAGACCCGGAACAACTACCTGTGTAGCTCATACAAATTTGTTCCGTGCGGGAATCGAACCCGCGACACGCTGCGCAGCAGTCAGTCACCTAACCACTGCGCCAACCGTGCCGTGTCGGTTTAGGCTGTTCTTGCGAATAAATTATTCTTATTCTCAACAGGCCACTCCTCAAACGGCGCCACAACCTACCTAGCAATCGACGACGAAGGCGAGCGATTAATCGCAAAAAAATGGATCACACCACCAGCCAACGACTTCCAAACGAGGACCCGCCAACTGACCTCTATGCAACAAGATCTGAAAGCCATGTCGCGACTAAACCACCCCACTCTAACCCCCTACACAGCCATGGAAACAATAAAAGACGCAAACAAACGGACAACAAAACAGTACATATATTTATTCAGAAATTTTGTTCTTGGTAGTGCTTTGAAAAGTGTTAAACACAGGCTGAGTGTCTTAAGTGATCGTTATGAAGGCTTAAAGTTGCTCAGACATGTGGGTTTAGGTGTTTTAGGAGCATTAAAAGAGCTGCATAGCGTTGGGATCGTGCATAAAGATGTGCGGGGTCAGAATGTGTTTCTGGATGACCTTGGAGGGGTCAAACTGGTGGGGATTGGTCTCGATATGAGGCTGGCAGAGATGATCGATGGGGACGTTTATTGTGACAGGTAAGATGAAGGTATGATCATGTTTTTTTACAAGCTTTTCTCTTCTATAGTTATTTTTCTTTAAGAGGCTTACATGACCTAAAGCGCGGTCACTGTCGGTCTGCATAGAAAAGAAAGAGACGCGCGATGACACAACCCTGGTGATTTACTGCAAAATATGAAGCAATTATTTAATTACAAAAAATCTATTGTTTGGACTAAAAAATTTAAAACACTAGTATTTCAGTATGTTGCTTGTAGAATAATCTGACAAAAATCAGAATGATTGTATGTATATTAGTATGATTTTTGTTGTAAAAAGAATGTTTTTAGAGGTATCTTCATGACTTTTATCTATCGTATCAAATTGGTTGTATTGTTTTCAAAACACTGTCTACCTAGCATATATCATATTCTGATTTTGTTTACTGCAGTCGATCATATACTTTTATTGTTACTAAAACTTGCGTTTTTTTGCGTTTAGGTCCTGTAAGCTCCTTAACATAAAACGTATCTTTGTCGGATTACCTACTGTTAGCGTTATGTGACATCGTTGGTCATTGAGCACCCTAAAATATGGTTGAGCTGCACGATGACTGTTACATGCGTGGCGTCTATTGGGAGAAATCAACTGAAAGCTGCAATGGCTCTTTCTTCAAAAGGCACTTTCAGACGTGGCCCTGCATTCTTCTTCTTTTAGCGTGTCGATGCCAAAAATGTAGTTTTTAGGGTTCTGTACCCAAACGGTAAAAACGGAACCCTATTACTAAGACTTCGCTGTCTGTCCGTCTGTGCGTCTGTCCGTCTGTCTGTCACCAGGCTGTATCTTAAGAACCGCGACAGCTAGACTGTTGAAATTTTCACAAAGTATGTATTTCTGTTGCCGCTATAACAACAAATACTAAAAACAAAATAAAATAAATATTTAAGGGGGGCTCCCATACAACAAACGCGATTTTTTTTTGCCCTTTTTTGCTTGATATCAAAAATGGCAACAGGTAGGCACTTGAAATATTCACAAAATACTCAGTTGTATTTTAACTTTAATAATAAATAATAAAATTAAAATAAAATAAATATTTAAATATTTAGGTATACAAAAAACATGTTTTTTCGGCGTTTTTGCCTTGTGGTACGGATTCCTTCGTGTCACTTGGCCAGTTTTTTTTCTTAATTTGGCCGCGGTGCCAACTTGCTTCCTGTTGTGAACTCTGCGATATTAATGATCTGCAAATTGGGCGCGCGCTAAAATTGATACTTTAATTTTCTAATTTGTTTTGATAATATAGTTTTTTTTTTTACTGGAATGTCGATAATTCGTTTCTTGCTTGAAAGCAATAGCTTAGTTTGCACTAACTAAGACGATAAATACACGATCTTTTTCAAGAATTTAGATTTGCGAAATGACAATTTATAATGATTTTGCAACTGTTACTGCATCTACTATTCAATCGTTCAATTCGTTTTCAATTTCATCCTGTATTTTTTTTTAATACGTTTTCAGACAAACAGCAGCACAAGATATTTATGCTACAGGACAGATGCTACTATCAATCGTGTCACAAGAACGGACCTATTTAGAAATACCTCCAGACCTACCCAGTTCAGCTAAGGATTTCTTTGCAAGGTATGTATAAAATGTTATAGCAATATTCACAGGTCGCACTTTGACTGTACTTTGCTCAAACCTACAAGCACGGTGACGGCCCACATAGCATCCGCAATTTACCGGAGAATGACGTCACTAAAATGTTGTTTATGAAAGTAACTAGCTGCGCCCCGCGGTTTCACCCGCATAAATGTTGATCCCGTGGGAGTATCCTATATGTTAATCCAGGGCGTCAGCTACCTCCATACAAAATTTTATCAAAATTGGTCCAGCCGTTTGAGCGTGAAGAAATAACAAACATATAAACACACACACACACACTCACAAACTTTCGCCTTTATAATATTAGTGTGATTAGATGTGTTTTCGTAGGGAGCGTTTTTGACACCGGAAAGTCTTAAGTGATTTCAATCGCTAGATGTGCCCTACCGCATTTAGTCACGCGAAAAGTGTCCATACTGAGACTAAGATTGTCCATAGTGATCGCACACATATTATAAAGCGTTTCTATGTCAATCAAGTCAAATCACTGCGTTTTTGTGTGTCAGAGGTGTCAAAACGAAACAGAAACGCGACTATCTTTTGACGCGTATCTAACGATTTAAATCTTTGCCGCTGTCGCCAATTTCATGACAGCCGTCTCTGCGGACGTTATGTGCGGTCACCGCTTTTCTATTCAAACTTATTATTGTTTAATGTTAAACAAATATCAACTGTATTTTAATGGTAATTAACTTGATTTCAGAGTGACTAGCACTATTGAAAAGTTATAACATGTTTGAAGTTGTAGCGTAAACTGAACTTTATTGTGTAGGATTTAAAGTTAGTTTTCCATAAACTCATATTTATTTACATTTTTGGCAAATAAATCGCGAATGTAGATTAGGAATTCGTAGCTGAAGTAAAGTAAGCGTCGCATAGGAATATGACTTTCGTATTTGTGACTATACGACGTTGAAAGGCAACAACCGGGAGTGCCAGTTAAAGGTCATAGTACACATATCAACTCGGAAAGGGATCGCCACCGTATTAACTCAAGCTATTCAGTATTCTTTGTGTGAAACTTCCTACTACAACGCACACTAATCGGAGTCGTAACGTAATCGCCTCGCCTCGGAACAAGCTCACGAACCGCAGTGCGGTGCGTGGTCAACTTGCAGTTCCCGCGCTTACGTCTCTCCGTACCCGAGCTTATGTCTCTTCGTCCACCCTTGACCCTCTCACCCCTCCCGCGGCCTGCCTACAGCACCATCAACCAGCGGTCGGCGAGCCGTAAGCGCGGCGTCGCCTAGCCGTACCCGAGTCGACGTATCGGAGCTGCTGATCCGCTTTGGTTACGTGCTTACGTTAGGTTGACGCTTATTTGACGGCGAGGCGAAAGGCGATACGGTGACGATCCCTTTCAGTGTTGATATGTGTGCTATGAGCTCGTGCTCTCCAGACTCGGAGGATAATGTTAAACATAATGTTACGTGCTTCGGGTTCGTGACAATAAAAACTGCCGATTTAATAACCAAAAATTGACACTTTAATTAACAACACTAATTACAACTCAAACACACTAATTATAACACACAATTGCACTACTGATCGCTCTAAGTCGCACTTGAATATCGCTTCGATGTTTTCACTTCGATCGCTGTATCCAAACTGTGTCGGTCGTGGCGCGTCTCGGCCATAAATAGCGCCAAAGAGAGTTCTAGAACCTTCCATTGTAGAAACATCTAGAATGTTCGAGTACATACAGGCCCCGACCGACCAGATGTCGATAGTTCGGGAATGTTCTAGAAAGTTCTCGCATCTAAATTTCTAGAAGGGTCTTGACTACTAGTTCCGCTACTCGATACTAGATGGCGCTAGTGGTAACTACTGTCGCCATGTACTAGGCATTAATTGTGGCGCGCAACAATAACATAACGCCTGTAATCCCCGACGGGTTTGGCAGAGATGTACCTATAGTACACGTGCATTAATTGGGGGTGAGTCTATTGCCATCAACCGGGTACAAATCCAGACTCCGGAAAGCTACTGAAAAATTAATGATGAAAAAACCCTATAACAGTTTGCCTGACTTGGGAATCCAACCCAGGACCTCATGCTTAGCAGTTGCGCTTGAAGCCGATCTTGCTAAAAATAGCTTCTAAATAACATTATATTTTATTTAGGGCTGATTTTTCCATCGCCAGATAACTTTTATTCGAGGAATAAAATTGACGTTTGGCAGTTTTTGTATGGAATAACTCAAAATTTCTGTGTGGTGCCGGACTTAAAGAATAGTACCACCCCATACTTCCCGTGGGTGTCGTAAAAGGCGACTAAGGGGCGTACCGGAGAATGGGCAGCAGCGTTCTCTATGCATTCCACCACCATACCATACTGCGATCGCCAACCCGCCTGCCAAGCGTGGCGATTATGGCAACCCCCCCCCTTTTGGGGGAGGCCTATGTCCAGCAGTGGACGTCTTTCGGCTGAAATGATGATGATGATGAACTCAAAATTTCAAAATGATTCCTCGAATAAAGTTATCAGATGATTGAACAATCAGCCCTTACTTATATATTACAAGCAGAATAAAGAAAGCAAACGGTTTAACGTGGTTTTGAAAGCACGTTAAGCCGTTGGTCCCGGCTGTCATTCGTTAATCTTTGACAGTCGTCACGGGTAGTCAGAAGCCCGAAAGTCTGACGACCAGTCTTACCAAGGGCTATCGTATTACCCAGTAACTGGATTGTGGAGGTCAGATAGGCAGTCGCTCCATGTAAAATACGGTATTCAGCTGCATCCGGTTAGACTGGAAGCCGACCCCAACATAGTTGGGAAAAGGCTAGGCAGATGATATTACAAGCAGTGGTGGCCCAGTGGTAGCGGCCGCGATTCACGAGTTGTAGGTCGTAGATTCGTACCCCAAAAGGTTCTTCACTTTGTGTAAAATTATTTCATAACCACTGCTCTCAAAACGGCGAAGGAAAACATCGTGAGGAAACCGGCATGTCCTTGAACCAAAAAATCTAAGTCATGTGACATCTAGCAACCCGCACTGGGCCCGCGTGGTGGATTACGGCCCACTTCCTGTCACTGCGAGGAGGCCTGTGTGGCAGCAATGGGAACATTAAAGGTTGATTATGTATTTATAAAAACAGGTGTTTAACGGAAGACGAGCAATCTCAGTGGTCGGCGGAACAGCTGATGAACCACGTGTTTCTGATCGACGCACCTGCCAAACCGCCCAGCAGTAAGGAGAAGGTCGAGGAAGGCAGTTGCTCTGAGGTACCTGCATAGTTCTGTGTTTTCATATGACACTCGGCAATAGCTTTCCATCAGTAAAAGCCATTTTTATAATCGGATCAGTTTCCAAAGTTGACCTTTACACAAACAATAATTGTGCCTCTGTAAAATTCTGCCCTTGATTTAGTCTGCATGAAATTTATTGTTTTAACATAGAATATATCCTACGTAGTCTGTGTGGTGCCGGACTTAAAGAATAGCACCACCCCATACTTCCCGTGGGTGTCGTAAGAGGCGACTAAGGGAGACCGGAGAATGAGTAGCAGCGTTCTCTATGCATTAAACCATCATACCATACTGCGATCGCCAAACCGCGTGCCAAGCGTGGCGATTATGGCAAACCCCCCCCCCCCCCCCCAAAATTGGGGGAGGCCTATGTCCAGCAATGGACGTCTTTCGGCTGAAATGATGATGATGATGATATCCTACGACATTCGGTAATAACAAACATGTTTAAAATAGTTTTTTTTTGTTATAAGTATCGTACCTATATACTTTTATATGCATTTAGTAAAAAAAGCTGTTATTTTGACATTACAAACAGACACTTCAGTTTTATTTATTTGTATAGATGTAAGATGTATAGACATTACAAAATCAACTTGTAATACAGGACGATGAAGCGGTGCAGAAGATTCAACACAGCAGTCCTGTGACCAACGGTCATTCTCGTCTGAACGCCGAGTTTGAAGTGCTCACCTGGCTCGGTAAGGGAGCTTTCGGCGATGTATTGAAGGTACATATTTAGATTTGCAAACTTTACGCAGTATATTGACTCTGAACAGAACTATATTAGAGCGAGGAATTTGAGATAATTTTCAAGTTATGAAATAACAAACTGAATGTCATACTTAACAAAGTTCAAATTCCATTGCAAGTAAAAACTTATTAGGACCTTTTTGTTACAAATGGTCACTCAAAAATCAACTTAGTAATACATTTTACTAAAATATGTAGATAACTGATTAAGTGGCGCTGGAGTGTAATTATTTGAAATTATGAACACTGTTTTAATAAAAGTCATGTACAGTTATACCAGATAAGGTATGCGCTTCGGTAATCTTCGTATTTTCGAATTAGCATGAATATCGCGCCCCAGAGTGACCCCCCTTAGGGGCAAAGCTTCTAAGTTTTGTACTACCACGCTTTGTAGTAGTGCACCTATCATTGCTTATTTGTCTGAAGTTTTATCTCCATCGGGTTATCTACTCCGGTCGCAGATCGTCATTCGTCACTCAAATTTTTTTAAAGTATTTTTTTTATTGCATAGAGTTGTTAAACAATCATTTTATAATCATGGTAATACAAAATAGGTAATTAATTCTGCTTATGTCATCATAAGGTTTAAATTGCAATGATTGACGCGAGATTGTGAAATGCAACGAATATAAGAGGAGGTCCCATGTACCTCCTGTTTGAATGCCACTCAATAGAAAACGCACGTTTAGTATTAAGTTAAATCGTTTTGCTAATTTAAAAATTATATAAAAATATTTTTTTTTAAATAACCAGCTAGCTAAACTAAATAGAACCAATTGGTATTTTGAAATTCTTTCACAAAATGCACCTTAATAAAATTAATTGTGAAGCAAATTGACATAAATTCAAATCACAACTGTCATTCTATGTCAGTTGTATAAAATGGCTATAATACGGCAAATGTCTGTGTGGTGCCGGACTTAAAGAATACCACCACCCCTTACTTCCCGTGGGTGTCGTAAAAGGCGACTCAGGATTGTACCGGAGAATGGGCAGCAGCGTTCTCTATGTATTCCACCATCATACCATACTGCGATCGCCAACCCGCCTGCCAAGCGTGGCGATTATGGCAAACCCTCCCAAAATTGGGGGAGGCCTATGTCCAGCAGTGGACGTCTATCGGCTGAAACGACGAACGACGAATACGGCAAATTGACGTAGTATGTCAAGTTTTCTTGCTTTCCTAATGAATGTTTATGTATCTAATGAATTACTTGAAATAACTAAACGCATTGCTATTAGTTTTCCAATATAAACAGAACGTTCCAGGTAAAAAACAAGCTCGACGGCGGCTTTTACGCGATCAAACGCATCAAACTTAACCCGGAAAGCGTCCAGTTGAACAAGAAGATAACCCGCGAAGTGAAACTGTTGTCTAGGCTTAACCACGAGAATGTGGTTAGGTATTATAACGCTTGGATTGAGTCCAGTGTTGAAGTGGAGGAAGATGACAGTAGCATGGAGGTTGAGTTGCAGCATGTGAAGAGGCGGGAGGATAGTCTTCAAGGTACATTTTAATAGTTCTTCTATATACATTAAATACAAGGTCAAATTATAAATGTATAATTATATAATTATAATAGCCAAACTCCGCAAGCGTGATGGGTATCGATAACTAAAGACGATAAAATTTAAAAGTTAAATTAAAAAGATTTCTTTTTGAGGCCAACAACCGCTTATAGTGAAGTATGAGGTAAAGATAAAGATATTTTATTTTGCAAATATGGGTACAAGTCATGGTGGTACATAATATAAATACAGAAACAGCCATATTTTGCCAATTATGGAGTTGAGAAAATCAGTTTTTCCATGTCTGAAATTAACACAAAAAAAAAATATATTTCAAGTGACTACATTACTTGCGGTAGATGACCCCAAAATACTCATAAATAAATTTATTTTTGTAAAAAATAAATTACTTAATTTTATGATTTTATATTTTCATGTATATTTAAATTTATACATCGATACCCATCACGTCTGCGCAGTTTGGCTAGCTAATTTAATTTGACCCTGTACAGAAAAAGCATTTAAAAAGTATGAAACCTATTTTTTTATTTCACGCATATTGTACAGACGCCAGCACATCAAGCTACCCGAAACTGACAAATTTTCCCAATCAACTTTAAACCTTATACTGCAGCGATAAAGTTGAAAATCGATTAAAGAAATTTGACAGATTGTAGTAGCTTGATGTGCTGGCGTCTGTACAAGTGACACTTGAACCTATTTGTTTTATGCAGGTCTTAGCCATTTACAGGAGACAGGTAGGTAGGATTTGATGACACTGTAAAATCAATCCTTTATTTAAAACAAAAATTAGTGACTTATCTATCACTAGCTACGACCCGCGGTGTCACTCGCATAAGTTTCGATCCCGTGGGAATATCAGGATAAAAAGTAGCCTATATGTTAATCCAGGGTGTCAGCTATCTCCATACAAAATTTTATCAAAATTGGTCCAGCCGTTTGAGTGTGAAGAAGTAACAAACATATAAACACACACACACACACTCACAAACTTTCGCCTTTATAATATTAGTGTGACACCAGATAGAAATATCTACATTCTGTCGCCAACGCAAAGAAATAATGGTCTCTATTTTGAATAAGATAATTTATATCCTTTGTTTTGAGAGCATTGGTGGCCCAGAGGTAACGGCCCAGAAAACCAGACAGGCGAAACCAGACAGGCGGTTACTTTGAGTAAATAACTTCATCACCGCTGCTCTCAAAACGGTGAAGGAAAACATCGTCGTGAGGAAACGGTATGTCCTAGAACCAAACATTCTAAGACATGTGAAGATGTCGGTTCCCTAGCCATTTGCATAAAATTTTAAGACCTAATATAACTTGGCATACTTTTGTTTCTCCTAATTATATTTTCGCATAACATTATTTACGCATAATAGCTTACGCATAGTTTTTTTAAGCATAATTTCTCTAATCATAATAATGATTAAGCATAACATTCTAAAGCATAAATTTAGCATGCTGCATGTTTTATTTCTAACGACGTCAGGTCGACGGAGCCCCGCTACGTGGAAGATATACAGAAATAGGAGCCCTATTTCTGTATAGCCCTGCGCTCGCTCTTGCATCCTACGTCGCCTAGTAGCACAACATATTGAATTTTTACGACAATACTTTAATTTTAATTTTAACTCATCGAATGCCGTAATTAGAGACACAATAGAAAGACAATTGCTTATGTCGAACTGTGTAACTTAAGACATTCAAAAGGTTAAGTACTTTAGTTTAGTATTATGCGGATTCAATTTATGCCAAAACAAATTAGCCTTCAAGATTATTATGCCAACATTAACTGTATGCCAAAAAAAAAGGCAAAGTATTATTACGGCAAAACAAATTATACCAAAATAGTGATGCTAAAGTATTTTAGGAAAAATAACATTATGCGAAAAGAAGGGACCCCGAAGAGGTCACATGTCTTAGGATATTTGGTTCTAGGCTGTACATAATAAAGAGTCTTTATTTATCTATCTATGTATCTCTCTAATAAAATGTCTGTCAGATAATATTTTTTTTATGTTTAGGTATTTTTTCCGTCCTAGGTTATAAAAAACGATTTATTATGCTCCGTAGGCATCGTGGCAAAGTTAGGCCAGGATGTGAAGGTGGAGTGGTCGATGTCAGAAGTCCCTGTACAGAAGACGAACACCTCTTCTGACACCGAAGATGATGACGATGATGATGAACCGGATCCGTGGTTTACTATTATGAGGTCAGTACCAGTATAGAGGTATGAGGAACAGGGTTTAAATTTTACTCATACTGTATAGAAAAGGGAGGATCCTCCGACCAGACGGGTGACGTGTATGGTGGGCAATTGCCCGATGATTGATGTCGGGACGTTGTATATATGCTAGTTGCGCGGTAAACTCTGCTTGCGCGATGCAGGATTTTGCGTGACGTCAGTATGACGCGTAGTTCGCATGTGGCGGTGTAGATGCCGCTACACCAGTACCTTAGTTTTTTTTTCAAAATATTCGGTAAACTATCCCAGCCAGGTACACTCCGCATAACTCTCCGGGGAATACACGCGTGATGATATGTTTTTGTTTACCAGCCACTAGTGTGCTGCAGCAATAGACAATATTGTAAAACTTTTTATTTGCCGAGTACAAGGCTTTTGGCTACTTTGTGAAAGAAAATAAAGAATAACATTTATTTAGCAAGAGTTCGTGAAAAAAAAACAGAATAAAAAAAGTGTTTTTTTTTTAACAACAACAACATCAACATTAGTGCGTTTAGTTAATAATGTGCGTTTCATTTGTGCAGAATAAACAATTTTTTTTTTATTTCATGAATATTTTCATATAAATCTCCAGACCAGAAGACGGGTCAAGTTCCGGCATAGAATTCGAAGTAGGCTCCAATGCATCGCAGACCTTACCCTCGGAAGACGTAGTGGACGCGCCTCGCCAGCCGTCACAACGGATGCAACAGGTCCTGTACATACAGATGGAGTTCTGTGAGAAGCATACCTTGAGGCAGGCCATCGATAGTGGACTGTCCCAGGAACATTTTAGGGCTTGGAGACTGTTCAGGTAACTTTCACTTTAGTCTTAACTAACAAGCCCTGTGCCTCCGTGACAACACAAATAAAACAAATATTAATAAAATAACATTTTATCATTCATATTTATTTATAAAATAAAAATTATTATTATTTTTTAATGTAATCTAAAAACGTCAAGGTTTACAACTTAAATTAAAAAAATATTAAACATACTAGTAGTACAAGAATACACTAGCACAGGCGCGCTCCGCGCGCCGCGAAAACTCCGCCGCATAAAGGTAAAGCTTTCTCCAACTCCATTACAGATAGCGAGGTTCCGTTTTTTGCAAACTGTAGCCCAACTCAATACCCCGAGTGCTTTTTTTAAATTTTTTCGATATCGCTTTTCGTTTTCGAGATATCGTCGATTCAAGTTGAGAAGTCGCAAAAAAATACAGTAACACACAGTAATTTTTGGCCAATTTTGCACTTTTTCGAAAAAGTTTTTGGTTTTCAAAAAAAATTTACACCATCTTGTAGATCTCGTCAAGACACGTCTTTTGATACCCCATTGGCCCGCGTAGCCCCAAAATTGACGACACCAGAGCGATGTCGCCCCCCGAAAACGGCCCCCTACCAACGCGATCGAAAAAACATTTACAATGTGAAAAGTGCAGAAATACCAATCGCCGCCCGTCGAGCAATGAGTTTTTATTCGTGATACTGTAGCGATACTGCATTCAGAATCGAAGGCAGAAAGCTTTAAATCCTTCTTTTATACATTTCCAGGGAGATAGTGGAAGGCCTGGCCCACGTCCACCAACGAGGAATGATCCACAGAGATTTGAAGCCAGTCAACATTTTCTTAGATTCTAACGACCATGTCAAGATCGGAGATTTCGGACTTGCTACTAAAGCGTTCACCGCTTTACCTGTGGATGGTACGATATCCCAATATTATATTTAATTTATTACAATTTTTTTAATAGCGATCTATTTTTGCTTAGCACGAGTGAAATGGGGACATGTCAAAACATCGCAATGTCTGTGCTGTTTCTAAGTCAAATATTAAGCTAGCATACACATAAACCTTTCGGAAAAAATGCTCGAATCGAAATCGAAATCGCATCAAAATCCATTGTGGAATTTCATACAGACAGACACGAAAAGGGGTCATACAGACAGACACGAAAAGGGGCTTTGTTTTTACTTTGTATACAGCATGTATCAAAAGTTTAGTAATATTTAAGGGACGGGTACTGACCATCAAACTAAAACAACTTTCTGTGTGGGACCAACATCGCAATCGCGAAACAATAATCAGCCGCCACATACATTTAGGTCGAGTAGGTATTGAATTTTTGTATGAGACAGTTGATAATTTTTTCGCGATTAAGATTTTGGTGCCATACAGAAAGTTGTTCAGTTTGATACTCCTATTCATATTCATCTTTATTTGCGTACGATAATGTTACAATATGGCTTAAAGGTAAATATATAATTACGGACCCTGTAGGGCACAGCAAAACTTACAACTAGAAAAATAAATAATATATGTATAAACAATGTCATTGTTATTTTAGATTATAATTTTTTTGGGAACAAAATAACAAGTTAAACATTACTAATAATTAAAATGTGTTACTAAATTAAATCATATTATTATATTGAGATCATTATCCTTACACTACTTGTTTATTATGCTACAAGTCAATTAATATTTGTGTCATTCAACAATTCTTGTAATTAATAATATGCTTTTTTAAATAATATTCGCTTGAGTTGACACCTTGTAAGTTAATTTTATTTGCATAGATTGCAGGTACATAAAATAAGATGTTACAATAAGTACCTTGGGTACCACACTCTTAAGTATGACCACTTTTCTGATAGATGCAGTATAAATTTACTTTTTATACTAAAGTACGATGAGTGTGTATGTGTAGTTAATCTTTCGTACAATCATGTTTCAGAAAAGGCTAAACAGGAAGAAATGCATGGCTCACTTACTGGTCAGGTATGAAAACATTTTTACTAGAGTATAACTCTCATAAACCGAAGACCCCGGTATGTCCTAGAACCAAAAAATCGAACACACGTGACATCTACCAACCCGCACTAGGCCCGCGTGGTGGATTATGGCCCACTCCCTCTCACAGAGAAGAGGCCTGCAATGTCCCAGCAGTGGGAACATTATAGGCTATGCCAAAAGATCCTTGTACAGCTATATCTTATGCGATGACAAAAGCTTTTCCCTTTTCCAGGTCGGCACAGCCCTCTACGTAGCCCCGGAACTCCTTCAATCAGGATCCAAGGTCATATACAACCAGAAAGTGGACATCTATTCTTTAGGCATCATCCTCTTTGAGATGTTCCATCCGACCCTGGATACGGGTATGGAAAGGATGCTGGTCCTCACTAATTTGAGGAGCAAAGAAATTATCATGCCTAAAAGTTTTGAAAAAGAGGATAATAGTAGGCAGATTCATGTTATCAGGTATGTAAAAATTAATATTTTCAGTCCCCCCCTGCCGTGTCTGTCTGTTCTGAACGCGATAAACTCAAAAACTACCGAACGTATTTTCATAAGGTTTTCACCAATTTACGGAGTGATTCATAAGGGAGGTTTAGGTGTATATTGTATAAATTCATTAAGGTTTGGGGTAAATTTACTGATATATGACGATGATTGCGAATCTGCGGGTAAAAGCTTGTCTTACATAAGTTTGTAGAGGTATAAGAAACTGGGTCTACAGTTCACTCAACCTCCATAGAATAGGGAGGACCCTCCGACCAGACGGGTGTTGTGTCTGGCGGGCAACTGCCCGATGATTCATATCGGGCCGTTGTATCTATGCTAGTTGCGCGGTAAACTCTGCTTGCGAGATGCAGGATTGCGTCACGTCAGTATGACGCGTCGTTCCCATGTGGCGTTGTAGATACCGCTACAAGTTAATAAGTTATAGATAATATAAACAGTTCTTTCCTTTGTAACTAGCACATAAACATTGTGCTAGCCGTGCCACTCAGGAATAGAGAGCTTTTTGTGTTGCTAGGTAGAATTGGCAATAGGACCTCTTGCTCAAGTGATTTTTTAATGCGACGATTATTTTTCGCGCATTGGTTTTTATACTCTCGATGTTGAGCCTAGCATTGAGAATCCAACAGACTGCACAGCGCGTCACAAAGGCACACTTAGATTTTCAACTCTCAACAACACATGCGAACAACGCGTCATACTGACGTCACGCAGAATCCTGTATCTCGCAAGCAGAGTTTACCGCGCAACTAGCATAGATACAACGGCCCGAAATGAATCATCGGGCAGTTGCCCGCCAGACACAACATCCGTCTGGTCGGAGGATCCTCCCTTTTCTATAGAGTATGAGTGAACTTTACACCCTGTTCCTCATACCTTTATAGACCTGTCAAATATGAAACCGTTGCGTAACCTTTATTACAGATGGCTCTTAAACCACGAGCCGTCTCTCCGCCCGACTTGCGCAGAACTCCTGGCCAGCGAGCACGTGCCTCGCGCGGTCCCCGAAGGCGCCTTATCCGGCCTACTGTCACACGCCCTAAGTGATAGGGCAGCCAGAGGGTACCATAGATTAGTAGCAGCGTGCCTCGACCAGCGACCGACGCCAGTCGAAGACTATACCTACCATAATGACATGAAGAGTAAGGCTCACGATGTCCTGCTGAAGATTAAAGATGCTGTCATAAAGGTAACGTGTGTGGTCTGTTCAAAAAGTATCTGACGAAAATGTAAACAAATTGAAAAAAAAAAACAATGTTTTTTTTTTAATTTTGATTCGAAGTCATACAATATGTGGATGTCTAATTCTAGTGTCATATACGTTTTGAGTGCTTTGATTTGATTATTTTAATTCTTAAACCCGAAACTCTAAGTATTTTATTTGACAATAAAATTGAGGTAAATTTACAACCTCAATTTTCGTATATACATAATTGTACTTAAGTATTTCATTTTTATTTAAAATTGAAAACTACTTTAGGCGCGTTAAGCATTTTTCGAGATGGGAAAAAACCATTGAACTCGCGACACTGTTACCGTAACCGACACCGCGCTTGTTTTGTTTATAAGACGATTCGAGTTTCGACGACGTTCAAGTTTTCACTTCTGTCGGTACTCCCGGAGTGCCACTGTTTTTTATTACTTATCTGCGCTGTCCCATCATCTTTCGCGAGTCCGCAGTTTTCACGAAACCATATTTCAATTACCATGTGTTATTCAAACAATAATAATTGTCAATAAATGTGCTGGATTACAAAGTTAAAACCTAAATATAGACGACTGTGTTACTAATTCTCTTTACTGCATAATTGTGTAAAAAAATAACCCTTATTGCGTAACACACAATACTTTTTATTTGGATAATACAACAAAATTCATTGCTTCATTATATTCGATAAATTTACTACACTGTACGTCTTCTCATCTGTCTCCATAAGCCGTCTCTCATGCTTTTTTCGTTCGCCGAATTATGTTCGGGTCGGCTCGTTACGATTCGAGCTAAACCATGCGACTTTCTCCGAATACCATTCGGTTAATTCATAAACATTGCTTAAAGTTAAGTGACGTTTACATCTCAAAAATGTATGGTTAAGGAGACGTTAATCATTATTTAACTTTAAACAACGGTTAAAAATAAATTTCAATATCTACATAAAATGATTTTGCCGCCCGGCTGTGTCAAACCATGCCGACCCGAACAGTGTGTACCACCCCTAACACACCCAATAGGGATGATGACAATGTTTTTATTTGAAACTCAAAAAAATATTTGTTTGCAAATATTGCAAACAATACTACAAAACGTCTAAAAGTTTTAAAAAATTGCCAAGTTATAAACGTTTTAAAATACGTGCTAGACAAGGACGGCACTACCATAGATGTGAAATCACGACTATGTAACTTCGCGCGACAAGGACGGGAATAATCCCCACCAAAAACTCTAATAGCGCGTAGCTTCTCTAAATTTTCATTGATTTTTCTGTTTTATTTCGATTATCTCGTTTTACTATCACTTTTTATAAATTACATAACTTGTTCGAACATTTATAATAGTCATTATCAACCCTATTGTGCGAGATTGAAATCCTTATCAATGCTTTTGAAGTAGTACATAATTACGCAACCAGTGTCACATGACGAGGTGGCCGAGTGGTTAAGGCGTTGGACTGCTAATCCAATGTGCTCTGCACGCGTGGGTTCGAATCCCATCCTCGTCGATTCTTTTTGCATTTTTACTATTTTTATTTCACAAGTTTCTGGTAACTTGTTACTTTACACAGAATATAGAGTTTTGTTTTCAGAGTTTTATAATAAAATATTTTATATATTGTAATGATTGAAGCATTCTGTTAATACTTTTATTGCTTCCTTTATCCTAAACTCTCTTAAGAGCGTTTACGCCGTACGGCATTTCATACAAACTTTCAAGCCCTTATTTTTCGAAATTAATGAACCGATTTTAATGAAACTTCATACGCATAAGCATGGCAGAAAGTTCTAAAAAGTTTGTAGAGAACATTTTCGAAAAATAGTGTTACAGCCAAATTAGACCGATTTTAAATTTTCCATAGAAACAGAGATTTCCAGTTATCTTTTTTTAAATAAGACATTTCGAAAATGTTCTCTACTAACTTTTGAGACCTTTGTATCCTGCTTATGCGTATGAAGTTTCATTAAAATCGGTTCACTCATTTCGAAAAATAAGGGCTTGAAAGTTTGTATGAAATGCCGTACGGCGTAAAGGCTCTTAAGGGAACATATCGCGACAACAACACCACGCGGGTTACCGGCACTGAAAAAAAACCAAATAATTTATTTGCTTAAATATGGGTTCATGAAGTGATACATATAACAATAGTTCTTTATACCATATCCTACCTGGACAGGTCCGCAAATAACGATTATCATTCAAATATTTCTTACATAATCAATAATTTATCCATTAGTAGCTGCGCCCTGCGGTTTCACCCGTGTATGTCTCGATCCTGTGGAAATATCGGGATTAAAGTATCCTATGTACTAATCCAGGTCATGGTCTACCCATGTGCCAAGTTTCGTCCAAATCCGTTCAGCTGTTTTAGTGTCACAAACAAACATCAAAAAATTCAAATCTTTTCTCTTTACAATATTAATGTTATTTATCTATTGCAAACACGCTCTAAGTGTCAGCAGCACTGTTGTATCATCTGCCTTGCCTTTTCCCAACTATGTTGGGGGCGGCTTCCAGTCTAACCAGATGCAGCTGAATACCAGCATTTTACATGGAGCGACTGCCTATCTGGCCTCCATAACCCATTTGCTAGGTAATACGATACCCCTTGGTAAGACTGGTTGTCAGACTTTCGGGCTTCTGACTACCCGTAACGACTGTCAAATTTCCACGAATGACAGCCGGGACCAACGGCTTAACGTGCTTTCCAAGGCACGGAGGGGTCTCGGTATGTAAAGATGGTCACCCATCCGCAGCACTGTTGTATATAAGAATAAATGGTTTATTACGATAATTTTGATGATACTTGTGCAGCACAAGAAATACGTGAAAAACACCAGGTTGGCAATCATTACCACATTTGAAAAATATATAAAATCGTGACGGCCCAGTGGCCTCGCCTCTTATGCATGAGGTCGTGGGTTCAAATCCGTGCAACTACCAAGTGACTTTTTCAATCACACTAATATTATAAAGGCGAAAGTTTGTTAGTGTGCTTGTATGTTTGTTACTTCTTCACGCCAAAACTACTAGACGGATTTGGATTAAATTTGGCACACAGATAGTTTATAACCAGGATTAACACAAAGGATG
Source organism: Mesoligia furuncula (assembly GCA_916614155.1). Classification (NCBI taxonomy): domain Eukaryota; kingdom Metazoa; phylum Arthropoda; class Insecta; order Lepidoptera; family Noctuidae; genus Mesoligia; species Mesoligia furuncula. Next base: position 28,150,967 of record OU744797.1, read on the forward strand.
CTTTCTATCCCGATATTCCCACGGGATCGAACCTTATGTGGGTGAAACCACGGAGCACTGCTAGTTTATTATTTTTCTAAGATTATCATAGACATCGGTTAAGGAAAATATCGTGAGGAAACCTGAACTTATACGTTTAGGTTAAAGGGTGACTTTCTGACATTGACAGGAAGTCAACCTCAAATCATAGCCTATTTCTCCCTTGTTCACAGGTCTTCCGTAGTCACGGTGCCTCAGAGTTCTCCCCTCCCCTGCTGATTCCTCGAGCTTCCGCCTGGGACCAGTACCCCAATGCTGTGAAGGTCATGACGGCTTCGGGGTCCGTTGTCCATCTTCCACATGATTTGAGACTGCCGTTTGCAAGGTATGAGGGATTATTATATTGATCTGCATTTGCGAATTATTTGCCAAAAATGTAAACATGTGTTTATGGAAAAATAACTTTAATTCCTACACAATGAAGTGCAGTTTACGCTACAACTTCAATAATTTTTATAACTTTTTCAATAGTGCTAGTCACTCTGAAATCAACTTAAATACCATTAAAATAAAGTTGATATTTGTTTAACTTGGAATAACATCAATTTGAAACATAAATTTGAATAGACTACAAGCCATACAATAAAACCTAAGAAAATTTAATTTCGCGGTCTATCACTGCGCATTCAACTTAAGACAGTCGTCAGCATGTAATTTGAAAAGGTTTTGGCGTAGTGGGAGTAAGTTCGCGCATGTACACTTAGTGCAACAAAAAAAATGGTCACTTTTATTACTTGTCACTATTCTATGGTTTACGGATTTTAAACCACGACCTCATGCATTAGAGGTGAGGCAACTGGGCCGTCACGATTTTATACAGGGTTATTGGTAAAACATTGACAACCTCTCAAGAGGTCATTGTACTCATCATTATGAACAAACTTTTACTATGGGACCAAACCTGAAATCGCGAAAAAAAATCTGCTGTTCCCTACATTTATTTTCGTATAACTCGTCAAAATGTAGGGAGCAGCAGATTTTTTTTCGCGATTTCAGGTTTGGTCCCATAGTAAAAGTTGTTCATAATGATGAGTACAATGACCTCCTAAGTGGTTGTTAATGTTTTACCAATAATCCTGTATAAGTGTGTATGTGTGTACGCGCGTGTGTGTTTGTCTGTGGCAATTAAACTTATTTTCTGTCTTATTTTTTTTAAACATGTTGTTTGTTCAGAAGAAAGTTAAAGAAAGGATAGGAACGACTAACGACTCTTACCAAGTTACGTGCTGGCGACGACTGAGGAAGATACATATAATATATACGTATTATGTTCGCAGGCATACAGCATACTCCGGAACGAAGTACATGCGTCGTTTCGTAGTAGATCGCGTGTTTAGAGAGAAGCATGTGCAGGGGTTCCATCCGAGGGAAATTGTCGAGTGCGCCTTCGATATTGTTACTCCTAGGAATGGTAAGATATTATTTTCCTAGATTAAGGTTCATACCACGAGCACATACACGTAAACATCAAACGAAACGACTAAATGTTCGTGGTTTGATGCACCTTTAATAATAAAAAGTAATTTAAAAAATAAAATAACCCGACTGCGAAACTGAAAAGCTACAAACAAGCCCATTTTAAATAAAATAAAATTTGGAAGCAGGCGGAACCCATTTGAATTTGAAAATATAATAATAAGGTAAGGTAAGGTATAATAATATGGTATGGGTCCCGCCTGCTTCCAACTTTTATTTAATTTAAAATGGGCTTGTTTGTAGCTTTTCAGTTTCGCAGTCGAGTTTTTTTATTTTTTAAATTACTTTTTTTATTTCCATCTTTTTAGTTTACAAATGTGAAAGATTTCGCAAACGTTTTAGTTCTTGGTACGTGTTTTTTACGATTTGTCACTTCGAATTACTTTTAACCATATAAGTTATATATATTTTTGTAATCACCTTTTAAAACCCTTTATTTTGATACCCCACTCGATAGGTTTCGAGAAAAAAAAAATATTTTGAAGACATATTGCGCCAAAAATCGCCCATTTTAATTTTTTTTTTCAATTTTGATATACCCAGTGACACTCTCACAATTAAGACGAATCTAACGGCACCTCTCAAGCTGAAATCGATCAAGCCGCTTAGGCTACAGAGCGTGCCAACGAAATATACATACATACATACACTCGAAAAACATAACCCTCCTTCTGACGCAGTCGGGTAATAAACTACTGTTGCTGTTGCCCGCGACTTACTTGTTACTTCGTCTGCGATCCAGGGTGAAAAGTAGCCTATGTGCTTACCCAGGTCTATCCTCTTCCAAATTTTATCCAAACCCAAATCTTATAGGATGACTTTGTTGTCCGTCTGTCCGTCTGATTGTCAAGACCCTTTATCTCGGGAACGCGTGGAGTTATCGAGTTGAAATTAAAACCATATAGGTACTCAGGTCTGCGGTCACTTGAAGTTGTGAAAAAAATCAAACTTCAAAGTTAGCGTAAAAAACGATACACCCGTTTATGCCGCCGACACTGGCGCCGATTCTGTTGTTCACAAACTAAACTAAATTTAAGTTCAGGCATCTTTTTCTTTCTATTTCATTAGGACAAGGACAGAAGATAAATATTGGTTTAGTCCTGTCAAATTAGTCAGCGCTTGGTGTAAATTTACGTCAATTTACACCAGGCGCTGACTAATTTGACAGGACTAAACTAATTTTTAGTGACCAATTTTTTAATCTCGTCTAAAGTTGTCTATGGTCTATACGGAGTATCTTAATTTGACAGGACTAAACTTATATTTATCTTCTGTCTTTTTCATAATGAAATAGAAAGAAAAAGATGCATGAACTTAAATTTAGTTTAGTTTGTGAACAACAGAATCGGCGCCATTCTCAAGGAAATCAAAATGTATAGGGTACTTCCCGAATCCCCTAGAATCATGAAATTTGGCAAGAAGCAAGGTCGTGTAGTACATGTAAAGGAAAAAACCCGAAAAACGTAAATTTTTAGTTGTATAAAAAAACATGATAAACCATTTACTTATATACCTACAAAGTACGGGACTCGCGCACCGAGGGGTAAGCGAGTCCGACTCGCTCTTAACCGGTATTTTCTTTCTTCTTCTTTCTTTCTTTTAAATAATTGAGAATGATGATGTCATTCTCCCGCCCTTATCCCAATTTATTTGGGGTCGGCGCAAGATTTATATTTCTTCCATACTTCTGATGAGGATGAGTTGATGTCAAAAAAAATTAAAAACACTGAATTACGGAAACATCTAGTTATTACATTTATGCCCCAAAAAATTCCCTCCTAAGGTTTTAATAATTTTGTTTCCAGATTCTTTATGGCCGGACGCAGAACTGTTAATAGTGGCGAGTCGGGCGGCAACAGAAAGTGGCCTGAAAGTGTCGCTACAGTTGAACCACACAGAGCTGCTGCGGACACTGCTTCTGTCGTGTGGAGTGCCGCTGGACAAGCATGCCGATATGTATCCGGTGCTTGTCGATGTTAGCTTTGGTAAGTTATCCGTTCCAGTATTGTAAAGAAAAAAAGTTATTTAAAAAAATTATACCGACTTTTAAAAGAAATTAACTCAAAATTATGAAATAACTTTAATTTCGGAATTCGGTGTCTTTGGGATGTGTATTTTATAGTTTTAGTTTCTTGCCACCGACTTCCAAAATTAAATTACTTTTTTATTTCGTAATTTTTAGTTTTTGCACTAGAATTTGACCAAGGTTATGAGATGTTTTCCCTTTGACACTACACCCGTAGCTCGTATCAATAAGCCAAGCCGTCACACTTACACGTATTAGTCCATATCTTGAAAATTACTAAATGGATTCGACGAAACTTACACTGTTCCCTAAGTTGAAGTAAATGTAAGCCAATAAAAAAAATGGTCACGATCCGATTAATAGTTGCGGAGAAATGCTTAGACAAACATACATACGTCTATAAAATTTGGTATATTTGTTTGGAAGCCCTAATAGATTGTCATATGTGAATATAATGCAATTCCAATAATATTACATATACATAAGTATCGAATTGATAACCTCCTTTTTTTGAAGTCTGTAAAAATGGAGTGGCCTGTATTTTCTACTGATTAAAACACCAAGGCGCAACTCAGCTAATTTATTTGTCAAAACAAGAAAAGCAGGATCGTCATCTATATCTAGGTCAATTTATATAAAAGAAAGTCGTGTTAGTTACACTATTTATAACTCAAGAACGGCTGAATCGATTTGGCTGAAAATTGGTGGGGAGGTAGCTTAGGACCGAGATGGAGATAGATTTTTTTTTATTACTTTTATTTATTTATAGGAGTAGGGTAGGAGTAGTGTAGGAGTAGGTTAGGAGTAAGGTAGGAGTAGGGTAGGAGTTGGGTACGAGTAGGTTAGGAGTAGGGTAGAAGTAGGGTAGGAGTAGGGTAGGGAACCACGCGAACGAAGTAGCGCCGGGCGGCTAGAAATAATTTATATGACAAAACAACGTTTGCCGGGTCAGCTAGTATATTTATAAAACAAAAGAAAGTCGTGTTAGTTACACTATTTTTAACTCAAGAACGGCTGAACCGATTTGGCTGAAAATTGGTGGGGAGGTAGCTTAGAACCAGGAGTCGGACTTAGGATACTTTTTTTACTTATTTTAGTAGGGTAGGAGTAATGTAGGAGTAGGGTAGGTTTAGGGTAGGAGTAGGTTAGGAGTAGGGTAGAAGTAGGGTAGGAGTAAGGTAGGGGTAGGATAGCTGCCCTTAGGCAGCTAGAAATAATTTATATGGCAAAACAACGTTTGCCGGGTCAGCTAGTATTATATAAATTTCAAAGTCCTGACTGATTGATATACCAACGCAAAGCCTAAACCGCTGGTCTTAAAGACATGAAATTTGGAGGGTGCGTGTTCTCTATGAAGAATAGGTATCCACTAAGAAAGGGTTTTTCGAAATTCCACCCCTAAGAGGGTGAATGGGGGGAGTTTGTGTTGTTTTCACTTCCGTCGGCACTCCCGGAGTGCAACTGTTTTTTTTTCAACCTGTATTGTCCCACTGGCGGGCAAAGGTCTCCTCCAAACCTTTTCATTGTTCCTCGTTTGTTTCTCTTCCTACCAATGTCCCGTACACGCATCTAAAATAAATACTTAGTTAAACTTAGTTTTTATTTTTAACTAGCAGCGCCCCCGTAAGTTTCGATCCCGCGGGAATATCGGGATAAAAAGTATCCTATGTGTTAATCCAGGAAATGGTCTATCTATTTGCTAATTTTCATCCAAATCTAATCAAGGCCCATATAAACACATACAATAGAATATTAATATGACATAAAAATACTATAAATACATACATTATAATTACACTAAAAACTTACAACTAAAAACTAACGCACACGAAGTGTCTGCCTCGTGTTTCGTGTGTGTAATTAGTAGGATTTCTTTTTTCGTCGGTTAAATTTTTAGTTACAAAGATTTTTTATCTCTTATTCAGGCCGCATAACATCGCTCCAACTCCAAACCCACCTGACATCTCTCTGCGTGACGAATCGCGACGTGTCGAACCTCCTGCGGCTCATGGAGGCGGACGTGACGGTGCACGAGGTGCGTGAGCTTGTCACGCCCTTCGTGAAGCACGCCAAGTGGAGCAAGCTCGTCTCGCACGCGGTGCATGACCTGGAGGCCGTGTATAGGAACGCTAAGGCGCTGGGCTGTGAGGTAATTACCAGAAATTACGAAAAAAAAAAAATAATACTTACATTCTTATATCAACTAAAACAAATCTATCACCTAAATTAAAATTTATAGATTGCATTTTGCATGTTTTACAAAATAATGGATTAAATAATACAACGTGCCGCTACAATGGCGACATTATTTGACTAGTGGCCAGTAATCATAAAAAAACCGGCCAAGTGCGAGTCGGACTCGCACACGAAGGGTTCCGTACTACAAAGCATACAACACCGAAAAAAACGTTTCTTTTATACCCTTTGTTTTATTTTTATTATTTGTTGTTATAGCGGCAACAGAAAATTTCAAATGTCTAGCTATCACGATTCATGAGATACAGCCTGGTGACAGACGGACAGTGGAGTCTTAGTAATAGGGTCAATCAACATAAAATCATTCGTAATTCGTAAATTACTCGGCTCTCTCTCTGTCAGACACTAATTAATTATTACTTGCCAATAGATCAGTCGGGAAATTCGGCACTACACTTCCACTAATTAGAAAAAGTCTAAACTTTACCCCTTTTTTATTCCGCATAAATTGTTTCAGTGCTCAATGTCGGTAGCCCCTTTCCTGGCATACAACGCGACCCAACACTGTGGAATATTCTGGCAAATGTCCGTAGTAAGTAACATGGACCATAAACCCACTGCCAAACACCGGGCAGGTGACTTAATAGCGGCTGGTGGAAGGTAAGAAAGAAAGAAAATACATTTATTTAGCACAGACTAAAACGGCTGTGCAAATTCAAAACCTAGCCACTGACATTTCCTCAAAAAATCGGTGTTTTTGCATATTTGATTTACTAGATGTCTAGCAAGTCAAATAAGAAAAACACCGATTTTATTTTTTAATGTCCGTTGCTAGGTTTCGAAATTGTACAGCTGAATAGGCATAAAAAATATTCTGCAAAATACCACCCAAAAACAGTGTGTTCAACTGTAGAGAAAAAACAGCAACGTGTGCCTCATGGCTGCGCCAAAAAGGCCCAGTTTAGCACATGCCAGACTAGTGCCTGAGTCAGGACTCCAGTTAAAAACCAGCGTCAGGACGCTGGTTTTTAACTGGACCTGAAGTTGTGAGGTGTCGGAAGTAAACAAAAATACTTGCAATTAAGAGTGTTTGCGCCGTACGGCATTTCGTACAAACTTTCAAGCCCTTGTTTTTCGAAATGAATGAACCGATTGTAATAAAACTGAATGCCTGAATGAACGAAATGCGTATGAACGCATTATCAGGATACAAAGGTTTAAAAAGTTAGTAGAGAACATTATCGAAAAATAGCGTTACAGCCAAATTAGACCGATTTTAAATTTTCCTTAGAAACAGTTATCTTTTTTAAATAAGACATTTCGAAAATGTTCTTTCCTACAAACAAAAAAAACCTACATCATCATCTGCCTAGCCTTTTCCCAACTATGTTGGGGTCGGCTTCCAGTCTAACCGGATGCAGCTGAATACCAGTATTTTACATGGAGCGATTGCCTATCTGACCTCCACAACCCAATTACTAGGTAAGTCGATACCCTTTGGAAAGACTGGTTGTACGACTTTTGGGCTTCTGACGAGCCGTAACGACTGTCAAAGATCCACAAATGACTGCCGGGACCAACGGCTTAACGTGCTTTCCGAGGCACGGAGAGGTCTTGATATGTAAAGAGGGTACCCATCCACGGACCAACCGCGGCAAGCGTAGCTTAATCTGATCAATCGACCCGTGCGGCTATTATTACGTAGTCACAAGCCTCCCATAATACATACTTTTAAATCAACAAGATAATTTTCCACAGATACGATGCTTTAGTATCGGAATTCTGGAAGGTAGCGCGAACGGAGAAGGACCACGACTGTTTCGAACTAAAGACTAGTTCGGTCGGATTCTCCATGTCACTAGAGAGAATGGCCGCCATTTTGAAAAAGTTGGAGAGTGAAGTACCTTCTACACCACTGCCAAATGTAGAGGTATGTATTTTTCCCATAGAAGTATTTTATTGCACAAGTACTAATGAAAATGAAAAACTTCTGCTAAAGTCTATTCAAATCCTTATTTCCACATAAACAAAAATCAACTTTATGCTAATACAAATTAAGTTTTCAGAACGACTTTTACTATTGAAATGTTATTAAAATGTTGTAAATACCTTATAAATTTTATTTTGTAAATTATTTTGGACAACACTGTTAAAAATGGTGGACGTAGTTTGGCAGAACTCGCAGATTTGACAGAATATATCCCAACTAGCAAAATTTTAACTTACAAGTGTCCCAAGACCTATATTTTTTTACTCTTTTAGCATACTTACAAACAACTGTAAGTGTCGATTTAGGCGCACTTTTTATGAGAATTCTTCGTCGTTTCAGCCGATAGACGTCCACTGCTGGACATAGGCCTCCCCCAATTTTGGGAGGGTTTGCCATAATCGCCACGCTTGGCAAGCGGGTTGGCGATCGCAGTATGGTATGGTGGTGGAATACATAGAGAATGCTGCTGCCCATTCTCCGGTACGATCCTTAGTCGCCTTTTACGACACCCACGGGAAGTAAGGGGTGGTGGTATTCTTTAAGTCCGGCACCACACAGACGGAGAATTCTTACTTGAGAGTCAACTCATAGCGCTCTTATTGAAGATTACTTTACACTAACAATAATCTTGTTACTGCTCTTGTAATACCAAAATAACTTATAATTGTTTTATAATGGCATGGTTTGAGGGAAAATAGGACTTAGAACGCTCTTACGACTGCCCTTTTACGTGTAATTTCCCTTATATTGCTCTCTGGAAGCTCAATAAAGGAGTATTTATTACAACGGCCGAAAGAGTGTGCGCGAGCGCTGATGGAATAAAAAAAAGTTTTCAACTCATGTATCATCTGTATTAGTTGTATTTTTATTTCCTGTAACCATTTATTTCATTTGCTTGATAGTTATGTGTCTATGAACTTAAATAACTTGCGGTGTACATTTCTTAGAATGATTTTTGGAATAAAGTGAAATATTTTCACAGGCCCACTTCGTTATGTATTACAATTTATAAATATTTTTTAAATAATATTCTAAAATATTATTTAAAAAAATATTAATTAATTGTAAAAATAAAAACTGACGCTATTAGAGATTGATAAGACCAATTACTCTTCTCTAAGATAAGCTTAATACTAAAATGTCTTATTTCACACTACCTAAGTTAATTTTAAACCTTTTGGTCTTATTGAGCACTTACATAAGGTAACTACTTGCAGCCATTTAATAAATTTAGGGTTTCTTTTAAAACCATGGCATACAAATTACCATGTTGTGGTAGGTAAAAAGTTAGGTGAGCCAAACATGCATAAGTATATATGTACCTAATGGGTGGGTAAGTGGGTACCCATTATTAAGTGAGTGTGTTTTAAAATATTTTTATTTTTGTTTATTTTTATTCCTATATGCTCCACTTCTTTTAAATATTTCGATTTTTCAAACCGCATGCTTAACTGTTACAAACACTCAGCGTTGTTTACACGAATATGATGGCCGACACTCCTTAATAAAGTGTTCACAAGTCTTTTAAAAAACAAAATATTCTGATAGAGCTCTGCTATTAGTCGTCTTCTTTTTAATTTGACTCAAAGAAGACTTAATTCACACTTACAACTTGGCTTTATAGTAGTTTTATGCAAAAGTTTATTAAGGTCATAAGTGTTATAAAACAAGCAATGCAGACTCTACTAAGAAAGAATGTACTTTTAAAATGTTTTTTTAAGTGTAAATAATATTCAAGAGCAATTGCTCTCTATAAATGCACTTGTAAGACAACTGTGCTGATAAATGTGTTACAACGATTCTTTATACACATATACAAGGTGTAACGGAAAGGGGGTATCAACCCTGAAGGAGGTGAATGTGCTTATGAAACTGAACAACTTTCCCCGAAGAACATAGATCGAAATATGAAAAAAAAATTTGGACCTCCCATAGTAATAGCACATCAATGATTTACTATTACTATGGGAGGTTCAAATTTTTTTTTCATATTTCGACCTATGTTCTTTGGGGAAAGTTGTTCAGTTTCATGAGCACATTCACCTCCTTCAGGGTCGATACCCCCTTTCCGGTACACCTTGTATAAGAGCACGTGAATTTTAAAATACAAATAAAAATGATATGGGTCCCGCCTGCTTTCAACTTTTATTTAATTTAAAATGGGCTTGTTTTTAGCTTTTCAGTTTTTTACCGTAGTCGGGTTTTTTATTTTTTTAAATAACTTTTTTTATTTTATTATTACATTTTTGGCTTTAGCTCAAGATCGAAAACCATGAAAACAACACCAATGATACAAAAAAAAAGTTTCGCTGCCCGATCTTGAATTTTTATTTTGAGCTCACAGCTTTTTGTCGTTTTCATGGTTTTCAACCACACCCACTATGAAAAATTCTAAAATGTTTGCTTCCGCCCCTTTGATTTTCATTTGACCTCACCATCGGATTTAGCACCCTCAAAAACCATTAAAAATAGCTCTCTCTCTGTTTTTATATTACAACTGCATTACAATCCCCAGCCTGGTCTCATATGCGTTTGCGTGTGGGGCACTGCGGGCTCTGGGCGCGACGGACAAGCAGCCGCGCGCCGCGCGCAGCTGGCGCGCGACCTGTGGGCCGCCGGGCTAGCCGCCGCCGGCTGGCCCACCAGCAGTAGTGACGCGCACGAGCTGGCGCGCGCCGGGGTCGTGCTGCTGCAGGAGGATGCTACTGTACGGGTGGCGTGCTGGGATGGAGTCAGGTACATATGCAGCTGGCGCGCGACCTGTGGGCCGCCGGGCTAGCCGCCGCCGGCTGGCCCACCAGCAGTAGTGACGCGCACGAGCTGGCGCGCGCCGGGGTCGTGCTGCTGCAGGAGGATGCTACTGTACGGGTGGCGTGCTGGGATGGAGTCAGGTACATATGCAGCTGGCGCGCGACCTGTGGGCCGCCGGGCTAGCCGCCGCCGGCTGGCCCACCAGCAGTAGTGACGCGCACGAGCTGGCGCGCGCCGGGGTCGTGCTGCTGCAGGAGGATGCTACTGTACGGGTGGCGTGCTGGGATGGAGTCAGGTACATATGCAGCTGGCGCGCGACCTGTGGGCCGCCGGGCTAGCCGCCGCCGGCTGGCCCACCAGCAGTAGTGACGCGCACGAGCTGGCGCGCGCCGGGGTCGTGCTGCTGCAGGAGGATGCTACTGTACGGGTGGCGTGCTGGGATGGAGTCAGGTACATATGCAGCTGGCGCGCGACCTGTGGGCCGCCGGGCTAGCCGCCGCCGGCTGGCCCACCAGCAGTAGTGACGCGCACGAGCTGGCGCGCGCCGGGGTCGTGCTGCTGCAGGAGGATGCTACTGTACGGGTGGCGTGCTGGGATGGAGTCAGGTACATATGCAGCTGGCGCGCGACCTGTGGGCCGCCGGGCTAGCCGCCGCCGGCTGGCCCACCAGCAGTAGTGACGCGCACGAGCTGGCGCGCGCCGGGGTCGTGCTGCTGCAGGAGGATGCTACTGTACGGGTGGCGTGCTGGGATGGAGTCAGGTACATATGCAGCTGGCGCGCGACCTGTGGGCCGCCGGGCTAGCCGCCGCCGGCTGGCCCACCAGCAGTAGTGACGCGCACGAGCTGGCGCGCGCCGGGGTCGTGCTGCTGCAGGAGGATGCTACTGTACGGGTGGCGTGCTGGGATGGAGTCAGGTACATATGCAGCTGGCGCGCGACCTGTGGGCCGCCGGGCTAGCCGCCGCCGGCTGGCCCACCAGCAGTAGTGACGCGCACGAGCTGGCGCGCGCCGGGGTCGTGCTGCTGCAGGAGGATGCTACTGTACGGGTGGCGTGCTGGGATGGAGTCAGGTACATATGCAGCTGGCGCGCGACCTGTGGGCCGCCGGGCTAGCCGCCGCCGGCTGGCCCACCAGCAGTAGTGACGCGCACGAGCTGGCGCGCGCCGGGGTCGTGCTGCTGCAGGAGGATGCTACTGTACGGGTGGCGTGCTGGGATGGAGTCAGGTACATATGCAGCTGGCGCGCGACCTGTGGGCCGCCGGGCTAGCCGCCGCCGGCTGGCCCACCAGCAGTAGTGACGCGCACGAGCTGGCGCGCGCCGGGGTCGTGCTGCTGCAGGAGGATGCTACTGTACGGGTGGCGTGCTGGGATGGAGTCAGGTACATATGCAGCTGGCGCGCGACCTGTGGGCCGCCGGGCTAGCCGCCGCCGGCTGGCCCACCAGCAGTAGTGACGCGCACGAGCTGGCGCGCGCCGGGGTCGTGCTGCTGCAGGAGGATGCTACTGTACGGGTGGCGTGCTGGGATGGAGTCAGGTACATATGCAGCTGGCGCGCGACCTGTGGGCCGCCGGGCTAGCCGCCGCCGGCTGGCCCACCAGCAGTAGTGACGCGCACGAGCTGGCGCGCGCCGGGGTCGTGCTGCTGCAGGAGGATGCTACTGTACGGGTGGCGTGCTGGGATGGAGTCAGGTACATATGCAGCTGGCGCGCGACCTGTGGGCCGCCGGGCTAGCCGCCGCCGGCTGGCCCACCAGCAGTAGTGACGCGCACGAGCTGGCGCGCGCCGGGGTCGTGCTGCTGCAGGAGGATGCTACTGTACGGGTGGCGTGCTGGGATGGAGTCAGGTACATATGCAGCTGGCGCGCGACCTGTGGGCCGCCGGGCTAGCCGCCGCCGGCTGGCCCACCAGCAGTAGTGACGCGCACGAGCTGGCGCGCGCCGGGGTCGTGCTGCTGCAGGAGGATGCTACTGTACGGGTGGCGTGCTGGGATGGAGTCAGGTACATATGCAGCTGGCGCGCGACCTGTGGGCCGCCGGGCTAGCCGCCGCCGGCTGGCCCACCAGCAGTAGCGACGCGCACGAGCTGGCGCGAACAAACTTAATAATAATTTTATTATGCAGCGTTTTATTTCATAAATACGCATTTAAATGCGAAAGTAATCATATTTGAAAAAAAAGTACTTTTACTTTACTTTCTAAGTACTTTTTTTCTGTAGGCAAAGAATTCCGGACGACAATTAAAGAATTCCAAATCCATAATTATCAGAATCCGTGCTTTATTTTCTCTCTGACCCGTATTGATACAGTCTCCATAATATTTAAAATGCCCGTTTTTACTATCTTATTTAATCACACCGTTTTTTTTCCTTACAGGTTGAGAGAACACAAAGTGCCATATATCGATGTTTTAGACTTTATCAAACAAAAACTCAACCCGGATACTGTTAAGAGCCCTGAAGGTAAGTTGAAAATAGTAACAGTTTTTTTATCCTAATATTTTAGGGCCTCGACTTACGAGGTACCTACAGGACAGGCACTTTATTTTATGTACCTATATATTTCTTCACTACTGCGGGGCAACTGTGTACCTTATTCTCTCTTCGCAACGTCCGTGTGTCACTGCAGGGATCCAGCAGAATATCAGCGTCAGGTACATTTGCCTGACACATGCTGAGCTGGACTCCCATTTGTTGCAACCTTTAGACGCACACCGCACTGTGTACGTTTCGTTATTAATATTAATTTTATTTTAAGTATTCGTCATATTATCACTTTTATTTCGATGTGTTTCTCATCTTGTTTTTATATCGGCACCTTGTTTTTATATTATAATCATGTGGGTAGTTTGGTTATCGTCTAATATTGTACTTTTGTGTGTTGTGCTGTCTTTTTGTGTGCGCCAAATAAATGATTTATCTATCTATCTATCTATCTTATTATCAATCGGAATCGATTTCATTTTGACTGTTCAACAACATTCATTGCGTTATTTACGTGTTGAGCACAAAAAAATTCCGAACTTATGAAGCAATGTATTGGCAATTTGCTTCAAAGTTATTCTGATTCCGATTGATAGTGTTTTAGAGCAATTAGAGCGCTACTCTCAAAACCGTGAAGGAAAACATTGTGAATCCGAGATGACCCAGAACTAAAAGAATTCAAAGACATGACCGTGGCATACACCAACCGCACTGTGCCCGCGTATTGGATTACGGCCCACTGCCTCTCAGAGAAGAGGCCCCAGTGTCCCAGCAGTGGGAAAGTTGTCGGCTGATTATAGTATGCTTATATTTAACGTAACGTACCCTAAGCGTAGTGAGGGTAGGCCTTCCTCAAGGTAGACGGACGACCTTGCGTAGTGAGGGTAGGCCTTCCTCAAGGTAGTCGGACGACCTTGCGTAGTGAGGGTAGGCCTTCCTCAAGGTAGTCGGACGACCTTGCGTAGTGAGGGTAGGCCTTCCTCAAGGTAGTCGAACGACCTTGCGTAGTGAGGGTAGGCCTTCCTCAAGGTAGACGGACGACCTTGCGTAGTGAGGGTAGGCCTTCCTCAAGGTAGACGGACGAACTTGCGTAGTGAGGGTAGGCCTTCCTCAAGGTAGACGGACGACCTTGCGTAGTGAGGGTAGGCCTTCCTCAAGGTAGTCGGACGACCTTGCGTAGTGAGGGTAGGCCTTCCTCAAGGTAGACTTACGACCTTGCGTTGTGAGGGTAGGCCTTCCTCAAGGTAGACGGACGACCTTGAGTAGTAAGGGTAGGCCTTCCTCAAGGTAAACCGGACGACCTTGCTTAGTGAGGGTAGGCCTTTCTCAAGGTAGACGGACGGCCTTGCTTAGTGAGGGTAGGCCTTCCTCAAGGTAGACGGACGACCTTGCGTAGTGAGGGTAGGCCTTCCTCAAGGTAGACGGACGACCTTGCGTAGTGAGGGTAGGCCTTCCTCAAGGTAGTCGGACGACCTTGCGTAGTGAGGGTAGGCCTTCCTCAAGGTAGTCGGACGACCTTACGTAGTGAGGGTAGGCCTTCCTCAAGGTAGTCGGACGACCTTGCGTAGTGAGGGTAGGCCTTCCTCAAGGTAGACGGACGAACTTGCGTAGTGAGGGTAGGCCTTCCTCAAGGTAGACGGACGACCTTGCTTAGTGAGGGTAGGCCTTTCTCAAGGTAGACGGACGACCTTGCTTAGTGAGGGTAGGCCTTCCTCAAGGTAGACGGACGACCGTGCGTAGTGAGGGTAGGCCTTCCTCAAGGTAGACGGACGACCTTGCGTAGTGAGTGTAGGCCTTCCTCAAGGTAGTCGGACGACCTTGCGTAGTGAGGGTAGGCCTTCCTCAAGGTAGTCGGACGACCTTACGTAGTGAGGGTAGGCCTTCCTCAAGGTAGTCGGACGACCTTGCGTAGTGAGGGTAGGCCTTCCTCAAGGTAGACGGACGAACTTGCGTAGTGAGGGTAGGCCTCCCTCAAGGTAGACGGACGACCTTGCGTAGTGAGGGTAGGCTTTCCTCAAGGTAGACGGACGACCTTGCATATTGATGGTAGGCCTTCCTCAAGGTAGACGGACGACCTTGCGTAGTGAGGGTAGGCCTTCCTCAAGGTAGACAGACGACCTGGCGTAGTGAGGGTAGGCCTTCCTCAAGGTAGACGGACGACCTTGCGTAGTGAGGGTAGGCTTTCCTCGAGGTAGACGGACGACCTTGCGTAGTGAGGGTAGGCCTTCCTCAAGGTAGTCGGACGACCTTGCGTAGTGAGGGTAGGCCTTCCTCAAGGTAGTCGGACGACCTTACGTAGTGAGGGTAGGCCTTCCTCAAGGTAGTCGGACGACCTTACGTAGTGAGGGTAGGCCTTCCTCAAGGTAGTCGGACGACCTTGCGTAGTGAGGGTAGGCCTTTCTCAAGGTAGACGGACGAACTTGCGTAGTGAGGGTAGGCCTTCCTCAAGGTAGTCGGACGACCTTGCGTAGTGAGGGTAGGCCTTCCTCAAGGTAGACTTACGACCTTGCGTTGTGAGGGTAGGCCTTCCTCAAGGTAGACGGACGACCTTGTTTAGTGAGGGTAGGCCTTTCTCAAGGTAGACGGACGACCTTGCTTAGTGAGGGTAGGCCTTCCTCAAGGTAGACGGACGACCTTGCGTAGTGAGGGTAGGCCTTCCTCAAGGTAGACGGACGACCTTGCGTAGTGAGGGTAGGCCTTCCTCAAGGTAGTCGGACGACCTTACGTAGTGAGGGTAGGCCTTCCTCAAGGTAGTCAGACGACCTGGCGTAGTGAGGGTAGGTCTTCCTCAAGGTAGACGGACGAACTTGCGTAGTGAGGGTAGGCCTTGCTCAAGGTAGGCGGACGACCTTGCGTAGTGAGGGTAGGCTTTCCTCTAGGTAGACGGACGACCTTGCATATTGATGGTAGGCCTTCCTCAAGGTAGACGGACGACCTTGCGTAGTGAGGGTCGGCCTTCCTCAAGGTAGACAGACGACCTGGCGTAGTGAGGGTAGGCCTTCCTCAAGGTAGACGGACGACCTTGCTTAGTGAGGGTAGGCCTTCCTCAAGGTAGTCGGACGACCTTGCGTAGTGAGGGTAGGCCTTCCTCAAGGTAGTCGGACGACCTTGCGTAGTGAGGGTAGGCCTTCCTCAAGGTAGTCGGACGACCTTGCGTACTGAGTGTAGGCCTTCCTCAAGGTAGTCGGACGACCTTGCGTAGTGATGGTAGGCCTTCCTCAAGGTAGACGGACGAACTTGCGTAGTGAGGGTAGGCCTTCCTCAAGGTAGACGGACGACCTTGCGTAGTGAGGGTAGGCCTTCCTCAAGGTAGACGGAGGACCTAGCGTAAGTCGCGAGAATCTGCTAGATACGACAGCCTCAAGACCAGTCGATGTGGGGACGTTTCGGAGGCCCATGTCCAGCAGCTGACGTATATCGGCTGAATAAGTTGATAAACCAAAATCCTATCCATATTACGTTTAGGTCTGAATTCAGCACATCATTTGAAGACTCTCCAAATTTTTTTATAGGTTAAAAATCAGCTTTTCCTTACTTTTTGAACGTGTAGGCCTTGCGCTTTTGTATGAAACTGCAGATTTTTTTTTAATTCCGAATAATTTCTAGGCCTAAAATCATGTGCTGATTCATTATAACAGTTTGCGTGTTGATGTTCACCATGTTGCCAGCTGTTTTAACATAACCAACAAACATACTTCAATATAAAATAAATACCCAGCAGGTACAAATCGTGCACTGAGCTGGTCTGAAACCGAGAAGTCAAACTGCAGTCAAACGACGTCTGTCACCTTCATCACTGCCAGTGAGAGAATGAGCAAAAACTCCAAGAGGCATTGTGAGAACCAGGTCAGTGAAATTAGCATCCTTTTACAGCTGTGGTGATGAAAGGCAAGGTTTTTTTTTTTTTTTTCCCCTTATTATTAAGAACAGATTTCTTAATAAATGATTACAATCTAGCCTAAAAGACTAATAAGCAATTTAACTCTAACTTATTATTATACGGTAAAGATTTTGTTAAAACTAAGAATAGCGTCCTTTAGCACTTTTATACAAGTCCATAGCACTTTCTTAGAGTCTGGTATTGATAAAAACACTTTGTTCATGTGTTATATGCATAGCACAGCAATGATCACTATTATACACTAACTTTAAACACTACACTAACTCAAAAGGTTTTGTTCTCTTTAGTCTACGCACTAGGTCCGTGTTGTCTAACAGCTGGATTGCCTCAACATTCACATGTCGGTGAAGTCTGTGTTCGTGGGCTTCAGCAAATTTTTGAATGATGGTGGTGACGAGTTCTATTTTAAGGTCACGGTGGAGGTCGTCATTTCTGATGTACCAAGGTGCTTTTACAGCATCCCTGAGTACTTTATTCTGGAATTGTTGTATTATTTTGAGGTTGCTCCGTTTAGTACAGCCCCAGAGTTGGATACCATACGTCCAAATTGGCATCAGAATATGCTTATAGAGTATAATCTTATTATGTATTGATAAACAGGATTTCCTTCCGAGTAACCAATACATACTTTTATAGCGTATGTCGAGTTCCTGTCTTTTCTTTTTGACATGAGCTTTCCATCGCAACTTAGCGTCGAGGGTTATGCCAAGATATTTGGCTGTATTAGCATAAGGCACTTGCGTACCGTTTATGTAGATTGGGTGGTAGTCGCACTGTTTGTTTGTGAAGTCAACGTGAATTGATTTTGACTCATTCAGTTTGATCTTCCATTTTTGTGTCCAGTCATAAACTTTGTTCACAGCAAGTTGAACTTTTTCTACTGCTTCTTTGTGATTCGATCCAGTAGCCATAATAGCAGTATCATCAGCAAAGGTCGCAATGGTGTTGTTATCTAGCTCTGGGATGTCACATGTGTACAACAAGTATAAGATTGGGCCTAGCACACTTCCTTGAGGTACCCCAGCTTTTATCGCTTTTAGCTCGGAATATGCATCTTCTTGTCTTATTCTAAACATTCTATTAGTTAAATACGACTCCAGAATATCTGCAAATTCTGGAGGCAACATACATCTAAGTTTGAATATTAGGCCATCATGCCAAACTTTGTCAAAAGCTTGCGCGACATCTAAGAATACGGTGGCGCAGACTTCCTTGTTTTCGAGCGTTTTTTCAATGACGTTTGTTATTCTGTGTACCTGGTCTACTGTAGAGTGTTTTTCTCTGAAACCAAATTGATGATTTGGGATAAGATCTTTTTCTTCTATTATTGGTTTTAATCGTTTTAGCAATAGTTTTTCAAATAGTTTTGATAACACTGGCAACAAGGAAATAGGTCTATATGATGACGCTTCATGGGGCGGTTTCCCAGGCTTCGCAATCATAATTACTTCAGCTACCTTCCACAGCTCAGGTACATATTTCAGAATAAACGCAGCATTGATAATTTTGGTCAGCTTTACTATGGCTTTGCGCGGGAGGTGTTTAAGAATTTCACCTGTTATGAGGTCATAGCCCGGCGATTTTTTTGAACTAATATTATTTTGAATTTCTCTCATAACTTCTTTAGGCGTCACAAGCTTAATTTCTTGATTTTGCACTAACTTTTCACACTCAAGTATATCTGTACAGTTATCATTGGGTTGAAAAGTATTTTGTAAGTGTTGAGCAAACCTTAACGCTTTTTGGTCATTACTTATAGCCCATTTTCCGTCAGTATCTCTAATAGGCGGTATTTGTTTAGTTGGCCTTTTTAGGTTCCTTGTCGCTTTCCAAAGAGAGTAATCCGTTGATTTGTCATTGGTTAACTGCAGAAGGTTGGTGTTTAGGGATTCATCCTCGAATTGTATAATTTTTCTCTTTAATCGCTTAGTCAGATTATTTAATAGTGTTTTTTCCCGTGGACACCTTGTTTGCTGCCACTGCTTTCTTTGTTTTCTTTTCTCAGATAGTAAATCCACAATTTCCTTAGGATAGATATAACCCTTATATTTGCGTTTTATTTGTGGTGTATTGTTCCACGCACATTGTTGGATATCAACAACATATTTGTTTACTTCTGAGTCAAGCTGATCTTGCGTTTTTATCGGAGTTCTTAGGTCGATAATATTATCTAGATCAAGTTTAAAACTTACCCAGTCTGTTGACTTATTAACCAGGGATATCTGGCTTTCTTTTAGTAAAATTTTTTGACTAAGTCTTAGTACTATCGAGGAGTGGTCAGAGTTCATATGAAAACCTTCCTCCACAGCAACGTAATTAACGGATATGTTTTTGCATATGAAAAAGTCTATAAGATCTGGTATTTTCTGGAGGTCAGAGGGCCAGTATGTTGGCTTCCCTGTGCTCATAACTTCACAATGTGTTTCTTTAACTGCACTTAAAAGCTGCCTTCCTTTTGTTGTTGTAAGTCTCGATCCCCATTGCGTGTGCTTGGCATTAAAATCACCGCCTAAGATGAATCTTTGACCTAACATTTCAAAGAAATGTAAATACCGCTCTTTTCTTATCATGTGCCTTGGAGGACAGTATACAGCAGCTATAGACACATGACAAAATTTGGTTTTAACAGATATTACCACAGCTTGGATATCTAGCTCTTCATACTTGCACTGCTCGTAATGACTAATATTTTCTTTGATTATGATAGCGCTACCTCCTCTAGCGGAGTTGTCAGGGTGGAGCGAGTTGTACACCATATATCCTCTAAATTTGATAAAAGATTGTTTAGTGAAGTGCGTTTCGGATAGGCAAGGTGAATTAATTAGTGTTGATAGTTACTGGTCAACACCAGTATTTTTGAAAAAAGTGTTACGTTAGTTTAATTATCAAAGTTGCATGTATCTCGATAAATTATAAAACTCAAGGAAGTTCAGGGGTGCGATATTTAAATTAAGAATTAGTTATGACGTAGCGTTTGGGTTCTTTTCTTGCCCCGAGGTGTCACTACCAGACCTTTGTGTGCGTAAATTAAATAAGAACTCACAACACAACCAGAGTACGGAATCGCCGAGCTGGCAGCGGCTGAACGATTATAATGATTAAATAGTACCCGCTCTTATGGACATCTGAATTATCAGAGGTATTGCAGTTGCTTTCCCATCACAGAGACAAAGCTAAAATATACCTTGCACTTCGAACTTCTTAACCACTCACGCGCAAGTACCCCGCGGTAACGCCTTCCTATACGCAAGTATGTTTCTAGCACATTTTTTTCGACGCGCCGCGGAGCGCCCTCGCCACTTATACACGACTCGTACAGAAAAAAATTCTATGGACCGCTGTTAAACTAATGGCTGTTTCTTCAAGTGGATAGACAAGTGTAGATAACAAAACTTGTTCCGTAACATTAAGAGGCTTTGATTTTTTTTAATAATTGTTTATTTTTAATGTTTGTTTACATTACGACAATTAAAAATTAAAATAATATTATTTCAAAATCGAAAGCGATGACCCTATTTTTTTATTTACCTAAAAAATAGCCCCATTCATACTGAATCGAATGACATATAATACATACCATTGTTGTTCCAAAGTTTTGATATACAATAACAATAACATCACGCGAGTATCAAATTACGCATGCGTCATCGCCGTCTCATTTGTTTATTTAAAGATTTTCAACTACAGATAACTTATTTCGTAATGCCGATATAACCACACGGCCTTTGGCACAAATGTACTTCATCTAACCACTCGACTAAAGAACCTGGAACGTGAGCAATACTCCCATAGACAAAATTACTAAAAATAAAATACTGCGGTGTGGAAAATGCTTGCTGTCGCAGTTTTTTCAATGGCCGATCTTGGTTTTCGAGCGTATGTAACATTTTCCTCAATACCTGCTCGTGGTTATGGCCGCGTGAGTGGTTAAACTGTTTGAGACATAAAAATAATTTTATTCATTTTGAAGGCTGAGGTATACTTCTAACATATTTTTTTTTTCTTTCTTCTCCACAGATTAACACACAAATAACATCGATCCTAGTATCCTTAGGCCTGCAACCCATACTGAGTCGGGTCCGGGTCAACGTCCTCGCGCTGTCGTGCGAAGCGTCCTGCGTGCGTATGTTAGCGGCGTCGATAGGCGCGCCGCTTGATGTCGATGAACTGGCGCACGCGTTCACACCGGTTTGCGAAGCGTGAGTATTTATATATACAACATAACATCACGCCTTTCTCTCCGTAGGGGTAGGCAGAGTGGTGGTCTACCTCCTGTGCAATGGGGAGCGAGCCTATAGCCATCAACCGAACCACAAATCCAGACTGGCGGAAAAACCCAGTAACACTTTACCCAACCTCGGAATCGAACTCAGGACCTCATGCTTAGCGATAACTCTTGCGACCACTACACCAACGAGATTTCTGAAGTGAACACCAAGACCTTGTGAAGATGTTTGTTACTCAATCACGCGTAAACCGTTGAACAGATTTGGATGAAAATTGGCACATAGATAGACACTTTCCTGGATTAACACATAGGATACTTTTTATCCCGATATTCCCACGCGATCGGAACTTACGCGGGAGTAACCGCGGGTCGCTGCTATTTAATCATAATTTAAACATTAATTAATAAAAAATAACATCTGAACAAATTGACATTGACTAAGACAATCATGAATAACAATGTCAATTTTAAGAACAATAAGATTGTATAATTATGCTTTGGTCTCATTGGAGAGTGGAAGATCCCATTTGTACATAACCTGTTATCATTACTGCCCTTTATAAATAAATACATTTGCTAACTACACTAAAGTACATAAATAAGAGCCAAGAGTTCAAGAAACATAGGTCGATAAGATAACGATGTATAAATAAATATGAGTGCATGCCGTTAAAGTTGCACGGTTTAAGTTCAATATATGCATTGATAACGACTTGGATTCTATTTAAATACTTACCAGTATGAATATTACTAAGGGCGAATTCCACCAAACTTATATACCTAGAACAACTCTTATCCTGAGCATAAATTTTGAAATTTTGACAGTTTTTCCATAATAGAACTGTCAGACATCAATTTTAATCCACGGATAATTGATATCTGACTTTGGTAAAATCGGGTCTCCCTTGTTTCATCAAAAAGATATTGATAAAATATCACTTCCCTAACAAGTTTCCGCATAATTTCATTTGCCAAATCATTACTTGGCAAATAAACTCTTCACAAAAAAATTGTAACGCAAACCTAATGTTTGGCAAGTGAACGTTTAAACAATAACTTGCTTACCAACTAGTACTTTTACCAATTTTAATGTAGTCAAATATTTCAGTTGGCTTAACATATTTTACGCAAAATAAAATAAGCCAAAAATTTGTATTGTCGGGGTATTTCTGTCTGCCTATGATTTCAATTGGCCCTGTTTAATATGATATGATATAAAGGTATTTGTATTCTCATTCGCTCGCTCTTGCATCCAATGTCGACAGAGCCCCGCTTCTCGGGGCTCCTATTTCTGTGGAAAGGGTTTAAAGTAACCTGACCAAACCTAGCCTCGGGTGCCTTTCGCTCGCTCTTGCATCCTACGTCGCCTATCGACCAGCCGCAACCATGCAATGTAATTAAAAAACTAATAATAAGTAATTACATATGTAAGTAAAACCATGTAATTTTCATAACAAATCATTTGATTACATTTTTATTGTCTAAAGATTATTTCTTGTAATAAATCATTTGATTAAAGACCAAATGCCTTAATGACATTATCCTTAGTAATATTCTGCCGAGTAAAAATTTTACCATTGCATTGGTATAAAAAAAGGTTGCTAAAATTTTTTTGGATAATGAAATTTAATCAAAATCTTTTAGGCAAAAAGGCAGGATCCCGGTAAAATCAGCCCTTAGTAACAAATATCTTACTGTATAATTTAAGAAAGACTGTAGACAGCGACTTCCTTCCAGAAAATACTAACCCCAGTTTTGCCGAGTTTGAATGACCGCCTCGTTGGTCTAGTGGTGGCAAGCGCTACAGCTGAGTTAGAGATCCTAGGTTCGATTCCAGATCAGGCAAAGTGTTTATTGGGTTTCTTCTCAGTGTTATTGCTGACAGCCCTGAGTCTGGATCTCTGCCCGGTTGTCTGTCAATAAATGAATCAATTAAATTTTTTTATATTACTTTATTATTCCCAGGTACCCAAAACGTCGGAGCATACTCGAGGATGCTCTCCAAGAGCTTACAATATTAGCTAAACAGAACCACCAATGTAGAGCGACAGAGGAAACTCAACTTTATGCTCTTTACTCCATACCTGATTCATTATGTCGATTAATTACGTGACCAACGGTACTTAGGGTAATTACATGCCGAAGATACCTCACTGCGATACCTCGCAATCAAAGATTAGCTCGCTACCTCGAGATCGCGGTTAGCGCGCTACCGCGAGATCGCGGTTAGTGAGGTATTCTTCGGCATGTGCGTGCGTGTCTATAGAAAGAAAGAAAAAGTATTTATTGCGACTCGTACAGGAAGATCACAAAATAAACTAAAAACAGTAAAATTAAAAAAAAAACAACTTTTATAAAAAAAAATAACGACGAGGCCAAAAGGCTCCTATCTCAGCATGATGCTGCGACATTTAAAAAATAAATGTCACAGCGCGTATTCTGATAGGGCCCGCTGTGATGTCACGGGCAGTTACAGAAACAGAAATAAATAATTACTTATGTAAAATATTATTAGCAAATAATAAAATAAATTAATGTTATAATCTGCGCCAGACGTAACCTCATTACTTGTCTAAGCCTTGAGTGCCAGAGGTACTCTGGTGTGTCTGTGGCATAGCACGCACATGCTGAAGAATACCTCAGTGTGATACATCGCCGGCTGCTTGTGGGCTTACCTCGATACCCATGTGCGTACGTGTTTATTAGCATGCACTCGTTTTACATAGAGGTGATATCGAGGTAGCGAGCTAAACCGCGATCTCGAGGTAGCGAGCTAATCCTTGATTGCGAGGTATCGCAGTGAGGCATCTTCGGCATGTAATTACCCATAGGATACTATAACGTTCAGGAAACGATGG
Organism: Mesoligia furuncula; assembly: GCA_916614155.1. Classification (NCBI taxonomy): domain Eukaryota; kingdom Metazoa; phylum Arthropoda; class Insecta; order Lepidoptera; family Noctuidae; genus Mesoligia; species Mesoligia furuncula. The sequence goes on from OU744797.1 coordinate 28,174,913, forward strand.
AATAAGTGCCAAATGTTTATTGAAGTGAAAACTTCTTTGGCCGCGTTGGGCTTTTTTTGAGATGGGAAAAACCATTGAGCTCGCGACACTGTTACCGTAAGCGACACTGCGCGTGTTTTGCTTATAAGACGATTAAAAAAATACACACGTAATTGTTCAAGTAATCACTTCTGTCGGCAGTCTCCCGGAGTGCCACTTTTTTTTTTAATGAAATCATTAGGCGCGTTGGGCATTTTTGGGATGGGAAAAATCACTGAACTCGCGCCACTGTTACCGTAAGCGACACTGGGCGTGTTTTGTTTTTATGACGATTTAAAAAATTCCCGCTTCGGATGTTTTCGGCTGTCCTCGGGATGTACTCGGTCTTAATGTATATCCGATATGTCAGTGAGTGATGGCGAAGTATTCTGTTTGTGCTTTGTTTTCACTTCTGTCGGCACTCCCGGAGTGCCGCTGTTTTTTTTTTTTTTTTGGGTGGCTTGAATTTATAATAATACAATACCAGCCTATTATTTTCCCACTGCTGGGCAAAGGCCTCTTCTCATACAGAGAAGGTACGAGCATTAATCACCACGCTTGCTCAAGACGGCCGGGTTGACAAATTCAGACATATTTATTTAAATCTAAGTCAAATGATGGTAATTCGGTAATCGAATGTTTACCACCAGCTTTGATTTGGTAAACTAACAAAAAAAAAAATGTGTAAAAAATACCTTATCGTAAGCATTTAATATTTTTTAATTGAAATAATTATGTGTACGTAAATGTTTTGTGTTGTATTGAAATTTAATTTATTTGTATCTTATAATAGTATTTTTTTTAAGTGAGCGACACCACGCGTGTTTTGTTTATAAGACGATTCAAAAAATACCCGCTTCGGATGTGTTCGGCTGTCCTCGGGATGTATTCGGTTTTAATGTATATCCGATATGTCAGTGAGTGATGGCAAAGTACACTGTTTGTGTTTTGTTTTCACTTTTGTCGGCACTCCCAGGAAGCAACTGTTTTTTTTTTTTGTGTTTATATTCATCCTGACTACAGGACCCTTCAGCGTGCGAGGTCCGCCTCACTCGTGGCCGGTTTTTAAGTTAGGTGATGTTAGAACGTAAGCGATGTCTTAACTTCTGGATACTTTTATTACTTCGTACATGATGCTAAGGAGTGTTCATCCAGCGCGGGCTGGCAACGTCGCATTTCTAGTGGTATTTAACTACACGTGGGAAGTTGTAATTGGCCTTATTTTGTATAAATTATTACTTACTGTATTTTTTTTAGCTGTAAGTTTTCCTAAAATAAATAAAAATAAAATTTCGTGATTATTTTTGCAATTTAAACCAAAGTAGGTACCTACTATTTTTTTACAGCCAAGTATAGCTAGATCGCTGTATAAATGCGACGTTGCCAGCCCGTGCGGGATTAACGCTCTTAACTCTCGTCCAGTATTACATCAAATGAGATCTTAACAATTTAATGAAATAAGTAACTATTTTTGTAAGCAAATAATGTCAACACTTTGTTCGATAAACAACTAATATTGATAGACTGCGTTTCTCCTATCAGTTGTATACAGTCCTTTCACAGCTATTTTACAGCTGAAATCAACCTTATACCAACGACCATAAAGATCACTGTGATGCAAAATCAGAGGTCATCATTTCAGCCGAAAGACGTCCACTGCTGGACATAGGCCTCCCCAAGCACCTCCACCTCGACCGGTTCTGTCCTCCTCACATCCAACGGGTTCCTGCGGCCTTCACAAGGTCGTCGAACCACCTTGTGGGAGGCCTTCCAACGCTACGTCTTCCGGTACGCGGTCGCCACTCCAGAACCTTTCGGCCCCATCGGCCATCTGTTCTGCGAGCAATGTGCCCTGCCCACTGCCACTTAAGTTTGGCAATTCTTCGGGCTATGTCAGTTACCTTGGATCTCCTCATTCCTGATTCGATCACGGAGGGAAACTCCAAGCAGCAACACGCACTGGTCAAAGACTTTTGTCTTGAGACACTGCGGTATGTGGGACGAGAATATATTGTGTAGCTTCCCGAACGCTGCCCATCCGAGTCGGATTCGACGATTGACCTCTTTCTCGAAGTTAGACCTACCTAACTGGACAGTTTGTCCTAGGTAAACATACTCGTCCACAATATTGAAATCAGAGGTAAAATAACCAAAAAGACTGCAAACCCTGACTTCAAAAGTACCTTATTCTAATCATGTCTAACTGATATGTAACAGGAAAGCGTTCTCTCATTATTAGTTGTAAAGATTAGAAGAAAACCCGTAAAAACTAATCGCAACTACTTGTAAACTGAAAATAGTTTATTTAACCTTAAAGCGATTTTGTTCATCTGATTGTAACGTTTGCACTACTAAACTGTCGAGCCATTTTCGATGAGAGACTCTGCAAAAAGAAGGAAATTGTATTCTATTCGATTTCATGCAGGCCAAGGATTTGAATCGTTAGATTTGCCCTCACCGTACTTAGATCTCGCGAAGAGTGAGCTCACATATCCCACTACTATCCAAATGACGTCAATGAAAGAGAAACGTGACCTTCTTTTGACGCGGTCAAGTCTAACGATTTAAATCTTTGATGCCAGCAAACCGGAGGGAGCATTTATTTATTTAATTAAGTACTGCTAATTCACATACATTTAACATACTTGTTGGGCATTTGTTAAGTAAGTATAACAATTACTTTTTTTTGTTAGCTTTTCCTATGACTTTGTGAATATATTTAAGTATATTGTTACAGTGAATGTCCGATATCAGCATCGATCGAAATAGGTAGAGCTGTTTTATGCACTTGCCATATGGCAAGGAAACAACTCGGGGAATATCCATATTATTCTAACCTATATAGGTTAGAATAATATGGATATTCCCCGAGTTGTTTCCAACTCCTTACTATCCATATTATCCATATTATCCTAACCTAATATCTATATTAATCTAACCTATATAGGTTAGAATAATATGGATATTCCCCGAGTCCCGGGATTTGGTTTTTAAGTAACATTAACAAAACACTAACAAATAGAACAATTTGTATTTACAATAAAATCTTAATTAAAATAATCAATACGCTTCAAAACGTTTCATTTATTTCAATAAAATCCCGTAGTATTAGTCGGAATCCCGTGAAATATCCATATTAACATCAATGTTTGCGGTCAATGAACCTAAATAGCTCTACCTATTCCGATCACTAGATATCAGTGAATGATAAGATGTACCGGTTTATGTCGACAATCACTAATTTCAATGGTGTAAGTTAGAAATTGTTTTATTAATTTACTTGAATCGGGATTACACCAGTGAATGAAATCACCACACATCAAGGCAATTTTGTAAATCATAGGATTCAGCGATTTTTAAATTACGTGAATGTATTTCACGTAATTTTTAAATTGCTGAAACACACATCAGTGTTGGTTCAAAAAGCGAAAAGTCAAGTTAAATATTTGTAAAAATCACCTTGATTCCTAGATGTGTAATGTCAGGGAAGTTTATTGTAAAAGCAAATTGACTACCAGCTTAAACTGTCCGCATATTCAAAAATTGTAATTCTTTGAAATTTTCTGTTGTATGAAATGGGTACAATACGGTAAATAAACGTAGGGTGTCAATTTGCTTAACAATAAATTTCCCTGACTGTACATTCATAGAAAATCAAGGGGCGGTAGTAGGTTATTAAAATACTTGTGTAAGGTAGAATATTCACGATCAAAAATGATCGTGAAATATGTCTTAATAGTAAGTATATTTGTACGTAAAACCATAACCATTGCAATGTAACCCTAAGATAAGATGTAAAATAAAGTTTCAATTAGAATGATTGCCGTGATTTTATAAAACAATCGGCAATCATTCTGATTTATACGTTACCTTACGCAGTTAAGAGTTACATTTCAATGACTTGGTAAACGTTTTACGTCGATCGTGAATGTGCTACTTTATAAGTAGCCGGCGGCAGACATAATATGTAGGTTCAAATGTGTTTTCTTACAAACTCAAGTATTCAAATATTTGAAGCTACCTACATTCCTTTCACAATTATTTTACCTCTGACAGCTGCAATCCAACAGCAACCTTATTACAACAACAATAAAGATCACTGTGATTTTGAAAGACTTGACAGTTGCAGCAACCTTACACAAACCTTAAAGTCATAGCACACTTATCAAATCGGAAAGGGATCGGCACCGTAACCCCGTTCGCCTCGCCGTCAAACAAGCGTCAACCTAACGTAAGCACGTAACCAAAGCGGATCAGAAGCTCTGATACGTCGACTCTGCTACAGCTCGGCTCAGTGGAACCGCCGCGCTTACGGCTCGCCGACCGCTGGTTGATGGTGCAGCAGGCAGGCCGGAGGGGTGAGAGGGGCAAGGGTGGACGAAGAAACGAAAGCTCGGGTACGGAGAGACGTAAGCGCGGGGGCGACGATCCGTAACGCACCGCACCGCGGTTTGTGAGCTTGTCCCGAGGCGAGGCGATTACGATTAGTGTGCGTTGTAGTAGGGAGTTTCATACAAAGAATACTGAACGGCTCGAGTTGATACGGTGCCGATCCCTTTCCGGTTTGATACGTGTGCTATGACCTTTATCATAGTATAAAGATGCCTTTATTGTCACGAGATTAAAGATCACTATGATATTGTCAGTGATGCAAAGCAGGAGGTAAATTAACTGAAGGGACTGTATGTCTGACGTCGGCTTTACGGAAAGTTACTTTTCAATGGCCAATACTTTTATACAAACATAGTTTGTAACAATAAAAATAAACTAAATTGTATTTTAATAGATTTTTATTTTATTTTCTTAACTTAAATAATTCAGTCTTATACAATTTAAACTGCATACCTAAACAATACAAATAAAATTAAATATAACAGTTCGTATAAATGTAAAAAGTATGAAACACCACAGGTATTTCGTAAAATAGTTATTATAGAAAAAACAAACGTAATTTTGCAACCTTTGTTGAGGATGAAAGATAGATATACAAATATAAAATGTTAATTGTCTACCTATTTCATGAAATCATGACATTTGAGAACAATTCTAACTTAAGGTGAATGCTCCAACCAGCCCGCGAAATTCAAATTTTCTTACGTTTTTTGCAATTTGCAGGCCAGTGCTAGGTTGTATGTTGATTAAAATATTATTCGCGGTTGTAAGACATATATAGGTACAGAATTATAATCATGAAAATCATCAATAAAACGCTCTAAGTTCATAAAGCTGTTAGAATTACTTTTTCTGTTTTTTTTTTGTTCTTACACCTTTATGAAGTTGGAGGGTTGTATTGGTGATTTTGATTATTATAATTCTGTAACTACATACGTCTTACAGCCGCGAATAATATTTTAATCAACATACAACCTAGCACTGGCCTGCAAATTGCAAAAAACGCAAGAAATTTTGAATTTCGCGGGCTGGTTGGAGCATTCCCCTTAAGAGCGTTTACGCCGTACGGCATTTCATACAAACTTTCAAGCCCTTGTTTTTCAGAATGAATGAACCGATTTCAATGAAAATTCAGACGCAAAAAAAGTTAGTAAAAACATTTTCGAAATGTCTTATTTAAAAAAGATAACTGGAAATCTCTTTTTCTATGGAAAATTTAAAATCGGTCCAATTTGGCTGTAAGTAACACTATTTTTCAAAAAGGTTCTCTTGTTTTCTTATTTGCACAATACTTTTCTTATTTCTTTCTTATTTGCAAAATAGTTGGGCAAGCGTCATCTAAAACTATTCCAAATTTCAAGTTGATAGCATTAGTATTTCTTGAGATATCCAGCTGTGACAGACAGACTCTCACCATAAGGGTTCCGTTTTACCATTTTGGTACGGAACTCTAATAAAGGGCACACTAAAAGGTTGAAAATGCTGTTGGTGGCATCAAATTTGAGACTGAACTAAAATAACTAGCTTGAAAAATGAGCTTGTTTTTAACTTTTTATTTTCAGTCAGTTCAAAGTTTTCTTCGTTGGGGAGCATCACTCATCTTCATCTACACATTTGCACCTCTTTATAAAATTGTACCCAGGTCTTTTACAAAGTATACGCTCGATCCTCATTCATCCTATAAATCAAGGGCGCAAAGGTCATATGCACCGGCGGGACACTTGGCAGGTTCACTCCTCTATCATACTTGTTACACCGAGGAGCCGTGACCAGGATACAGGTGATGATGGAGAGGAACATCGCTATTAATGCCCAGAACATAAGGACTAGGAAGAAGCGGGTGCGGCGCCATGTTATTTCTTGGCAGGCGGTCTGTACCTCTTCTGTGGTGAGTGGTCTGAAACAAAAAGAAGTTAGTAAATACCTACATTTTTTTTTTTTAAGTGAAAACTCCTTTAGGCACATGCATGTTTTGAGATGGGAAAAAACCATTAAACTCGCGCCACTTTTACCGTAAGCGACACCGCGCGTGTTTTGTTTAACCTACGCTTGCCGCGGTTGGTCCGTGGATGAGCGACCATCTTTACATACTAAGACCCCTCCGTGCTTCTGATAGCACGCTAAGCCGTTGCTCCCAGCTTCATGGATCTTTGACAATCGTTTCAGGTCGTCAGAAACCCGAAAGACTGACAACCTCCAGTAATAATTGGGTTGTGGAGCTCAGATAGGCAGTCCCTCCATGTAAAATACTGGTATTCAGCTGCATCCGGTTAGACTGGAAGCCGAACCCAACAAAGTTAGAAAAAGGTTAGGCAGATGATGCCAGATAAGTATCTTAGACATTATACGACAGTCATCATTTTTACGACAATAATTATGTAGATTAAAAATAGGACTTAAAATGAACATTTATTTTATTACATGGCAAACAAACCGATGTCCTATTAAACTACCTCTGGAATGGCAACGTATTCTTAAGAGTAAACTAGTCGCGAGCTCGGACTCACTGGTGGTCATAGCCAAAAAGCACGCTCTTTGACCTGGCTTCGTGTCCGACAGAGCTAGTATCAGTGATGAGTAGTTAGACGCTAGTCTACACGAACAACGTCTAGTTCTCATCTTCTCATCCGAAATGTTTCATGTAAGTACCTACCACATTCATACCCTCTAACTCGACCACAGCAACGCTTCTTGGTGGATAGATGAAAAGGTACCGACATTCTATGCCATGGACATAATATATATCTAATATTCGACGTGGGCGAATCAATCAACAAAGCCTATCGCAGTCCATTGCTGGACCTGAGGCCTCTCCCAGGCGCTGTCTATCGAGCTGGATGACTTGCCCTATGTAGACATACTCCTTCACAACTTCGAGAAGCAACCCTTCGATGTTAATTGTACAGTCAGCAACAAAAGTCGATTAACACTTCAGTTTTTTTAATCTCAGTTATTGAGCGAAATATTTGTTCAAAATTACGTTGTACTTCTGCTGCAATTTTGAACAAATATTTTGAGATAAAATAAACTGAAGTGTTAATCGACTTTTGTCAGTAACATCTTGTCGTCAGCACTCAGAAATATTCGGGAGCATAAAAAAGATTGCGAACCCCTGCCTTATAATAAATATTAAGTGTTACGATATTAATTAGGTATTGCATGTCATAATCAATATAGTTGCTAACCAAACACAATGTTGATCTTTGAGCCCAGAACCGAGAAGATACAACTAAACTGATAAAAATACAATTAGGTGCAAGAATCTTCCAAATTACTTATTTTTATCTTCAATAAATCATGCGAGGTTATTTTGGGTCAAAAGTATAATTAGGTGTCACAAGACTGATCGTAAGTAGGCTTAAATCGTTTTATAGATTATGTTTAAATAGATATTTATGAGACTGATAATATAAAAATAGAACCCTACCGCCTACCTACCGTGGGGACCTACCGTGTTATCACTCATGTTAATTTTGACGTAGGTATTTACATGATGAACGAGTCAAGCAGTGCCGGGAACGTAAAAGAATGAATGCGGCCAAGCGGATCAACCCCGTTACGTAAACGTATTCACATACAACACACGGCCGTGTGCTATCCAAAGTTAGTTGACAATTATCCACTGAAGCTGTCAAAATCAAAATATTTTGACAAACTCGGGTTAGTAACACCATTTGTAGCTCAAGCATGGATGGAGCGATTTTTTTGATCTTTGGTATGTTGGATTTGTCTCCGATCCGAATAGCAGAAGAACTATTAGAACATGGGGAAAATTCACGAAAAAATAAATAAAAATAATTCATTTTCTCATACGTTTTGTATGGAACAGCTTATTGACTCTGAGACGAGAGAGAGAGAAGTTCGCCGGGTCAGCTAGTTTCACATAAACCTACATGTAAGCTAGGTGCACGGTTCCAATTGGTCGTTTCCTATGGAGAAGAGACGGCAAGGAACTCCACGGTTGGGTACTCTTTAAAAAACAATTGATTTTTACAAGGTTTTCAAATTAGGAGCAGAGGACAACGTAGGCCTGTCAACAAGTACCAGGTACTTAATAAAAGAAAAAAATGGTCTTCAAATCTACAGTCTACAAGGCCTAAAATGTTCTGAAATTCACAAATATAAAAGATCTTTCAAAAAGATAAATAAAATATAAAAACCTGTTAAAACCAAATGATGATGAACCAATATTATACATTTTGAAGTTAGAATTATCTGTATACAATATCTATCAAATAGTAAAAACATTATGTCAAAGAAGTAGGTATGTAAAAAATAAATAAAAAACAAACATCGTTATTTGGGAGCAGTTTTAATAGACATTACCTACATTATTATGCCGTTAATGAGATGCCAGGGAAGCCACATTAATTATGATTTAAAATTCTAGTTTCAACTACAGAAAGATAGAATAAAGTTTATTTGGACACAGTTCGTAAAACACAAAATTAACAAAATATAATGATGTTTCAAACAACAATTGTGTGCCTCGAATGTTTGAACTGTACACACCTAACGTTTTTATTAACTAAATGACTTTCCTAAGAAATATCAGAAATAAAAAATAATAAATGTGTGCAATGTGTGTGTTTGGGGGTATGGGGGTGTGTGTGTGTGTGTAGAATATGTAATTAGAAATAATATGTTTTTATTTTAAATCATAATGTCAACTAACTTTGGATAGCACACGGCCGTGTGTTGTACGTGAATACGGTTACCTACGTAACGGGGTTGCTCCGCTCGGCCGCATTCATTCTTTTACGTTCCCGGCACTGCTTGACTCGGTGATCCTGTAAATACCTAATATTTCAGCTATATCTATGGGTGGGAGACTACCAATATCGACTGTATTATCCAACTATAAAGAAACCCTGTTCAGGTTAAATTCTTACGCAATCGCTCATTAAGGGGAATAAAGGTCTACCGGAATCTCATACCAAAAAAAAAATGGTATTTTCATAAGGCAATGTAAATCGAAAATCACAATATTTTTTTATGCCATGAGATTCCGGTAGACAAATAGTACCTAACACATCTTATCTTATTATGGTCTTAACTTTATACCTCAACAAGATTTACAAAAAAAAAAAATAATAACGAATTGTAAATGTATCAAATTGTAATTAAAAAATCATCGTCGAAAATTGATGTTACAAAATTAACCTCTATTGTCAAATGTAAAAATTATCAAAAATCTAAGCACTCAATTTGTGTCACTATAAATTAAGTAGCATCCACAGTCACAGGTACCTACGTCGTTTGGTTCATTTTTAGGGTTCCGTACCCAAAGGGTAAAAACGGGACCCTATTACTAAGACTTCGCTGTCTGTCCGTCTGTCCGTCTGTCCGTCTGTCTGTCTGTCTGTCACCAGGCTGTATCTCAAGAACCGCGATAGCTAGACAGTTGAAATTTTCACAGATGATGTATTTCTGTTGCCGCTATAACAACAAATACTAAAAACAAAATAAAATAAATATTTAAGGGGGGCTCCCATATAACAAACGCGATTTTTTTGCCCTTTTTTGCTCGATATCAAAAATGGCTACAGGTAGGCACTTGAAATTTTCACAAAATACTCAGTTGTATTTTAACTTTAATAAGAAATAATAAAATTAAAATAAAATAAATATTTAAGGGGGGCTCCCATACAACAAACATGTTTTTTTCGGCGTTTTTGCCTTGTGGTACGGAACCCTTCGTGTGCGAGTCCGACTCGCACTTGGCCAGTTTTTAAATTATCAGATTATATCTACTTTTGGAATAGACAATACATGATATCCACATTAATTCAACACACATATTCACATTAATTCGTTAGCTATGAGACCATTTAATGGGGGAACCTATTGTCCTAGCTAAACCAGGTTGCAGAAGAAATCCAGATTCCGGGCTGCAATTGAGACCTTTGCGGATCATTAAAAAAGCCAATAACAATATAGGATAACACGATCTGGGGTGACCTGACTATCAAACCCAGGGCACAACACTGATCAGTCTCATTTGCGACCACTTAGACAGCGAATTAGTCAGAAACCATTAATAAATAATTAGCCTATAATGTTCCCGCTGCTGGGACACAGGCCTCTCTGAGAGAGGGAGTGGGCTGTAATTCACCACACGACTCCAATATTATAAAGATCGCGATACGCCGGTGTACGCCTGTTTCCTTGATCTCTCCAAGGCTTTCGATCTTGTTTCATACGATGTGCTCTGGAGAAAGATGGGAGACAGGGGTATACCCGCGGAAATATGCAGGCTGTTCCAGTATTGGTATGGTAACCAAGTCAACGAAAAAAAAGTCTCTGTCAAAGTCTGTGTGGTGCCGGACTTAAAGAATAGCACCACCCCATACTCCCCGTGGGTGTCGTAAAAGGCGACTAAGGGTCGTACCGGAGAATGGCCAGCAGCGTTCTCTATGCATTCCACCACCATACTATACTGCGATCGCCAACCCGCCTGCCAAGCGTGGCGATTATGGCAAACCCCCCCTTTTGGGGGAGGCCTATGTCCAGCAGTGGACGTCTTTCGGCTGAAATGATGATGATGATGATGAACCAAGTCAATCGGGTGGAATGGGATGATACAGTCTCTGAGCCGTATAGGTTGGAGTGCGGGATGAGGCTGGGTGGTCTGATTCCCCCCTGGTGGGTTCCCGCATTGTCGAGGCGGGGGGGCTCAGTAGCCGTGGCTTGGACACCCTCCCGGCGGAGGACCCCAGAGGAGGGTCCGGTGACGGACTGCCGCGGCGGGTTCACGGATGGGTGCTAACGCGTGCCCGTGTTCCCGCCGTAAGCGGCAGAGGAGGACACGGAGGAGTTTTAGTGGGTTAGAGTCCCACATAACTGTACTATCTCCCCGTGGTAGTGCAGAATGCATAAGCATTTCTCCACGTTAAAAAAAAAAAGGGTGGTCTGATTGCTCCTAGGCTCTGCAACCTCTACGTGGATGACCTGATAGTCGCACTCAGCGGCATGCGTGTCGGATGCAGTGTTGATGGGGTTAGAATTGCGCTGCTCAGAGACGATGTGGACATTGAGAGGGAGCGCAGGGCTCTAGCGGTCCGGAGCAATATGTTGTCCCGTTGATTTGCGCGGTGTACAGACCAAGTTACAGTAACACTTTTCAAGGCCTATTGCCAAAGTCTGTACATGGGTAGTCTATGGGTCGATTATACTATGAGATCGCTGGATGTCCTGCGTGTCCAATATAACAATGCGTTCAGGATGTTGTTGGGGCTGCCTCGTAGCGCGTCGCACATGTTTGCGCAAGCCCGTACCGACGGCTTCTATTCAGTTATTCGTAAGAAAATGCGTCGCTACTGAGGAGAGTGAGGGGGGCAGTAATAACAGCATGCATCCTGAGGACTGTAGCGGAGAGCTTAGGCTCTCCGATTTTTCAACATTTTGTGCGGATTTTGATTTATACTAACACTAGGCAATAAGTTATTTTTATTTTGTTACTAACACTATATGGATTTTGTAAGTATTTATTTATTTATTTATATATACTTTATTGTACACCACAAAAATACATAACATGAAAAAGATACATCAAGTATTTCAAAGTCAAAGTCGAAGCATTTATTTCAAATAGGCACTTAACAGGCACATTTGAACGTCAAAAATTACTAAAATAGAATTGATTCTAGTCGCCCATTCGAAAAGGTAGTTTTCGTATGGAGAAGAATGGGCAAGAAACTCCACCGTTACTCTTTTAAAATGTTTTACAATATTTTGCATGTAGGTACATTAATTATTCTATAATATATATGTGAAGACGATGCACCTAAAATAAAATTACTGTACCACAATAGGTAAAAGAATCAAAAATGAAACCATAACATATAAATTAATTATCTGGTAGATACATGATTTGTATTACATGTATTATTATATACATGATACATATTTGTATTTTTTATCTGTCGTTGTTTTATATGGGTCTCGGACCTGAAATAAATAATAATAAATTATTATATTATTATAATGCAGGCTGTTTGGCGGGTGTCACTTAATTGGAAATGGTTGAGCTGAATCGTGCTGCCAGTCGATTCTGTAAAAATCTCATCGTGAAAACGTAGGCGAAGTGAGTTTGTTTTTGCTAGGAATTGACACTATTGACAGCTCACTCCACGCTCACTTCACCTAAGTTTTCACGGTGAGATTTTTACAGAATAGCACCGCTGATCTATCGTCATGTTCGTGAACGGGCGCCGTCAGTTAGGGCTGGTCATCACTTAGCTGCCTCGGCTTATTTTTAATTATTTTATTTTTGGATTGTTGTTTTCTTACTATTTGTTGTACTCTGGACGTCTTTTTTATTTATTTTTTACATCGTTCTCACACTAATGTGAGAACGATGTATAGGTACCTAAATAATTATAAATTCAAAAGTAATGATGAAACTAATATTTTTGTAAAATGTAATTTGAAAAGAGTGTCTGTGGAGTTTCTTGCCCGTTCTTCTCCATAGCTTCAAATTTTCTGACTGACCGACTTCTTGACAATTCAAAAGTGCCTGTTAATGGTATAACTGAAATAAATGCTTTGAGTTTGAGTTTTCGAATGTTTTGGTTCTAAAAGAGAGCTGGTGATAAAATAATTTACACAAAGTAGGTTTCTGTCTGTGTTCGAACCTACAACTTACAACTCGGTAAGTCGCGTCCCTTTTGACTGGGTAACGACTGCTCTCTGTAACTAGTACGTAATATTATCAACCTTTTCCCGACTATATTAGGGTCGGCTTCGGCTTCCAGTCTAACTGGAAACAGCTGAATATCAGTGGTTTGTATTAAGCAACTGAGTTGAATACTAGTGATTTATATGGAGCAATTACCTATCTGACCTCCACAACCCAGTTACTGGGTAATACAATACCTACCCTTGGTAAGACTGTTTGTCAGACTTTTGGGCTTCTGACTACTATTACCGCCGCGACTACTGTCAAAGATCTATGAATGACAGCCGGGACCAACGGCATAACGTGCTTTCTGAGGCACGGAGGGGTCACTATATGTAATGGGTGACCACCCATCCAAGAACCAACCGCGGCAGTCGTTGCTTAACCTTCGATCGGCCCTTGGGGCTGTTATTACTAAACGAGCCCCTCGTATATCTATAATGAAGTAAAAATACAGTAGGTAAGTACCTACCCAAATCGTCTATATCTTGCATCTGAACCACGTCCCAGTAAAGGCTGTCTTTCAGGATCCATATCTTTCAGTTTTCTTCTTTTCTTAAAAGAGTCTTTGACCGAAAAAGGTCGTGCCTATGTTCTTTCGTCGTAGTCTTCAATCTTCTCTTTTTCAATAAAACCAGCCAGTCATATTCTTCTTCTGTCAAAATTCTTCGAAAAATCGAATCTTTTTAGTCACAACACTAAACACTCAAAAGGTCTTTCCGGAATTAAAAAATATCTGTTTTATTTTCCCACAATCACGACTTCTCTAATGTAAGGAAATCTTAAAATATGTACACATAACCATTCACTGGCATATACGAAGCTACACTGATTGGGTTGAGTTAATTAGCAATAGTGTCAATTATAACTTTGTTGTTGTGTTAATTACTGACCGGTTATCTGCTCGTCTCGTACGGGGGTAGGTACACTGCGATCATTAACGTTGTTTGTAAAGCTAAGCTTGTATTATAGCGCGAGCGGTAAGCGAAACGGAGCGAGGGAATAGTGGGTGTTTGCACTTCGCAGCCAGATGCGTCACTCGAGTGAATGTTCAGTTTTGTTTCATTCCACGTTCACACGATACCGTCAAAATATCATAGGAATTAACATTCTCTCTCTCTGCCCCTTTCATTACATTTATGATCATTCGTTAGACGACTGAAAATGCCGAAATCCAACATCGTTGAATCGGTTCACCAGGTAATTTCATTTTCATTTTGTGTTCAGAGTTTCAGACGTTTCACTCCGAGTGAAAAGTGCCGAATGAAAGTCAGAAATTAACAACGAGTGAAGGCCCCATCGGCTATCTGTTCTGCGAGCAATGTGACCTGCCTACTGCCACTTAAGTTTGGCTATTCTTCGCGCTATGTCGATTACCTTGATTCTTCTGCGGATCTCTTCATTTGTGATTCGACCACGCAGGGAAACTCCAATCAAGCGCTCTCCATTGCCCTTTGGGTGACTTTCAGCCTTCTAATAAGGCTCATTGTGAGCGACCACGTTTCAGTGCCAAGGTCATCACTGGCAACACGCACTGTTCAAAGACTTTCGTCTTGAGACACTGCGATATGAGGGATGAGAAGATAATGCGTAGCTTCCCGGACGCTGCCCAGACGAGTCGGATTCGACGATTGACCTCTTTCTCGAAGTTGGAACTAACTGGACAGTTTGCCCTAGGTAAACATACTCGTCCACGACAATCAACTACTGGAAAAAAAAGACAAAATATGAACCTAAGTAACTTTTCAAAAAGCTACGTAATTACTGGCAGTTATTACCTACGTAACTAACGACACGCCCACAAAAAATGTTGAAATTATATAATTATAGAAATGTAAAATACTTACCGAAATTGCGCATGCCGCAGGTAGGGTAGGGAGGGGGAATAGCGCTCACTGGGTAATGGCGCTCACCTCTGTTACTCTGTCAAAATGGAACGTAGCAACACGTCACGTGTCGTGAAGCGCGCGGGGAGGGGGCCTCTAACAGACAGCGACGCAAACGGACAGTTAGCTCGCGTCATGCGACAGTGAAGTGCGTTTCTTCGTTTGCGGCCGCGCTCATCTAATTTTTGGTTACGTGTTTTTTGTCGGTAAGTCCAAAACTTTAATGTTTATTTAATTATTAATTTTACTTTTCTGACCATAAAACTATCCTATTTTGTGATAATGCAATCAATTTTCAACAATTGTGTATGATTTTTTTTTTATTTAAAATTTATTACAAAACGACCGTTTGGGGTTATACCGCTCATCTGAGTGCCATTACCCCTTTAGTGACTTATTTTTTTATTGTTGTAGATATGCCAAGAAATCGTGAAAGGACCACGGCTAAAGCGGCTTGGACCGAAGAAGATCTTCAATCCGCTAAAACTGCGATTGAAGGAGGTTTGTCCAAAAGAAGAGCTGCAAAACAATATAACATACCATTTACTACTTTGAGAGATCGACTAAAAAATGGAAACATGGACAACCCAAGACTAGGTCGCAAGCCCGTTTTCACCCAACAGCAAGAAACTGAAATTGCTGAACAAGTTAAGTTGCTGGGTTCGATATACTATGGACTCGATGTCACAAAATTGCGTAAACTTGTTTATAAATATGCTGAGCTCAACAATATCAAAAACAATTTTGATCAAAGCAGTAAAACAGCTGGTTTGGATTGGGTACACGCCTTTATGAGACGCAATCCTTCAGTTTCTATACGCAAAGCTGAAGCAACAAGCTTGAATAGAATTTCTGCTTTTAACAAAGAAGAAATAACACATTTCTACGATAAACTTGGCGACGTAATGGACAAACATAAGTTCATTCCCAACAACATCTACAATGCTGACGAAACTGGTATCACCACGGTGACAGACCCAGGAAAAGTGCTCGCCGAAAAAGGACAAAGAAGAGTTGGATCTGTTACAAGCGGCGAACGAGGTAGCAACATAACAGTTATGTGTGCAATGAGTGCAGCCGGAAACTTCATACCGCCCATGTTTATTTTTGCCAGACAGAGAATGACGCCTTTATTAGAAAAAGATGGACCAGCTGGTGCATTATACACCAACTCTAAAAATGGTTGGATAAACGAAGACTTATTTGTCACTTGGCTCAAACATTTCGCAGCATTTGCTAAGCCTACCCAAGAATCACCTGTGTTGTTAATTCTGGACAATCACAGCAGTCACATTTCCCTTCAAGCTTTTAATTTTTGCAAGGAAAACCACATCACAATGCTTTCCATTCCACCACACAGTTCTCACAGAACACAGCCGCTGGATGTGTCTTTTTATGGGCCGCTGAAAGCTGCTTATAGGCATGAATGCAACAGGCACATGAAGACACATTTAATGTCTAAAATAACTCCATACGATGTTGCAGGTCTTTTCAATAAAGCATACGCACAAATTGCGAATATAAGTAAAGCAGAATCTGGATTTCGAGCCACGGGAATTTACCCATTGAACCCAAATGTTTTCACTGATCAAGATTTTCTGGCAGCGTCGCTGATGGGACAAGAATCGGAACAGATCACTGAAAATCAAGACCCAAATGTCCAGAATTTTGAAGATGAGTCTGATGGTATGGCCATAATTTCAGGACATACATCTCCTTTGGCAGGTCCATCAAATAAGGATCAATGCTCTGAATCTGTTATAGCAGTTACTTGTAACCAAGAACTTGTTGATGAGCAAAGAACTCCGGTACCCTTTGCTGCTATAGCAACGACACCAACTATTGCACCATCTTCTAAGCCAGGTCAAAGAAGGCGAAAGCAACATGCTACCATATTAACTGCGACTCCTATGAAAATTATTTTAGAGGATAAAGACAAGAAAAAAATAGCGAAACTCAAAAAGACTGGAAAAGATGATAAATAAAGACCAAAAAAAGTTGTCAAAGAAAAGAAGAACAAACATATGAAACAACAATCTTACAAAAGAAAAATTTTACAAGAAAGTTCTTCAGAGAGTGAAGATGATGAGCACCTTTGCGACGATGACAGTGATGATGAAATGAATGTGGATGATGAAAATTATAACAAATGTATTATTTGCGAAGAATTTGGAAAAAATAACGAGTTGTGGTATCGCTGCACCATCTGCGGACTGTGGGCTCATGCTATATGTTCAGGGTGGGATTCGCCGGATGGATATATCTGTGATTTATGTCTCCAAAAATAAAATATTACTATTTCTAATTAGTCCTACCTCTAATAATAATTATTATTTTATATTATAATAATTGAAATTGATTTGTATTGAAGACTTGATATTTATTAAAGTGAAAAAGGCTAATCTGACGTACAAATTGTGATAATTGATGCTAATTTGTGATTGTAGACTTTACTTTCATTGTTTAAGGTTGATCTCATTAATATTTCTTTAATTAAAATGTGTCTTACTTGTTATATTCCAAAAAAACATGTTTGAGCGTCATTACCCGTACCATGAGCGGCATTACCCAAAGTCAGGGGTAATGCCGCTCAAACGTGTTTTTTTTTAAATGTTTTTCTACTATTAGTAGGTAAAAGATATAAGCTTCTGTTACTAAATTGTTGATTACTCGATAATTAAAGACTATGTTACTTTTCTTAATTTTGATTTATAATAAATAATTTAAAAAATATACCATATTTTCCTTAAGTGAACGCCATTCCCCCTCCCTACCCTACAACTTTACTCACGGACTCTTGTGACCAGACTTGAAGTTACTGGAACCGTATGCGTCACGTAGCTTTGTGGAGAGTAATTCGAAAAAAAAAGAAAAATCCAAAAGTGCACGTCTCATAATGCTCATTTGATCGTATAAAAAACCATAGATTAGATATTATATTAGTTAGTTTTTTATTTATAATTAAACTACTTTGAATAAAGGAGCCATTTTCAATAGGGTTCCTCTCTCCTTCCTATGGGTGAAATGAAAAAAAAATTGTCAGGTTTGTCACTTGATTGATAGGAACTTTTTAGAAATATTTAAATGTTTTTTTTTGTTTCTACTGCATTGTATAAATTTTTGAAAAGTACAGAAATAATGCTTCGCATTAAGAGTCGTGTAATTATTACTTACGCTAGGCCTAAGCGTCCCTCACGTCAGCAGTTAAAGTCAGACATAAATCCAAAGGCACCTTAACCCTAAAATTATTTCGCAGTAAAATAATAAATTGGACAAACTTTAATTCGTAAGAGGATTACCTACATTGGCCAACTAGGTTTGATAACCAATCTAAGTTTTGGGTCCCTCAGAGGTCCTGTGACCTCTAATACTGCAATATTTGAACAGATCCTCGATTTATTGGGTTGTTACTTGAACGTAGGGTAGTAAACTTTAAAAGGATTACCCAAAACTATGGCTGTCTTAGTTTGCTTAGGGCGGGATTCATATAAAACGCTTTAGCTTTACTTTGCTTAAGGTTGATTTTTGTTCTTAAGTTGAACTTAATTAAAATTAAGTTACAAAAACTGTCAGACGTCAATTTTTTTCCACAATAAAAATTAATTATCTGTGGATTGAAAATTCAACCACCAGTTACACCGCATTATATTGTAGTCTTTGGCCACCAGTAAAGAAATCATACGAAATTCTTCACGATGATGTGCAAACTTACATACCTAATCTGCATTCGCAATTTATTTGCCAAAAATTAATGTAAAAAAATACGAGTTTATAATAATATGAAAAAATAACTTTAAATCCTACACAATAAAGTTCTGTTTACGCTACAACTTCAAACATTTTTATAACTTTTTCAATAATGCTAGTCACTCTGAAATCAACTTAATAACCATTAGAATAAAGTTGATATTTGTTTAACTTTAAATAATATTAATTTGAAACATAAGTTTCAATAGACTTTACATATATACATATATAAACTCACGCCTTTCCCCATGGGGGTAAGCAGAACCACAGAACGCCATCTGCCACGATGTGTGTGTAATGTTTTATAATTATTATAAATTTTCGCTTCGCCCAAACTGAATCTAAAACTCTAAATTAGACATACCTAAACATAGATTTATAACCTGTTACATATTTACTTTGTATGGAGTAGATATAATACTAAGATAATTATAATAAGTATTATTGGAAAAACACCAACAACCTCTTAAGAGGACATTGTACTCATCATTATGAATAACCTTTACCAAACCAGAAATCGCGAAAAAAAATCAGCTGTTCCCTACATTTTGACGAGTTATACGAACATAAATGTAAGGAACAGCTGATTTTTTTTCACGATTTCAGGTTTGGTCCCATAGTAAAAGTTGTTCATAATGATGAGTAGGTACAATGACCTCCACCTAATAAAGATAAATTTGCTACTTATCATAATAATTGAAAACTGAAGTTAGATAACATAATTTTATCCAAAAACGTCTTCAAATCTTGTCTCAAATTATTTAAAGAATTTATTATCAGTCATTTCGTTCGAAAACTGGCAAAATTAACTTATTTAGCAAAATTATCAGCTGTGTGGTTTGACATTGAAACAGAAAGCACCTACTTACTCAATGTGATAAATTATGTCTGTCTCTAGTTCATATTGCAACAGCATTACTGGCAATAGCTTTGATTTTGACAACTCAATAACATTCATTGCGTTTTTTACGTTTTTTATTTATTTATTTTTATTTACTTATTTGGTATCATAAGTATACAGTATGCAAACATTTGTGAATCACTGGTGCCTGTGGTAGGTAATGAATACCTGTATTACAGGTCACCAGGTTTCCAACTCTCAGAAGTTTTTATACAATACCTACTACTGTACTACACGTGCACTGTAGGGTACCAATATATTAAAAGGTATAAAACAAAAAAAAAAATTAAAGGAAAACAAAGACAAGCAAATCAAGTACGAATTATACGGTTACAAGAAGGTGCAATAGTAAGTGGTGTGATGAGACGTTGTGTGTAAGTATGGATGTGTGTGGTGAGTGTGTGCAAGGGTGTGTGTGTAGATGTGGGGTACGTGTGTGAATGGGTCGAGTGGAGCTGTGGGTATTTTACTACGCTAAAACCAGCATCAGGTCTTCTGTTGTGGAGGAGACAAATTTTTCGAAGATATGAAGCAATGGATTAGCAGTACCTATCCTTCAAAATTTGCTTATAAGTATGTTACGAAATTATGGTGCTGGTTCAGTTAACCGAGTCAATAGTTTTATAATTTAGCTGCTGTAAAGTGGTCCCGGCATTAATTCTGCCAACGAAGAGCAATTCAACCTTCACGGTTGACTCTTATTGAATTACGCGGATTGATTTCAATGCTGATTGCACTTCCCCAGCCAATTTATGGAGAAGGGAATATCGACTCTAACTAGCCTGTATTGTCCCACTGATGAAGACAAAGGCCTTCCTCACCCATTTCCACACAATTTTGCGAGCATTTCGGCACAAGCGGCATATTCGCACGATTTTTTCGCACACTGGATTTTCGAATCTCAGCGCTAAGCAGACTGTTGAATTTCCAGTGCATGGAAAAAAACGAGCGCCATCATCCCGGCCGCCGAAGTTTTGAGTAGTTTGGCGCGGCCGCTAGAGCTTCATGATCGTGTCCACAACTCCACATAATGCCGTCGCGGTCGCCGGCGTTTATTTATTTATTTATTTATTAAGGCACATCAACAACACAAACACAAACATTTACAAATAACAGAGAACAGAGACATGGACTAGTGTTTACGTCAATTACAGACGTGCACAGCATTCTCAACAAAAGAGAAGTAAAAACACAGCATTCACGTTACAAAAGCAAAAAGAAAATTTAAATCAATAATAACAAAAGAAAACAAAAACAACAAAGAACAAAATCTCTAGCTAAAATCTCGGTAGTAAAGAGAATACCCTCATCGACATTGAAACATTGAACATTGACTAATTATATTATTTTATTTTACATTAATTTGTTTTGTCTGTCATGTCTATCATAACATACTGAACCACCTACATCGGTTGCGGCGGGCATACGATCGCCGTCACCGGGACGTCACACTCGGTTCGAACAATCTCGCTTGTCGGTGACGTCCCGGTGACGGCTGTGGTGGAGTGACGCACTTAGGGGAGAGTTTTGAAAAAATTAAGAAACCAACTCAAACAGAGCACTCAAACATACCGTAAAAGACAAGGTTTTTCAGCTTCACTCGAAAGTAATTGTGGGCACTCAGCTAGTTTTCAATATCACTACTTTGGCACTTGAGAAAACCCACTCGAAGTAACGAGGAAGCGTGTAACCGTGGAGTAGGTACCCTCGTAGCATTTCAAGTGGGTTTCTGCATCAAAATAGTTTATTTATTGGGAAGTTGTTACATCAACCGCCATACCGTTCTGGTTAGTTCTTGTGAAAATGTTCAAATCTATGTGGCTTCTAGTATTACTGGTGTCGGTGTGTGGTTGCATGTCTCATGGTCCGTACACTTTTAGACACTACTGTGATTCCACCAGCTGGTATCATCGTTGAATCTTCGAACGACGCAGGGTATACTAAGTACTTGGGAGTGCCTTATGGATTGGTAAATACCAGCAATCCCTTCGGGGTAAGTATTTTGTAATTATAGTAGGTAGATTGTTATACAAGGGTCGAAAGGAATTGACCCGTGTTAAACACTCTACTTTTCATTTCGAATATAAGGAAAGTAAAAAATAGTAGTTTTTCTAAAATATTTATTATTTTCTTGTCTGCTCGCCACTTCATAAAATCATTGTATGTATATCTTTCCTTTGAAATTTCTGGCAAAAGATTTCCGATTACTGTATTTGCTTCGTCTTTAACCGTATCTGGGGTCAACATTTCAGAATCGCTTGAACTCATTTTTAATCAATTATTAGTCTTAAAACCAGGTTTTTTAATTTTGGTACAGCTTACAGAATTAGTATCCAGCCAAGTTATACCGTAGTCTTTTTTAAATATTATGAAATACACCGTGTCAACGCCGCCGGCGGTCCCTCTTAATTAATAGGTATTTTTTTTTAATTCACACTGGCTGTTTACACACTCACAAGACCACAGATTTTTTCTTAATTATGTAAAAAATTTCGTAGCTGACTAACCTAACCAAAAGTTCTGTTTTTAAAATTCATTCGCGCCCTAGAGAGGAAAGCAGTTACTATGAGTCTTTCCCGCCCAAAGGTGGGAAGCAGCGTCTTCCACCCGCTATTCGGATCAAACAAACACTACTTTCCGAGTATAAGAAATGAAAATATATTTGCATTCATTATGATAAGATTTAATATAATATAAGTTCATTAATGAAAGTGGCGCATAAACGAAGTGTATGACGTTGAAAAAGAAAAGACTATGCCCAGAAGTTGGATGAAGTAAAGGGTTCTTTTAGACACGTACTTACGTGACACAGTATGCAGGTGACTGATATGAATACTCATACAAGAAATTCCGTTTGATACCCGATAAGCTAGAAAGTAAAAACAGTTGTTAAATACAAGGTGGGGCAAAAGTACCTAATGTCATAATGTGAATCGGCTGCCATTTTTACCCGACTGCGCGACGCAAAGGAGTGGTAATGTGTTCATCAGCCTATGTATGTATGTATGTATGTTTATATGTTCCTTTGAAGCACTATACAGACCAAACGCCTGGGCCGATTTTTATGATTCACACGTTAATCGATTTCTCTTAGTCCGGCGAGTGTCACTAAAGACATGACGTTAGTGAAAATTCAATATGGCGACTACTGGACGCCATATTAAATATATTTTTTATTTTTTTTTTTCAAAACCTATCGAGTGGGGTATCAAAATAAAGGGTTTTAAAAGGTGAGTACAAAAATGTATACAACATATATACTTACTTAAAAGCAATTCGAAGTGACAAATCGCAAAAAAACACCTACCAAGAACTAAATCGTCTGCGAAATCTTTCAAATTTGTAAACTAAAAAGCTGGAAATAAAAAAAGTTAAGTATTTAAAAAAATCTAAAAACCCGACTGCGGTAAAAAACTTAAGTTAAAAGAAACTGAAAAGCTAAAAACAAGCCCATTTTAAATTAAATAAAAGTTGGAAGCAGGCGGGACCCATTTGAATTTGAAAATACAATAAAAATGATGTGGGTCCCGCCTGCTTCCCCCTTTTTGATTTTTTTTAAATAATGTAAGAAAAAAACGCCGAAAAAAACACTTTTGTTGTATGGGGGCTCCCATACAACAAAAGCGTTTTATTCGGCGTTTAAATAATCATTTTATTTTGTTTTTAGTATTTGTTGTTATAGCGGCAACAGAAATACATAATTTGTGAAAATTTCAACTGTCTAGCTATCGACAGACAGACTGCGAAGTCTTAGTAATAGGGTCCCGTTTTTATCCTTTGGGTACGGAACCCTAAAAAGGTCTTACCGTCAGGGGGCCTAAAAAGGCCACTTTGGCAGAATCATAAAAGGATAACATAATGGACAGTTAACTGTTAAATTAATCGTATCAAATCCCATTGGTGAAGCATTTTTCAGTAATTTTTTTTTGTCTGTGCTGAAATACCAATCAATCCAATCCAAATCCAATCCCAATCTCTTTGATTGTACCTACGTAGTGCAGCGAAAAAAAGAAAAACACGGATTGTCTTCGCCATATTATAATTCATAATGTTATCATTTTATGATTCTCCAAAGTGGCCTTTTTAGGCCCCCAGATCTGGCGATCTGGCCAACCAGTTCAGATGCATATGCTGTTTCGTTCCATTGCATTGTCAACTGATTATCTATATGACTACAACATTATTGTCAAACCACAATAACAACATGGCGCTATTTGAAAAAAAATATGGCGCATTCACATCACATGACATTAATTTTGCCCCTTATTGTAGATAGTTTTTTTCCCCCTTTGGCATAGACAGAATATGGTTGTTACCATATTCTGTCTGCTGTCAGTTGCGCTGTTGTTAATGTTTCAATGTTATTTGCAGCCGGCTGTCAAGTACCCACACTTTGAAGAACCCTTTGAAGCGGACAATGACAACGTCAGCTGTCCCCAACAAAGCTTAAGCGGTGTACCCACGGGCGCTATCCAATGCCTCACCCTGAACATCTATGTGCCTGACAGATCTACTAACAAAACTTTTCCCGTGATGGTATGGATACATGGGGGAGGATTCACTGGGGGCAGTGCCCAAGCATCAGCCAGCGACCCAATCTCCTTACTAAAAAATGACGTCATTGTAGTCGCCATTAACTACAGACTTGGTGTTTACGGTTTCATGTGTTTAGATACACCAGAAGTACCAGGAAACCAAGGGCTTAAAGACCAAACATTGGCTCTAAGGTGGATTCAAGAAAACATTGCGGCTTTCGGAGGTGACGTCAACAAAATTACACTGTTTGGTGAAAGCGCTGGTGGCATGTCCGTGAATCTACATTTATTTTCTTTATATGAAAAGCTGTTTAACCAAGTAATCATAGAAAGCGGTTCAGCTCTAAGTTACTGGATGATGGTGGAATCTAATAACACAATACCTTTAACACTCGCTGAAAAATTGGGTTTTAAAACTTCAGTTATAAATGAGGCTCTGAGTTTTCTTTCTACGGTTGATGCACATTTGTTAGTTAAGACAGCTAGTGAGTTGAAAATTACTGGTGGTTCAGGCAATGATCAACCTCTTCCCAAACCTTGCGTTGAAAAAATATTTGAAGGAGTTGAAAACTTTATAACGGACCACCCTATGAATGTTAAATCTGCAAAAGCAAGTAAGACTCCAATAATCATTGGTCATAACATAAGAGAATTTGCTATAGAGTACGCTAATCAAAATGAGACGTTTTTTGAAACCTATGATCTGAAAACGCTGTTTGAAATGGGCTTCGATATGGATAATGATTTGGAAGACGCTTTGAATGCAGTAAGGCACTTTTACTTCGGTGACGAAAAAGTAAGTAAGAATGTCTCAGAGCAGCTTATAGGATTGGGAACTGATTTGATATTTGGTCACTCGACACAGAGGATGGCAGAAAAACTGTTAGATAGTGGTGCGGAAAACGTTTACCGCTACGTTTTCTCATACCTTGGCGCCAGTCATGGAGATGAGCTGGCTTATTTATTCGACACGACAATGTCAAGTGCGTTTGCAAATGTAACGGAGGATGAACAACTCGTGATTGATAATGCACTAGTAAAAAGTCGGTTAACCACACTTTGGACGAACTTTGCTAAAAACGGGTGAGTACGACACCATTTTATAATTATTGTATTCTGAACATCTACAGACGCCAGCACATCAAGCTGCCCGAAACTGTCAAATTTTCCCAACCAACTTTGAGCCTTATGATTCAGCGATAAATTTGAAAATCTATTAAAGAAATTTGACAGAATGTAATAGCTTGATGTGCTGCCCAATACCAGCCTGTTATTGTCCCACTGCAGGGCAAAGGCCTATTCTCACACAGAGAAGGCACGAGCATTGATCACCACGGTTGCTCAAGACGTAATTATTAACTATAATTTCGGGCTTCCTCACGGATGTTTTTCCTACAACGATGTCAGTAACGTTCAAGATAAACTTAGACAGTACATCATCATCACTCTCTTGCTCTTTCTTATCCAAGGGGCTTTGAAGGTCCGTGGCATACCTGTCTGCCATTTTGATTTTTTTTCAAAATGGTGGACTTGCATGAAACCTACATAAGTCGGTAGCTGACATCAATGCAGACAGAGAACATACTAAAACCAAACGTCGCAAAGTGTCACGTTTCCGAGATATTAACGTTCAAATTGGCACTGAAACGGCTTATCTTCTTGGCTTCTTGGCTTTCTTATTGGCTTATGGCACTGAAACGTGGTCGCTCACAATAGGCCTTATAAGAAGTCACCCAAAGGACAATGGAGAGGGCTATGCTTGGAGCTTTGCTGTGTGATCGAATCAGGAATGAGGAGATCCGCAGGAGAACCGGTACCGGAAGACGTAGCGTTGGAAGGCCGTCCGACAAACAAGGTCGTCCGACGACCTCGTGAAGGCCGCAGGAATCCGTTGGATTCGAGAAGCACAGAACCGGTCGAAGTAGAGGTGCTTCGGCTGAAATTATGATGATGAACGTTCAAATTTGAACACGTGGCGTCCTAATTTATTTTAGTTCGCTTACATCTTGTTGCATAAATGTTTGAAATAATCACTCTGAATGTTATTTTTCTTTGCCATCAGAAATCCAACTCCGGAACCTTCAGAACTTCTACCATTCACATGGGCCCCAATAACAAACACCACTCAGTCATACTTAAATATGGACTTGGATTTCACACCCAGCAGCAGACCGGACCATGAAAGGATGGCATTCTGGGACTTGTTCTACAAACTTTATGGAAAGTACCAAAAATGGTATCCTGTTGAACCAACTCTTGTGTGTAATAACGGGCCAAAACTAGATAGTAATGTCTTTATAACTATTGCTATTCTATTGTTATATTACTTGTTCATATAATGATTAATTCTATTAAATGTTTGTTTTTGTTGTATCTTCAAAACCCTACAAAATCGCTACAGTCCCGCCTGCATCTTGAACACATTGTTCAACTCAATTCCATAGCATTTATTTCAATTTATCTAATAGGTATATGCAATTATGCACTTAAAAATTGTCAAGGAGTATTTCATTCAGAAAGATGATGTTGCCCATTCCAAAGCGTAGAAACTCCATGATCACTCTTTATACTTAATCAAAATATTGTTGTAAAATATTTGTTATAACTACTGCATACTTCTTGCGTCGTTCGACCTTTGCGTAAGTACACGTGTCACGGCATCTACACCGCCACATGCGAATTACTCATCATAATTTAACGTCATGCAAATTCCTGCATTGCGCAAGCAGAGTTTACCGCGCAACTAGTATAATAATATAATATACAACATCCTGACATTAATCGAATAGTCCCAGTCGCCCCCACGCGGATTGCCCCCTAATCGTGCCGTACCGTATGGTAGCGGCGCTGGCGCGCCTGTTCACGCTGTTCACGCTGCCCCGCGACCTGGTAGCGGACGGCGACCCAATCGCACCGGACTTATGCCTCGAGTGAGCCGCATCCAGGTAACACGCGGCTCACCCGGAACGACTGAACTCCACCACATACATACGGAATAAAGGCGCGTTGCGCTGCGAACACACACACCCACTACTATACAGACGCCTAAACTCACACGCGTACGCGAACGCGGGCCGCGATACGCGTAGACACTGAGCGGTGTTACACAGTACAATAACGCTCATACACACACGACTGCTCCTTAGCCCGGACCGTAACCGGCTAGCTCTGGAAGCGGGGTGTGCGGGAGCAACATACCTATACTCTGTAGGAGCGTCGAGTCAGCACCTTTGTCGCTGGTCGTCCCCCGCCGGGCCTCCCCCAGGTAACTAGGGGTCTCTCTCCCTGGCGGGGACTGACCGCCAAGGTGTCGTGAACAAAGCGGCGCTGTGAACCAGCGTCGCGGCGCGCCTTCAGAGACACAACATGCAACCACTCACATTGGCGTGCGTCACTCACGCGCGCCCATTAATCTTCTGGGCCATTGCTACCGATCTAATGAAGGGCCTGTATTTACAGGCCACCGTATTGCCTTCGCGGCTGGGGGGCTCAGCCCTGGTAACGCTCGCCACGCCCCCTCTCTCTCAACATGAATCGTCGGGCAGCTGTTGCCAACCAGACGGACCGACGGACAGACACCCGTCTGGTCGGAGGATCCTCTCTTTTCTATAGAGTATGAGTGAACTTTACACCCTGCTCCTCATACTCCATACACCTAAAACCCGCAGATTGGTTCACTACATTCCGGCAACGAGACTTCAATAATATTGCACAATGGTATCAGTTGTTTTATCTGATTACGAAATCACGTTTAGAAATGATATGATCTTAAAGATGCTGTTATCTTTTATCTTAACTCCCGCGTCTTATCTTAAATCGCATGATCGGCACCCTAATTGCGTAACACACTATCAATCGGAATCAGCGGTGCCACAAAATACAGAGAGTACACAAGGCAATCTACATACAAAGTACGCTCGAGCAACGCACACATAGACACCACTCACGGACACGTTATCTCGGAGTGGTTGGGAGTAGTGCCAGCGCGAGTGCCATTCGCTTGAGACATGCGTCTGTGAAGTGCAAAAATGGAGCAACAAAAAAATGGCTTTCTAAGCTCGATTTATATATTAGTTTTGTATTTTGAATCAGTATAAACTAAGTAACTTTTTAATAAGGTAAATTCACGCCACCAACTATTACGTAAGTTGAAAACATGATTTTTTGTTGTGTAGATAAGATATTGTGTTGTTTTGAGTGTCATTTGATAGGTTTAGGTCTAAAACGGATAGGGCAAAATAAATTGTGTAAATTATAGGCTAATCCGTTTTGAAGTTATTAGGGATTTTCGAAAGTGAAAATTGACAATTGTAAAACTTTGCATGTTTTTGTTCTGTAAACTTTTTGTATTGTAATACTATGTTTATTGTTTTGTTTTAATATTGTAGAATAAGCTCAACAATAAAGCAAACAACTAGATACGAGTGCCACGGCACTAGCTAAAGACAGAATTGTGTGGAAAAGGGAGAGGGAGGCCTTTGCCCTGCAGTGGGACAGTAAAGGCAAGTTAGATTAGATTAGATTAGATACGAGTGCCACTACCACGACAGTTTTTTGTGCATAAGCCAAAGTTGACAACCTTAGCGCGACCGCCGAGCGTAGGTATGAAAAGTGAAGTACATACATATGATTGCCTTCTGTACTCTCTGTATTTTGTGGCGGTGCTATTCTGTAAAAACCTCACCGTGAAAACTTAGGTGAAGTAAGCTGTCAATGGTGTAATTTCCTAGCAAAATCAAACTCACAACACCTCAGTTTTCACGGTGAGATTTTTACAGAATCGACCGGCTGAATAATTTTGAAGCAAATTGCTAATCCATTGATTCATAAGTTCGCAAAAATTTGTCTGCTCAACACCTAAATAAGGACATGAATGTTGTTGAAACTGTCAAAATTAAACCGACTCCGATTGATAATGTGTTACGCAATTGCCCTGTGGAAATACAAAACCTTTCAAGATTACTCTGTATAAAAACCAGCTTGATCTTACTCTCTCAAGTAATGCCATAAGGCTTGCACATGTGGTCGGTGGGAGTGTTGCTTTCAGTTTAAAGTTTAGTGCAATAACACTTTTGCTCGACCTGGGAATTGAACCCAGGATCCCACGCTCAGAGGTCGTGCTTGCGACCACGAGACCAACGGGGCAGTCCCCCTTTTATATAATTACTGAGTGAGTTATGTTGTGTGTGTGTGTTTAACTACATTCAATAAACATACACTATTTAAAAAAGGATAAAAAGGCCTCAAGGTTGGGTTTAAAAAAGCACAAAGCACTTCCCACTAATGGAAACGAAATTGCAAACAAACTGTTTGCTGAAACTTCCCCCCAAAAGCCTGAAAGCGGCCTTTTTAGTTATACATAAAATATAAAGATAGAAACGGACGTAGTTTGTTTTGTAAAAGAGTATCCTTGAGTTTGCTTTTGAAATTGGGAACTTCAGAGTATGGAGGGCCTGTTGAACGATTGGATATCGATTCAATCCCAGTTTTCCGATGATTTAACAATTTCTACAGTATAACAACAGCCTTAGGGGTTGATCGATCAGGTTAAGCTACGCTTGCCGCGGTTGGTCCGTGTATGGATGAGCATCTTTACATATAAAGACCCCTCAGTGACTCGGAAAGCACGTTAAGTCGTTGGTCCCGGCTGTCATTTGCGGATCTATGGCAGTAGTTACGGGTCGTCAATAGCCCGAAAGACTGACAACCAGTCTTACCAAGGGGTATCGTATTACCCAGTTACTGGGTTGTGGAGGTCAGATAGCATTCGCTTCTTGTAAATACTAGTATTCAGCTGCATCCGGTTACACTGGAAGCCGAACCCAAAATAGTTGGGAAAAAGCCTTTTCCCAACTATTTTGGGATCCGCTTCCAGTCAGGATAAACATTCATTCAGGTAATTCGTTGGCTCTGCTTAGATTATATAATATTTGTCAGTAAAAAAGCTACAATTAGAGACTTAATCACGTCACGGTGGCCAATCTCAATGGAGATTAGCCGGGTACACAGGAGATATTATAGTGAACAAGTGTGTGCGCAAACACAGGTGCACTCTCTGATCCTTTACTCTCATAGTCCGATGGGACGGCAATCCGACATGACCGGGGAGAGTTCAGGCGCAGGACCAACGGCTTTTGGTGCTTTCCGAGACACGGGGGTATTAAACCGCCAACTTCCAAACTCCGGATCGTTACTAAGAAACAAGAATTAGAAACTTATAAGGGACTTAAAAGAAGCCTCCTGGCTTTAACGGCATTTTACCCTCGGAAGTTAACAGAAAGAAACAAAAAAACTGACTAAACATGTTGTAGATAACCAAAACTCAAAATAAACTATACTTTTTGATAGTTGTATAATAAATGATTCGTTTTTGGAGTCAAGATTATAAACTATCTTACGTTTTTTGCAAACGGACTCTCGAAATTATATTATTTGCTACAAAACGTCATATTATTATTTTGAATTACGTGGGCTATATTAAAGGAATCACCTTAAGGGGAAAGCGCTAAGGTAGCCCGCGAAATTCAAATTTTCTTACGTTTTTTTCAATTTGCTGGTCAGTATTAAGTTGTACGTAGATATGAGCGCCGATGGCCAATTCCACGGCGGCGGCGTGAACTGAAAATTTCCACGGCGGCGGCGGCGTCGCGGCGGCGCGGCATGGTTGGCCGTGGGCCTTAGATTTTTTTTTCAGGGAGGAATTTCTTAAAAATAAATAAAGAAAACCAATATGGTCTTACCAAAAAAAACGTTAAAAAGGAACGTATTTGTTAATTACAATTTTACAGTCTTCTAAATAATGATTGGAGATCACGTTTACTGAAAAATAATCATTTCAGTATTTTGAGTTGAAGAGAGACTAGAGTTTTTTAATCATCTCTAAGTATATAATTCTGAACAATACACGTTTACTCGGTAAAATATTCGACTCGACTGCGTAAGCGACGAGTGTTGCGAAGCGACTAGGCGAACTAATGCGGTCGAGCCGCGCGTGCGAGCGAGAAAGCAAGTTGCAACTCGTCGTGACGGCGCGCCGCGTGCTGCACTCGGCGACGGCGCGTCGACATGGACTCACGGCGACGGCGGCGCGCCGGCGCGGCGCTCATATCTAGTTGTACGTTGATTAAAATATGATTCACAGTCGTAACAAATATGTATTTATAGAATTATAATCATTACAATAAGTACTACCACTTGACAAGTTAGTATAATCCCAAAATGTCAAGATTTCATGAAATAGTAATTCTTGGGGATTACTTGGTTTTAGAGAGTTGTGTTGATGACTTTAATGATTATAATTCTGCAAATACATATTTGTTACGGCCGCGAATCATATTTTAATCAACGTATAACTTAACACTGACCAGCAAATTGCAAAAAACGTAAAAAAAATTGAATTTCGCGGGCTACCCTAGCGCTTTCGCCTTAAGTCACCTTTTAAATGAAACGACATCTACTCTGACCCGTTATGATCCCCAGCGACCCGCCACCCGTGACCCGCTAACATAATGCATTCACGGTGGTCGAGTCAAAACGACTTTTGTTCATCCGCTTTCACTGACCTGAAAGCTGTTACGGTATCTGTATTCAGTCAGATTTTTTTTATTCAAAGCTTTGTAGGGTGACTATTATCACATTGCTACCAAAGATTTTTTGGCGCTCGAATGAGATTGTCAGGGGGGCTCTGTTGGTATCTTTTGGTGTGTGGCAGAAATTGAAACCAACGATGCCATTTTGTTTTTTCAATACAATTTCACAAGAAAAATAGAAAGATAGAAAATATTTTATTTGGGACACACACAGAAAATACAAATAGTATAAAACTGGCCAAGTGCGAGTCGGATTCCGTACCACAAGGCAAAAACGCCGAAAAAAACACGTTTGTTGTATGGGAGCCCCCCTTAAATATTTGTTTTATTCTGTTTTTAGTATTCGTTGTTATAGCGGCAACAGAAATACATCATCTGTGATAATTTCAACTGTCTAGCTATCACGGTTCATGAGATATAGTCTGGTGTCTGGTCGATATGTAATGGATGGGTGACCATCCATTACATATCGAGTCTAAAAAGTTAGTAGAGAACATTTTCGAAAAATAGTGTTTTCCTTAGAAACAGAGATTTCCGGTTATCTTTTTTTAAATAAGACATTTCGGAAATGTTCTCTATTAACTTATTAGACCTTTTGTATCCTGCTTATGCGTATGAAGTTTCATTAAAATCGGTTCATTCATTACGAAAAATAAGGGCTTGAAAGTTTGTATGAAATGCCGCATGGCGTAAACGCTCTGGTCCCGGCCGTCATTCGTATATCTTTGACAGCCTTTACAGTCCGAAGCCCGACAGTTTGACAACCTAACTGAGTTGTAGAGGTCGCTAAGGGCTTGTACAGTCGGTGACCAACATTGTCTGACCCACCCAACATTGCCTGACCCGCCGGCATATCTTGTTAAGCCATTTTAATCATTATCTTCTTGTCGTTAAAGTTGAAAAGCTTTTAAATAACACGGCCATACTTATTACCTAATCTTTAATTTCGCGTATTTTCAACCAGTCATTGTGGCTTCGCGGTTCGATGCTGGATTCGCGACGAACAACATCTGGGTTCGAAAACACAATCCACCTTATATCAATTTCAATTTCTTTATAATTTCTTTTTCTATATTTGTTTTCATTTATGATTTCTACAATATTTCTTGCATTATTATAGAACGACCAATATGATTTTTGCCTAACAACTTTTCTGGAAAACAAGTGGGTAAATAAAAAAAAACTATAAGTCCTCAAATAAGTAGGACGAAGTAAAAGTTTACGTCGTGGGGTAGATGGATACTAAATTGATTTAAGTGACAAAAGTCAGTCTACCTACGCCTAAACAGTGACTGCGGCGCACAAACATTTCTAAAACGTTTGACGTAAATCGTGAAAAGTATTTTTAATGAATTTGGTGTAATCAAAGCGTCATGTCGCAACTTAATGACTATACAAAACATTGCTGGCTGGATGGTGACGTCCTGCTGCCGACTGTGCGAATTGCCTATCCAAA
Organism: Mesoligia furuncula; assembly: GCA_916614155.1. Classification (NCBI taxonomy): domain Eukaryota; kingdom Metazoa; phylum Arthropoda; class Insecta; order Lepidoptera; family Noctuidae; genus Mesoligia; species Mesoligia furuncula. The sequence goes on from OU744797.1 coordinate 28,208,117, forward strand.
TACAGATATTTACTTCGTGCAAGATAACTGCTCCGTCCACCGTGCAGGCAGTGTGAGGAATTGGTTAGCTGCTCAAGAAGGTGTAACTGTTATTTACTGGCCATCATCATCTAAAACTCCCGATTATAGAAAACCTATGGAAAACCTATGGGGTCAAATGGTTTTAAATTGGGACACATCCGAAGTGCGAAATAAAAACAATTTGGCTGAGATCGTGTCATCGACATGGGAGCACATGAGAGGAAAAGATTTGTGTTGGAACATGGTATGCGGTATGCGTAGCCGCTTACAGCAAGTTATAGAAGGAGACGGTGCGCCACTTCGCTACTAACTAATCTACCTAAAGTATTTTGAAACACACTATGTAAGTAAATGCTCAATTGAATGAATGCTAAACCATTAAAATGTAAGATTCTCTGGTGATGTTATTGTTATAAATGGAAATGCATTTTTCTATTTAAATAACATGTTGATTCACTACATATACTTAGCTATAAATCTGTAAAACATTTTACAAATTCATTCATTTTCTCGCATTTATACATCAATGTTTTCTCGATAACACACTTCCAAGCAATTACCATTAGCACGACTTTTTTTAAATGTTTATAAATGGTTAGGTTTGAATATGATATTATAAAATGTATTAATTTTAACTAAAGAGCATTTACTTACTTTATCTTACTTATGTATATATTTTAATGAATTAATAAACATTTTTATTACTTGCAAAGATTTTGTTTCATTTCTATACAAACTGCCCATTTAAAAAGATATTTCCCGACTTCGTTCGTAAAAAAAGTAAAAAAATAGAAAATAATTAAAAACAAAACATTGCTAACAAAAAACTGTTAGACTTTTCCTGGTTTCGAACGCAGACAACGATGACTATCGAGCTGCCTTAGTGACCACGAGACCAACTCAACTCTTGTAAAATGTTTTGAAATTCGATCTTAGTTGTGATGACAGACGCAATATTCTAAAGAATTTGAACTATATCATATATTTTCATAAAGTTCATTATCGCACAATCACAACCAGCTAATAAAATGAATCACGGAATTTAGCTATTAACCGTAGACACCTTTAAAATGTTACTGATGCCCGATATTTTTTTTTATTCATCCACCCTCGCCTTGGTTTTTTTTTAGTAGTCTTGAAACTCATTAGCCTTTCAACCTTAACAACAACAATATAATGATTAAAATCGCCTAACAACATGATTTATCGAAATGCTTGCACGGAGTATTCCAAATGTTCACGATAAGGTTCAAATTCGCTATCATTCAAGTGGGTCAGATAATGTTGGCCACCGACTGTACACAAAACTGCGAATCGGTGCGATGTGAATTCGCAACGCAGAAAACTGCAACACGAATTGCTGCGATGCGACGTCGCATCGCAGTTTTGCAGCCCATAGGCAGTCGCTCCATGTGAAATACTGGTATTCAGCTGTATTCAGTTAGACTGGAAGTCGACCCCAATAAAATGTAGTTGGTAAAAGGCAGTTAGCAGATAGAATAGTAAAATTTTGGTAACCCTACCCATTTCTATGCGGTCTCAATTTAATGGTTAGTTTGTTTTTACAAAAACGTAAAAGTGTATAGAAAAATATATCGCTGCGTTTTGCCAGTGTGTCCAATTCATAGTTCGGTAAATTATGTAGGTATAGTAGAACCGCACATTAATTGTATTTGACATTATCAGCGCCTTTATGACGTAGCAATAACGGTTATTTTCGTACTGCCGGTGCAGGTGGTGCTGATTTGCGGTTGACTGTAGTCACCTATTGCTGTAAAATAACCGGCCTATTTTCGAATCTGTTTTTCTAGTTATAATGATACCACGTTTTTCATATCGAGCTATGTAGATCTCTACAGGGTTAGTTTTCAAAGACCAGCCGTAAGTTTTTGGTACAGTACCATCAAAGTAATCAACTTTCTTCATGGGACCAATATCGAAATCGTGAAAAATTTATCAACTGTCCCATAGAAAACTTCAACAAATACTCGACCTAAACGTTGGTCCCATGGAGAAAATTGTTCGGTTTGATGGTCTCTGTACCCCTTTCTTAGATTTGGTTGGTCTTTGAAAACTAACCCTATATACAGGCTGAATTTTTCAAGTGGGCGTTGATGGTCAAATCAGAAACTATGAGGACTAGCGAAAAGTACTCAAAGGAGTCGCGGGCTCGATTTTGACAACTAAAACTGCATCATTGGATTTTTGAAAAATCAATATTTCTAGCCAGGAATCGAACCCGTTGATTTTGATTAAAAAAAAAACACACTGCGTCGGTCTAATTCGTTAACCTGCTAAGTCCATTTTTAAGCAATTAGACTTGGCAGGTTAACGAATTAGGCCGACGACTGTATTATTACGCCATTCGATAGTGTTGCTGATAAGGATCGAATTCTAGGAAGCAATGACATACGGGAAACTAAATAAAAGAGCTCATTTTTAACAAAATATTTTTTTTATTTTTCTTATGTTACTTACCTAATTATCTAATTTCACCCTCCCCCTTCACCCTCTTCGAGGTGGAATTGCATTTCTCTAGGACCAGCGATTTAGCTGTGCGTTGATATATCAGTCAGTCAGGACTTTAAATTTTATATAAATAGCTAAAATTTTGTTGTAACATGACAAAATTTTGTTTCAAAATCGATAAAAAACAGTAAAAAAAAAAGAACTATGACAATTTCAAAATAATACTAGTATAACGTTGAACAGATAATTTGGTATCCAAAAATAGGAGGTCCTGTAGGTACACAACAGAATGCCGCGAATTCAGTTTTCAGCGGAAATTTATGAGCTGGAGTGCTCTTCAAACAACTGCAGTGCTCAACAACATGGAATATTGTGGAGAGCACCTAAAGGTTCGCTTTTTATTACTTAACAACCAACGTAAGTAGGCTCAATCAAGTTAACATGATTTTCTTTTTTTTTCTGCCGAGTTCGGGCAAATTCGGTTTTTTGGACTTTTACCTCTCGCCTCCTAGCTTTTGTGCGAATAGAATATTTCTAACTTGACGATAATATTGAGGAAGTCCACGGCACCACTCATGATAACACAGGGAAGTCAAATGTATGGAAATATAAGAAGAAGCTTTTGAATTCCCATCCACGAAAAAGTTATAACGTGCACGTATTTCCGTACATTTTATTTACCTTTCGTGGACGTCTACGATACCATAATTCATTAACCATATCACTAAGTATTATATTCTACTAGTTCGGCTACAGATGCTCCCATGTTGTATTATTTTCATTATAGCCTACAAATTTATTTTTAAGCATTAGGTATAGTTGATATAATGCTTAAAAATAAAGTAGACTATTCTATAATGAAAATAGTTAATATAAAAATCCCACACTCCCCGACCTCCCTCACTGGAGGTCCAGGTGCCTTGTGAAGGTTTCCTCCGAAAACAAAAAAAAAAAAGATGTAGAATTGATATAATGTCAATGTTTTTGGTGTCAATAAATAAATAATATTATGTTATTGATATCAATATAATACTTAGTGATATGGTTAATGAATAGGTAGTTAGTCAATTTGAAAATTTGTACAATAATAGGTACCTACTCTATTGCTGACTGTGTAGGCTTGTAATTATAATTGTCAATAGCTTGTCGTCAATAATACCTCACTACGACTTCTGTATTTGATGCCATTGTTTTTCTTACTGTGTTTGGTTGACTTACAGCTGTAAGTCAACCAAACACAATAAGAAAAACAATGGCACTCCAAGAGTGCCGACAGAAGTGAAACAAAACACAAACAACATACTTTGCCATCACTCACTGACATATAGGTACATCCCGAGGATAGCCGAACACATCCGAAGCGGGTATTTTTTTAATCGTCTTATAAACGAAACACGCGCGGTGTCGCTTACGGTAACAGTGGCGCGAGTTCAATGGTTTTTCCCCATTTCTTAAAATACCCAACGCGCCTTAAGAAGTGTGAAAGATTTCGCATACGATTTAGTTCTTGCTACGTGTTTTTACGATTTGTCACTTCTAATTACTTTAACCTTATAAGTTGTATATATTATTGTAATCACCTTTTAAAACCCTATATTTTGTACCCCACTCGAGACAGGTTTTGAAAAAAATAAAATATTTTTTGCCAAAAATCGGCCATTTTTTTTTCAATTTTGATATACCCAGTGTCACTCTCACAATTAAGGCGAATCTAACGGCACCTTTCAAGCTAAAATCGATCAAGCCGTTTGCGCTACAGAGAGTGACAAAAAATACATACATACATACACTCGAAAAACATAACCCTCCTTCTGACGCAGTCGGGTAAAAATACAGTCGTGCCAAAGACACGAAAAATAAGACCTAGCATCAGATGAAATGACAAATCAGTTCGAGCTCACTTCATCTATCTTTTTACGTTGAGATTTTTACTGAATGATCTGGCTGATAAAAACAAACGAGTGTCGCGTAGGTACCAAAGTATTATGTAGGTATATTCGTATAGCTGTAATCTCACCCAATATTTATTTCACGCCTACAGCCTTCCAACATTGGCCCGCGACTCGGAGAGCAAACAAGCCTCTCTCATATTACTTCGATAACAATAATATCCTATGGCACACGTTACCAAGACGAATCGACGCCTCATTTGTCAAAATCTGTCCAGTAGTTTCTGAACTTCGAGAGCACTTATGGTCTGTTCCAAAAGTATCAGACGAAAGTGTAAACAAACCCTCTTCAGGTTAACTTCTTTCGCAATAACTAACTAACGGGTCACTCAGCTGTATATTAAAGGTTTCAACTTTACGTCTCATCACTTTTACAACAATTATTGTTTGAATAATAATAATAATATTAAGTTGTAATTGAAAAATCATCGACGAAAATTGCGATAGCTGATCCTCAATTGTCAATCGATAAACATCTCTAAAGATGTACAGTAAATTACAATTTCAATTTGGAAAATAAATATGTTATGTTAGCACTAGAATATTGCTTTTTTAGGGTTCCGTACCCAAAGGGTATAAACGGAACCCTATTACTAAGACTTCGCTGTCTGTGCGTCTGGCCGTCTGTCCGTCTGTCCGTCTGTCCGTCTGTACGTCTGTCCGTCTGTACGTCTGTGCGTCTGTCTGTCACCAGGCTGTATCTCAAGAACCGCGATAGCTAGACTGTTGAAATTTTCACAAAGTATGTATTTCTGTTGCCGCTATAACAACAAATACTAAAAACAAAATAAAATAAAAATTTAAGGGGGGCTCCCATACAACAAACGCGATTTTTTTGCCCTTTTTTGCTCGATATCAAAAATGGCAACAGGTAGGTACTTGAAATATTCACAAAATACTCAGTTGTATTTTAACTTTAATAATAAATAATAAAATTAAAATAAAATAAATATTTAAGGGGGGCTCCCATACAACAAACATGTTTTTTCGGCGTTTTTGCCTTGTGGTACGGAACCCTTCGTGTGCGATTCCGACTCGCACTTGGCCAGTTTTATTTATTTCTTATTATTGTAAAGTAAATCTAAGAGGTGTGTTGCAGTGATAATTTTTCACTTTAACCAGCTTTGTTTTGTAAACAACTAAAATTAAATGAACTAGCAAAACTTCAACACGTCTGTCGAGTTTCGTTAGCTAATTTAATTTGACCCCCTATAAAATTCTATAGTCTGAAATCACTAATCCGTCTTGAGAAAGTGTGGTGATTAATGCTCATGCCTTCTTTAAATGAGAAGAGTGCTTTGCCCTGTTGTGGGACTATAATAAACTGGTATTACTATCACTATTTTATATTCTATTAGCAGCGACCCGCGTTTTCACCCGCGTATGTTGCGATCCGTGAGAATATCGAGATAAAACCTATCCTATGTCCTTTCCAAGGACTCAAACTATCTCTATACCAAATATCATCTAATCGGTACAGCGGTTTAAGCAGACAGACACACTTTCGCATTTATAATATTAAAAATTACAAATTTAATTTATTAATTTATATATTTTTTTTTACTTATGGATTTTCTAGTCTAAAAAAATAATAAACTTTAAAATCAAACAGTAGATCTGAAAACAGTGAAAGAACTTAACTCAGCTGCAGTTTACAAGAAACAGTAGAACTTGAAACGTTTCCACAGAGCTCCCAGCAAGTGTTACTGACGGTAAAAACTTATTTTTATTTCAACCGAGAACAAAACGTATAATTTACGGCTAACGAGCGCCGGTTTCTTCGTCAGTGTCGAAGTATTACGTATGTTTATGTTGGCCTTAAATAGCACCTAAAGAAAATTAAGGTGCTTGTGTTATGTATTCTGTATTGTGTCCTTTTTCTCCATGACGCCCATAAATTACGGGTTTGTAGCTATAAAGCGATCGAGCGTAACATAGCGTAATTTACGCCGCTCAAAGTGAATCACAGAAATTACGTCACTTAACATAGTCTATGTATATAAAATTACTTGTTAACATTTTACGAACATCGTCTACTTTTACAATGTTTGTAAATATGTGAGCACCATGTATTTATAACTAAATTTATCTGTAGTTGCTTAATTATTCATTCGATAAGCCATTCTGGTATAGTAATTTTTAACCCCCGACGCAAAAACGACGGGGTGTTATAAGTTTGACGTGTCTGTGTGTGTGTCTGTCTGTGGCATCGTAGCTCCCGAACGGATGAACCGATTTTAATTTTGTTTTTTTTGTTTGAAAGGTGAATTAGTTGGGAGTGTTCTTAGCTATGTCTGATGAAAATTGGTCCAAGATGGCCGCCGCCACAAAATGGCGGACTACATATTTTTTCAAAAACTCCCTTAATATGGGTATCAAATGAAAGGGCTTGAATAGTAGAATACTACACACTATGATAAATTTCAAATCCAAGATGGCCGCTACCACAAAGTGGCGAATAACATTTTTTTTCACATCTTCTCAATAGGAGCAACGCAAGAAAATAAAAGAAATGAAATACAAAAATTAGGGAGTCCCTACAAAAAGCATGAAATATAAAATTAAATTAAAAATTTAAAAATAATTGGAAAAGGATCAAATAATTTTAAAACCCCCAACTTAAAGAATCTAGGTAACGAGACTAAAACAGATAAATTCATATGGAAGTCGGGGGACCGTTCTAAGGAACACCTTCTATTCTAAGAGGTCCCCCGACTGCCATATGAATTTATCTGTTTTAGTCTCGTTACCTAGATTCTTTAAGTTGGGGGTTTTAAAATTATTTGATCCTTTTCCAATTATTACATTTGATTTTATTATTTTTTTGTGTCGGGGGTTTTTAAATTTTTAAATTTTATTCTAGGTGCATCGTCTTCACATATAATTACATTATAATTAATGTATATATCGGAGCAGGTAGGTTTTGTGTGTATCAGGCATATTTTAATTACTGTGGGCGTACTGTGGGTAGTGTTGGTTATTGGGAGATATAAAAACGGTTTGCAGTTCAAATCAGATTATAATTTCATGAACAATTAATCACACTAGCAAATCACACATTATAGGTATATCACAACTAGATACACAGTAAAATAATTATGTGTAGTAACAAAGTAATTGCGAATAAATCGTAGGATCGATTACTGTTCGTATAGTAACAGAGCCACCCAAATATAGCGCATTTAAAATACAGGTTTATGGCTGGACTTTAGTTAACCTTTAGTAACCATTTGTAAGGGACAACTAGTATTAAATCTATTTTTAGGGTTCCGTACGTCAAAAGGAAAAAGGAAACCCTTATAAGATCACTTCGTTGTCCGTCTGTCAAGACCCTTTTTCTCAAGACTGCGTGGAGTTATCAAGTTGAAATTAATATCAAATACTCGGCTGCAAATCCTTGAAGCAGTGAAAATGCAATGTAATGAAACTTCTTAGTCAACGCAATCAAAAGATACCGTTTATGTTCCGTCTAATTATTTTGACACTCGCAAGGGAATCAAAACCTATAGGGTACCTACTTCTCGTTGACCGTTCGTCCGTTGAATCAAGAAATTTGGCAAAGAGCAATGTCTTTTTACTACATGACATTGCTTTTTGCCAAATTATAGGAAAAAATCCGAAAACTGTACATTTGTAGTTACATTACAAAAAAATAATAATTTTGAAACTAGGTATTTACATACCTACATATTTGTCCGGACCCTCGATGCGCGAGTCCGACTTTCACTTGACCGGTTTTTTGTTATTTTTGATGACAATAATGCCTTTCAAGTGCCTATTTGAATAAAAATAGATTTGGCTTTGACACACCCATGGTATGCGCTACGATCCGCGCAACATTTGTGGACTAAAATTCAAATGAACCATCATGACTCATTTTGATGCGTGCTCTCTTTCAGCAGTCTTCCGCTCATTTAGCCCCCATATGCAAATTTAGAGGGTCAATTCTCGTAACTTTGAGAACGTTCACAGTCTGATCTCAGTCTCACCCCGCGTTCCGAATTGAGTCAAAAGCGATTATATCGCGAATCCGACCAAATTTAATAGTCACAAAATATAAGGACTATTGAGTACTATTTGTGACGTTGCGCGTTGGTCGGATTCGCGATATAATCGCTTTTGACGCAATTCGGAAAGCGGGGTCAATCTGTCAAAAGTACCTCTAATTCCCCTACATTTTTGGCCAGATTTTGACATTTGTTTGTGGCCGAGATGAGACTGCGACTAGATTTTGGACGTTTTAAATTACGAGAAATAGCCTTCTGATGTTAAACAAGTTGACTAAAAACTTCCATAAGTACGCTAAAGTGGAAATTTAGTTGGTTCAATACGTTGCTTCAAAATCGATTAAATCGATACAATAGCAGCTGAATGCGGGTAATTCCGCCGGCGAATGTAAGCGCATAATATATCAGATTGCTGGCCGGGAATCGATAAATAGATATGTAACAGGCATGGACTTGGGAATAATCTGATCCAGCTAGCCCCTTGCTGTCCTCTCCCAGCGACGCCCTAAGCCGAGGTTCGTACCCCACAGGGGGTGCCCTTAGCGTGTAGTCGCTTAGTTTTTAAGTTTTTTAAGCTTTGGCTTGAGGCCTTATTTATTAAGGGACAAGCAAGTCCGTTTAAGCAGATGACCACCTCTTAAGTTGAATTGCGAGATGACAATCCCAAAATGAAAAAGAAAACACTTACTTGGGATAGGACATTACCCCATTTAAAATACCCCAATCCCTTGTTCTTAAAATACCCCAATCCTTTGTTAGTGCGTAGTTGCGTAGTGTGGGTCGCCCCTCAGCTAGATGGACCGACGACCTTAACCTTTTGAATGTCTTAAGTTACACAGTTCGACATAAGTAATTGTCTTTCTATTGTGTCTCTAATTACGGCATTCGATGAGTTAAAAAGGTGGCTGGGACGGCCTGGAAGGCGGAGGACAGAGTGTTGTGGAGCAGCCTGGGAAAGGCCTATGTCCAGCACTGAACTGCGATAGGCTGAGTTGATTGAATCACTGGTTATAGTCATGTGATATTTTTATCAAGATGTCAGAAGTAAGATAAGTGATAAGTGGCGTAATATTTTATCACCTAGGTAAAAAGTGTGTTACCCAATAGGGGTACAGAAGTAGGTCAGAACCTACTCCGGTACATTGCGTAACACACTTTTTATCACAATCCGAAGGATTTTGGAGGAAATTCCTTCCCCATAGTTTTTTTTTTAAATTTGAAATGGGTTTGCTCTTGACTCTAGTCTAGGTCAGAGGTGACAGAGACAAAGTCGACGATGGAGTGAGCTTACCCAGAAGAAGCCTGTTCACTCTTGCTTTGAAGAGATTTGGGTTGTATGCGCTCGGAAACACAGACGCAGGTAAAGAGTTCCACTCTTTTGCTGTGCGCATTATAAAAGACTTTTGAAAACGCTTAGTACGAATTGGTGGAATAACCACTAGGCAGGGATGGTAACTTGCAGTGCTTCATTCGTTTGAAAAATTCGTCTGCTCAACAACGAAAATAACACCATGAATGTTGTTAACTGTCAAAATAAAAGTCATTGCAATTATAGTAAGTGTACGCAATTACCCCGCGGGTTTATTAATAAGGGGTAAAAGTATAAAACTATCTCTTAAAGTTTGTCTCCAAGTCCGACCCTGAAGTTAGTGGAAAACGTTCATGGCAGATGGCTAGGGCCGCCAGTGGCATCATTTCCGGTGCCGGGAGCACCCAGACGCGCCCCGGTATTACTACGGTTACTGCCTTGATGTGGAATGTAAGATAGACTAGCCGTCCCTGCTTCGCGCGATTTTTACAACTTGACAAAACATCAATATTTTTATGTAAAATCAGTATAGTATTGACGTGGAGTTGCGGACAGCAGCCCGTATTACCTATTAACTATATAATTTTAATTATTAATAATAATACACATAAACCATCCGAGATGATTACAAAATAATACAAATGAACCTTCCTGAGATGGTGTTAAAATATATATAGGTAAATAAATAAAGTCGAGCTTTTTCTAAATTGCCATCCATACTTAGTATTATCAATGCGAAAGTAACCTTTACCTTTTCACACCTAAACCGCTGAATAGCTTGGAACCGGGAGAACTTGTATATTTGTATAAAAAAATGATGAAATAGAAAATATGTGCTGTAATATCAACCGCCGAGTACTGTTAACAGGTGAATGGTTTGTTTGGGTTTAAAGCGAAAAATAAAACATATATTTGCATAATAACTGGAACCTGGAACCTGGATCATTCATCCTTCAGGCGGCCGTGGTGATGCAGTTTTCTCTATTTTCCAAATTTTAACATTATTATTCCAGTGAAACTTGTTTATCTCTCTGATAATGTATGTCTACCTGAATTTTTACGTTTCATACATTTCACACCTGGAAACATTTTTATACTTGGTCTGTGTTTTGTTATAACTTATATAGAAAGAAAATAAATGTATTTGACCCAGGACACAATATGCACATAAAAACAAGAAAAGAGTTATTTGTAATACCAGCCTATTATTGTCAAACTGCAGGGCAAAGGCCTCTTCTCACCACTCTTGCTGAAGACGGGGTTGGCGATTTTAGACTTATTTCCTACTTCTTACTAATGTTATAAACGCGACAGTTTGTAAGAATGGATGGATGTTTGCTACTCTTTCACGCAATAACTACTGAACGGATTTGGATAAAGTTTGGCACACAGATAGTTTATAACCAGGATTAACAAATAGAATAATTTTTATATCAAGATTCAAACGGGATCGAAACTTATGTGGGTGAAACCGCGGGGCGCAGCTAGTTAACTGTAAGTCCAGGTTTCCTCACGATGTTTTCCTTCACCGATGTCAATAATGTCCAAGATAACCTCAGAAAATTCATATAAATTGAAAAGTCATATTTATTTGTAGTTATTTATTTCCACAAAAAGTCAGGCGTCTCCATTTCCTGCCGTTTCAGTCCATTAACCTTTTAACCGCTTGTGTCGCATTTATGCGACACATATTTCCGTGCCCCTACCGCTCGTGTGACTTGACTTGAAATTATTTTCCTAACAACAACTTACCATACCCCGTCCTAAGTACCGAGTGGCAGCGCTAAGATTTAGGTGAACACACGCAAGTAGCACTCACTGTTATCGTACTTACGATCTTTTACATGTCAGTGCATATTTCAGATGTTCGGAATAAAAGACGTTCAAACAAAAATGTATATGTCGTGATTGTGATATACATAAACAACACTCCTGTTTTCATTTCTGTTTTGTTTTTGTTTTCACCTGTTAGGCATAATTTGTACCTCATTCATCATTTCAGCAGTCGTAGGTTCGAACCCAGGTAGGCACGTTCATCATTATTTCAGCCGAAAGACGTCCACTGCTGGACATAGGCCTCCAAGCAGCTCCACTTCGACCGGTTCTGTGCTTCTCGCATCCAAGGGTTCCTGCGGCCTTCACAAGGTCGTCGGTCCACCTTGTGGGAGGCCTTCCTATGCTACGTTTTCCGGTACGCGATCGCCACTCCAGAACCTTTCGGCCCCATCGGTCATCTGTTCTGCGAGCAATGTGCCCTGCCCACTGCCACTTAATTTTTCCAATTCTTCGGGCTATGTCGGTTACATCTTCACATACCAAGACTCCTGCGTACCTCGCCGTTGGTCCCGGCTGTCATTATTGGATCTTTGACTGTCGTTACGGGTCGTCAGAAGCCCGAAGGTCTGACAAACAGTTTTACCAAGGGGTATCGTATTATTACCCAGTAACTGGGTTGTGGAGGTTAGATAGGCAGTCGCTCCAGGGGGTTCCCCCACAGAGCTTACTTCCACGCAGTAACCCCCGGGCAACGCCGTGTCTGACCACCGTAACGGAGTGGCAGACCGGCGGCTAAAGAGCTCTGTGACTTGCAGCAATAACAAGCGGACGGCTGCAAGTATGCCGAAAACCAAAGCCAGGCGCGACGCCTCCGGGCGATTTTTAACCTCTGCTCGTCCCTCCCAGGACGAGGATGCAAATGGCCCTTCTCAGGGCCAACTCAGCGGCCCTTCTCAGGGCCAATCCACTGGCCCTTCTAAGGGCCTCGCCGAAGCTGGCCGCACACCATCCGCGGCCAGCTTAGCTAGTCTGCGGGCGGAGTGTTCGGACACCGACGAGTCCGTCATGGACACGTTGGCGGCCGAGAACGACCGCCTCCAGCGGAAGCGGGCCTACCTGAGGCTCGGGTCCGGGGGCTCCTCGGAGTCTGTGGGCAAGTCGAGGAAGAAGCCGAAGTCAAAAAAGGCTTCGACTCCTGCTTCGACCCCTACCCACGATGTGGGCCTAATAGACGCCGAGCGTCAGTTAGGCCTGGCAAGGAGGGAGCAGCTGCAGCAGGACCTTGAGGAGAAGGTCGCTGCCAGGGAGCAGCAGGCGCGGGCCGCCAGGTCGAGGGCTGGCTATGGCACATCCATAGTGCTGTACGCCGACAACTCCCTGGCGGAGCTGGAGCGCATGGCGCTCCAGGACAAGGAGGAGGTACTGGAGGTCGTCTCCAAGTCCTCAAACTTGAAGGGGACCTTCCAGAAGGCCCTCAAATGCCGGGCCATCAGTCTGCACGGCATTGTCCTGGAGCTGGCCAAGCGGACGGCCACGGACGAGACGCGGCAGCTGCAGGCGAAGGTGGATCGCCTGCAGGCGGAGGTCAGCCAGCTACACCAGAAGCTGGCTGAGGCCACGGCCCGGCCTGCTCAACCTGCCCCGGGTCCGGTGGTAGGAGGCTCCTCCTCCTCCCTTTCCAACCTTGAGGATATAATCCGAAAGGTTGTCATGGAGGAGAGGGCCTTCACCAGAGCCTGCTTTGCAGGCATCGAGGACCGGCTCTTGCCGGAACGGCGGCTCCGCCCGCCGCTAGCGGCGGATAAGAGTCCACCACCGAGGGAGCCGGAACCTGCGCCTCTAGCAGGCTCGGCATCGGGTGCGCAGGCCCCGAAGCCCTCCAAGGGCAAAAGCAAGGGCAAGAGGACCAAGGTGGCTCCTCAAACCCCCACCACAAGCGCGGAGGGAGCGTCTGCCACTCCAGCAGCCCCCGAGAACTCGCAGGAGGAAGACGCCCTCCTTCCCTCCACCACCCCGTCCAACCAGTCGTGGACGGAAGTGGTCAGGAGAGGAAAAGGGAAGGGGAGGGAAGAAGTCGGCCCCCAAGCCCGCTGCGACTGCTTCGGCAGCCCAGAAGGCTCCGGTGGGCGGGAGGAAGTTGGTTCCTCCCAAAACTGCGGCGGTCGTGGTGACCATCACCCCGGAGGCCGCGGAGCGGGGTGAAACGTACGAGTCCGTCCTAAGACGGGCTCGTGCTAACGCGGATCCCTCCCGGCTGGGGATCGGCAACATCACGTGCCGCCGCACCCAGGCCGGAGCCCGAATTTTTGAGTTCGGGGGGGAGCAGCGCGGCGCAAACGCGTACCTCTTTGCAACAAAGTTGCAAGAGGTCATCGCAGATGTGGCAACGGTCGCAAGACCAGTCAAGACCGCATCTTTGGAGGTGATCGATATGGACGATTCGGTCACCAAAGAGGATGTGGTGGTGGCCGTTGCCGCTGCGGGAGGCTGCAGCGAAAGCGCTGTGAAGGGGGGAGCCATCAGGCCCGGTCGCCGTGGCTTGGGCGCCATCCGCGTCGAGTGCCCAGTCGCTGCGGCGGCGGCCGCCCTTAAAGCTACCAAGGGACGGCTGCTCGTGGGCTTCAGCTCGGCTGTGGTCCGGCCGCTTGAGGACAAGCCGGCCCGGTGCTTCAAGTGCTTCGCGCCGGGCCACACCCGATCTACGTGTCCTTCCAAGTCCGACTGGGGAGAGTGTTGCTTCCAGCGCGGACAGGAGGGACACAGGAGTGCCACCTGCAGCGCCGCTACGCCACACTGCCCGGCGTGTGCTGCCAGTGGCCGCCCCGCTGGGCACAGGATGGGGGGCAGGAGTTGCCAGCCGCCCACGAGGAAGGGCATAGTGCCGGCGCAGGTTCGCCTTGTCGCCGCCACCGCCGCTGTCGCCGCCGCTGTAACTCCAGCTCCAGCGGCGGCAGCTGAGGAGGGGGGTGCGATGTTGGAATAATGGTTTCCAATCATCGCATCCTCCAGGCGAACATTAACTACTGCAGAGCGGCCCAGGACCTGCTGGTGCAGGCCATGGCTGAGTGGTTGGTGAACGTAGCGGTGGTCGCCGAGCCCTACTCGATCCCCGGCAGTTGGCTGGGTGACGAGGACTGCTTGGTGGCACTAGCGGCGCGGTCCTCCACAGACTCCCCTCCCCTCTCGCTATTAGAGAGGGGACCGGGATACGTGGCCGCCGCGTGGGGAGAGGTAGCCCTCGTGGGCGTCTAATTCTCCCCAAACCGCCCTCTCCAGGACTTCGAGAACTATCTCGGAGTCCTGGCCGCCGTGGTCGGCAGGGCGGCGCCGCGTCAGGTCTCCGTATTGGGAGACCTGAATGCCAAGTCGGTGACCTGGGGCAACCCGGCCACTGACCCTCGCGGGCGGGCAGTGTAGATGTGGGCAGCCTCCTCTGGACTCTCCCTCCTCAACAGAGGAAACGTCCAGACATGCGTGCGGCGGCAGGGTGGCTCGATAGTAGACGTCACTTTTGCCACCCTGCGTTGGCCGCGCGCGTGCTGAACTGGCGGGTGGACCTGGTGGAGACCATGTCGGACCACCGCTACGTGCGGTTCGACATCTCCACCGGTGGCCCCGGAGAGACGCGGCCCCCCTGGGGGCGGTCAGCGTTTCCAAGGTGGGCTCTCACCCGCCTGGACAGGGAGGCGGCGGCGGAGGCGGCGTTTATCCAGGACTGGCTTTCGCCGCCTTCCAATGGCCTGGACGTTGACACCGTGGCGGGACACCTGAGGGAGTCTCTGACCGAGGTGTGCAATTCTAGCATGCCTCGGTCCGGCCGACCGCTGCCCAATCGGGCGGTGTACTGGTGGTCGGTGGAGCTGGAGGGGCTTCGAGCGACGTGCGTGGGGGCCAGAAGGGCCTACGCGCGGAGCAGGCGGCGGCGTCGACGAGACCACGCCCACGAGGACCACCTCTATGAGATGTACATAGAGGCAAAACTGGTCCTCGAGCGGGCCATCCCCGACGCCAGGGACTCGGCGAGAGCGGAGATGCTGGAGGGTCTCGACCGGGATCCCTACGGGAGGCCATACAAGGCGGCGCGCAACAAGCTGCGCCCCTTTGGTCCCCCGGTGGCCGAGACCCTGGAGCCCTCATTCCTGGATGGGGTGGTTCAGTCCCTGTTCCCGTGCAGGGACAACTTCACCCCGCCAGTGATGGACCCTCCGCGGGGGACGTCTCCGCCAGCTGAGGAGGAAGAGGAGGCCCCTCCTTTCACGGAGTCGGAACTCAGCGCGGCGATTGTGCACATCCGCGCCAAGAAGACGGCTCCGGGCCCCGACGGTGTCCCGGCGAGGGTGGTGGCAATTGCCGCCACTCAAATGGAGGAGCGGTTTCGGGACCTCTTTAGCGCATGTCTTGCGTCTGGGAGGTTCCCGAAACCGTGGAAGGAGGGGCAGTTGTGCCTCCTTCGCAAGGAGGGCCGCCCGGCAGACTCCCCCTCGGCATACCGACCCATCGTCCTGCTCGATGAGGTTGGCAAAATGTTCGAGGGGATAATCGCTGCCCGCCTAAAGGGCCACCTACAGAATGTGGGGCCGGACTTGTCGGACGCTCAGTTCGGTTTCCGGGCTGAGCGTTCCACGGTAGACGCGCTGGCCCGCCTTAAGGGCCAGGTGAAGAAGGCGATGGAGGTGGGGGACGGATTGTTGGCGGTGTCATTCGACATAGCCAACGCCTTCAATTCTGTTCCCCACAGCACCATCCTAGAGGCGCTCCGATTCCACGGGGTGCCTCCATACATGCGGCGTCTACTGGCCAGCTACCTGGAGGATCGGGCGATCGTCCTCGTGAACAGGGCTGGCCAAGTCCGGCGGTACGCAGTCAAGGCCGGCGTTCCGCAGGGGTCAGTCGTGGGACCTCTCCTCTGGAACGTCGGCTACGACTGGCTCTTGCGGGGAACTCTCCTCCGAGGCACGAGTGTCGTCTGCTACGCGGATGACACTCTCCTCACCGCCCGGAGGGAGAGTTTCAGGGAGGCGGCCAACTTGGCCTCGGCGGGCGGATCCTTGGTCGCAGGGAGGATCCGCCGCCTAGGATTGACGGTGGCGCTGCACAAGACCGAGGCCGTGTTCTTCCACGGGCCTCGGCAGCGCCAACCACCAGACGCCCACATTTTTGTGGAGGGCGTCCGAATTGGGGTGGGGTTGGCTTGTTCTCGACAGCAGGTGGCGTTTCGGCCCGCATTTTAGCGGGCTGTCGTCGCGCCTGCTGAAGACTGCGGGCGCCCTCTCATGGTTGCTCCCCAACTTGGGGGGGCCCAGCGCGCGATGCCGGCAACTTTACGCCGGCATCTTGAGGAGTATGGCCCTTTACGGGGCCCCCATTTGGGAGGACTCCCTCAAAAGTAGGGAGAACGCCGCCGCATTGCGGGCCCCCCAAAGGGCCATAGCCCAGCGGGTGGCGAGGGCCTACCGCACGGTCGGCTTCTCCGCGGCATGTGCTCTGGCCGGCACCCCGCCTTGGGAGCTCGAGGCGTGGGTGCTCGCCAGAGTATATGAATGGACGGCGGGGCGGAGGGCGAGAGGAGAACGCCCAGCCCCGGAAGAGCGGGAGGCCGTCCGGCGGGAGGCGAAGGACGCCATTGTCGTCCACTGGACGCGGGACCTCGCCGCCGCAGCCTTCGGCCGCCGAACCCTCGACGCGATTGGGCCGGTCCTGCGAGACTGGCTCGAGCGGTCGCACGGGTTCCTCTCCTTCCGTCTGGTGCAGGTGCTGTCCGGGCACGGTTGCTTCGGATCGTACCTGCACCGTATCGGGCGGGAGGAGACGCCGTCGTGTCACGACTGTGGCGCGGCGGAGGACACGGCGCAGCACACTCTCGAGGTGTGCCCGTCGTGGTCCGAGCCGCGCCGCAGTCTCACCGCGGCGATCGGAATGGACCTCTCGCTAACCGGCTTGGTCAACGCCATGCTGGGGGATGAGGGGTCCTGGGCGGCAGTCGCCTCCTTCTGCGAACACGTCATGTCCCAGAAGGAGGCGGCGGAGCGCACGCGGGAGGAAGACCCTCTCGCGGCGCCGCTCCGAAGGCGGAGGAGGGGTCGAAGAAGACGTCAGTATGACAGTCATCTCCGACTCCTCCCAGGTGGAAGCCAGCAGGCGACGGGTGCGGGGGCACCCTCGCCTGTATTGCACAGGCTTCCACGAGTGCCGGACGGGAATGGCCAGGTGTTCCCGGCCATTCCCGTAGCCCCCCAGCCGGGGGGACATGCGGGGCCCGCCAGATAGGCGGGCATGCGCCGGGGGGGTTGTGGACGCAAAGGCTGAGCCGGATTCCCATGACCCCCCCATCAAGGCGATGAGGGAACACCGCTGAGTTTTAGTGGGTATACTGCCACTCTGGCAGGGAGTCCCACATACTCCGCCTCGTCCCCCGACGAGCGGAGATGCGTAATGTCATTTCTCAGCGAAAAAAAAAAAAAAAAAGGCAGTCGCTCCATGTTAAATACTGGTATTCAGCTGCATCCGGTTAGACGGGAAGCCAACCCTAACATAGTTGGGAAAAGGCTAGGCAGATGATGAGGCAGTGACTTATCACACTAATATTTTAAAGGCGAAAGTTTGTGAGTGTGTGTGTGTTTATATGTTTGTTACTTCTTCACGCTCAAGCGGCTGGACCAATTGTGATAAAATTTTGTATGGCGGTAGCTGACACCCTGGATTAACATATAAGTTACTTTTTATCCCGATATTCCCACGGGATCGACATTTACGCGGGTGAAACCGCGGGGCGCAGCTAGTGATTTAATACAAGGGAGAATGTTATCCATCTGAGTATCAATCATCGAAGCTGACTGCGCTGATTAAACTGAGCCTTTCCACATTGTTGATAAATATGAAAGATATTGGGGAAAATTGGATGTCGCTAAGAAAAGATAAGTACCTACTTACTTTGTTAAAAAGGTTAAAATGTAATAAATGCACAGGGATAAGGTTAATAATATATTTTATTATTAAAGATAGATACATAATTATAATCTAAACTCCTTACTAACAAACGTATTATATCAGATGAATAGTTACACATCTATTTCTCTCTTTCAGTCGTCAGTAATTTGACTTTTGAAAGAAGTAGACAAAGCGTTGTGTAACTATACAGACGCTATACAACGTTTATTAGTAAGGTTTAACAGTATAGCGAATCTGTTTTTTTATTTATAATAATAAACAAATGACTATAGTTTGATTGCAAAATCTTCTAAAACATTTTAAAATACATATGAATATTTAATACCATGTCATTAAAAATGTGATAAATTAGATAGATAGAGGCAAGATTTATTACTTTCATTTAGTCTCCTTTACTTTGTTACATTACTTTCTTATTCGTCCATCTCATTTCAACTGACCTCTATGGTGTCTGTAGAAAACATCCCAGAAAGCCATTCTGTCCTGGAAGGGTCTACCTTCAAGGGTCAATTCGGAGTCTAGACTTAGGTAGGGCTGAGTGGTCCTCGTGATAGGCTGCCATTTCACAGGAAGCAGCTCCGATGTGTCGGGGGTCGGGTCTCTGAGAAGAAAATAAGTTTTTAATTTAATCAATTCAAAAACTCAAATTCAACGCATTTATTTCAATTAAACCATGTACAGTCACTTTTGAATTGTCAAAATTAAACAGTCGGTCAGTTAGTCATAAAAGTTGAAGATAGTTGCCCATTCCAAAACGTAGATCTGTATGGTGAAGAACGGGCAAGAAACTCCATGGACACTCTTTTAAATCAAGATATTACAAAATCCTGGGTACATTATTCTTGTTGCTTCTATATGTGAGAACAATGTAAAAAAAAACACAAATTAAGAAACAATTCAAATGTAAGATCAATAATAACTTTAAATATTTTGCATGAATCATTGATTTAAATAAAAAAATAAAAAAGTGGCACCGGTAACAAAAAACTTGTGTGGAAACCGGTTAGATATAATTGATACGAATTAGTGAGGATAATGTCGTGAGGAAGTTATTGAGAATTAATGTGGAGTAGGGGAAGACCAAAAAAACGATGGGTGGACTGGACTGTGTGAAAGATGATATGGCTGGAAAGGAGATGAAACCTGAGGTGAAGAGACTATTAGAATAGAAAACTTTTATTTCAGACGGGAGTCGATAGGGTTAGTAATTATTTTACTTAACTTCTAGTGTTACTAGGTTACAGACACAATAAATAAAATAAAAATAAGCAAATAAATAAATAATATAAAAATAAAAAAAATAAAATAATATAAAAATAAATAAATAAATACAATTAAAATTCAGCGTGAACGTGTGTGAGCTAATAGAGAAGTATGAAAAAAAAGACGACATGCTGCGCCGACCAAATATAAATTGAGATAAGGGCAAGAATCATCATCAAAAAACAGAATCATTGAATTAATTAATATTTAATATACTTTGCAATGGACAATCATGTTGGCCTTCCTAGCAATCGATATATTCTACTTATCACGAATGCAAGTGGCAATGTGTTTTACACTAAGGCGCTTTGCAGATGGAGCAACTATTGCAGCACCTGGCAACTGGCACTGTTTACATACATCTCGGGCTATTTGCTTGTAGCACTGGCAACTTTTAAAGGAAAATTTAAAAAAGTTAATAGTTGCCTCAACTAAAGTTGCTCCGTCTGCAAAGCGCCTTAAGAAAACATCATTGCGTAAAAAGGAACTAGAAGAGTTATCTCACTTATAAAAAAAAGTAAAGACATTGTTTTTAAAATCGTTTCATATCTCGAGAGACTATTGCGGAGTCATAGTAATTCTCGTCGGTTGAATCAGATGAATAAAAAATGTAAGATGAAATTTGTTTTGCATTAATTGTAAAATTAGGCCTTTTCACATTGGGTTATTTGAATGTAATATCTACTTAAAAATACGATTTTGTTTTGTCCTTGAGGAGTCTCATGTTCTAGTAGCTAAAAGTGTACTCTGTACACAGAGTACACATATAAGTATATGCATACATTTAGTTACTAAGGATAAGAGACATTGCCAACTTACAACATAGGTACTGTTTATTTATGAACGTTATGATTTTGCTATGATTATGTAAAGATGCTACTCACCCGTACTTAGCGAAGTTAGTCCAAAGAGTCGTTATCCTGTCAATCATGAGCTGATCTTCGGGAGTGATAGCTTGTCCACTGAATATATCATTCTCAAATAAGTATCCAAGTTCGTCAGCATGAATAGCTCCCGTAGAATTCAAGTTCAATTCTACCTTCAGTAAATTTCTGCCACCGCTATATGAGAAAACATATCGGTAAACGGTTCTAGCACCAATACCTAAAAATCTTTCAGCCATTCTTTGTGTTGGGTGGTTGAATACAAAATCTGAAGCAAAGTCTGTGATCTCATCTTTTACGTTTTCACTTGTATCCTCATCTCCAATATAAAAGTGTCTGACG
Organism: Mesoligia furuncula; assembly: GCA_916614155.1. Lineage (NCBI taxonomy): Eukaryota > Metazoa > Arthropoda > Insecta > Lepidoptera > Noctuidae > Mesoligia > Mesoligia furuncula. Next base: position 28,229,085 of record OU744797.1, read on the forward strand.
TCAACTAAAGCATCCTCTAAATTGTCACCTAAATCAAATGCAAGGCTTACCATATCAAAATTATAGTTTGAAAAGAAATCTGAATCGGCATTTCCATACAAGAAGGGCAGTTCATTATCTGTGTGCCCAATAATGATTGGTGTATTCCTTACTTTAGTGGAAATTATATTCCTAGGTTCCTCCGTAATAAAAGCTTCAACGCCGTCTATTTCCTTTTCAATACAGGGAAATAGGGTAGATATCTCGGTGCCACCAACATAGGTTTTTTTTAAATCGTAAGCTAGCTGGGCTAAGGTATGTGCATCAATAGATGCAAGATAATCAAGAGCTTCTAGCGTATTTTCAGTATTGAAGTCTAAAGCTTCTGCCAGTTCCAAGGGTACCGCGTTGTTAGAGTCTACTAGCAACAACGGACTTAAAGCAGGACCGCTCTGAATGATTGCTTTCTGGAATAAGCTTTCATACGAAGACAACAAGTGGAGGTTCACGGACATGCCACCAGCACTTTCACCGAACACAGTAATTTGTCTCGCATCTCCCCCGAAAGCCTCGATATTCTCATTGATCCACCTGAGAGCTAACACTTGATCTTTGAGTCCTTGATTTCCTGGTACTTCTGGAATATCTAGGCACATAAAGCCGTAAATACCGAGCCTATAATTTATTGCTACTACAATGACGTCATTGCTCAACAAAGAATTTGGAGTACCTACGCCACTAGCGCTGCCAGTAACGAAAGAGCCTCCATGTATCCATACCATTACTGGTAAGCGGTTGTGTGAGTCAGCTGTACTTGGCACATAGACGTCCACAGTGAGGCAGTCAATGGTTCCAGAGACGATATTGTTCTCTACTTGAGGGCACGCCTTTGACTCGTATGCTTCGAAGATGCCGTCAAAGCCAAGATGCGGGACTGCCGGCTGCGAATTAAATAGTAATTTAATTTATAAGATCGCGTGACGTTGGTCTTTGGATTGTGCCTATTGTTTTGAAAAGTCCATATTCATGCTCAAAACTTTTCTCATTCAGTCCTCCGCATCAAATGACCATACCATGACAATCGCTTTCGACACAACGTCTCGGCCACCGGCGAGTGCCACAATCAGACTTCCTTTTACATAATTATGTAGGTACACCAAAATCTTACCCCGAAAGGATTGTTCTTATCCACCACCGCATACGGCACACCCAAGAACTTCGCGTGGCCATGTTCAGACCCAAGACCCCGGATCAAACCTCCCTTCGTAGAGACGAGTGGGTCTAACCTGGACAGACCTTGGACCAGACCACACACAGACACTAATAGAATTAAAGGCCACATGTCCGATCTTTGAGACATTTTTGCAGTGACTAAGGTGACTTATCTCGAAACTCGTGTCGAAATATGGAGATAAAAGATAAGACAGCATCTTACTGATATTGATAACTGATACGAAAACTATTGATGATAAGTGCGAGTCGGACTCGCACACGAAGGGTTCCGTAGCACAAGGCAAAAACGCCGAAAAAAACACGTTTGTTGTATGGGAGCTCCCTTAAATATTTATTTTATTTTGTTTTTAGTATTTGTTGTTATAGCGGCAACAGAAATACATAATTTTCGGTTCTTGAGATACTGCCTGGTGACAGACAGACGGACGGACGGACAGACAGCGAAGTAACAAAAAACAACCGACTTCAAAAAATAAACACTGCAAAGTGAAAAATAACTTTAATTTCGGAAGTCGGTGTCAAAAAACGAAAATGCGGAACTTCCGAAATTAAAGTTATTTTTCACTTTGCAGGGTTTATATTTTGAAATCGGTAATTGTTTTTTTTTTGTAAAAACGTTTTTATTAAAAAAAAGTTTTTTCAACTAGCCTTTGCCCGCAACTTCTTTCGGCTCTAGACAGGTAGAGGTGGAAGGGAGGCCTTTACCAGCAGTGGGAAAATATGGATTAATAATGACTTACTAAAAAAGACTTGGAGAGCGACCAAATTCAAAAATAGAAAGAAGAAGAAAGAAAAGAAAAAGTATTTATTGCAACTCGTACAGGAAGATCACAAACTAAACTAAACACATTAAAATAAAAAATAAAAACCAAGTTATATAAAAAAAAATGAAAATGAAACATGAAGTCCTATACGAGGCCAAAAGGCTCCTATCTCAGCATGATGCTGTGACATTTAAAAAAATAAATGTCTCAGCGCTGGTATTCTGATAGGGCCCGTTGTGATGTCACGGGCAGTTACAGAAACATAAATAAATAACGTAAGTAAAATATTAGCAAATAACAAAATAAAATAAATAAATTTTATAATCTGCGCCAGACGTAACCTTATTACTTGTCTATGCCTTGAGCGCTAGAGGCACTTTGGTGTGTCTGTGGCATAGCTGTGACAAATAAAAGGTCAAATTAAATTAGCTAGCAAACTACTGCGCAGATGTGATGGTCATTTCTCAATTCTTTCAAACCAGGAACTTGAAAACGAAATGAATTTCGTGCCGTTACCACTAATGTTATCGTATAACGTTCCAAAATTTGGAACGACACTAAAACCTAAAAATATCAATAACGCTACAAAAAAAAAAGTTATAGAATATCATTTTCGTAGAATAATATTATAAGTAACGTTATTGGTATCAGTAACATTAAGCTTATCCGCTTGTGAAACGTTACAGATTCATTTGTAACGTTTTCCCGCTGACTACCGCTCTGTCGTCGCCCGATCGCCCCAGCACAAGCCACCGCTGTATTCGCTCGAGAGAATCGAAATGAATAACGCTATTATATCGTTATACTAATAACGATATATTGTTAATGTTGTTAGTGAACAGTTTAAGATTTCGTTCCGTTTGTCAGTAGCGTTATAGCCAAGGAATTCATTTTGTTACGATCCTGGTGGGACGGTACAAATTATTGGTACCGGAACTATGGGTAACGTTAGTTTGAGTAAACTCAAACCATTTATTTCAATTAAACCGTTTACAGGCACTTTTGAATTGGCAAGAAGTCGGTCAGTCAGAAAATATGACGCTAGTTGCCCATTCTAAAGCGTAGGTACCTATGGAGAAGAACGGGCAAGGAACTCCGTGGACACTTTTATAAATTATATTTTTACAAAAATATTAGTTACATCATTAATGTTGAATTTATGTGAGAACGATGTAAAAACGAGAACGAAGTAATGTTTCAAGTCTCAAGTAAACTTAGCTAGTAAACTAGTAAACTAGCATAGCTTATTTGCACTACAAACAAGCTATGTTTAGTATCTCTCTGAGGGATAGAATCCGCATCGAGGTGATCCGGAAACGAACCTAAGTTGTCGACATAGCTCACAGAATAAGGAAGCTAAAGTGGCATTGGGCCGGCCATATTAGCCGTAAAACCGACCGTTGTTGGCATAGTCGTGTTCTTGTGTGGAGACCGCAAATCGACAAACGTAAGTCAGGACGCCCTCAGGCGAGGTGGAGCGACGGTCTTCGCAGGGTGGCTGGTAGCAGCTGAATAAGAGATGAGATTATGATGATCCCCTGAATCCCCCTCCACCCCCCCCCCCTCTAGATCCCCTGTTTGTTATTGTTTTGTTTTAATCTCTGTCTATAATCATTCCCGGTTTGATCAGCTTTTTCTTTTGTGTGCTTTTTTTTTTGTTGTTATTCCTGAAGGATCGTCAGCAACAAAAATAAGTACAAGGTTAATTGAAATATAAGTTGCCGAGAATCGAGCTAATTGGCATGCTATAGGAGAGGCCTATGTCCAGCAGTGGACTGCTGTAGGCTGATGATGGTGATGACTACCGTCGGCCATTAACCGCGTAATAGCGTATAGTTACTTGAAATTACCAGTTCATTTATTTTGTTATATTTGCCAGCCTAATATCGACCCATCGCGTCCGCGGAGAGCGCTAGCAAATTGAATTTTATCCTGTATAGTAAACAGACTCACCGTCCATTATACCCGAATAACTTTCCATAAAGAGTACCGAATCTAATCCCGAAATTATTCTCATAACATACCCACCGAACCGAACTTTCCCATTGTGCCGTCAGTATAATATCGTTCGATGGCAAACTTTTCGCATTTATCCAGTCACGCGGCCATAACCACGAGCAGGTATTGAGGAAAATGTTACACGCGCTCGTAGACCAAGATCGGCCATTGAAAAAACTGCGACAGCAAGCATTTTCCACACCGCAGTATTTTATTTTTAGTAATTTTGTCTATGGGAGTATTGCTCACGTTCAAGGTTCTTTAGTCGAGTGGTTAGATGAAGTACATTTGTGCCAAAGGCCGTGTGGTTATATCGGCATTACGAAATAAGTTATCTGTAGTTATAAACAAATGAGACGGCGATGACGCATGCGTAATTTGATACTCGCGTGATGTTATTGTTATTGTATATCAAAACTTTGGAACCACAATGGTATGTATTATATGTCATTCGATTCAGTATGAATGGGGCTATTTTTTAGGTAAATAAAAAAATATGGTCATCGCTTTCGATTTTGAAATAATATTATTTTAATTTTTAATTGTCGTAATGTAAACAAACATTAAAAATAAACAATTATTAAAAAAAATCAAAGTCTCTTAAAGTTAAGGAACAAGTTTTGTTATCTACACTTGTCTATCCACTTGAAGAAACAGCCATTAGTTTAACAGCGGTCCATAGAATTTTTTTCTGTACGAGTCGTGTATAAGTGGCGAGGGCGCTCTGCGGCGCGTCGAAAAAATGTGCTAAAAACATACTTGCGTATAGGAAGGCGTTACCGCGGGGTACTTGCGCGTGAGTGGTTATCGGATAATTTAATTGAATAGAAACTCTCTTTTGTTCTTTGCGTGAAGCCCATAATTTAGTGGGAGCCGTTGAAAGATCGCCGCTTTGAGACAAAGAAATTCTGCAGGTGACGTATATACGGGAGGTTAGTTTCTGATGTTTTTTTTTTGCAATGCAATGTCGCCTATGTCTCTTGGGTTATGGCCTCATTACCCATTGACAGCGATATGGAGGGTTATTTTGCTTCCTGTGTTTTGACACACGGCTACGCCCGCGTGGAGGTCGGAAATTATCCCACGAGAACACAATACCGAGATGGTCATTGTCTACCCATGTGTCAAATTTCATCAAAATCTGTTTGGCCGTTTTAGCATGGAAGCGAAAAACAAACTCACTTTCGCATTTATAATATTATCATCTGCCTAGCCTTTTCCCAACTATGTTGGGGTTGGCTTCCAGTCTTCCAGCTGAATACCGGCGAATCAACAAAAATTAAGAAAGATCAGCGAATGACAGCCGGGACCAACTGCTTAACGTGCTTTCTGAGACTCAAAGGGATCTCGGTATGTAATAGATGCTCACCCATTCACGGACCCTCCGTGTTTCGGAAAGCACTTTAAGCCGTAGGTCCCGGCTGACATTTATAGATCTTTGGCAGTCGTTACGGGTAGTCAGAAGCCCGAAAAGATGACAACCAGTATTACCAAGGGTATCGTATTACCCAGTAACTGGGTTGTGGAGGTAGGATCAGCTGTCGCTCCTTGTGAAATACTGGCTAGATATGCAGCTGCGTCCGGTTAGACTGGAAGCCGACCCCAACATAGTTGAAAAAAGCCTCGGCAATAGTCTAATTTATGATCAGTCATTGTAAGTTCCTTGTTAGCTGCTGTGTATGGTTGCTCGAAGTAAAAACAATTACCTATTGATCGGATAAAATAGCAAAGGATTGTAAACAGATTGAAAACTCAGAAATGGCTGATGAAAAAATAGCATCAAAGCATTTACCGAATACCTTGACATATTCTTTGTTTTATTGCCAGAACTCAAAAATAAACATCTACTGTGAATATACAAAATATTCAGTGAAGCTTTGAGCTTTCACGAAATTTAATAAACTTAAACACATCCGTAGCTTCGTAGCCGCCGTAGCACTCTCGTAGCGCTACGCCGTAGCTCATAAAACCGTAGCCGTCAAGAGAGCAATGCTAAAAGTATCGCTACAAAATTTAAATTAATTCAGAAGATATAATGCTATTCTACATTGTGTATTAAATATGGATGGTATAATATTATATTACCTATGTAGGTATTAATATCCACTTGTATATAATTATGTTTACGTAGGTTCGTTCATATAACAAGTATGGGCTCTCGAAGGCCTTAAAGAACTTGTAGTGTCATTACAGGGTGATAGCCTGTAATTACATCACAGAAGAGCAGAAGTCTCTTCTCATATAAAGAAGAAACGAGCATTGATTGAACTTGCTGACTACGTTATAGCGATTTGAAACTTTATAATGACTGAAATGACTAAGTATATAAATGTCCAACTTCTGTCTGTCTGTCCGTCTGTCAAGACCCTTTTTCTGAGGAACGCGTGGATGTCCAACTTCTTCTTTTCGTGTCGATGGCACTCTTGCTCGCAGTTTTTAAAGTTCCGTGTGTCAAAAGGAAAAACGGAACCCTTATAAGATCACTGTGTTGTCCGTCTGTCTGTCCGTCTGTCAAGACCCTTTTCCTCAGGAACTCGTGGAGTTATCAAGTTGAAATTAATATCAAATACTTTCTCAGGGTTGCAATCCCTTGAAGTTGTGATAACATCAAACTTTAAAGTCAACGCAATCAAAAGATACAATATCAAAAGGCACTCGCAAAGGAATCAAAAACTATATGGTACTTCCCGTTGATCTAGAATCATGAAATTTGGCAAGAAGCAACGTCATGTAGCAAAAGTAAAGGAAAAAATCCGAAAATCGTAAATTTGAAGTACCTATAAATTGTACGGAACCCTCGGTACGCGAGACCGACTCGCACTTGACCGGTTTTCATTATTTAGTCTAAACCCAGTCGGTGGTCACATTAATTGCGGCATTAGTGGCATTATTTAAATAAAATCATTTTCAGCCTGTATAACATCGACACACAAATTGTAACCACGCATTCAGTTCATGGTTCTAGTGTTCGTCGTTTCAGCCGATAGACGTCCACTGCTGGACATAGGCCTCCCCCAAGATCTTGGGGGGGGGTTTGCCATAATCGCCACGCTTGGCAGGCGGGTTGGCGATCGCAGTATGGTATGATGGTGGAATAAATAGAGAACGCTGCTGCCCATTCTCCGGTAAGACCCTTAGTCGCCTTTTACGACACCCACGGGAAGTAAGGGGTGGTGCAATTCTTTAAGTCCGGCACCACACAGACAACTCTATTGGATTAGAATCCAGGAGGATCTACCCATGTGTCAAAAGCAAATGTGCGCTTCGCGGTTTCACCCGCATGTCTCGATCCCGTAGCAGTTCTAGGGTTACCAGCGTTGAAAACCTTCAACGGTTATTAAAAAAAATACTAAATACAGTCAACAAAAAAGATAAGTATGCAGGATCGTCGACTGTAGTTGAAGTTTAGTAAGAAACCGATGGATGTTCTCGAATAAAATTAAATTAAATTAATAGACAGCTTAAGAGACAAACAGCTCATTTATCAAATTAAATTTCAGTCGACAACATCTATCGGTTTCTTACTAAACTTCAACAATATCCGATGATCCTGTATACTTACCTCTTTTGTTGACTGTACATCTAGGTTTTTTGCATTGATATTCTAGAAAAAATCCTTGGAATTGAAGCCTGAAGAATAAACCAGAAAGTCTATCAAGTACCATTTAATTAAAACCAATCTATCATCCACAACTCTGAGAACAAAATCTCGTAAAAAAAATAATCATTATGGATTTTCATCAAATGAAACCGCGTAATCGCTGTCGAATGAAAGAGGGGAGTCCCTCCCCAGTGCCACCCCCGCTAATGGGATAATCACACAAACCGGGATGGTCAATTTTATACAAAATGCAAATGTAGTTTTTCGGAGTAAGTACTTCATTATGACAACGGGTTACTCTATCGTTCTGGGTTGAAATTTTTGCGAACAGAAAATTTGGTTTTATGAGCGATATTGGAGTAGGTTAATTTAAGGTTATGCTAAAAAGTTATAGTTATTAAGGATTTCGGTTTACAAATTATTTAATGACGGTTTACTGCCATCATGATTCCAGTGTAAGAGAGCGACGGAGCTATGCATGACCGGTAGCTCTTTTTCGCACTGAAATCATGATGGCATTAATACTTCGTAATACGGCCCCTGGCAGCCACTGACAGAGATATTCCTAACTAGCTGCGCCCCGCAGTTTCACCCGCATAAGTTTCGATCCCGTAGGAATATCGGGATAAAAAGTAGCCTATATGTTAATCCAGGGAGTCGGCTACCTCCATACAAAATTTTATCAATAATGCTCCATCCCTGAAGAAGTAACAAACATATAAACACACACTCACATATACCTACAAACTTTCGCTTTTTTAATATGTATTATTGTGATGGAAAAACCCAACAACACTTTGCCCGACATGGAAATCGAACCCAGGACCTCATGTCCAGCAGTAACCCTTGAGACCACTCGACCAACATCAAAGCTATTATTTTTGTAAAATAAAAACAGTGGCAATCCAGGAGTGCCGACAGAAGAGAAAACTTTAAAAAGCATAGTAATCACACTAATATTATAAAGGCGAAAGTTTGTGAGTTACTTACTTACGTTACTTCTTCACGCTCAAATGGCTAGACCAATTTTGATAAAATTTGGTATAGATGTAGCTGACACCCTGAATTAACATATATGTTACTTTTTATCCCGATATTCCCACGACATCGAAACTTATGCGGGTGGAACCGCGGGGCGCAACAAGTTTTATAAATGTATGAAGGTCATTCTTCCCAAAGATTGTATATTGAATGTACCGCGCGTTGATGTCTTTATAATGGCCAAAACTTAAAACAGAGGTGTCGGTTACGGTAACAGTGTCCAACGCGCCTAAAGAAGTTTTCACTTCAAAAACTTTATATTATGAGCCATGGCTTGGTTTTTGGTGGCAAGTAACTGGGTTGTGGTGGTCAGGTAGGCTCGTTTCATGTAAAATACTAAATAATAATACCTAAGTATTCAGCTGTATCCGATTAAGTTCATAAGCACACGTATCAAACCGGAAAGGGATCGGCACCGTATCAACTCGAGCAGTTCAGTATTCATTGTACGAAACTCCCTACTGCAACGCACACTAATCGGAATCGTAACGTAATCGCCTCGCCTCGGGACAAGCTCACGAACCGCGGTGCGTTTCGTTACGGCTCGTCGTCCCCGCGCTTTCGTCTCTCCGTACCCCAGCTTACGTCTCTTCGTCCACCATTGCCCCTCTCACCCCTGTGGCCTGCCTGCTGCACGATCAATCAGCGGTCGGCGAGCCGTAAGCGCGACGTCGCCTAGCCTTAGCCGAGTCGATGTATCGGAGCTTCTGATCTGCTTTGGTTACGTGCTTACGTTAGGTAGACGCCTGTTTGACGGCGAGGCGAAAGGCTATACGGTGCCGATCACTTTCCGATTTGATACGTGTCCTTTAGACTCGATGTCGATCCCATCGAAAAGGTCGGGCATATTGGTCGATGTTACCTAAGGCAAAGTTACTTTACAATAATTCCGTTCTGAAAACCGCTCGCCAACAAAAAAATCCTTTTTCATAAACCTTGAAATTGTAACATAAACCAGTCCATCGCGTCGTCAAGAGTACATCAATACATCATTGTCTGTCTGACCCGCCAACGCCATCTATTGGAAGTTGCGTAAAACAACACCAGAGGTCATTAATCACAGCTGTGAACACGGTCACGGACGTCAAATTTTTGCGGTCTTTATTAATTTTGTTATAAAAGTTGGGGGGAAAGAACTTTATTCATTAAGCTATTCTAATTTTTAAGCCTATTTGAATTTAAGCGATGAGATAATATTCGGATTCTAAATTGGAAATTTGAAGTGGAGAACTTGTAAAATTTTACTTTCGCGTTATTTAAGGTGATTCTTTCGACATGGCCCGCAAAATTCAATTATTACTTACGTTTTTTTACAAATTTTGGAATATCGCAGGTTTTCACCTTAAATAATGGTCAAGCAGAGTTTGACAGGTTCTAAATTTCAAATCACAAACCAGCACCCTAAATGCGTAACACACTAAATCACAATCTGAATCATTTTGACAGATATTGCTAATCCATTGCTTCATATGATCGAAAAAATTGTCTGCTCAACAACGAACGCAATTAATGTTGTGGAACTGGCAAAAGGAAAGATTACCCCGCAGGGTCCAAGCTAAAAAACCAAATATCTTACGGATCCCTATTTTTTCTATACATATAATAAAATTGTAGAAAAGTGGTATCTGTACAATGGAAATATATAAAAAAAAAGTAGCAGGGGTTGTTATTATATCGATGCCGAACCCGAAAATGTAATTAATTTGTTTTTTGTCTGTTTGTCTGTTTGTCTGCTGTGTTTGTGCACGCTAATCAGAAACGGCTTATTCGATTTAGATGCGGTTTTCACTAATACATTGTAGTAAGCTTCACTTAACATTTAGTGTTTATTTCATGTCAATCGGTTCATAAATGAAAAAGTTATGTCAATTTAAAGAATCACGGCGAACATTTGTTAAGGTATTCAGTGAACGCGCGTATCCTGGAGAGTATAGGCGAATAGTTGCATTAGTTTGCATATTTTAGAGGGGCCCGTGGCTAAATAATAACAGCCACACAGGTCGATCGATCAGGTTAAGCTACGCTTGCCGCGGTTGGTCTGTGGATGGGTGACCGACCATCTTTACATACCGAGACCCCTCCGTGCCTCGGAAAGCACGTTAAGCCGTTGGTCCCGGCTGTCATTCGTGGATCTTTGACAGTCGTTACGGGTAATCAGAAGCCCGAAAGTCTGACAACCAGTCTTACCAAGGGGTATCATATTACCCAGTAGCTGGGTTGTGGAGGTCAGATAGGCAGTCGATCCATGTAAAATACTGGTATTCAGCTGCATCCGGTTAGACTGGAAGCCGACCCCAACATACTTGGGAAAAGGCTAGGCAGATGATGATGACTGACTGTTTGCATATTTCATTTATTTATTATTTTAGGGTTTGTAGGTTAGGTTCTTTTTCTTCATTTTCTTTAAAATTTTGTAAATAAATATTGTAAGTATTTGGTATAGGTTAGGCGGTTCTTTTCTTGATTTTTGGGTATTTACTTATCTTAATTTTTATTTAGGGTTTGTAAATAAATATTGTAAGCATTTATGATAGGTTAGGCATTTCTTTCCCTGATTTTCGGTATACTTATCTTAATTTGTATTTAGGGTTTGTATATAAATATTATAAATATTATTAAGTAATTTTCTTTATTAAGTATAAGTTCATTAGCTCAGGTTAGTAATTCATTTTTCTAGCAATTCTTTTGTTTTATAAAGTTAGTACGTTTGGTTTACACGTCTTAACACTTATTACTTAAGCCCGGTTTCCACCGCGAGCGGAGCGGACCTTTTAATGACTTCTTTTACCTCGCAACAGAAAACTGCTTACATATGTTTCCACCAACAAAGAGTTGAGCGGAAATGACTCAGCTTGCAAAAAGAGCAAAAATGAGCTCGCTCATTCTTCTGTTTCATTTCTCTTTTGTGGTGGGAATCAGACGACTAACCTCTTTCTTGATGGAAACGCAAACCTATTTCATGAAAACGAAGTCCGCTCCGCTTAGCCATTTCCGGCTCATTACCCTTTCGCGGTGGAAACCGGGCTTTAAACTGTGATAATTTTAGACTGTATAATAATCTGTAAGTATTTATAATTTTGCCTGTGTGGTGCCGGACTTAAAGAATAGCACCACCCTATACTTCCCGTAGGTGTCGTAAAAGGCGACTAAGGGGCGTACCAGAGAATGGGCAGCAGCGTTCTCTATGCATTCCACCACCATACCATACTGCGATCGCCAACCCGCCTGCCAAGCGTGGCGATTATGGCAAACCCCCCCCTTTTGGGGGAGGCCTATGTCCAGCAGTGGACGTCTTTCGGCTGAAATGATGATGATGATGATGATTTACAATTTAATTGTTTACGATAGTACGTGTTTACTAAATAACTGTGTGTTAAGTAGTAAGTACTGTTTTATTGTAAGAATGCCTCGAAGAAGATCCAACCTCTCCTAATGTAGCAGAAATGCTAAAAGGATGAGATTAGTTCGATCACAGGAATCTGAGGAACATCAGGCTAGGTTTCGTGCTTCAGAAACTTCGACAGCAAGAATCTCGACTGAGTTCAAATCGTTCTCGAATGATGACAACTCGAAATAGGGAAAACGGGGAACAACGAAAGGCACGTTTATCTGTCGATCGCGAAGCTCACGCGCTATCGCGTGAGTCTGAGACTTTTGCTGACAGGGAAACCCGCCTGAGCTCTCAGAGAGTACGGACAACAAATGCTCGATCCCAGGAGACACAGGACGAACGGGAAATACGTCTCACTGCCAATCGTGAAGCTCATGCACATCGCGTGAGTCTGAGACTTTCACTGATAGGGAAATTCGTCTGAGTTCTCAGAGGGTTCGGACAGCAAATGCTCGGTCTAATGAAACAGGAAGAATGAGAAATACGTCTCACTGCCGATGTTGAAGCTCAAGCACTATCGGGTGAGTCTAAGACTTTCACTGATAGGGAAATTCGCCTGAGTTCTCAGAGGGTTCGGTCAGCAAATGCCCGGTCTGTAGACGGTATATGTAATTCACCGAAAAGTCACTATTCCACGCGAACGAAGTCGCGGGCACAGCTAGTCTAAAATAAAATATAGCCTATGTTACTCGCAGATAATGTAGCTTTCTAATGGAGAAAGAATTTTTAAAATCGGTTCATTAGTTTTTGAGTTTATCCATTACAAACAAACAAACATACAAACAAACAAAAATACAAAGTCTTCCTTTCTTTTTGGTCAGGTCTAGACAGAGGAACCTCCTAAAAATGCGTGAAGCGTCCAAAAGTACCGCTTTCTGAATCAAGCCCTTAAGGTGAATGCTCCAACCAGCCCGCGAAATTCAAATTTTCTTACGTTTTTTGCAATTTGCAGGCCATTGCTAAGTTGTATGTTGATTAAAATATTATTCGCGGCTATAAGACATATGTAGTTACAGAATTATAATCATCAAAATCATCAGCTCTAAGTTCATAAAGCTGTAGGAATTACTTATTTTTTTTTTTTTTTGTTCTTACACCTTTATGAAGTTGGAGGGTTTTGGTGATTTTGATGATTATAATTCTGTAACTACATACGTCTTACAGCCGAGAATAATATTTTAATCAACATACATCCTAGCACTGGCCTGCAAATTGCAAAAAACGCAAGAAATTTTGAATTTCGCGGGCTGGTTGGAGCATTCCCCTTAATCCAGCTGACCAACGAGAGCATCCTCAGGTGCTGGTCGTGGCACTTGCTATTAGGCCATTGGCTATTATATTTATAGTTAACGCTATTCACCTTGGTTCAATTACTTTTTCTTTTCCTTCTTTTTTAGGGTTCAGTACCCAACACGTAAAAACGGGACCCTATTACTAAGGCTCCACTGTCCGTCTGTCCGTCTGTCACCAGGCTGTATCTCATGAACCGTGATAGCTAGACAGTTAAAATTTTCACAGATGATGTATTTCTGTTGCCGCTATAACAACAAATACTAAAAACAGAATAAAATAAATATTTAGGGGGGGCTCCCATAAAACGAACGTGTTTTTTTTGGCGTTTTTGCCTTGTGGTACGGAACCCTTCATAGGCGAGTCCGACTCGGACTTGGCCAGTTCTTTTGTCCTTCTTTTCTTTATTTCTTGTTTATTTTTTTTTTATTGTATATGCTTTATGTATGTATTTATTATATTATGTAAATGGTACACCACAGACTACCTACAGTATTTGTCTATCCTTCCCCCTTTTAATCCATCCAAAGGTTGTCTTTAAAAGATCGCTCTTAGCGATAAGACCGCCCATTGTGTCACCCTTTGTGCAGTTTACCTATAAATTTATGTCTATAATTTATATGGTGTACATAAAAAAGAGAATTCTATTCTATTCTACCAATTCCCAGGTCGGCCAAAGTGTTATTGAATTTTTCTATCAACAATTTATCAGTAGCAGCCCGGAGTCTGTATATTTGCACGGTTGATGGCAATAGTCCCGCCATCTGACGATATCCGTGGTTACATGAGACTCCTATATAACTGGTGAAATGTTAGTACTTATGCTATAAGTAGAACTCTGCCGAAACCTTTGGGAAGACAGGAGTCATACCTACACCGGTATTCTTCTCGTTATCCGTAAACTTTGTCAAACGCTTCTATAGCTTTTACAAATTAAATCTAACAAAGGAAGTAGTACTTAAAAAGGGCTAATTATTTTCCAGGCAACTAATAACTTAAAGGGCGACTAACTATTTGCTACTAAAAATAACTTGGCAGCGATTGAATATTTTAGCAATAATTATATTAGATGAGCTTCAAAATGCAAGGAATTATAAAAACTAAATAATGGCTGCTACTTTAAGGTAGCGAACATATTAAACAGGGCCAATTGAAATCAGAGGCGAGGTACTATAAATTATGACATGGTGACGAATATTATCAGTGGGATATCAAACATTGTATTATAGGCAACTATAGGCATCTCTGAAGACTCATTCCGAGAAACACACAAGATTGAACTAGAGAATTCAGGATGCAAGAGCGAGCGAAGCGAGCTCGAGACTTGGGGCACCCCGACTCGGACAGGTTAGGTCCGAAGGGGATGACGGGGGCTCAAGTGAGCAAGCAAAGCGAGCGAACGAGCCCCCGTCATCTCCTTCGTGTTAGGTTCCTTTAAACCCTGCAGACAGAAATAGGAGCCCTGCAAAGCGGGGCTCCGTCGACTACGTCTTATTTTTATTAAAGACAATAAGCTAACTTTATATACAACCTCATTATATAATTTAAGAAAGCCCTTTTTCTACTTTTTATCCGCGGTCAAGTTGTCGTCTAACAATAAACTCAGTTGCCACACCAAAAATCACTGCCAATTCAAATTTAAACAAAGCATACAACTCAAAATAAAGCTGTTATTTTATACTTAAAATGCTACTTCACTGGCTACAGTGAAGTAGCATTATTTTTGCATGGAATGCAAAAATAATAGGTTGGCAGCAATGCCAACCTATTATTTTTGCATTCCATGCCAACCTATTATACCATTTTAATTATTTTTAAAACCCTAAATCAGATTAGTTTGTCGCCGCGTTAAATACATGCCCTTAAAAATATACTTTTAAATATACTGGCTTCGTTACAAAGATATTTGTAATTTTATTTAACGAAATTTAATTGAGCTATGCAGTAAGAAAGGGTCTTATCTTATTTTTGACAAGTTTCCCGTCAAATCTTTATAAGCCCGTCAAATCTTATGAATGAAATTACGTCGTTGCCAATTCGGATAAAGAGGCATGCTTAACGGGTGATTTACGTCAAGATGTATGAAAATTAATAAAAAATAAGAATTCATTAACGTGTCCATAAAGAAAAATGCTTATTTCCATGGTCTGAACATCTCATCATCATCATCATTTCAACCGAAAGACGTCCACTGCTGGACATAGACCTCCCCCAAGATCTCGGGGGGGGTTTGCCATAATCGCCACGCTTGGCAGGCGGGTTGGCGATCGCAGTATAGTATGGTGGTGGAATGCATAGAGAACGCTGCTGCCCATTCTCCGGTACGACCATTAGTCGCCTTTTACGACACCCACGCGAAGTATCCACACAGACAGTCTGAACATCTGGTCGAAGTTTATGCATATCGTCCGGAAAACATAAATAAAAAGAAAAAACAAAGAAGAAAATACAAAAAAAAGGAATAAAATAAGTAAACTAGGTATAAAATAATGAATTAATAAAATTTTGTCATTATTTCAACACTAATAAAAATTAAATATTGTTAAGAATTTACTGTCCTACAATTTTATTACCATAAAGTATGCTCATGCTGCCTGCGATACAGGTTTATCCTAGTACAGACATCTAACATTGCACCTTTGTACGTTATTTCTAAGACTTTATGTAAATACTAGCTTTTGCCCGCGGCTTCGCTCGCGTTAAGTATTATTAAAAAAAAACGAATACATTTACATCCTCCATCATCCCTTATTTTATCCCCATGGGGGTTGAATTTATCAAAATCCTTTCTTAGGGGATGCCTACGTCATAGTAGCTATATGCATGCGAAGTCTCAGCCCGATCGGTTTAAAATTGACAAAGTTTCATACAAACTCTCATCCCCTATTTTATCCCCTTGGGGGTAGAATTTATGAAAATCCTCTCTTAGCGAATGCCTACATCAGAACATCTACCTGCATGCCAAATTTCAGCCGGATCCCTCCAGTGGTTTGGGCTGTGGTTGATAGATCACTATGTCAGTCAGTCACCTTTGAGTTTTATATATTTAGATTTTACCAATATTAATGTTTACTGAATATTTTTTTTTTTAATATTAAGTATACCTAGATTAAGTTATTTGTTTGTTGTCTATGTTGTGTGTTTGTTTGTTGTTGTTGTTATTAGTTTGTGCTGTTTTCGGAAGATAAGAAGTCACTTTGGCCACAGCTTTGTCCCTTCTATTATTTGGAAGAAGGATTAGTGAACGTAGTCTGTTGTTATTAAAACCAACTGATAAGAAAGTTGTGTCCTATTACATATTTGCTGGGATATTTAATTGTAACTCTTTCAACTATTAGGCAGATAGGTAACTTTTCTAAAGATCACAAGAAAAAAATCTGGAAAGTCACTAACAATATAGAACGACAACATATTTTTACTATTTTTCTTGTTTTACCAAAACTCGGTACGCTTAGAATTTTGATACCTTATTCAAATGATGAGCTTTTAATTTACAATTTCTCAAAACAATATCTACTACCGATTTCTCCCAGAGTAACCAGGAAAAATAAACAACAAATCATTATTGGAAAAACTCGGTAAGATTATGAGATTATTAACTTAAACAAGAAGATAAGAAAATTGACAGCAAAATAAATTGGAACAGTAAAACTGTGCCACCGGACGCAACGATGCGGAGAGATAGCGTAATGCCCTAAGTTATTTACCCCTACTATTGCATTTATTTATTTATTTTAGTATTTGTGAACCTCATCATTTCAGCCGAAAGACGTCCACTGCTGGACATAGGCCTCCCCCAAGCACCTCCACTTCGACCGATTCTTTGCTTCTCGCATCCAACGGGTTCCTAAGCTGCGGCCTTCACAAGGTTGTCGGACCTCCTTGTAGGAGGCCTTCCAACACTATGTTTTCCGGTACGCGGTCGCCACTCCAGAACCTTTCGGCCCCATCGGCCATCTGTTCTGCGAGCAATGTGCCCCTGCCTACGCACTACTTAGTGTACCTACACACAGTAAAATAGATACAGATACGACATACAGGGTGTAAAAATACACATCACATAGCTATCAATTAGATACGCATTCTGTGCATCAAAATAAGTAACATTGCACAAAAAAAAATGCTAAGAAACGATTTTTGTTTTGGTTTGAAAAGCTGTTTGTGGTAACATCAGTAAAAATTGGATTTTCGACCTTCAATATCTCCGTAACCAGAAGGTTCTCAGGTATGGTCTAGTGCAGACGCCAGCACATCAAGCTACCCGAAACTGTAAAATTTTCCCATTCAACTTTGAACCTTATGCTTTAGCGATAAAGTTGAAAATCTATTAAAGAAATTTGACAGATTGTAGTAGCTTGATGTGCTGGCGTCTGTACAAAAATTGATTACAATGACGGGGAGTACAAGTGACTCTCGGATTTGTTAAGCGTCTTTTTATCCCGTTACCCTACCTAAAATAAAATCAGTATACTACAACAGTTAAAAATGAAACCAAAATATATATAATAAGAAGGTCTATCATGCGGCCATCTCACTTATTTATTTATCAGTATTTTTTTATTTGTTTTTGCAATGTTAATCAATATCACACTATTTATACATACCTATTCGTTACTGTTTTTATGTGACACGAATTTATTTATTTAATTATGCATACACACGTCACGTTGCAGTATAAAACTGATTTACATCCGTCACCTCACACATCAAATCCCATTGAAAACCAGCGTTAGGCAGCAGTTGTCTGGCATTTTTGCTGAACTGGGCCTTTTTGGCGCAGCCGTGAGGCACACTTTCCTGCTAATTTCTTACGGACTTTTTATTTTTATCTTTATTTTTGTTTTTATCTGATGTACGACTATGTATCTATCTGAACTATCTGGTGTATTGTGTCTTTTAGTCTGCGCTAAATAAATGTATTTTCTTTCTATCTAAATTAATTATGTCAAAGTCAAATCATTTATTTCAAATAGGCACATTAAAGGCAGTTTTGAACGTCAAAAATTACAACTAAATAGAATTGATTCTAGTCGCCAATTCCAAAAGGTAGTTTTCGTATGGAGAAGTATGGTCAAGAAACTCCACTATTACTCTTTTAAAATGCTTTACAAGGTCTTGTATACATAATATAATTATATGTGAAGACGATGCACCTAGAATAAAATTAGTCTACCACAAAAGGTAAAAAGAATTAAAAATGAAGCAATGACAGGTAAATCAATTATGTGATAGAAACATGGTGCTCACATATTTACAAAACATTTACAAATATTGTAAAAGTAGACGATTTTCCTAGAGCTTTAACAAGTGTGTGAGTTACTGTAGTCACGGATGATGGATGTAAACATGTGTGATGGAAACATGGTGCTCACATATTTACAAACAATCAAACTTGCAGTCACAAGGTTGCAAGCTCAAGTGGGGTAACCTTATCCTCCGATCCATCAAGATTTTTCATCTCCTTACGTGCTAAAATTCGGTCAAGGATGTTATTTAAATAGGACATGAAGTGTATTATTAAGACAAACACACATTACAGCCGCATCGGGTCGCAGCGCATCGCATTTCAATACTAAAAAACTTGTGCGGTCGGGGGACCCTACCAGGAACGAAGTTCCTTACGCAATACTCGCAAGCACACACACTCATATATAATAGAAAGAGACAGAGAGAGAGAGAATTTATCACGCGTTTTTAATACAGAGCCATTCTAGTACCTATAAGTTTTTCGAAGCTATTATAAAGTTGCCATCTTGGATTTTTGTTTTGACCTCTCTATTGGCTTCAGCACCCTCGAATACCATGAAAACGATACGCATGATCACAAACGATTAAATTTTTACAGCCGCCATTTACTTTTTGACCTGTCTATCGTCTTTAGAACCCACGAGAACCATGAAAACGCACCCAAGTAGAAAAATTTGAAAATTTTCGCAGCGACCATCTTGGATTTTCATTTTGACCTCACAATTGGCTTCAGCAGCCACAAAAACTATGAAAACTATCTCTCTCTATAAGGAGAGAAAGTCGCATGGAGATGGCATAACGCTTTTTTTTGTTAAGTGACGATTTCTACCAGTTTACTTCTACCTTAAACCGCGTAAAAAATTTCGTTCCAAAAAGCGCAGCACATATTTAATTATGTGCGATAGTTCATCAAAATGTGCGCAAGTGATGTTGAAGCCAGACAGAAAGAAATAAAATACAGGAGAGAAGAGAGAAGGAGAGGGATGGAAAAGGAAAGGAGGAAAGGAGGTATAGGAGGATTTCTGCGTTTCGTTGCAACCCGCCCAAATGTGCGTCAGCCTTTAAAATCACTTTGTAATGGGCAAAAAAATCCGGTCAAGGGTCGTCCTTAGAGCGATTTTTAAAGACCTGATAAAAACTCAAGTTGTCACAAAACGAAACCTTTGTTGTAGTTAAATGGTGGAAGATGATTTCCTTTTTTTTCCATTTTATTCACTGCTTATTAGGTTAGCCACAGGGCCGTTAGGGCTGATTTAACTAAAGTCAGTTATCTTTTATCCGTGGAATACAATTTATATCTGACAGTTTTTGTATAGAAAAACTGTCAAAAGTTCAAAATTTTATCTCTTCTTCTTCTTCTTCGTAGCACTCTTGTCAGAGCGGTCGTGGTCCTCATGTAGTTTCTTGTTTAGGGGCTGATGTGATTCGCCTCACGATTTCTCGGCACCTCCTCCGATTTCGGGTGTTTTTTGTGCACTCATACAATGGATTACCCACTGGGGATTTAATTTGATCAGTCCATCTCATGGGTGAGTGTCCGCGTGGTCTAGTACCCTCCACTCTACCCTGCACGACAAGGCGCTCAATAGAGTCTCCTTCACGCCTCTAGACATGTCCGAAGTATTTGAGGATGCGCGTTTGGACCATAATTTTATCTCAGGTTAAGACTTATATCTTCATATTATGGGCAGCAGCGTTCTCTATGTATTCCACCATCATACCATACTGCGATCGCCAACCCGCCTGCCAAGCGTGGCGATTATGGCAAACCCTCCCAAAATTGGGGGAGGCCTATGTCCAGCAGTGGACGTCTATCGGCTGAAACGACGATGACGACGACGAAGACTTATATAAAAGTTTAGTAGAATTCGCTTCTATTAAAAGAGACTAACATTATTGTTACTGGCCGCCTACAGCACCCTCATTGCGTAACACACTATTAAACTAAATCTCAATCATTATAAAGGATATTGCCAAACCATTACTTCATATGTTCGAAAAATGTTTCTGCTGAACAACGTAAACAACGCAATGTATGTTGTTGAACTGTCAAAATGAAACCCATTGCTACTGATAGTGGATTACACAACTAGCCCGCAGTTCTATTATATTATTATTTATATACAGGTACCAATGATATTATATTAAAGAGATAGATATCGCACTACCGCGCGCAAATTGTTGCAGACTAATTCAGACAATTATTGTTGTGGTTTCATTTAGTCCGCTAATAGCAGCGAGCAACACACTACAGATAGCTATCTCTTTCTGTGTCATACGTTCCGTATTATCTATCGCAGTAAATACTTTGTAATAACAACGCAACAATACAGAACGTCGCTCAGTATGAACGTAGCGTATATTTCCTTTATACTGTCATTGACAGTACCTACACATTTTGAAGTCACGGCAATCGACATAAAAAATACTTTGGGAATGTCCTTTTTTAAATAAACGTCACAAACATAGGACCGACGCGAAATTTAATCCCAGATTTTTGTTCACAGGCGAAACGTAAAGGCTCAGATTGGATGTGCGGATTTGATACTATTCGAATACGAGTTTCGAATCGAGAACCTCTAGTAAAAACGTTGCGAGCCGACGTAAAATTCCTTTTGAAATTTTTCGCCAGTTGATTTGGCAAGTTGGAGGCTTTTATGTAGGTAGCAAGTCTTTTTTTTTTACTTTTTTAATTTTGATTTTTTTTTTTGCTTGAGTACGTATAGATTTTATTGTATTTGTTGGTTTATTGGCGTGGTTAGTTAACATATGGCAAATAATTTAATTTAATGTTCGTCGTTTCAGCCGATAGACGTCCACTGCTGGACATAGGCCTCCCCCAATTTTGGGGGGGTTTGCCATAATCGCAACGCTTGGCAGGCGGGTTGGCGATCGCAGTATGGTATGATGGTGGAATAAATAGAGAACGCTGCTGCCCATTCTCCGGTAAGACCCTTAGTCGCCTTTTACGACACCCACGGGAAGTAAGGGGTGGTGCAATTCTTTAAGTCCGGCACCACACAGAATTTAATGTTCTGTGTCCTGTAATGTTGATTACTTTGCTTAGCTTGTATTTGTATACATTCAAGTATTTTCTAACTGAACAGACAGCTGTGCTGCTGGGAGTTTGTTGCGCCACTTCTTCTCCCCAGCAAATCACTAGGAAGTGGTGCAGGGCGGGCGTTTTGGGGGACTGTCTTTTGTAATTTTGACGTTCGAAAAGTGCTGATTCTCAGCCTAGTTTGAAGAAATGACTTTTGATTTTGATTTTGAATGAATTTCTCCTCTATCTCTGAAAAAATGGATGAACATACAATATTTCTGCCTCTTATTTAAGCAAATGATCGTTTAGAAATAGAGGGTGATAATTCACCCTCTATTTCTAAACGATCATTTGCTGATTTTTTTTTTTTTTTTTTTTTTTTTGATTTTGATTCAACGATCGTTTGCAGTACCTAATGGTACTTATTTTAATTTTGAAGTGTCTTTGCTGTGGACGCTTTTTGACGTGCGCGTCTCTCTGTATCGTTTTCAGATAAACTAATAAAATGTATTTCAACATGAATGCTGTAACCAATATTATAAAACCGGGCAAGAGCGAGTCGGACTCGCTCACCGAGGGTTCCGTAGCATCCGGGTTTATGCATAAGGTTTATGTTTATGAAATTAAATGTTTTTTTTTATTTTTTTATTATTGAGTTGGTTGAATAAAAGGTAAATTGCGGTTTACGATTTATGACGTATTAAAAAAAAACTACTTACTAGATCTCTTTCAAACCAATTTTCGGTGGAAGTTTACATGGTATTGTACATCATATATTTTTTTTAGTTTTATCATTCTCTTATTTTAGAAGTTACGGGGGGGGGGACACACATTTTACCACTTTGGAAGTGTCTCTCGCGCAAACTATTCAGTTTAGAAAAAAATGATATAAGAAACCTCAATATCATTTTTGAAGACCTATCCATAGATATCTCACACGTATGGGTTTGACGAAAAAAAATTTTTTTAGTTTCAGTTCTAAGTATGGGGAACCCCAAAATTTATTGTTTTTTTTTATATTTTTGTGTGAAAATCTTAATGCGGTTCACAGAATACATCGACTTACCAAGTTTCAACAGTATAGTTCTTATAGTTTCGGAGAAAAGTGGCTGTGACATACGGACGGACAGACAGACAGACGGACAGACAGACAGACAGACAGACAGACATGACGAATCTATAAGGGTTCCGTTTTTTGCCATTTGGCAACGGAACCCTAAAAAGAGGTTTTATAAGAGTTTCTTGGCCGTTTTTCTCCATAGAAACCTACAAGACTTTGTAATAGCTTCATCTTTCTGACTGACGGACTCTTTGGCAATTTGAGAGCGCCTGCAAATGGTCTAATTGAAATAAATGGTTTCAGTTTGAAGCGATTTCATCATCAAATCGTTTGAAGTCCCTAAGTGGACTTAGGGACTTCTGCAACTGGGCCCTTCTTAATCACAAAATTCATGTTATTGTAACCTCGCGACTTGTATTGTACAACATAAACTTGCCAAGGGGTCGTGACCTGACATGCCGTAATCGTTTTACTTAGATGGCTACTCAAAGTTGACCAAGAAATTATATTTTAAGAAATTGCGTGGTTCTTCAAAGAAAAGAACTTATCAATTAAAACTTACAATTGCAAAGTCAAAACAAATGAATAATTTGTCGTATTTTTTACTGCTAATAACAACAGCTACATGAGGTTTGAATGGAACGGAGTATTCTGGGTATCAAACTAACAGACCGGGTTAGGAATACGACCATCCGTTCCATCACAAAGATAACTGATATCACGTTTAAAGCTGCCACGCTAAAATGGAATTGGGCTGGACACATCTGCTGCATGTCAGACGACCAGTGGGCCAAACTTACGACCTAATGGGTTCCTCTTAATGGCAAGTGACATCGTGGCAGGCCCAGATGGCTTTTGTCCAATACGCAAAATGTCCAGTGGGTTCAAAATGTCCAATTCTCACAACGTCCAATTCGCAATTTGTCCAACTCGCAAATTGTCCAAATCGCAAGAGTCGGCGGGATAAGCTGGACTCCTTCACAAGAGCTGGTCCTCAGCAGCTTTAAAAAGAGAAAAGTGGACAGAGAGTTGGGAGGTCTTTGCCCTGTAGTGGGACATCATAGGCTTTTAATAATAATTACAACTTACAATTCAGACATTATTCAAAACATGGTGCTTTAATAACCTTCTAAACGTTGGAAACCAGTATCTACTAACCCTAAAAGACAAAAATAAATAACAATTTAGATATACCTACGCGGGAAAATCCAGTATTATACTCAAACGGTAGAGTCGAAATAAAACGACGCCACGAAATTGGTCCCGCACTAAATTCCAATTTATGGGACCTGGTGCGGCCCTCTAAAGTGTTACGTGGCCCTTGCCGCGATTAGTGAGTCCCGGATTCCCGGGATATCCCACTTCTTAACTGTTTCATGCCCCATTCGGTGCCTATGCGGGACTTTTACTTGCGTGAACTTTTTGAGTATTTTTATAAGAAAATTCAAAGTCAAATCGTATGTTTCAATGAAATCATTATTAAGGCACAAATTATAGAATTTAAAAAAAATTGTAGACATAATTTTGCGCCAAAAATCGGCCATTTTAATTTTTTCCAATTTTGATATACCCAGTGTCCCTCTTACAGTTAAGACGAATCTAACGGCACCTCTCAAGCTGAAATCGATCAAGCCGTTTAGGCTACAGAGCGTGCCAAAGAAATATACATACATACATACGCTCGAAAAACATAACCCTCCTTCTGACGCAGTCGGGTAAAAAATAAGGATTGGTTTTAGAAACTCAATAATTACACCTTTATGGGCTGACTAGCAGCAGCCCGCGGTTTCACCCGCATAAGTGTCGATCCCGTGGGAATGTCGGGATAAAAACTATCCTATGTCCTTCCCCGGGATGCAATCTATCTTTCTGCCAAATTTTATCGAAATCCGTTCAGTGATATTTTAAGCGTGAAAAGTCAGAGAGTTACTTTCAGACAGATAATTTTATTTATATATTTTTATTTTATTTATCCGAGGAATAATTTTGAATTTTTGACAGTTATTCCATACAAAAACTGTCAGACATCCATTTTATTCCAAGAATAAAAATTATCTGTCGTTTGAAAAAAGAGTCCTAAATAAAATCAAACAAACATTTATTTGTTAAAAATACATTGTCATCAATTCTGCTGCGCCACTGGGTGAGAATCCATACCAGTTAATATTTTAAGTACTTATTATCTCCCTATTACTAACACTAGTTTTTAAGTTATTTTGTTATTTTTTTTTGTTATTCAATTACTCATACATCATGAATTTTTGTCGTCTGTAACTACAAAGAAATTTGTTTGTATGAACCTTTGCGTATGTGTAAACGATATATAACTTGTAATAGCCTTGTTATAAGTAAATGGCATAATAATATACCTTTTTAAATAAATTGCTTTTCTATGGAAAAATTGTGAAAAAATATTTCTGTGATTATTTAAAAATATATCCCCGCGTCCTAACTAAAACCTATAGCCGCGCGAGCACGCGAGCGACGCGATTGCTTGTATGAATTTTGACGTAAAAATACGACTTGATTCATCGCGCGACTATGTCATACTTAGGAAAAGAGCGCGAGATCGCGCAATCGCGTGACCATCGCGTAGGGACGATCGCTTTTGGTTAAATAGAGGTAGCCTTATGCGTGTTGATTAAACAGCTCATTAAGTTATCTACTGTAATTAACTCATACAGTTAATTGTAACTGATACCGATATTGGTATAGTCACAGTATTACAGTGGTATAGTGTTATTGAACACTATACCAATATCGGTATATAGGCTAAATTTTTCAATGTTCAATGTTTCAATGTTTAAGTCGATGAGGGTATTCTCTTTACTACCGAGATTTTAGCTAGAGTTTTTGTTCTTTGTTGTTTTTGTTTTCTTTTGTTATTATTGATTTAAATTTTCGGTTTGCTTTTGTAACGTGAATGCTGTGTTTTTACTTCTCTTTTGTTGTGAATGCTGTGCACGTCTGTAATTGACGTTCTCTGTTATTTGTAAGTGTTTGTGTTTGTGTTATTGATGTGCCTTAATAAATAAATAAATAAATAAATAAACACTATACCAATATCGCTTTTGGATAGGACGCAGACTTATGCGTGTTCATTAAACAGCTCATTAAGTTTACCTATAGGTACCAATATAAAATGTCTTGTTATTA
The DNA here is from genome assembly GCA_916614155.1 of Mesoligia furuncula. NCBI lineage: Eukaryota > Metazoa > Arthropoda > Insecta > Lepidoptera > Noctuidae > Mesoligia > Mesoligia furuncula. The sequence continues at coordinate 28,254,888 of OU744797.1, forward strand.
TTATCCTTGAGTACAATGCGTCTCAAAAAACTATCCCTCGAAATTCCTCACTATGCTCAAAAAGCTTGTGTATTACACAAACGAAAAAAAGTATCACATATTTTACCCGGGTTTCACATAAATCCCGTTTTATAATCCCGGGCTGGCGCTGCACTAGTGGGCTTACCAACTAACTCCGATACACTGCGACAATGTCCCACATGATAATATGTCACTCCTGAACACAACGTAGAAAAAAATCCCGCAAAATGTCTCCGTATTGTTAGGATTCCCGATTTGATTTGTTTGATTTTCATGGCGAATTGACATCGACATAAGATTTTTTAAATCATTTTATTGTTGTTAAATAACCAGCCTGTGCGAAGGAAAAGAAAACGCTGAAAAAACCGTTTCATGTATGGAAACCCTCCTTTAATTATTAACTTTAATTTAATTTTATCATTTGTTGTTATAGCGGCAATACACACACACATACACACTCTGTGGTTATCAACTGTTTACCTATTACGGTTCATGAGATACAGCCCGCTGACAGATAGATGGACGGACGGATGGACGGATGAATGGACGGATGGATGGACGGATGGATGGACGGGCAGACGGACGGACCCTAGGGTCCCGATGGGCACGGAACCCGTAAAAAAAGGAGCCTGCGTATGGTGAACTTGGGCCTGAGTAATTTCTCCACCAGCCAGGCCCAGAGGTGACGCGCAGTGTTCCATGCGCGCTTTCAAGGGAGGACGAGGATCAGTCGCACGTGGTGATGGAGCCCGCTAGGCAAGGCGGAATGAGTCATGGGTGTGGCGAATGTACAAATATCTCCCCGACTTATGGTAGTAGAAGAAACCGTGAGGATCTCTCCAAACGAGAGGGTATCACATAATATGGATTTAACGACTGCAAAAAACTACCTACACTGAGGTTGTCATCATTATTAATTCCTCCGAAAGACGCCCACTGCTGGACATAGGACCTCCCTCGTTAAATGTTATGTTACAATAGTGTTATGTCTAATGTGTAATCATCTTGAACTCTATGTTAAAGGCCTGAGAATTCATATTAGCATCAAAAATTGACGACTACTGGGTCCTTTTGATGATTAATAGTACAAATCTGGCGAGTACTGGTACAAATCGCCCTATTTTCATATTTGCTTCAATAAGTATTATATTATCACTAAAAATTAAAAACGTATTTCGAATAACGGATAATTTTTCTATTTCGTCATGAAAAAAGTTTCGTTCTAAATTAAATACTTTTCACGCAGCAGTTCTTCAAAGTCAATGAATTTCAAAACCCGACGAGTATTGGTACATTTACCTTACATATTTACAGAATTATAATCATTAGAATCATTAATACATCTTTCTAAGTTAGATTTCTACCATAAACACTTTTCCATAAGAGATTGATGGTTGGTGGTAGAAATCTAACTTAGAAAGATATATGATTCTAATGATTATATTTCTCTAAATATGAACCTATTATTGTCGCGAATCATATTTTGGTCAAGATACAATCAGACACTGACCTACAAATTGCAAGAAACGTAAGAAATTTTGAATTTCGCGGTCTACAACTATCCATTCACCTTAAATAAATAAATAATGTTGATTTGCCGGCAAAATAACAAGCGTACCAAACAAGTTAGTAGGCTACCAACGTTGAAATAAATCGATAATGTATGAATTATTGCACAGCTTTGGGCGACTGTTTGTCAACAAAGCGACGTCAATGAGTGTTTCAAGTTCTTAGAAAAATAAAATCAACATTAATTGGGGCAAATCGTTGAGCTCCTTAAGTATTGAGTTGAGCTGCACGATTTCTGTCAAATGCGTGCACTGACTGGACAGGTCCTCTCATCTGTGTGGTTCTTTCCTCAAAAGACCATCTCAGACATCGATCTACATAGTCTTCATATAACCTGACCAAAATTATGTCTGGACTTTAAAAGAGACTGTGACCTTTGAGTTTGTTTCGGCCTTTCTTCTCAGTAGGTAGTCAAAAAAAAAAAAAAAAAAATATGATTGACGTGTAAAAGTGTTTGTGCAAACCTACTTACAAAAATAAAATCATTTATCATTTAACTTATAACAAGGGACAAGTCGCGTCGCGCCGGCCGATTTGTATAAGCCTCGCACGTTGATATTGCGACTGGCGGCCATCTTAGTGACGTAGTCGAACTGTCAGTACCGTTCAGCGCTTACGTGTGTGTGCGGTGTATACATGACGTCAAAATGACGTCACGCAGCTGTTATTGTGACAAGATTCCATCGCAATATCAACGTGCGGGGCTTATACGAGCGAGCATGCGCCAACAGGCGAGCCCGGCGCTACCCGTTCTCAAGGGCGCGGCGCGCGTTAGCGGGCCAGCAACCTAAAGACGCGAGAGTACTTCACATTTGCGCGGGTCGAAACGAAATGACCGTTGTTCACCCGCGCCAACCCGCGCGCGCTCGAGTCGCCAGGAGAGCGCTCGCGCCGCGCCTTTGAAGTACCTACCAACTTCGAGCGAATTGGACGAGCTTGCACGCGCTGGCCCGCGTCACCTCGAGCCATTACCGTCACACTTTGCGTAGGCGCGACTTGTGATACCAGCCAGCCAGCTTAAAGGTCACAGCTCATTAAAGCCACCCGGCACCCCCCTCGCACGGCGTCCACTCGTTGTCGACAGGTGGTCCACGGGTGGACGCCGCGTTATCACCAATAAACGTCACGCGGTCAACCAGTGGACCTCGCGTTGCGTATAACATTATCGCGTTGGCAATGCGCAGTCAACGCAAGGCAAGCATGCGAGCAGTGAGTTGTCACCGAGTGGTCCACCCGCCGTCCGCGCGTGGAGGGCGACCGACCGAGGCGATCCGGTGACGCTACGGAGTTGATGTAGGTAGTGAGCGCATACCCATACAAGTCCATATAATAAATACTAGCCGCAGGAGGCCTTCATAATATAACTCTTGGTTTTTTAGACTTGCCATTATCATTATTTAAAATCGATAAGTCTTCTTGGGATAAATTCTTTGTAAATAATTAAAGGAAAACGTAAATCGGACATAGGGTCAAACTTACCCCGTGCCCCAAGAGTGAGTTGTTACAACTTTGTGACAGCGACAAGAACTTATAGGAGGACCCTTTTAGGGTCATGTCACTGTCATCACTGGGTACAAATCCTTATTTACTAATGTAAGCCAAATACATAGTTCCGGCTTGATTGTCCTTCCGTACAAGCAAACCATCGCTATTTGATATAGATAGTGTATTACTAATATTAAAAGAATAAACCATTTATTTAATTATGAGTTTTTTTTTTTGCATTTTCCATGACATTACTATTTCAACCAGAATCAAAATTGAAAACTAAAACTAATTCTAACGTCAATCGTTATTTGAACTAATTAGGTTAGTTTTAATGATCTTAAAATTAAAAAAAAACAAATTAATAATAGTCAATCAAACTAAATTTCGGCAACACTGATAATACACAACTGTCTGTGACAACAATTAATCTATACAGGGTTATTGGAAAAACACCAACAACCTCTTAAGAGGTCATTGTACTCATCATTATGAACAACTTTTACTATAGACCAAACCTGAAATCACGAAAAAAAATTTTGCTGTTCCCTATAACATTTTGACGAGTTATACGAACATAAATATAGGGAACAGCTGATTTTAGTTACTGGGTAATACGAAACCCCTTGGTAAGACTGGTTGTCAGACTTTCGGGCTTCTGACGACCCGTAACGACTGTCAGAGATCCACGAATGACAGCCGGGACCATCAGCTTAACGTGCTTTCCGAGAACGGAGGGTTCTTGGTAGGTATGTAAAGATGGTCACCCCATCCATGGACCAACCGTGGCAAGTGTAGCTTAACCTGATCGATCGACCCATGCGGCTGTTATTAGATACTTAGCCACAAGCCCCTTATGAAATATCAATCATTCTGTAAAATAATACTTGTTACGCTCGAGAATCAAATTTTATGCAACATACTCGCACAACCTGACACTGACCTGCAAATTGCAAAAACCGTAAGAAATTTTGAATTTCGCGGGCTACTGGCGCGTCCCCCTTAAAAAGGAACACTAACCTGAATTCCAGATTATAATTCTGCCGTCTTAACGAAAAGTGCAATAACTAGGTTAAACCTGATTTTGAGAAAAACGCGGTTAAAGATTTTTTTTTTGTTTTGTTTGTATCTCCATCACTATATTATGCTTAGCATTAAAACCGGCTACGTCATGGATACGTAAAAAGTGTCTAAAAAGAATATTTAGATCTCATTCTGCAGATTCCAGTTATGTATGTACTTATCTCAATTTGGTGCAAAACTCGAGTTATTGCACTTTTCGTAAGGAAGGCAGAATTATCCCGCCTTAGCAGAACAATACTCAAACAGACTCAACATACTCAAACATCGCTGCAGGCTCAACTCTCACTAAGTTGAGTATCGCTGAGTAACAAATCAGTAGCAACTCGCAGACCTGAAATGTGGTCTGTACACACTTGAGTTGTGACTTCTACAGCGATATTGTGGAGTGTGTGGTGTGATATGTAAGCGGGAGCGATTTCAAGAGCTAAAATAATGTTTCAGACACTACTGTCTGATTTTGAGAGGTTCGAGGCAAAGTTATAACAAAAGCACGGGTTGATCTTCAAAGTTAAGCAACGCTTGCCGCCGAAGTCGGTCTGTGAATCGGTGGTCATCCACTACATTCCCCTTCAACTGTTAAGAAATCTCCTAGAGATTGGTAACAATAGAAAAAGTAATAAGGGATTTTCTTTTTTAACTCTTCCCTAGTCGCTGGATAGATGGCGCTGAACTTGGTAAGTTGCTGCAAGGAACGGAACGTCACGTCATTTTTTGATTATTTCACTTGATGTAATTTTGAGTTCGTAAAACGAAAGCAAGCGAAAGTGTCAGTCAACGAGCATATGTGACGTGACGCAATGTTTTTTTTTTTCAAGCATTTTGGCTTTGGCACCTAGTAACGTAGTCAGTTCAACGCCATCTACAGAGTTTTTGGAAACTATGTTTTTTTTTAATACTCAAAAAGAAAACCTCTCATTGTCTCATTATTGACAGTTGAGCTACTACCGAGACCGTTCGGTGCCTCGGTTGGTTACGCTGTCATTCGCATATTTTTGGAAGTCGTTACGGGTTGTCAGAAGCTCTTACCGCACTGGATTGCAGATCTACATTTTTAAAAGGGGGTGCAGAGTACAAATTTTCCGTCCTCAAGGCAAAAATTTTCAACAAATAATGTACTATGATTTTTTTAAAATAAAAAAAACGATGACGAAATTAGACGAATTCATTTCCGAACTTTGAAGTTTTTAAAGAAAACGGGCCACTTTTACAGACAAATATTTCTCAATTAGAACCGGTTTCTTTATTAGAATTTATATGTAGAACTAGCTTCTGCCCGCGACTTCGTCCGCGTGAAATTTCTTGTTCCCCGAACCAACCCGTCGCATCGCATCGTCTGCCCAAACGCTTTTTAAAACAAGTCCTGTCCTGTAAAAAAGCGTTTGTCACGTTTCGTTTAGGAGTTGATTTTTGAAAAATCCAAAAACTTATCGTTGAGAATCGCACTTTCTTCCGAGCGATAGGTACATAGTGCTTTATTTAAACCTACGAGGAAAATAAAATACATTTTTTTAAGTGAAGTTTATATTAAAATTGATACAGTTATTAAGAGGGCTATCACAAATGTTTCTTGTTTAGAGCGTTTGACTCGAGTTTTGATGTGTGATTATGATTTAACTAAAGCCACAATAGTAAAAAAAAAACATGCCCGAGAAAGTTTGATTCCTTCTTTTGGGAGCGCATTCAATAAATATTCCAGTTTGTTCACATAAATCAGTAAAAAACTTGTTTCTGCAAAGGCTGTTTCATAAAATTTTACTTTCGGGCATCTCGCGATGCCCTGTTACATCGAAGATATAATAGATTAATCATTTATAAAAATATCTACTATACAACTGTATCTTTTACTATGGTATGCATACATCAATTTATTATGTTTCATACAGTAATACACCAAAAATAATTCCGTAAAACAGAGAGTTAATGATAATTTTTCGCCCGAAATTATATTTTTATCTATGAATATATAAAAGAAATTCAAACAAAAAGTATTTAATAACTAAGGTTACTCTGTAACCTTGCTTGAAAAAAAAATAACTCTAATTTAAAGTAAATTAATATTTTTAAATAATTGTTGTATGCAATGCTATTTATCAATATAAATCTCGGGACGCGCGGTCTTAGCTTTAGTCCGCGCCGAGCGCTTCCAAAGAGAGGACGTATCGCTCGCTCGCTGTTGCCGTCACGTGGTCTTGCTCACCAATTCGCCAAGAATAAAGCGCGACCAACACATCTTAATACAAGTGTTTTTTTTTTATTAGAGAAGGTCGGATTGTAATGCATAAGTATTTTCCTATGATATTCTAGCGCGAATATGTATATCCTGTATTATAGAAAAAAAAACATACGTAAATATAAGGTCCCATTAAAATAGATGGAGAAACTTTCAGAACACATTCAGACCACCAAAATAAGGAAGATGGTAAAAAATATACAAGAAAAACGCATAGATACTTATAAGAAAAATAATCAGCTAACGAAAATACACTAATGTGCCTGCAATTGATTATTTTAGGTCAAAATAAAATCACTTTAAACAGTGTTTTTTTTTTTTTGCTTGGATATCTTTAGTTAGACGTACTGAGCGCTGTGTTAAAATGTCCATCTATTTTAATTAATAGTTGTTGTTGTCTTCGTTTTCTGACTTTTTTTTTTTAATTCAGATAATTATTTTCAGACGTAAGTAGTTGCAGTGTGGACTGGTACTCAATATCAACTAAAAGTAATAAAAGTTTTCAAAGTTAATGATTTCTGGGGGGCTAAAAAGGCCACTTTGGCAGAACCATAAAAGGATAACATTATGAATCATAATATAGCGAAGGCAGTCAGTGTTTTTCTTTTTTCGCTGCACTACATTAGGTATAATCAAAGAGATTGGGATTGGATTTTGATTGCCTTTTTAGGGTCCACCAGAACCAGAAAAAACTAGTTTTATTAGGAGTACGTGCTTCTTGAAATCATAGATTAGAGAAAAGCACGGTCTATGCCACTTCAGAGATTTTTTTTTTTTTTTCCGTACCTAAAGGGTGCCAACGGGACCCTATTACTAAGTGTCTGCTGACCGTCCGTCCGTCTGTCTGTCAGTGGCTCATGAGCCGTTATAGGCAGATAGTTGAAATTTTTCGAAATGTGTATTTTATATTGCGATGTGATTTTTTCAGCGCATATTATTGCGGTGGTACGAAACTCTTCGTGTGGGAGTCCGACTCGCACTCGGCCGGTATTATTTTTTTAACAACAGACACCTGTACTGCTGGGGAGTTTGTTGCGCCACATCTTCTTCTCAGTGAAAGCGCTAGGAAATGGTGAAGGGCGGGCGTTTTTGGGGACTGTCTTATGTAATTTTGACGTTCGAAAAGTGCAGATTCTCAGCCTAATTTGAATAAAATTACTTTTGATTTGCCTTTTTACTTTCTTTTGACGTTTTTATCCAAACTGTAAATACAACATCACATTGCACTTATTTCTATAAATAAGTACTTAAATGTCTACCTACCTGCTGAATAAATTACATTATAAAGAAACTTCGTAAAAAAGTAGGTACCTACCAACAAAAAGTATCAGTGCGATTCCTATCTTAGAAACTGGCAACGCGCAAGTAATGCTTCTGGCATCGCAAGCGTCTATAGGTTGCGGTAACTACACACCATCAAGCGGGCTGCGTGCTAGTTTGCGAAAAAAAAAATCAAGTATATGTTTATGACCCTATAGTAATTCTATAGATAAACTGCTGTTCTAGGAAACATTCATTGGTACAAATAATATTTCATGAACTATGTATAACAGTAATTTAATTTATTTCGAAAACAAAGTAGCAAAGGCTCTTGTTGGTTTGTTCCTGGCATCGGACGCATAGACCTCTTTAGATGCACACGTGCGCATCCGCTGCCGCGGGCCGTCGAATTTACCTAAAACTGAGCACTTCGATTTTGTAATAGCGCCCTTAAAACTCAATGTAATATTTTTGCCAGGTCAAATAATATTGGTTTGAATGATCAGCAAAAGTATGTAGCCAGTATCATTTTGAGCATGGTGATAATATGGCTGGTGGTCAGGACACCTGTTGATGCCGTGGATGCTGGCTGATTGACTCGCCGTCAAAGCTTGCGGGAGTGATGACGATGACGTCACGCTGAAGTATTTGCACGAAGGCTGCGCTGACGTTCATGCTCGGGGACACCAGTATAGAGGTATGAGGAACAGGGTGTAAAGTTCATTCATGCTGTATAGAAAAGGGAGGATCCTCCGACCAGACGGGTGTTGTGTCTGGCGGGCAACTGCCCGATGATTCATGCGCATGCTAGTTGCGCGGTAAACTTTGCTTGCGAGATGCAGGATTTTACGTGACGTCAGTATGACGCGTTGTTAGCATGTGGCGTTGTAGATACCGCTACAATAAAAACTTTTTGTCTTTTTGGCATTTTTGGCATTATTTATTTATTATATTTTACAGAAAGCTTACAGACTAATAACACAATTAAAAATCATTCGAAGACAGGAAAATTTTGCTAATTACAAGCTTCCACATATAAGTAATATTATGTACATTATACTATATCTAATTAAGTTAGCTACTGAATGGCCCTAAATTAAAAAAAACAGCACGTTACCAATGGATTTTCATACACTTTTTCGACCCGCCAAAATACAACAGTAATGACGTACTTTCTGCCTCATTTTAAAAAAAATAATAAGGCAGGTATAGGAGAACAGTGTAATGGGAGCCTACTAAGGGAAAATATTCATAACAACCACATTTGTTAACATTCTTATAATTTTTATTTAGGAACTCTTACATTCATTATTAAAGTATATTTTAAACACAGTTATAATCAATTACAGTCTTGTACTAAGGTACTATAACGATTTTACAAAAGAAACTCAGACGCTCCCATTACCCGACACATGCGGGTAATGAGAGCCTGGTTGACGCACTTATGGGAAATGGGAGCCATAATTAACTCTTTCCCGAAAATTGTACTAGACATACTTCAAAATATGTGATCTTAGTAAATAATACAAATAACTATTTGTAACACAAATAAAAAAATCAAGTTAGTAAACAAAACAAAAAAATTAAGATAATAGAAATATTAGGCTACCATTACCGACCGGCTACCATTTTGAAAAGTAATAACATAAATATGTAATTCTACTTTCAATCTAAATTTAACCAATTGGGCTTGTTAGTGCATGAATCTAGGGATATAATAAGCATAAACATAATAAAATAAGAACATAACTTCATGCTTACCTCGGCGCTGGCAATCAGCCTTATTTTATAAGCGTGGAACGAAAAACACATAATCGTCCCTCGTGACTTAACGCATGGCACTAACGGCTCTTGCTCATCAGGCGAAGTTTTTCGATGGTTGACAAAAGCGGCCGAGTGTGTACGATCGCGTAAATTTACCTACTTTCCGTTCTATCACCATGGCTCCCATTAACCGACCGCTCTCATTACCCTGTTCTCCCCTATACCATACAATTTTTTTTCATGACAGGAAGTGTTTAAACAGAAGACAATACACAAAGCGAGATTTAATGAGCTTGCTCTAAAATAAATAACTACTGCACCTTATATTATACTGGCTTTCGCCCGCGGCTTCGCCCTCGAGGAATGTCGATAAAAACTATCCTATGTCCTACTCCGTCATTCAATCTATCTCTTTGCCAAATTTTATCGAAATCTGTTCAGTGGTTTAGGCGTGAAAACATACAGATAGACAGCCAGAGTTACTTTTGAATTTATAATATTAGTATGGATTGTTTTGGTTGATTATATATTTACCTAATGACGTAATGACCTATGTGTAGCTAATGTGTACACCTATCGGAGAAGCTTCAGGGTAAACAGGAAAATAAAATGAATAAATAGAAATCATAATTTATGTCTAATTAAACTAATATTATCCAACTAAATACAGTACGGAAACCGCATAATATGCGGTTTCCGTACTGTATAGTTGGATAACTATAATGCCATATATTATACCACAAACTTGTTATCGCCTTTTCTGACGATATACAAAAAATTAACGAAATCGGTTGCGAAGAAATAACAAAATATGTGGTACCTATAATTTATTGCATATAAATATGGTTGTGGTTTCCATAAGTACTGTATACTAAAGCTGTTAGTTTGTTAGTTGTAAGTACAGCTACTGTATACTAACGGTCTTATTCATAAAAAAAGCTTATAGAAGGTTTAAAACGTTCATTAGTTAAAATGCTCGATAAGCCTTTAAAACGTTCGATAAAATTTTGTATTCATAAACGCTTCATAAACCTTCTATAGTTAGAGTGTCCTATAACTTCAATATAAATATAAATGTTGCCATTTTATTGAAGTCATCCAACAAATTGGCCAACACATTGAGTTGTCAAACGAGAATATCTGCCTACGCACCGAATAATTGTGACCATAGACATTATGACGTACTGAAAACTAATTTATTGTCTACAGTTTCGACAGTTTTGCCGCGTTACCATGGTAACCATGGTTTTTTAAGTCAATGAATTTGATATTGTTATTTTATTCTCAGGCGAGCGAAAACCTTTGAATATATTTTTGTATTTAAAAGAAATGGAATTAAGACCGTAGACTAGTTCCAAGAAAGGGCAAAGAAGTGAATACTCGTTTTGGTTGGAGGACGATAAGGTGTGTACTGTTTACCTACAACTAAAATGTGCTCAAAGCAGTTATGTTCAAAGTAAGTTTTGTTTTGTAAACTTGCTTCTGCTTTTCCTTAGATCTTTTAGAAGAATTGGTCAGGGAGAGGGTTTCATAATAGAAAATGAAGGTGGACGCTGGTGATGGCGCCAAACAAGTAGCCGGATTCTGGGCACACTAAGAAGAAGATAGAAAATAAAAACACATACTGACTGACACCAACGCGAAAAAGGCGGCATGGCAGGATTTACGAGTTAGGTGCCTATCCAATTTACTTATGAGTTACAAAGTTCCTGAGTAAGAATGTCAAGAAATTCGTTTGATGAAGAGAAAGAATTATAACATTCATTTTGTATTTCAGGACAGTAGGAAGGATGGTGCTTCACTACAAATAGCAGAAACTGAAACGGCCTAGAGAAGAGGTGGCGTATATGGCAAATGAAAAGAAACATTTTAAAAATGTTGTTCTGCTAGCCCAAGTTCTAGAAGCCGAATTAAAGTTTAGAGTATTATTTATAAAAATAAATCAATTAAACTGATATCCGTATATACGCTTTTTATTAATGCACTACTCGCAAAAATGTCTCCTCTTTATCTTCCTGTCGCGGGGACGACAGTATTTCAGATCTTGTTGGCCCAAAACTTTGCCACTTCCACAACGTCGTCAGTGGCGGCATGCGCAGCGCAGAGGTGCATGTTTGGGACGCATAGGGTAGGATAGGAGGAGGAGCATGGTTTGCTACATAGCTTCACAACCACTCCCTACTGCCGTATCCTACTGGAGCATCTCCCTGCAGGGTGTAAACTTCCGTTATCCACACCGAAGTCCCTGAACCGTCTCCGGACACAAGTGGGAAGATGTACCTCTAACCTGGTAAAGTGAGGCTATCTCGGCGGAATGTTTCCTGAAAAGTTTGTAAAATAGCATTTGCATTTCCCCTTGCAACTTCTTGGGCTGACTTTTTATGATATTCATTGATATTGCTACCCTCTAACTGCATGTCTCCATGGTCAACTGCAATATTGTAAAGTACCTACTGCTCTAGCCACTATGGTTGTTTTCACATTTCCTAGTTTGCATGTATGCCATGTAAAAGACATTGAAAAGCGTTGTTTCCACAGCCCAAAGCAGCAGCGTCCCACAGTATTATTATTATTCTATCTCCATAGTATTATTCTTGTTGCAATCATTTATGTGCTTCGTTATATTATTCCTCGCTTCTATTTTGCATTGTAGGTATATAATAATAAACTCTAGGTAATAGGTAAATTAAATACAACTGCACATGTTACATTTGTAGGTCAAACGTCATTTTCTATCAGCTGGTGCAGAATCGGCCATTTCTTTTCCTTATAGTACTGTTATAGTAGGGTTCTGGGTTTCATAACTTTATAGTAGGGTTAGAGAACGTTTTAGGGCTAAAATGCGTTTATGAATAACAATTTTTGAGAACGAGACATTAGCAAGCCTTTAGATGTTCTATAACTTATTATGAATAAGACCGTTAATATATAGTTAAATAATAGTTTGTTTGATCGCGCTAATCTCTGGGACTGCCAACTAATTAACTTTACAATCCCCTTTTTTAAATAATCTATTATTATTATTTCCTTTATTAAACCAAATACCTACATATAAATTATATTTTTAAATATTAGTATAAAAAAATATAAATACATATTTTTGTGCATTATTATTATTATTATTATTTCGTTAATTTATTTAGTTAATTTACTTTCTTACATTTTTAAATATTTCTTAAAATATAAAAAAATAAGTATGAAAAACATTTAAAAATATAAAAAATTAGTTATCCACCGGTGCCGGGAGCAGGGTCCAAGTTACCGGTGGTTAGGGCTCCAGAGATAGGACACACAAAGCGAGCCGTATCGAGGAGTACTGCCTTCTGAATCAGGCCCTTGATCCAACCGCCTAACGAGAGCCTTGATAGATGTTGATCGAGGCTTTCGGCCATCAGTCCATTGGCCGATACGACAATCGGCACAATGATAGCCGAGCTTACATTCCACATGTCAACAACCTACCATGGCCTGTCCTGCTGCAGGAGCGCAGGTCGCATAGCACGGCACGCCAGCATCAACGATATTATTCGTCGAGCCCTTGTCACCGCCGGCGTACCAGCGGTGTTAGAACCAAACGGCTTGGTACGTGACGATGGGAAGAGACCAGACGGCATGACGTTGTTGCCTTGGAAGGTGGGTAGGCCTCTGGTGTGGGACGCAACATGTGTCGATACCCTTGCGCCATCTCACGTTCCAAGCACGGCGGGCTGTGCTGGCGCCGCTACTGCGGCTGCTGAGACCCTCAAGCGGCGCAAATATTGTAACCTTATTGGCAACTACAGCTTTGAGCCGTTTGGGGTCGAAACGCTCGGGTCATGGGGCCCGAGTGCGCGTCTCCTTTTTAAGGAAATTTCTCGCCGGCTGGTCGACACTTCACGTGACCAGAGGGCTGGTTCGTTCTTTGGCCAAAGAATTAGCATTGCCATTCAACGTGGCAATGCTGCCAGTCTTCTGGGCACGTTTCCGGATGACAGCGATGCGGACGAGTACTTCGACGCCTAAGTGTCCTTTGTTTTTGTATTTATTTGTATAGTAAGTTAGTTAGTCATTTAATTTAGTATTTTAGTGTGATAAATAAATAAAAAACAACCTACTATTATTATTATTACTACCAGTCGGATTTGAAAATTATTTTTGAATTTGACAGCCTAATTCTTGAGGAAGTCTGTTACACCTGGGGCCCTAAAAAGGCCACTTTGGGAGAATCATAAAAGGAATTCATTATGAATGATATTAAAAGTCGTAAAATGGTCACAATCTGACAATTCATAATATTGTTTGTGTACAATTCGTAACACGCAATTCATCTATTTGACAATTTTGTATGGAGATCCGTAAAATGGTCCACAAAATAGGAATTGCTTTAATGTCAAATAATGGAATCGTAAGAAGTTAGTCAAAAGCAACATTTCACAAATCGGATTGGAGGTTTTGTGAAGAAATAATGTTATAATAGCAGATTTAGCCCTATATGAAAACTTTCTGGAGCACGCGCGGGTTACGACGACCCTTCTAGATCGCCGACAAAATGCAGCTCTTCGGAAAATGGACATAGCGTTCGAAATGCCGGATCTCGAATTTGTTGGCATAGACAGGCTAAATAAGTGTGTGTCGCGACCTCATCCATGAGCTGGAGGCGTAAATAATGTACCCGCAGCGATGGCATAAGTACCTACTATCCCCAAGGCAAGTAAAAGCATTGTTTTGTGATAAAAGTAAGTAGGGTGTTTTTCAACACTTTTAACTAAGTAGTTCCAGATAGACACTCATCTATTATTATAGAGGTTCAGGTACTTACTCAGTACCCCCTCCGTGAAATGCATACAATCTTCTATTCACATTTTAGGTGTACAATAGGTACACCTCTGCCTAACCCTTCAGGGATATATATGTGTGATATTGTTATAGTATCATACTTTACTTCAATTTAATTAAGTAGTAATTTAGTTAAGTAGAGGACCCTTGAGAAGAGTATACCATATTATACCTTTTACTAAAATAAAACAATAGTGATATGAAAAATATTTTATAAAATTATTAACAATTCTCATCTTAAATTATTAAAAAACTAATACAAACATAATAATTAATTAGGCTTTTTTTCATTCATTTAGGTTAGCGACTCTGATTAGTGTCGATGCTAGCTGCGGAGGGGCACACTATGTCTCCTTTTTATTGAATCACCATCCACTTAAGACCCACTTGGAACAACTCTGCCAGGCTGAAAAGGAAAATTTGTAGTTTTTAGTAAGTCAAATAATCATCATCATCATCTGTGTAGCCTTTTCTCAACTATGTACTATGTTGGGGTTTGCTTCCAGTCTAACCGGATGCAGCTGAATACCAGTATTTTACATGGAGCTACTGCCTGTCTGACCTCCACAACCCAGTTAGTTACTGGGTAATACAATACCCCTTGGTAAGACTGGTTGTCAGACTTTAGGGCTTCTGACTACCCCGTCGTTGTTTAATTTGAGTACTATTATAATAATAAAATAATTATGTTTCAGGTGACGCAGGCTATGCCTTAAAATCAACATTGAAGACACCACAAGTGGACACAGAGCCCGATACCTTTTTCCCTTTATGCAAAGTTTTTGTGTTATTTAAATGTTAAATATCGTACTTATGTTATACTTTTTTATTTCTTTATAATTATAATATATGAATGAGTTAATTTTTTTATTGCATGTACAAAATATTCATACTTTACCTCTATGGGATACCAATAAAAAATAGTCTTTCGACTGCACCAGCAAGCTGCACTATTAATTTACTATATCAGCTGTAGCATGTTGCATCTCCACCTCAGGTAAAACTCTCCGAGCTTCATCTAGTGCAGCCAGAGAGCGACCTAAAAAACGTAATAAAAATACCATATAATCATTATCAATAGTCATCATGTCTTAGTCGCAATATGAATAGCTGTAGGGTTAGAAAAATCCACTCACTGCGGTATCTTGCTTGCCGAGTTCGACGAGGCAGAGGCACTGTTGTAGCATCAGCAGGGCTAGGGTTTGGTGCTGACGCACGAGTCTGGACAAAACACGGGGCTGCAGTGATCTCGAAAAGGGGCTCAACACCGACAGCGCTTCCACGTTGACTGTAGAAAATCGAGCAGATTGTTCCATTGTATCTCAGACACTAACTGCACGTCTTTCCATTCCTACAAAAAATTACGTACATTTGAATACATTTGCACAGCATTTTATTTAAGTAATGATTTAAGTCAAACAATTATACACTTACTTTGTATTAAAAACGATCTTACTCGCACGAAATACTAGTTTTAAACTACACACATTATGATTGTTTAAGTTGATGTTTGATTCAGTTTGACGTTGAGGCGGGAGAAACGAAGGGTGCGTTCCGAGTTGGGATGTAATCCATTTGAGCGGGCTTAAAAACTAAAGACTAACAAGTCGCTTTAAATCGTAGCGATGCGATTAAACTCACCTAAATCGTAAACAATTTAGAAATTAGTGCGGTCGGGGCCTTCCAATCGCACTAAATCGGAATCTAACTGTTCTAACTTCAATTACATCTTTCGGTTTCCTACAAATAGTGTACTTAACGCTTAATTCGGAATGCGGCCTAAAAATACGTGTTGCCAGTTTATTGTTTCTAACTTCTCTTTTCAGGGCTTATCTGCAGACTTTTTAACAGTTATGAGTATATTATAACGTAATAACATTTAAACTGTAGAAATAAAAAATAAAAAACTAATTTGATCAATAAAAACTGTAAACGAAACTTTACCGATAAAATTACGGTCTTTATTTTTTTCATGCGGTAATATTTACACCAAATATGATTCTGTTTGAAATTGAATTCTATAGGATTCGGCTATTGTGTGTCACCATTTTACGAAAAATAGAGGAATTGCTACTGATCCACTGGGAATTCAGGAAATTACTCGTTTTTTGAGGAATTGCTTAAAGTGGCCTTTTTAGGCCCCCTGTTCTTCATGTTATCCATAAACTTTGTCAAACGCTTCTATAAGCTTTTACAAATTATATCTAACACAGAAAGTAGTACTTAAAAAGGCTTCGTTACAAAGATATTTGTAATTTCATTTAATGAAATTTTATTGAGCTATGCAGTAAGAAAGGGTCTTAACTTAGTTTTGACAAGTTAAAGCCCGCTAAATACGTCGTTGCCAATTCGGATAAAGAGGCATGCATATCGGGTGATTTACGTCAAGGTAGTTTGTATGAAAATTAACAAAAAGTAAGAATTAATTAATGTGTCCATAATTAAAAATGCTTATTTCCTGGATTAAACTTTGATCTGGTCGAAGTTTATGTATATCGCCCAGAACACGATGTATAAATAGACTAAAAAAAATTATGATTATTTATTAATAATAATAATTAATTAATTAATAATAATAAATAATAATTAATTATTTAATTTTTTTTTAATAATAATATTTAAGATAACTAGGACTATCTTTAATAGAGATAAAATTTGCTAGATAAGGCGATATAATACCGAATAAGAAAAATGAATAAATTCACGGCCTTATGTCTTATTTTTCGACTTCCACTCAGACGAAGTCACGGGCAGAAAGCTAGTAGTTTATGATCGGTTAAAATCTAAATTTAATTTTCCTGTTTGTCTCAATAGATCCTACCTACTATTATGTCGACTCTCAGGTACAGACGCCAAATACAAACTGTCAAATTTTCGCAAACAACTATGAACCTTATCTTTTAGCGATAAAGTTGAAAATATATTAAAGAAATTCGACAGATTATTGTAGCTTGATGTGCTGGCGTCTGTACATTGGTTTTGTTGCGTTCAATTACTTAATATGACGTACCTTTGTTACATTGACTGCTTCAGAAGCAACACTAGTTAGTTTGTAGTGAACAATTTAATATTGAGCACTTACAGGAAGAGTTTCCTTCCTGTAAGTGCTCAATATTAAATTGTTCACAAATAATTTTATATTTTGAAAATCTTCTTCTTCACCTGTTGATAATAATTCTGAAAATAAAAGTGAATCAAACGTTGAAGTGAAATTCGCTATGTCTGACAACGATATTGACGTATATTACGAAAACAGTGATGATGATATTAAAGTTATAGATTCAATAATAGAAGTTCACAAGAAAGTACAAATCAGTCTATTAATGGTGACACTACTAACGTGGCTGTACGGAGTAACATCATGGTGCATCATGAAGAAGTTCCGGAATTTTAGAAACTATGTGTTTCTAAATGTAATTTTAACAAACTTTTTACATATTATATTAGTACAATTCGTGATACCGTATAGATTTAATGCCTGGGTTCTTAGCTTCTCAGAACTTCTACAACTTTACTTAGCATCTGTAAAGAACCATTGGTTGTTAGTAGCATGTCATATGTTTTATGTGGATTTTGTAAAAGTTTTCGATGGGCGTATTAGTATCAGTCTCGATCTGTCACCGTGCGGAGCGCATGTCGTGCGCGCTCGTGGTAAAATGTCGACGAATTTAGTAAAATGTTGTAGCTGCAATATAGTTATTAGTGAAGTCCTGGCGTTTATCCAGAACCAAGTGGATGTGATGAATGAAGAAAGCATCGTTCGCTTGTGTGCAACAGCGTTTACTTCGGACGAAGTAGTGGTGGCAAAAGACTTGCTTTACCAATCAGTGCAGACTAAGGAGAAGAAAGTAAAAAGAAAAGGGAAAGCAGAGGGGAAAGTGCAACGAGACCTTGAAGACATCATATCCCTCATTAAGTGTACTTCAGCGGAGTGTATTCCCATATTTGTTGCTCGGGAGCTACGAAAATTACCGCCGGTTACTTTTGACCATATTGATGTCACGAGATTGCTAAAAGACATCATTATACTAAAAGACCAAGTTGAAGTGATAAGGGAGGAGTATGCGACGGTTGAACAAGTGAATAAATTGGGCATGGAGCTGTTTAACTTGAAACAAGTGTCACTGGTGAATGGTTATCAACAAGAGGAGAATGTGAATACTAAAAGAGGTACGCGTAACTTGTTACGGTTTGAAAATTTTGAATGTAACAGTGTAGCATAATAATCCCACCAGAGCGGGTAAACACAAAAACAGCTGTTTGTAAAATATCCGAGAAGTCACCTCAGGGACAGGGCGATGACATGTTAAATTTGTCCTTGTCACATGCCAAGCCCCAGGAGCCATCCGTCCTTGTCGCACAAAAAGTGAAAGGCATCTCAGGCGAGTGCAAGCGCGTGGAGGCCCCTACCGCGGTTTCGTCACAGGTGACGATGTTTGAAAGCCCGGCAGCGTGTGCGCACTCGGTGGCCTCAAAGGCGCGTGTAACGGAGAGGGCAGCGTCGTTGAATCATAGTGAGCGGTGTACGTACTCGCAAGTAACGCAAAACGGAGGCGTTTTTAAAACTTATACGGATGAAAATTGGAACTTGGTACAGAGCAAGCGTTTGAAAAATAGATTTATTGGAACGCAAGGGAAGGCAAAGGAGTTCTCGGGTAAATTTAAGGCTGCAGACATTAAAATACCACTGTTTGTAAATAACGTGGATAAGGAGTCATCAGTTAAGGACGTCGCTGATTATATTTTAGGCAAGACGAACGTTTCAGTGGAGTTGACAGAGATTAGGATGAAGCGGCAAAGAAATTATAAGGCTTTTAAGGTGTTTGTTCCAAGGCATAAGTTGGATATGTTTCTAGATGAACAATTGTGGCCTGAAGGTATTTCTTTCCGACGATTTATTAATTTTAAGGGTCGGCAAGTACAAAGCTCCCCTAAAATGGGGGCGACTGATGCTGGAACTGAGGCTATAATGAAAAGCGTCTAATTTATGATGGACAATGCAAATAATCAGAATATCAAAATGGTCAGTTTCAATTGCAAGTCTGTTACGAGATCCGTGGAGGGGATAAAAGAGCTGTGTAAGACTGCACACATTATTGCCCTGCAGGAGACGTGGCTCCTGCCTCATGATACTGCATTCATTGGAAGCATCGATAAGAACTTCGAGTACACCAGTAAGTCAGCGGTGGATACATCGACAGGCGTGCTGCGTGGTCGGCCGTACGGTGGGGTGGCGCTGATGTGGCGAAAGGGTGTTTTCTCTTCCGTAACGGTTGTGCCGTGTAATAGCGCCAGGCTAACAGCTGTTAAGGTATGTGCGGGTGAGCGTAGTTCATTAGTGTTTTCAGTGTACATGCCAACGGATAGTGCGGATAACTTATTAGAATTCACGGATGTGCTAAGTGAAATACATGCGGTAATTGAAAGTTGTGATATTGAATCCGCTATTATTCTCGGGGACTTTAATGCCCATCCAAGGGAGTTATTCTTTAAGGAATTAGCCAACTTTTTGAGGAGCGAAGCTGGCTCTGTGCGGACGTGATGAAGTTGGACGTTTTGTCAGACACACACACTTTTATAAGTGAAAGTCATGTTAACTGTAAGCGATGGCTTGATCACTGTCTGACAACGGAGGCAGCTTGGCAATGTGTGACGGATATTAAGGTAGGTTATGATGTTTTCTGGTCAGACCATTTTCCACTGGAAGTGTATTGCAACTTGGGAATATTACCATGCAAAGTACAATATACTGGGAATATTTACAGTGAAGTGAGATGGGGTGAGAGAGACGCTGAACAGATAAGGATATATGAGGAGGGAGCTGTGTACAGCTACATTAAGAGACATTGATTTCCCGGTGGAACTTGGTCTGTGTGCTGATAATGTTTGTTCTGATAATTCTCATCATGTAATTATTGATAAGTTGTATAATAGTATTGTTAGTTGTTTGACGGAAGCTTCGCGAAGGAGCCATAGTGTAAGGAAAAACACAAAGCAAAAATATGTTATTGGGTGGAACAAGCATGTACGAAAGTTTCACGTAGACGCACGAAGCAGCTTTCAGGCTTGGTTGCTTCATGGCAAACCAGAGTCTGGTGATATATATAATACTATGCGTGAAACCCGTAAGCGTTTTAAATCTAAGTTAAAATGGTGTCAAGACAATGAGGATAAAATTAAAATGGATATCTTAGCAACACACCACAAAGACAGGGATTTCAAAAACTTTTGGAAGCACACCAAGAAACTGGAAGCTGGTTCGTGTGTCCCTGTGAGTGTTGAGGGTAGGAGTGAGCCCTGTCAAATAGCGGAATTATTTAAGGATCATTTTAGGGTAGTGTCTCCCCTGGGGTGTGTGCAGCGGCAGGTGCCCGATGCTGAGGTTGCAGATTGTGAGCGGTTTAGATTTAAGGCGAAAGAAGTGGCCCATATTATCCAAAATATGACTAGAGGTAAATCTCCAGGACATGACGACCTTAGCATCGAGCACTTGCAATGCGCGGGTGTCCATTTACCTAGGGTGTTGGTAATGTTTT
Organism: Mesoligia furuncula; assembly: GCA_916614155.1. Lineage (NCBI taxonomy): Eukaryota > Metazoa > Arthropoda > Insecta > Lepidoptera > Noctuidae > Mesoligia > Mesoligia furuncula. The sequence continues at coordinate 28,275,651 of OU744797.1, forward strand.
TCAATTTGTGTATAGGCCATTCATATTTACCCAGGGAGCTTATGAAGACCACTGTTATACCTATACTTAAAAACAAGACGGGTGATGCCTCTGACAGGGACAACTACAGACCTATCTCATTGGCTACAGTGATCGCCAAGGTGCTGGATGGTTTGCTTGATGATCGGCTAAGTAAGCATATAGATCTCCACGAAGCTCAGTTTGGTTTCAGGGCTGGGCAATCGACTGAAACTGCGGTACTGCGACTCAAGCATACTGTCCAGTACTATGTGACGAGGAAGACGCCTGTTTACGGTTGTTTTTTGGACCTGTCGAAGGCATTTGACCTGGTGTCTTATGACGTGCTGTGGGATAAGCTCCAGGGGGAAACAAGCACACCCAGAGAGGTAATAAATATATTGAGACATTGGTACGGCAACCAGACCAATAATGTTAGGTGGGCGGGTTCATGTTCGTCGGAGTACAGGTTGGAGTGTGGAGTGAGACAGGGAGGCCTGACTTCACCAAGACTCTTCAACCTGTACGTCAATGGACTGATAGGTGAGCTCAGCGGGGCCGGTGTCGGCTGTTCAGTGGATGGTGTATGTATGAACAACATTAGTTATGCCGACGACATGGTGCTGCTGAGCCCATCTGTCACAGCCCTTAACTACCTCATAGTGATCTGTGAGAGGTACGCGGAGTCACATGGCCTCAGGTATAACTGTAAGAAGAGTGAACTACTTATTTTCAAGGCAGGTAGTAAAAGTCCGAAAACCGTTCCACCGGTCAGGCTTGGAGGAATGCCGTTAAGTAGGGTCACCAAATTTAAGTACCTGGGGCACTGGGTCACCGAGGACCTCTCAGATGATTTAGATATTGAGCGGGAACGTAGGGCGTTGGCAGTGAGATGCAATATGCTGGCGCGCAGGTTTGCACGGTGCACTAAAGATGTGAAAATTGCGCTTTTTAAAGCATACTGCCAGACATTTTATACCTGCAGCCTGTGGGTCAGCTATACGCGTAGATCTTTCAATGCCCTGCGGGTCTTGTACAATAATGGTTTTAGGATGCTGTTGGGGTTGCCTCGCTTTTGCAGTGCATCAGGTATGTTTGCTAAGGCTAGCACTGACTGCTTTAGGGCTATAGTAAGGAAAAGAGTGGCCTCCCTGATGCGCCGCGTGCGGGGCAGCACCAACAGCCTTCTGAATACCATATTGGAAAGAGTTGATTGTCCGGTTGTGAGGCACTGGAATACCGTTCACGGATCTGGAGGGGTCATTTTTAATGTAAAATAGTGTAATAATGGATGTGTATGTTTTTTAATTGTAATAATGTTGACATTCGATAATGACATTCAATAATAATATACTAACATAGTTTTAGGTATTTACTAACATTGTATGGAATATTTTTTGATTCTGAAATAAATGAATAATAATAATTAACAAAAGATATTTAAAAAGCAACCTGTTTGCCTGGGGTGTGTCTTTAGTAACAACCGCAATATTCCTCTTCATGTCTTATTATTGTTTCCACTTCGAATATTGTCATGAGCTAATCATGCAATCCTTTACTGGAATTGTGTTCTTCTTCAAGGGTAGTTCAATTTTAGCGTTGATAGCTAACTGTTGTTTGTACATCATAATTGTAATTTCAGTTTGTCGCAGTTTCAACACGAGCACAAATACAGCTACTAACAACTGGCGTCGCTTGTACAGTGGGCCGCATCAATTGGGTACCCCAGTTGTATGAAAATTTTAATGCAACTGGGGTACCCAATTGATGCAGCCCACCGTACATCGCCACATTGATATTTATATTGAGCGACGTCATTATGTTGTCTGAATGTGTTTTAAGTTTATTTGATATAGTTTATTGGACCCAAATAATGCAAATTGTAGACATTTTTTTAATCAACTTAAATGGATTTGTATTATCCGTCTTTTTAATCGTTGTAAAGAGTAACCGAGAAGTGTGGTACGAATATTATGTAGATAAATTTAAATAAAAAAAGTTATTTAAAAAAATCAAAAAACCCGACTGCGGTACAAAACTTAGGTAAGTTTAAAGAAACTGAAAAGCTAAAAACAAGCCCATTTTAAATTAAATAAAAGTTGGAAGCAGGAGGGACCCACATCATTTTTATTGTATTTTCAAATTCAAATGGGTCCCGCCTGCTTCCAACTTTTATTTAATTTAAAATGGGCTTGTTTTTAGCTTTTCAGTTTCTTTAAACTTACCTAAGTTTTGTACCGCAGTCGGGTTTTTTGATTTTTTTAAATAACTTTTTTTATTTCCAGCTTTTTAGTTTACAAATTTGAAAGATTTCGCAGACGATTTAGTTCTTGGTAGGTGTTTTTTTGCGATTTGTCACTTCGAATTGCTTTTAAATACACACATCAAAAGTGTCTAGGGATCAAGCATTTTTATGCGGATTTCTTGAGATTGAGATGTGGCTTTGTAATAAATTTATGATTTTATAAATTTATATGGATCCTTTTTGGTGCATTTCATAATTTGAATCAGGAACTGTGAATCAAATTCGAGTAAAAGATGAAAATCAGCTGTCAATATTTTCCTTATAAAAACATACAACGCATTGAAGACATTATTAGTGCTACTGTTTCCCTACTACTGATTAAAACCAACGTTATTATGGAGCGGCGACGTCATTTAAGCAGGGAAGAAATGCTCAGAGCCGTGGGAATGATAGAAGCTGGTTCCCGGCAACGTACTGTGGCTTTAGCTCTGAATACAAGTCAGAGTGTTATCAGTCGACTTTGGACACGTTACCGAAGCACTGGTACCGTGGCTGAGCGCCATGGAGGACGGTATCGCTGCACCACACGGAGACAAGACCGATACATTCAAATCTTAACTCGAAGAGCTCCAACAATAACCGCCATGATGTTAGCCGTGAGGCTTCATCACTCTTCAGGGAACTTAATTAGCGACCAAACAGTCAGAAACCGCTTGCATGAAGTGAACCTTCATACCCGAAGACCGCTACGGGTACCACCTATAGCAATGCACAATCGTAGGATTCGATATCAATGGGCTCTTGAACACAGAAATTGGGCAGAAGAACAATGGCGTTTCGTGTGCTTTTCTGATGAGTCTCGTTTTGGTATGAGACCGGATACAAGACGTATACGACACTGGAGAACCCCTGGACGCCAACAGCGATTAAAATCCTGCCAGGAAGTCCATCCTTATAGTGGTGGAACCATCATGGTATGGGCGGGTATTTGGATCGGCGGAAGAACTGAGTTGATTTGGATCAGAGGCAACCTCAACGCTCAAATTTATGCTGAGACGATTGTATCAGACGTCATCGTTCCTCTACAAGTGCAAATCGGTCCCTTATTTCAGTTAATGCATGATAATGCACGACCGCACACCGCAAGAGTTGTAAGACAGACTCTCGCCGCAGCTAACATCAATGTTCTGCTGCAATGCCGAATATGGAGGGTATCCAGTCGCAAGAAGACCTTTTTTTGTTGTTGCAACGAACATGGGCGGCCATTCCACAGCGTGATTTGGATGAACTCATTTTGAGTATGCCAAACCGATGTTCTTGTGTTGTTAGTGTTCGCGGTAGAAACACGGATTATTAATTGTTTAAGTTACCCAATAAAATTTTAAAGAAAACTGTTATTTCAGTCTTTTTTTCGAACTTTTGTGTTAGTGGTTCAAATGTCAAAAATCCCTTTATTAGGAAAATGGCAAATTTCTTTATTAATGCAAAGGTGACTTGGTTTATCGTTACTGTGACAAACGAAAACACTTTATTTGATGAATCCTTAAAGAAAATTTTAATTAATATTAATCAGGAGAAAAGTTATTGCAAAAATATATGTTGATCCCTAGACACTTTTGATGTGTGTATATATGTTGTATATATTTTTGTAATCACCTTTTAAAACCCTTTATTTTGATACCCCACTTGATAGGGTTAGAAACAAAAATTAATAAATAAAATTTAATATGGCGTCCAGTAGTCGCCATATTGAATTTTCACTATCGTCATGTCTTTAGTGACACTCGCCGGATTAAGAGGAATCGATTAACGTGTGAATCATAAAAATCGGCCCAGGCGTTTGGTCTGTATAGTGCTTCAAAGGAACATATAAACATACATACATACATACATAGGCTGATGAACACATTACCACTCCTTTGCGTCGCGCAGTCGGGTAAAAAAGGTCGTTAGCAGCAGGGCATAGGACTCATGTTAACAACATGCACGAAATAAATAATTGTACCTAATCCTGCTGATTCACCGGCAGTTCTTGATGTATAATTATTGTTAAAAATATGTAATTAAATATAGGTGGTCGATGAACAATTCCAGTAAACAGTATTTTTTTTTCAATGACTAAATCACCAAAATATTACCTGCCCGGTGTTTTATAGATATAGGTATATATACAATCTGTCCGGTGATGGACTAGCGATATTCTAGGTACCTACTTATAAAGCAACTATTCTAGTACACAAATTCACTACACATTGGGGGTGTGAAGGCGCCTATCGATTTGCTGTGTGAAGGCCATTTGCTGTGTGAAGGCGCCTATCGACTTCGGTAGAACCATTTCATAGACCAGGGGGCCTAAAAAGGCCACTTTGGGAGAATCATAAAAGGAATTCATTATGAATGATATTAAAAGTCATAAAATGGTCACAATCTGACAATTCATAATATTGTTTGTGTACAATTCGTAACACGCAATTCATCTATTTGACAATTTTGTATGGAGATTCGTAAAATGGTCCACAAAATAGGAATTGCTTTAATGTCAAATAATGGAATCGTAAGAAGTTAGTCAAAAGCAACATTTCACAAATCGGATTGGAGGCTTTGTGAAGAAATAATGTTATAATAGCAGATTTAGCCCTATATGAAAACTTTCTGGAGCACGCGCGGGTTACGACGACCCTTCTAGATCGCCGACAAAATGCAGCTCTTCGGAAAATGGACATAGCGTTCGAAATGCCGGATCTCGAATTTGTTGGCATAGACAGGCTAAATAAGTGTGTCGTGACCTCATCCATGAGCTGGAGCCGTAAATATGTACCCGCCGCGATGGCATAAGTACCTACTATCCCCAAGGCAAGTAAAAGCATTGTTTTGTGATAAAAGTAAGTAGGGTGTTTTTCAACACTTTTAACTAAGTAGTTCCAGATAGACACTATCATCTAGGTATTATTATAGAGGTTCAGGGACTTACTCTGTACCCCCTCCGTGAAATGCATACAATCTTCTATTCACATTTTAGGTGTACAATAGGTACACCTCTGCCTAACCCTTCAGGGATATATATGTGTGATATTGTTATAGTATCATACTTTACTTCAATTTAATTAAGTAGTACCTACATATAAGAGGACCCATAGAAGAGTATACCATATTATACCTTTTACTAAAATAAAACAATAGTGATATGAAAAATATTTTATTAAATTATTAACAATTCTCATCTTAAATTATTAAAAAACTATAATTAGGTACAAACATTAATTAGGTTTTTTTTCATTCATTCAGGTTTGCGACTCTGATTAGTGTCGATTCTAGCTGCGGAGGGGCAAACTATGTGTCCTTTTTATGGAATCACCATCCACTTAAGACCCACTTGGAACAACTCCGCCAGGCTGAAAAGGAAAATTTGTGGATTTTAGTAAGTCAAATCATCATCATCATCTGTCTAGCCTTCTCTCAACTATGTACTATGTTGGGGTTTGCTTCCAGTCTAACCGGATGCAGCTGAATACCAGTATTTTACATGGAGCGACTGCCTATCTGACCTCCACAGCCCAGTTACTGGGTAATACAATACCACTTGGAAAGACTGGTTGTCAGACTTTACGGCTTCTGACTACCCCGTCATTGTTTAATTTGAGTACTATTATAATAATAAAATAATTATGTTTCAGGTGACGCAGGCTATCCCTTAAAATCAACATTGAAGACACCACAAGTGGACACAGAGCCCGATACCTTTTTCCCTTTATGCAAAGTTTTTGTGTTATTTAAATGTTAAAATATAGTACTTATGTTTTCCTTTTTCATTTCTTTATAATCATAATAGATGAATGACTTAATTTTTTTATTGCATGTACAAAATATTCATACTTTACCTCTATGGGATACTTACCAATAAAAAATAGTCTTTCGACTGCACCAGCAAGCTGCACTATTACTTTACTATATCAGCTGTAGCATGTTGCATCTCCACCTGAGGTAAAACTCTCCGAGCTTCATCTAGTGCAGCCAGAGGGCGACCTAAAAAACGTAATAAAAATACCATAATATAATCATTATCAATAGTCATCATGTCTTAGTCGCAATATGAATAGCTGTAGGGTTAGAAAAATCCACTCACTGCGGTATCTTGCTTGCCGAGTTCGACGAGGCAGAGGCACTGTTGTAGCATCAGCAGGGCTAGGGTTTGGTGCTGACGCACGAGTCTGGACAAAACACGGGGCTGCAGTGATCTCGAAAAGGGGCTCAACACCGACAGCGCTTCCACTTTGACTGTAGAAAATCGAGCAGATTGTTCCATTGTATCTCAAACACTAGCTGCACGTCTTTCCATTCCTACAAAAAATTACGTACATTTGAATACATTTGCACAGCATTTTATTTAAGTAATGATTTAAGTCAAACAATTATACACTTACTTTGTATTAAAAACGATCTTACTCGCAAGAAATACTAGTTTTAAACTACACACATTATGATTGTTTATGTTGATGTTTGATTCAGTCAGTTTGACGTTGAGGCGGGAGAAACGAAGGGTGCGTTCCGAGTTGGGATGTAATCCATTTGAGCGGGCTTAAAAACTAAAGACTAACAAGTCGCTCTAAATCGGAGCGATGCGATTAAACTCACCTAAATCGTAAACAATTTAGAAATTAGTGCGGTCGGGACCTTCCAATCGCACTAAATCGGAATCTAACTGTTCTAACTTCAATTACATCTTTCGGTTTCCTACAAATAGTGTACTTAACGCTTAATTCGGAATGCGGCCTAAAAATACGCGTTGCCAGTTTATTGTTTCTAACTTCCCTTTTCAGGGCTTATCTGCGGACTTTTTAACAGTTATGAGTATATTATAACGTAATAACATTTAAACTGTAGAAATAAAAAATAAAAAACTAATTTGATTAATAAAAACTGTAAACGAAAATTTACCGATAAAATTACGGTCTTTATTTTTTTCATGCGGTAATATTTACACCAAATATGATTCTGTTTAAAATTGAATTCTATAGGATTCAGCTATTATGTGTCACCATTTTACGAAAAATAGAGGAATTGCTACTGATCTACTGGGAATTCAGGAAATTACTCGTTTTTTGAGGAATTGCTTAAAGTGGCCTTTTTAGGCCCCCAGTTTTCATAGCAATTGTTCCATACGAGTCGCGTCGCGCCGTCGCATCTCATCTGTCTACAGAAGCCTTTATCTTATAGCCATTTCTGAAAATTAAATCACAACTGTGAAAGGATGATAGTGGGACTGGGTGGGTCACACTTATAGGATGCATCCAGACATATGGGCCAAAGTCAAAGTAACACAGTGGATGCCCGAAGGCGGGCGTCGGCACCGAGGCAGGCTTAAAAAAACGGGGCAAGAGCGAGTCGGACTCGCGCACCGAGGGTTCCGTAACATCCGGGTTAATAAGGTAAGGTAAGGTAATAAGGTTCATAAGATTTATGTTTATGAAATTAAATGTTTTTTTTTATTTTTGAGTTGATTGAATGAATGGTAAATTGTGGTTTACGATTTATTACGTATTAAAAAAAAACTACTTACTAGATCTCGTTCAAACCAATTTTCGGTGGTAGTTTACATGGTAATGTACATCATATATATTTTTTAGTTTTATCATTCTCTTATTTTAGAAGTTACAGGGGGGGGGGACACACATTTTACCACTTTGGAAGTGTCTCTCGCGCAAACTATTCAGTTTAGAAAAAAATGATATTAGAAACCTCAATATCATTTTTGAAGACCTACCCATAGATACCCCACACGTATGGGTTTGATGAAAAAAAAAAATTTGAGTTTCGGTTCTAAGTATGGGGAACCCTAAAATTTATTGTTTTTTTTCTATTTTTGTGTGAAAATTTTAATGCGGTTTACAAAATACCTCTACTTACCAAGTTTCAACACTATAGTTCTTATAGTTTCGGAGAAAAGTGGCTGTGACATACGGACGGACAGACAGACAGACAGACAGACAGACGGACAGACGGACAGACAGACAGACAGACATGACGAATCTATAAGGGTTCCGTTTTTGCCATTTGGCTACGGAACCCTAAAAACGCTGGCTAGACGATTTGGACTCGTTCCTAAACGATTGGACGAAGAAGACACAGCACAAAGAAAAGTGGAAAGATATGTCACTGAACTACAAACAACACTAGGTTTTTCAAGCTGGATTTTTTCAGTAACAATAATAGTAATAATAACCTAGTAATAAGCCCACCGTCGTACTCGTACGTTGACGTCGTGGCACAGCCGTAGAGTGAGGAGCAGGGCAGCATGTGGCGAGCCGTAGGGCAGTAGCGACCCTACGGACCCTGTCTCCCGAGAGTAGTCTTATTCCTCACCTCTGGCTTGCCTTTATTAGTCGGCTGGAGTGAACACTGACGAGGAACAGAGCTCCCATCTCTTTCTTGCCTTTACTGGCTGACTTGATTGGATATTCGCAAGAGCAAATGTGCTCGAGGAAAGAAAGAATTCCAGTAAGTGTTCGTAGGGTTCTTGACCATCTTCCGGGCTCTGGGATTGTTCTGAAAGCCGTGGTATACCTCTCCACTCCACAAGCACTTCAGAACATGTTGCCCCCTTGTCAATACGTCACTATGTGCTAGCGAGGTCTCTGCGAGTTGGCTTTGGCCCCTCATACGCCTTCCAAAGGCGGTGACATGGTCCTGAGATATGTAAAAACTTAAAAATAATAAGAAATAATACCTAATTTATTTTTCCTTAGGTAATGTACAGACGCCAGTATATCAAGCTACTACAATCTGTCAAATTTCTGTAATAGATTTTTAACTTTATTGCTACAGTATAAAGTTCAAGGTTGATTGGGAAAATTTGACAATTTTGGGTAACTTGATGTGCTGGCGTCTGTACAAAGTAGGTGTATGCGCAGCATTTACAGCGTAGGACTTACAAGTACACAGAGATTTGATCAATGACCCCCATGCTAGGTGGAACCTGTGTTACAGGGGTCATCCATCCGACCATTATACAGATTACAGATAAGTAAGTAGTACGTATTATTTAGAGAAACAATTATGTGCTTAAATCTAGTGTGAAAAAGGTGTGATGAGTGCGTGTGTGTGCGAGGGTATGTGTGAGGGGGTATGTGTGTGGGTCTGTGTGAGGGGGTGTGCGTGGGTGGGTGTGAGGGTGTGTGTGAGAGGGTGTGTGTGGGTGTAAAAAAAAAATATTTTCGTCAAAATGTAGGGAACAACAAATTTTTTTTTTCGCGATTTCAGGTTTGGTAACATAGTAAAAGTTGTTCATAATTATGAGTACAATGACCCCCTAGAGTTATGGGATATCAAAAAAAACACGTTGTATAGTGGTCATTGTATTGGTCATGTATATTGCGATATAGCAGCCCGAAGTCTGGATTTTCACACGATTGAAGGCACAAAGATCGCCTCTTATTACATGGGACTTAATCATAACTGGCGGAATGTCCTACTTTTGCAGCAGTCGATCGCGGCTGCCACCAACTAGTGTCGACGACTGCAGTTGTCTCTGCGTGTCTAAGAGAACTTATCTATTTTTTTAAATTGCTGAATGGGTCCGCTCCTGACCTCGATCACGCCTAATGGAAAGCGATGGATAAGATCTATGATGGAACGAGCGTGCCCCGAAGATGCCTAAATTAAATCGCTTCTGCTGTAAGTTTGGAACGCTTCCGCAAGTCAGACCACAAGAAGTTGCATTCCACCGCAAGTTAACTGAACATGCCGCAAATAAAACTACGATAACAAGGAACACTGGAATTGTATCTCAGGGAATGGTGGTAATGTCACATTCGTGTTATTATTTTCATGAAAGATAAAGCGGGACCGTCTGTAGAATAAGAACGGACAAATTTCTATCCTAAGAATATTTTTATATTCACTACAAATAGTCAGTAAGTCAGAGAGAAATACTGTTCCTTAGGTAGATACTCGTATCTACACTAATATTTTATAGAGGAAAGATTTGTTTGTTTTTAGGGTTCCGTACCAAAATGGTAAAACGGAACCCTATTACTAAGACTTCGCTGTCTGTCCGTCTGTCTGTCACCAGGCTGTATCCCAAAAACCGCGATAGCTAGACAGTTGTCTACAGACACAAATTATGTATTTCTGTTGCCGCTATAACAACAAATACTAAAAACAAAATAAAATAAATATTTAATGGGGGCTCCTATACAACAAACGTGATATTTTTGCCCTTTTTTGCTCGATATCAAAAATGGCAACAGGTAGGCACTCAAATATTCACAAAATACTCAGTTATATTTTACCTTTAATAATAAATAATAAAATAAATATTTAAGGGGGGCTCCCATACAACAAACATGTTTTTTTCGGCGTTTTTGCCTTGTGGTACGGAACCCTTCGTGTGCGAGTCCGACTCGCACTTGGCCAGTCTTTTTTTGTATTGAATGGGCTCCAAAACTACTGGACTGATTTGAAAAATTCTTTTTGTGTTGTATAGTCCATTTAGCGTGGAAGGTTATAGGCTATATAACATCACCCTACGACCAATAGGAGCGGAGCATCAATGAAAAATGTTGCCAAAACGGGAAAAGTTATTCCTTTTGAGAGCTTCCCTCGCGTACGGCTGCGTAAACGGTTAAAGTTACGCAAAAATCATGTATCACGGAATTGTTCTCCATTAAAAGTAAAAAAGTTGTCTGTGTGGTGCCGGACTTAAAGAATAGCACCACCCCATACTTCCCGTGGGTGTCGTAAAAGGCGACTAAGGTGCGTACCGGAGAATGGGCAGCAGCGTTCTCTATGTATTCCACCACCATACCATACTGCGATCGCCAACCCGCCTGCCAATCGTGGCGATTATGGCAAACCCCCCCTTTTGGGGGAGGCCTAGGTCCAGCAGTGGACGTCTTTCGGCTGAAATGATGATGATGATGAAAAGTAAAAAAAAAAGACCGCAACAACACAAGTCTATCTTTTAAGCTTGACTCACTATAACCTTTTTTTATGGTAATCAAATTTGTTCTAAAATAATGCATTTTTTGCGAAGGTGTTTTTATAAACATGATATTAATCCTTATCCAAATAAACTGGTTATTCATCACAAGTATTTAATGTTGAACAAAGTTGCCCTTGACATCATTTGATTTTAATGAATATCTTAGGAGATATCATAGTTTTATAATAATACTAATAATAAAGCTGAAGAGTTTGTTTGAAAGCTCTAATCTCTGGAAGTATCGGTCGGATTTATAAAAATCTTTTTGAATTTGATAGCCCAATTCTTGAGGAAGGCTATAGGCTATTAAACATCACGCTAGTACCCTTAGGAGTTGAGAAAAAAGAAAAAAAGTCTGAAGTTTTCTGTTCGAGTTTTAATCGAACACTAAGCGAAAATGCATAATTGCATCGAACGCAAGTATGCACATTCGCTCGTCCACCAAAATGTGAGCCAGTTCGCGTTCAGATCTCGCTAGAGACACCACGTGCTCAGAACCATTACCACTACCATCGTCTTTTAACTAAGTGTTATAGTGATTTATATGTATTTTATAGCTATTTCCTTTACCATTACCATTGTCGTGTAACTAAGTGTAATAGTTATTTAATATACAGCTATTTCCCTTACAATTCGAGACTTTAACTTCTACCATATAAACCATATCTGAGAAAAGAGTGTTAGGTCACCATAGCGTCTAGCACTACTTTTTATATTTTCGCTAGCGAAAACGAAGTAATAGCGCTGGTAGGCGATGCGATGTGACGGGGTGGGTTTAAGGAACAAAAAAATTCACGCGTTCGTACGCGTGAATTTATAATTTAAAAAAAATAAAATTAAAAATATAAATTAAAATAAAAAAAATTAAAATAAAAAAATAATAAAATAAAAAAATATAAAATAATAATAATAAATTAATAATTAATTATATAATACTAGCTTCTGCCCGCGGCTTCGCCCGCGTGGATGTCGGAAATTGCCCATGTCCTTCCCTAGGATGCTATCTATCTACTTGCCAAATTTATCGAAATCCGTTCAGTGGTTTAGGTGTGAAAAGGTAGCATACAGAAAGAGGTGCTTTCGATATGGCTCACTATTTACGGCTTCCACATAAAAGGTAGATATATGCTGTCACGGACATTTATTTAGAACTGTTTAAGACAAACAGTCCCACGATAGGTACATTATATTCGTGTAACAACAACGCGTCTGCGAGATTGCGTTATAAAGGTTTCTGTGGCTCTTTGGGATGCCATGTAAGTCGCCTGGTGCTGACGTCGAGCTTGAGACTGTTCTAGTGTCTCCGCAGCCCGTTGAGACACCAGATACTCAGCATGCTGTTGGGGCCGATCTTGAGACTGTGCCGGTGTTTCAGCAGCCCGTTGAGACACCAGATACTCAGCATGCCGTTGACGTCGAGGTAGAGACTGTTCCGGTGTTTCAGCAGCCCGTTGAGACACCAGATACTCAGCATGCTATTGGAGCCGAACTTAAGACTGTTCTGAAGTTACAGCAGCTCGTTGAGATGCCAGATACTCAGAGTGTTGTTGACGCCGATCTTGGGGCTGTTCCGGTGTTTCAGCAGCCCGTTGCGACACCAGATACTCAGCATGCCATTGACGTCGAGGTTGAGACTGTTCTGGAGTTTCAGCAGCTCGTTGAGATGCCAGATACTCAGCATGCTGTTGGGGCCGATCTTGGGACGGTTCCGGTGTTTCAGCAGCCAGTTGAGACACCAGATACTCAGCATGCTGTTGGGGTCGATCTTGGGACTGTTCCAGTGTTTCAGCAGCCCGTTGAGACACCAGATACTCGGCATGCTGTTGGGGCCGATCTTGGGACTGTCCCGGTGTTAAAGCAGCCCCTTGAGACACCAGATACTCAGCATGCCGTTGACGTCGAGGTTGAGACTGTTCCGGTGTTTCAGCAGCCCGTTGAGACACCAGATACTCAGCATGCCGTTGACGTCGAGGTTGAGACTGTTCTGGAATTTCAGCAGCTCATTGAGATGCCAGATACTCAGCATGCCGTTAACGTCGAGGTTGAGACTGTTCCGGTGTTTCAGCAGCCCGTTGAGACACCAGATACTCGGCATGCTGTTGGGGCCGATCTTGGGACTGTCCCGGTGTTAAAGCAGCCCCTTGAGACACCAGATACTCAGCATACCGTTGACGTCGAGGTTGAGACTGTTCCGGTGTTTCAGTTTCAGCAGCCCGTTGAGACACCAGATACTCAGCATGCCGTTGACGTCGAGGTTGAGACTGTTCTGGAATTTCAGCAGCTCATTGAGATGCCAGATACTCAGCATGCCGTTAACTTCGAGGTTAAGACTGTTCCGGTGTTTCAGCAGCACGTTGAGACACCAGATACTCAGCACACCGTTGACGTCGAGGATGAGACTGTTCTGGAGTTTCAGCAGCTCATTGAGATGCCAGTCACTCAGCGTGTTGTTGACGCCGATCTTGGGACTGTTCGGGTGTTTCAGCAGCCCGTTGTGACAACAGATACTCAACATGCCATTGACGTCAAGGTTGAGACTGATCTGGAGTTTCAGCAGCTCGTTGAGATGCCAGATACTCAGCGTGTTGTTGCCGATCTTGGGACTGTTTTGGTGTCTCAGTAGCTCTGTGTGCCGCCTCACGCGCCGCCTACTCAAACCTTTGAAGCTCAGTTTGTTAAGACGTCTCGTTAAGTTTAGCTATTTCATAGCTCGAGCTTTATTAGAGCTTTGTGGAATATTAGATTTACGCTTTCGCATCATTATTGTGAGTATTATTAAAAAAATCACAAAATCAGTAGTAATTTTCAAACTAACTAAAACAATTCCAATAGGTAATTAAAAGGAAAACGAATCTATCTTCTTTACTTACAACACAACCTAAACCTAAAACTATACGTTATCCTTAAACTCACAAAAAAAAAACAATTGTAATAATCTAATTAATGAAAACAATAACGAATCCATTTAGGTACTTACTTAATACTTACAAATACAACCTGTACCTAACTAACTAAAAATACAAACAAAGAAAACAATTCTAATATGACTATGATAATTAAATTAATAACGAATCTATATTTCTACTTAAAATATACTACCTAAAAATTATAATTATGCCTACTGTAAGTTAGTAATAAATCGCTTCGCAAAATGAACACAACCGTCAACGACGTCTGCCGGTCTGCCCTCACGCCCAGTAGGTATTATAAAAAGTTATGCGTGGTCATACTTTAAAAAAAAAATATACGCGTCGACTTGAGAACCTCCTCCGTTTTTTCGTCGGTTAAAAAGTGCTCTGTGCCTCACACTTCTGCATGACCTACGTTCGGGGCTTGGTCGCGCACTCGGCAACGGCGCGCGTCATTGCCTCATAGGCGCTCCACTCAGGTCAATCTTATCGTGATAACTTTTAAAGTATTCGTCCAAATTGCTTAGTGTAAAAGACAAAGTTTATCTACATTAAATATCAAAAGCGATAAATGTATTAATTTTGATAAGAATTAACTAAGAACTCTAAAATATGCATTGTAAAAAAATTGTAAAAAAAGTATTCAATTTAAATGTATTTATATCTCACTATTTTGGATATAATGACTTCCACATAAAAGGTAGATATATGCTGTCGCGGACTTTTATTTAGAACTATTTAAGACAAACATTCCCACGATACATTATCTTCGGGTAACTTTAACGGTTTAGGCAGCGCACGCCAAAATAGCTCTCAGAGGGCAGGACTTTTTCCGACTTACTTGATACTTATCGTTATATTATGGCCAAATCACACAAAATCTTTATAAATTGTAGCCTATGTGTTATTCTGATGTATAAGCTATATTACTGTGAAGTTTCATCGAAATCCATTCATTAGTTTTTGCGTGAAGGAGTAACAAACATCCATCCATCCTCACAAACTTTCGCGTTTATAATATTATTATTATATTATTATAGTAGGAAGTAGGATAGGATAATTATTTTTTTTTTTTTTTTTTTTTTTTTAACTTCTGTCCGCGACTTCGTAGTCGCGGACAGAAGCTATAAATTATAAATATCGTAAACATACTACCTTGAAAAGAAAGCCTTATATACCGTTAAAGATTATATTGAGGACAAAAAGGCTTGGGATTGAGCTGCTTCCAATTTCTGCATTTTGATTTTTTTTTTATATACACATTGACATTAATGACTTTTTATAAACTATGACATTTGCTTACTTTGTAAAGTGTTATATTATTTTATTTATTGTGAATGTGAAGACGATATGCGTCGTTTTATTAATTTAATATTTTTATTTTTTATTATTCTCTCTGTTCTTTCATGGTCTGGCAGTTTGAGTAATTTATGTGGCCTACCCAAATGTCCTTTCTTTGGTATTGTTCCTCGAATCGTTGAGCTCCTTAAGTTTTGAGTTGAGCTGCACGATTTCTGACAAATGCGTGCACTGACTGGACAGGTCCTCACAATCTGTGTGGTTCGTTCCTCAAAAGACCATCTCAGACATCGATCTACATGGTCTTCATATAACCTGACCAAGATTATGTCTGCACTTTAAAAGAGACTGTGACCTCTGAGTTTGTTTCGGCCTTTCTTCTCAGAGTAGTCAGATTTGACACGCCGACCTCATCTAGTTTAAAAAAAACATGATTGACGTGCAAAAGTGTTTCTACAAACCTATTTACAAAAATAAAATCATTTATCACGTGGACGAAGTCGCAGGCAAAGTGCTAGTACGTAATAAAAGTAATAGAATTTGTTACTGATATAACAAATCGAAACACCGACTTCCGAAAATACAGTTATTTTTATGAAGTCCGCTAAAAATGAATGCAACAAATCTTCCAGAAGAAGAATCCAGAACTTAGATTAAGTTTTGCATGATTGCAGAAACTAATTTGTGCGTTGTTGAAGCTAGCACTTAGTTCTGGGCAATTCTTCTTAAGTTTTTTACGAGCCAACATTTATTTTCAAGAAGTACTTACTTTACCCTAGGCGCGGCGAGCGAATTAAAAATGCATTCGAGCCGTTTACCTCCACTTCTCTTGAGTGAACATAGGGGCGATGATTGCGGTGGGTACAGTAATTTTTTTTTTGTTTTTCAAGGTCATTTTCGTAAAACAGAATGAATCCTAATGATTTCGTATTTAAGGGGCTTACATGGCCTAAAGCGCGGTCACTGTCGGACTGCATAGAAAAGAAAGGGAAGCGCGATGATTGTGTCATCGCGCTTCTCTAGTAATTTATTACTAAATATTGAGCCATTATTTAATGACAAAAAAATCAGAATGATTGTATGTATATTAGTACGGTTTTTATTGTAAAAAGAAAGTTTTTAGAGGTATCTTCATGATTTTTTTCTATCATATCAAATTAGTTGTATTTTGTTTTCAATACACTATCTACCTAGCATATATCCTGAAGAATATCACATTTATTTTTTATTTTGTTTACTGTAGTCGATCATATACTTTTATTGTTTCTAAAACTTCCGTTTTTAGGGTTCCGTAGCCAAATGGCAAAAACGGAACCTCTATAGATTCGTCATGCCTGTCTGTCTGTCTGTCTGTCTGTCTGTCTGTCAGTCCGTATGTCACAGCCACTTTTCTCCGAAACTGTAAGAACTACACTGTTGAAACTTGGTAAGTATATGTATTCTGTGAACCGCATTAAGATTTTCACACAAAAATAAAAAAAAAACAATAAATTTTAGAGTTCCCCATACTTAGAAACGAAACTAGAAAAATTTTTTTTCATCAAACCCACACGTATGGGACGTGTGGGTTTGATGAAAAAAAATGATATTGAGGTATCTAATATCATTTTTTTCTAAACTAAGTAGTTTGCGCGAGAGACACTTCCAAAGTGGTAAGATGTGTGTGGCCCCCTGTAACTTCTAAAATAAGAGAATGATAAAACTAAAAAAAATATATGATGTACATTACCATGTAAACTACCACCGAAAATTGGTTTGAACGAGATCTAGTAAGTAGTTTTTTTTTATACGTCATAAACCGTAAACCGCAATTTACCATAAATTCAATCAACTCAAAAATAAAAATAAACATTTAATTTCATAAACATAAACCTTATGCATAAACCCGGATGTTACGGAACCCTTGGTGCGCGAGTCCGACTCGCTGTTGCCCGGTTTTTTTTGTGTTTAGATCCTGTAAGCCCCTTAAGTTTTATCACTACATTTCAATACCGCCCTGACTCAGTCCGAGCCAGCCCGCGCCGCTGAGACTGTAGCTTTAAATTCGCCCCAAAAAAAATCTGTTCCAGGCTCTCCCTTGCAGCCATCCCCCCACTACGTCCATACCCCACAGTGGGTACCTTAGCGTGTTGTCGCTTAGTTTTTAAGCCCTGGCTAGACCTGGAGGCCTTAGTTCATTGAGGCATCCACAGGCAAGCAGCAGCCGGTTAAAAGCAGACGACAAATTCCTAAATTGACCTAAGAGATACCATTTACAAAAAATACACAACACTGATAGACGGGTCCTGGAGTGGAGACTGCGTATCGGTAAGCATAGCGTGAAAAAAGAAAAAAGAGAATTCAAGTTAGTTGGAAGAAATACGAGTACAATTCCGTATGTTTCCAAAGAGCACGAGAAGAAAACAGAGCGTAAAATTAAGTTGTGCTATCAATTACGTCACTGCACGAGACGAAATAATTCCCAGCATCATTTGCAAACTACAACTTACGTATACCTAGATTGTAATCGTGAGTAGGTATTGGTTGTTAAGTACGTGAATAAAAATTTAAAAAAAACCTAGACACAAACAAAAACCTCTAAAAAGTACAAAACTTATATACCTACTGGGTTATTGGTAAAACATTAACAACCTCTTAAGAGGTCATTGTACTCATCATTATAAATAACTTTTACTACGGGACCAAACAAGAAATAGCGAAAAAAAAATCTGCTGTTCTATTTGGACGAGCTATACGAACATAAATGTAGGGAACAGCTGATTTTTTTTCGCTATTTCTGGTTCACGATTTCTGGCGTCGTCGGGGGATGGCTAATCATGGCTCACCCCTCTATTTTTATCGGGGTTTAAAAAGGCATCAAGTTAGCTGCGGCAAAAAAATCATAAACTTTCATCTGGTGCGGTGGCGGTCGAAATGCACATCCATCGATCTTTTTAACAGTGCGTATTACTCCTTTTTGACCTGACACCACTAGGATAGATTAAAGCGCTATAACTTTGCGAATACATGGTGTACACTGTTTTTTATATACTGTTAAAATGATCTTGAACCCAGTTTCTTTACGTTTGTTTCGCCCCAGGATCTGCCAAACTGGAAATGAGAAATCAACCAAGGAAAGTGTCAGGCCGATAACGACCGATACCGCACTGGAAAGTACTTTTTCATAGTGATGGGACAGACAAAAATATAGGGTTATCGAAAAGAAAAAAGAATTAGAAGAAATAAAAAATCACTAAGTCAGACAGGAACAGTAAACTAATTTCGTACGTGTCTTTCTTCGCAAAGAGATTGATTGCATTTGTTGCAAAATGTTTCAATTTTTTTAACTTTCTTTTTTACTTCTTTGCACTCTACTGTCTGTCTGTCGTAGCTTTTCATAGCACCGTGCACAATTTATTCTCTTAGGACCTTTTTCGTTGCGGCATACTTAAACACCTGTCGATAAAATAACGACACGCCACGTACTGTCTTGTAGAGAGCACAACACCGACTGGCGGCTCGACGCTTGCGCGCGCGCTCCGTGCGGCATCAGGTCGGCAACGGTCATATACCACAATAGGCCCGCCGCCTCAGGGACCGGGTATTTTTGACCTTCAGTGCGATGGTGGTCGAAACGGGCCCGCCACGATGTTTTAATGCCAAATACCTACTACATTTGTAACCGCGATCCGAAATCTATATTTGTCTCTGTCGAACTCCTACAAATACCGAAGATAATCGTTCCGCACCAGCGAGAAAGATATAGTTTTGAGACCGTGCGCACCAGCGCTAAGCTCCGCATCGAGCCGATTTTGTGTGATCCGCAGTGAACGTGTTAACTCCGCATAAAAACATAAAAAATGACATTAATTCATCTTTTTATACAGAAAGTCTAACAACCAATCTTACCGAGGAGAACCATTTTACCCAATAACTGAGTTGTGGAGTTCAGATAGTCAGTCCCTGTTAAAACGCCACAAATCCGTCACTATTTCATTTATGATTTCGGGACATCCCTATCTGTCATTATTCTCTCCTGTTTCCGGTAGTCATCTTAACTTATTACATTATAATAGTGTGTTCTCTGTCGTCGTTTCAGCCGATAGACGTCCACTGCTGGACATAGGCCTCCCCCAATTTTGGGAGGGTTTGCCATAATCGCCACGCTTGGCAGGCGGGTTGGCGATCGCAGTATGGTATGATGGTGGAATACATAGAGAACGCTGCTGCCCATTCTCCGGTACGATCCTTAGTCGCCTTTTACGACACCCACGGGAAGTAAGGGGTGGTGGTATTCTTTAAGTCCGGCACCACACAGACTGTTCTCTGTATTCTAGCATTAAAAATTAAAGTGATTAATTAATTATCTTGTTCCGTTTATACCAAAGTGCTTGATAGTTAATTCGTCTCCCATTGTGATCAGCCATCGAATCAAACCTTGTATCCAACAGTCGCTCCACGTAAAATAATGTATTCAGCTGCATCCGGTTAGGCAGTAAGACCCCAACATAGTTGAGAAAAAGCTTCGTAGAAGATGATAATGAACATAAAGATCAAAGAATATAGAATTCCATGTAGTAAAATTCCAGAATTCGTACTTTGGTATAAAATTTTAAATAGTGACCTTCAATATATCAATTGATATAATACCAACTTTTCTATATGACCAAACGTCTGCTGATCCGTCACCCGTCCGCTACACGATTGCTGACAAATGCAATGACTGGTCAGGTCCACTTATATGATCTGTGTGGTTGTTTACTCAAAAGATCATTTCAGACACAACGACACGACACGACACACGACACGTTTCTAATCTCCTCGTTTCCTCGTTTCTAGTCCTCTGCTTTGGTTTTGACTTTTTTTCTCAGAAATATCGGATAGGAAACATTGTCCTCATCTAGTTTTTTAAATATTATTGACAAGTAAAACTGTTTGTAAAAACCTACTTTCAGAAATAAAATCATTCAGCATTTGTCTGTCAGTACTTACTTTTTTTTTAAATAAAACATGCTGTGCTGTGCTGGCGCTGCTGCTGCGGCTGCGGAAAACCTCAAGCGTCGAAAATATCGGTAATTATATTTTCGAGCCGTTTGGGGTTGAAACCCTCTGGCCATGGGTTCCGAGTGCTCATGGTTTGTTCAGTGAAATCTCCAAACGGCTGGTTGACACTTCCTGTGACCCAAGGACTGGTTTTCATCTTGGCTAGAGACTGAGCATTGCCATACAACGGGGCAATGCTGCCAGTCTCTTGGGTATATTACCAGTCGACAGAGATGCGGAGGAATTTTTCGATGCCATATTTTAATTAAGTGAGGTTAATATATTTTATTTCAATAGTTTATTAGGTAAAATATTGGGTAAACTTTCAATATCTTACTATTAACAGCGTTTTCACTTTGCAGGCAATCCGATCCATTGCTCAGAATCTTGTCTAAACGCCTCAACTAACCGGAGATGCTGCAATCTCCTAGCGATATTGGTTATCTATCGACTATGATCAGGAATTAATGGCTATCCCGCCATAGCTTTTGATAAGATTAGACGTTGAATAATGCAGTTTGGAGTGATATCTCAGCTCCTGCAATTTTGCTGTAACAGAGGATTTTGTACCTTTTGATCATTGTTTGACGTTCGATTCGGTGGGATGCCGTTGTTTGTCATTTAACCCAGGTTCGCATAGGCGCGTTATTCCCGTGGCCATTTTTTTCGCGCACTGTATTTTCAACTCTCTTCTTAGCGCGGAGAGTTGAAAATCGATCAGTGTTTTTTTGAACGCGCTGGGATGCGCTCTGTTGAATTTTCAACGCTCGGCTTAACACCGAGAGTTTGAAAGTGCGCGATAAAATCCCGCGGCAATATTTTTACGTCCGTGGAACGTTGGCTTAAGCCAACACACACACACTACACTGTTTTAATTGCCTGTTGCATACCATAAGTTGGAGTAACAATAAATATTACACCGTCTAAACAGTGTTTCGACGATGCAAGTAATTTTTCAATTTTATTGTATTCCACAGGCAAAAAACTTGCATCGTGCAAATGGCTGGTTGACACTTCCTGTGACCCAAGGACTGGTTTTAATCTTGGCCAGAGGCTGAGCATTGCCATATAACGTGGTAATGCCGCCAGTCTCTTGGGTGTATTAGTCGACAGCAACGCGGAGGAATTTTACGATGCCATATTTGAGTTGACTTAAGACTTCATTGTTATTCACAATAGATTGATAGCTGTAGCTGAGGGGCCCGTGGCTAAATAACAACAGCCGCACAGGTCGATCGATCAGGTTAAGCTACGCTTGCCGCGGTTGGTCTGTGGATGGGTGACCATCGTTACATACCGAGACCCCTCCGTGCCTCGGAAAGCACGTTAAGCCGTTTGTCCCAGCTGTCATTCGAGGATCTTTGACAGTCGTTACGGGTAGTCAGAAGCCCGAAAGTCTGACAACCAGTTTTACCAAGGGTATCGTATTACCCAGTAAGTGGATTGTGAAGGTCAGATAGGCAGTCGCTCCGAGTAAAATACTGGTATTCCGCTGCATCCGGTAAGACTGGAAGCCGACCCCAACATAATTGGGAAAACGCTAGGCAGATGAATATCAAAAAAAAATCTTTTGTTTAAAAGAAACGTGCAGTAGGACCTACACGGTCAAAATTAATAGAACAGCTAAGTTTTTTTTAATTAATCGACGTAAAATTTCAACGCATGGGGTTCAGAATCATGTTCTGGGCCCATGGTAACAGGTCGCGCATCGATGTCGATGACACTCCGTATTTAACATAAAAAAAGTGCTTCCTTACTTCAAGTGTATTACCTTACCACCCTCACGCTAAACACCCTGGCTGCCGCTATACCTACATGACTTACCGCCCTGTATGGCCTAACACTGTCTCCTAAGATACAGGACTACCTAGTTTAGGAGACAGGGTTACATGATCTGTTTAGATTTATGTAGATATACCATGTTACTTTGTACTTCTGTTCTTGTGTACCATGAATCTTGTGTGTATTATAATAAAGATTATTATTATTATTAAGTTCAGACGCCAGCACATCAAGCTACTACAATGAATCTGTCAAATTCCTTTTTTTTATGTTAATAAATATTTATTTCTAACACACAGCCAACCTTCGCCTGGTCGAGTATATTTTTCTCCAACGTGACCTATTTCTGGAACTTTCTCTCAAATTTCTTACTCCAACAGTTCTTAAATCTTGTTTTAAGTCATCTAACCATCTGAGCTTCCACCTTGACTTCTCCGACCAGCTGGTTTACTATCAAGTAAACGTTTGGGTGCTCGCCTATTAGTACTACATGAAGAACCTATTGAAGGACTCCTATTTTAATGGTTTGACCACAACTTATTACACGTGAGCAGTGGTGGTCCAGTTGTAATGGCGGGGGATTTACGAGTTTTAGGTCATGGGTTGGAACCCAGCCAGGCACTTTACTTTGTGTAAATAATTTCATCACCATAGCTCTGAAAACGGTACAGGAAAACATTGTGAGGAAACCGGCATGTCCTAGAACCAAAAGTTCGAAGACATGTGTCATCTACCAACCCGCACTGGGCCCGCCTGGTAGATTACAGCCCACTCCCTCTGGCCAAATGGAGGCCTGTATCCCAGCAGTGGTAATATTGTAGGCTGATTATGCGCAGACATGTACATACGTGTATAACCACCAATTCAATTTCACCCTCACGTCGCACTCATAGCACAAAATACAGAGAGTACAGAAGGCAATCACATGTATGTACTTCACTTTTCATACCTACGCTCGGCGGTCGCGCTATGGTTGTCAACTTTGGCTTATGCACAAAAAACTGTCGTGGTAGTGGCACTCGTATCTGGTTGTTTCATGTATTGTTGAGCTTATTCTACAATATTAAAACAAAACAATAAACATAGTATTACAATACAAATAGTTTACAGAACAAAAACATATAAAATTTCACATTTGCCTAACAACTCAACTCAACAAATCAAAACGGATTACCCTATTTACACAATTTATTTTGCCCTATTCGTTTTAGATCTAAACCTATCAAATGACACTGAAGACAACACAATATCTACACAAACAAAAAATCCTGTTTTCAACTTACGTAATAGTTGGTGACGAACTATTATACAGGAAAAGTTTTTAACCAGTGCGCAAATTTTTTTTGGTGGCTCAGTGTAAGCAATAGAACACATTTCCATTTTTAGTTTATGACTTTTTTTTTTTTCATTTTTCCACTTTGTCCCAATTTGAAATAAGCAAGACATGGATATAATTTAATAGTAATACTATGAATGAGCATGAATGAAAACGCGACGGCCGCCCGCCGGCCGCAGGACCACGGGGGCGCGGGATGGGGGTGCGGGGGCATGCGGCGCCGCGCCGGCGTTTGTTAAACAAAACGCATGCACATGCAGTACGTCACTTGCGGAAGCGGAGGTCGGATGCATAGATTATACAGTATATTATTGGTATAGATAAGCCACTCCGTGTCCAAGGACGATACTAACTTTTCCCCACGTCCTAGAGATGGCGTTAAGGAGCATGCTAGCTTCCATACGCATCCAATAGATGGCGCTCTAAAGGAGGTATTATACTACTATTAAAATAAAATTTTAAGTTTAAGCGCTAAGAAATAATAACTTGATTTAAAATACTTCTGATTAAGTTTACACTTGTGATCAAAAAGTATTCTAAATCAAGTTATTACTTCTTAACGCTGAATTGATACCTATAAAAGAAAAACAGAAAACATATTTTTCAAAATTTATTTCTTAACTCTTTTTTCTCTTATTACAATATTCAAATGCTTGCAATTTAACAAGGTCATTCCTATCAAAACTCGAAATCTTTCCATTTAATAATCTATTTACCCCGAGACACCAACTGTGTACAATCAATTTTATAGAGAGATCACAAATAAATTTAACTAAATCACATTTATGTCTATTAATATTAAAATCACATGCACAATCAATAAAAAAACGAATTTTATGAATCAAAAATTTTGATTGAGGATTATCACGGAGGCATGCAACAATCATATAATAAATGTCATTCATTAAAGTTATAAAATTATCGTTTGGATGAAATAATGATTTCTTTGTATAATCAACTTCATAATTAAACGAATCTAAATCAATTTCTGATCTACACAAATCATTTAAACAAACATTACAATTCTTGAAAATTTTAGACTTAGATTTTTTAATCACATATCCCGTAACATATTTTTTTGATTCGGCGTGCAATATAGAATCATTAATTTTAATTTCGTGCATTACATGAAGCAAAGAATCAACCTTACATGCAAAATCAGAGCTTTCAGAATCATGACGATTGGTTAAAATCAAGTGTGATAATGATTGCATACATGAATTATAATCTTCTTCACAATTTGCACCTGCAGAATGGGGTGAATTAAAATTATTAATAATCAACGTTTTAAATGCATTCATAAATTGATTACAATCAGGATTAACATTTCTAACTCCATTACTTCTAATACTACTAAAGAAATTTTCTAGAGGATCTTGATTAAAGTTTCTAGTTACTAAATTAACAACATTGTGATTTAATAATAAATACTGCCACATTTCTCTAAAAGTCTTAATATTGTGGATCCAATTTCTAATTGAAGGAATCGACTCATATCTTATATGATCAATGTTATTTCTACGATAAATTGATTTAAACTTGATTGATTCTAAAATTGGGAGTAAATCAGTCCACAGTTGGAAGTGAGGGGAATTCCTTTTCACACAGCATTTATATATTTTTGAATCACCTTGATAGGAATGACCATTGAAAGAATCAAATAATTTATCAAATATTAACAAAAAATCAGCTGTATCTTGACACTCCTGTGGTAAAACTCCATGTCCTGAAAAAAAAAAATACAATTATGTTCTGTAAGTTTTTTTTTGTCATAAGAAATTTTCAGTTACAGCTGAAATTAAGAGTCTTTCTCATGTCTCATCTTAGAAACTGCACACAGTAATTTGATCAAAAACTACTCTAAGTTGGTCTACCAGGTTTTTATTTTTCTACTTCAAGCAATTTCACATGTCTATAAATATTATATCCTGAATATTATATCTTCCGGAGTCCCTGTGGTCATTATATCGGACAAATTATCGTATGTCATAAAGTCCTGACAATTATTGTTATTATTATTCACCAAAGACTACAATATAATGCGGTGTTATTCACGGTTGCCAGTTGTAATAACCGGACGTATGTTTCCTTACACACATATTAGTTTTTTGTTTATAAATCGGGGCTGCTATACGATTTCGTCAACCAATGAGAATTCAAAAATGTTGTATTGTCCTGTATCCAATAAGCCATTCGTTCACTTTGCCGTTTTATCCGTTATTAAGGACTGTGGTATAAATATGGCGGCCTCAGGACGATATGCGTTAAATTGCCTCTTATTACTCCTATGTATTATTGCTGAATTAAATAAAATGTAATAAATAAACACCAGCTAAATGTTAGTATAAATTATTCTAAAGGAAATCCATTCACACTTACTTGATAAAAATCTCATTGCAGAAGACACTCTTTGACTAAATACCTGAGCGGCTAATTTAACTTTCATTTTTTTAATTTTGTCCTTATCAATATGTCTCTCAGTTAGTTTATTTACGAGACGAATTTCATCTTCGCCTACGTCCACAGCCATTAACATTTTTAAGTGTTCCCATTTTGCCCACTTCTCCACCCCATTTTGTGTAAATTTAGCATCTTTAATCAAAAGATTATTTCTTACACCTTTAAGTAGATGGGGTGAATCAAATAATGGGAACACTTTAACGTTGTTTACCTCAAAACTTGTTTTATATTCCATAGGCTTCTGTTCAATGGCATATTTTTCTGCTGTTTCTTTTATTAAATCTTTTATGGTGGAAGTATTTGATGAACATTGATCACATATTGTGGCAACAATTCGCAGCCCTGTGTTGTTTATTTCTTCTATAATTTTTACTAAAAGTTCTTTTAAAACACTTTTTTTTGTGCTGTTTTGGCAAAATGTAAAAGAAATGGGTTGTTTTGTTTTGGATTTAATACCTTTAATCATAAAAACTAGCGCATGATCTGCAATATTATTGTTTTTATTAATGCCATTGTCTTCGAAGCCTATGATTTCATTTTGGGAAGCGTTATATACGAGACCAGGCGACAAAGACACTTCGTCAAATAATAAATTTACGAGTTTTTTCTGTTCTGGCATCCGCCGAACTACATTTTTCAAATTTTCTAATATTTCTTTATTAATGCCTGGTCTCATCCTAAATGCCCCAAGTATTTTTTGTAAACAACGTTTTGAAGGTAACACAAACATTTTTTGTAAAAGTTTATAGGCTTTTGGACTCTGCTTCATAATTGTTAAGGACATAATTTTTTCTTCAGTAGTGTAGCGTCTCCCTCGTGGTTTCTTTTTCCACTTCATTTGCATTTTCATGAAAGTTTGTGCCGCATCAGGTAGTTTTTCAATATATTTCAACATTTTTTTGGACATAGTCATTTTTTTAGCTACGCGTATTTTTCTTGATTGCGATTTGCATTTCGCCCGTAGTTTCTGTAGCTTCTCGTTTAGCCTTACAATGGCCTTGTCCGTGGGTTTCAAATAACATGTTCTCTTAGGGTCTGTAATAAAAAATAATCCAGTTGTATCCAATGTTTACTACCTACAATCCTACTATTATGCTACTTCCTACTTATCCTACTAATATTACAAGAATAACACATGGAATCTATGCGGCTAAAAGCTATAACTGTTTTTGGTATTTATGCGGGCGGAGCCGAGGGGAGTAGCTAGTCCTTACTATCCTTTCTAATAATATAAATGCGAAAGTAACTCGTCTGTGTGTTACGCACTCAAGCTTAAACTACTGAACCGATTTAAATGAAATTTGGTACAGTGATAGTCTAGAGCCTGAGAAAGGTCATAGGCTACTTTTTAATGCGAATAAAAATGCTGCCGAAAATCACTATTCCACGCGGACGAATCCGCGGGCACAGCTAGGACAATGTAAAAATAATTACTCACGTGGAGGTACTGTGCGCGTTTTCGAGGAATCATCAACGGCTGTTGTTGGTGGTCTCTCTTCATTTGGCAGTGCAGTTGATGTCGAAGCTCCTTGTCCACCGAAAGCTGTAAATATATATGAGAAAATTGATTTAATTTATACAATAATTACAATATCACATATAGTACAGACATTATTAGAATTATTAGAATAGTAATATATAATTTCCAGTAGTGAAAACCAAGTGGGGAGATTGTTACACTGCCAAATAGTTATTCAACAAATAGAGAACATAAAATCTTAAAAAATATCTTAAACTGTATTTATATGAAATTATTTAAACAGTTTAAGATAACTTGAAGATTTTATGGTTGTGTGGTATGGGTATATCATTATCACGCCTGTACGTGTATCGTTCCAACATTTCTTTAATTATGTTTTGCTCCCACTTATACAGGGGGCTGTTATTGAGAATTGAAAAAAAAAACTGGCCAAGTGCGAGTCGAACTCTTACAAGAAGGGGCTGTACCATTAACCGAACAAACATATTTTTCTTGTATGGGAGACTCCTTTTTAATTTATTTTTGTTTTGTTGTAGTAGCATATAATACACATTCTGAGAAAAAAATCTGATGTTACCCTATTATGGTTCATGCGACCGGCCGATACGGCCTGCTGACAGACAGACAATTATGTATACACCTTATTTCTATGCCTTGTTTAGGATTCCTAAGCATAAGCCAGTCTGAGTTCACAAGACGTAGAATGTTATTGTCAGACAGATATCCATGAAAAATTGCATTGCTTGTCTAATAATGACATAATAACAGTAAAACTCATAGCTCTATGATATGAATTTGATACTTACTTGGAGCCATTATATGTCTTAATTCTAAAGAGTCAATTCCAGATGTTGCTGGCAACCTCTCTTCATATGCGACTGATACAGCTGATGTTGAGGGCTGTTCTTCAGTTTGACTCAAAGCTATAAATGAGAAGTGCTTAGTTATTTCAAAATTGAATAAATAATTTTATAGATGCAGTTCATTTTGTAAGCAAACATTTCTTATCTAGAAGTAAAAAAATCTATCAATAAAGCCAGCCAAGTGCGAGTCAGACTCACACACAAGGTTTCCGTACCATAAACTGACAAAAACATATTTCTTATATTTAATTTTTAACATATTTTTTTTATTTATTTTATTTTTTGTAAGAAGCAACAGAAACACATTTGGTAAAAATATCAGATCTGAGACAAACGGACCGACAGAGTCGGACAGATGGATAGCGGAGGCTTAGTAATAGGAGCCTTCAGGTATGGGACCCTAGAGATATGCTGTTTGTTGGTAAGCGCTTCGCTCAACAGTGACTCAACCAATCACTGTAAAAGTTCATAGCTCTAGTAAATGTTTCTATATTGAAAAGGGTTTTAGAGATTAAATGCTTCTTCTGCTAGATTAGATGCAGATGCAGATGATATCAGTTAACAATGAGATACTGCAGGCAGTTAACAATAATAATAGCACATATTTAAATAATTATTTATGTAGAATGGTATGTATATACTTACAAAATATATTCAACGTCGGTACTGCATTTTTGGTCAAGCGATGACTTGGTAATTGAAATTTTTTTTCAAAGTGCCTGTAGCATAACCGAACATTGTTATAAATATAGTCATTGCCTCGTGCTGAAGTTGCTGGACTGAGTATGGACTTCCATTGATTAAACTTGTTTGTATGTGGATAATCACATTTAGGGTAACGGTTTAAGGGACCTGAAAATTAATATTCCTATTTGAGTGAATCCTTCACAATTCAGAAATTGTAGATAAATTTTATTGTGATTACCTACTACAATGTTTATAACAATAAAAAAAGATGTAGCTTGGTGCACAGCACTAGTACAGCACAGCAAAAGTATTACAGATACGTAAAAAACAGAATTACACTGATAGAATAGAATATAAAATTCCTAAATGAAATAAAGCTTACCATCAACCACACATCCAAAATAACACTTTAATTCGTTTGCTTTCGGCATTATAAAAAGTTCACGTCCCAGGTCGCAAACAAAAACAAAGTCCGTGTAATGAAAAGCCAAGTTATCAGGTTTGCAAGTAATCGGTGTCACAGTAACAGGCCAGGTCGTATCGTAAGCAGAGGTCGCAAAATCCGTTAGCACGCCAAGTCGTATAAAAAGCAAGGAAACACAATAAACCAACGCAGAGAAAACTTGAAGAAAACCGAACAATGGCTGCCTACAAAAAGTTTTCCCCCCGACATTCGGATACGGAAGTACCTACAAAAAGTTGTCATTACATAAAAATATTTTCATTTCACATTACCAATTTTTTAATAAATAACAGTATGAAATAAATCAACACAATAAATAATTATCAAAATATCATAAATTTGTGGTATATTCATCACATTTATTATTTCTAATTGTAGAATTTAAATAGTATGTTACCTATGTTCTTCTACTGCTGCCATCTAGCGACTAATTTTGTAAATTTTGTGGGAAATTGGCTTCCACCAGCAAAAGAGGGCGCTTTTATCATGTTTTTTTTGGAGTTTGAAAATTGTATAGAAGTTTCATGGCTCTGGTCGGATGTCCGTTCGCCGTCCCTGCGCGCGTGCCGCGTACTAGACTAGCGTAGTGACAATGTCTCATTTTACTCACCGCGAGTATTATGAAATGGTGCGAGTGTATTTGTTAAGCAATGAAAATTTACGAGCAGCACGAAGAAGATACGAAAGGGAGAGCGTACCTCGTATGCGAGCCCGAAGGATCCTCAATCCCACGGTCCCTAATGAGAGGACAATTTTAGCAGCAAACCAAGGTGTATGAAACAAGTGAAAGAGCCTAGATGACTTGAAAGAAAAAATAATTAACGCTTTCAATGAAGTAAAAAGTGGTGTTAGTGTCCTTGTGATTAATAAAATGTAGAGGTAAGAAGAAATTATAAACAATCTTAGTGTCTTAGGTTCTCTTTGATTAGACATTGACGCAAATTGTATCATGTCGTACCTATCATACCTAAATGTTTTATTTTGAATGGACTAAAACGTATTACTTTCTTACTTATTATGATTTATTTTCTGCATTTTGATGGTCCTAAGCCCATGAAAGTATGAAGGATAAATTGGAATTTACGAAAAATTACGTTTACAAATAACTTTACACAGTCTAAACTTAAAAAATTGTAGCGCTAAACTGGGGTCAATAATCCGCCGTCGCAAGAGCGAGCGCGCGTGAGTAGGTACTTCGATAGCAGCTGGCGCGTCAGGCGACCGGTCGACGCGCGGCGTGAATCGGGCGACCGGTCGACGGACTGGCAAGCGACGTCCATAAAATAAATTTCTGAGTAAACAAGTCTCGTAAGCGTTAACTTAATTTTTTACTATTGAAACATATCAAAACAAAAAATACGTGTTTATTAAAATATATTCAAGTTTATTATGTCAAAATTTGCGCACTGGTTAAAAACTTTTCCTGTATAAATCGAGTTTAGATAGCCATTTTTTTGTTGCTCCAGTTTTGCACTTCACAGACGCGTGTCTCAAGCGGATGGCAGTCGCGCTCGCACTAGTCCCAACCAGTCCGAGATCATGTGTCCGTGAGCGGTGTCTATGTGTGCGTTGCTCGAGCGCATTTTGTATGTAAATTGCCTTCTGTACTCTCTGTATTTTGTGCTCATAGTATCTCCCAAAAGCGAGCCGATTGTCACTTTTTTTTTGTTCGGTTCCAATTTTATTCCACAACGAACACGCTGGCCGAAAATCGATTCCCGCTTTTGTTTTGTTTTCGCCGATTCGTTGTTTTTGTGGTGCATTCGTTGGAATGACCAGCGGATGGAAACGGCACAGGCCTGTATGTTTGGTCAACATTTAAATGTATATTACTACACTTTGTTCTGGTTTTGAACGCAGTGGTGACCCAGTGATAATGGCCGCGACTTACAAGTTGCAGGTCGTGGGGTCAAACCCAAGCAGGCACTTTAATTGGTACAAATTATCAGTTACCAACCACTGCTCTCAAAACGGTGAAGGAAAACATCGTAATGTCCTAGAACCAAAAATTCAAAGACAGATTGTGACAACAGCCAACCCGCACTAGTGCCTGCGTGGTGGATTATTTATTTATTATTCACAAAATACATAATATATTATGCCCCACTCCCTCTCACAGAGAGGAGGCTTGTGTCCCAGAAGTGTGGACATTATAGGCTGATTATTATACTTGATCTGAAGGCCTCCCTCTCCTCTCGTAATTTATTTACCGTTCAAAATCTAGTCTCAGTCTCATCTCAGCGACAAACAAATGTCAAAAACTTGTCAAAAATTTAGGGAAATTTGAGGTATTTTTGACAGATTGAAACTGAGATCAGACTGTGAACGTTCTTAAAGTTACGAGAATCGCCTTTCTGGATTATTTGAAAATAAAAACAGTTTTTGTGAAACAAACTATACAACTCATCTCATATTACTGCCCTCGTCCCATGTTACTTGGGGTCGGCACAACATGTTTTCTTCTTCCATTCTCCATTGTCAACCATCACGCTACCATTCACTTCCTTTTCTTTCATCTCATTCCTCACACAATCAATTCATCTTCTCTTTAGTCGTCCTCTCTCTCTCCATCCATCAACAGTTACATTAATCACTCTTCTAGTCAAATGTGTTTCATCCTTCCTCATGTCATGTCCACACCTTGACAAACGATTCCCTTTCAACCCAGTCACTGGCGACACTTTCAAACTTCATTTAATATAGTTACTCATTTCTTAGTTACTTACCTAAACTGAAAACAAACTAACAACTAAAGGATGATTTCCACCAAACGGTTCGCATAGCATCGGATCGGAACGGATTTTACAATCTTTAAACGATATTAAATCGTAGTTCACAGTATTTAAAGTCTATATTACCAAGCCGCGCACAGCAGCTTGACCGCGGGCGTCTTCCGCGACACGCGATCGTAGCCGAAAGTATGCTGCGAAGCGCGTACGGCTCCGTTCGCCTGTCGTCGTATCCGATCGAACCCTTTCGGCTGTCGTCAAAATTTTTCGTTTCCTCTACTGTATTTTATGATTATTTGCTTCTTCTTCTAATTTAATAGCCAACAATACTACGTCATCTTCAACCATTTTCAAAAATTAGAACACGTCAACACGGTAGGAATGAAACTATTTGACTAGGCGCAGAAACGGATACGTTCGCAAGGGACGACGGTACGGAGCCGTATGCGTCGACATCCTGCCGAACGCGATTGGCTGTCGCCGCATCCGTTCGTATACTTTCCAATTCGAAGCGGTGTGATCCGTTTGATGGAAATCATCTTTAAGTTACCTGGGACCCAAGTCTGCTATTTTTATAAATTCATCATTCCAACACGATCCCACTACCATCCCATTGTTATTTTGCTAAAAGTTCGTAATCTGCTAAATTCATAATGGTTGATCATTGGTCGGTCAATGGCATAGAAATTATACGATACTCGTAACGAATTAAAAGCAATGACTGCACAATGACATTCTAATGGTAGGTCACTGATCAAAGGAACTGTCAAAATTTTTGCAGATTACCGCTTACATAAGCGGTAATCTGCAATAATTCATTTTTCATTATGTACGAGATTACCATTCTATGCCATTTCTTTCAATGGAGTGTCAGTGGTTGACCATTGGAAAGTCATAATGACGCCATTATATTAGTAGATTACCAAACTTGTTTGAAAATTGACCATTCTGACACTATTGTAATAGCAGACTTGAGGCCCTGAAAGTTTGTTTCGTTATATTCCAAGAACCCATTCTAGGGAACAAATATACGGTTGAGTGCTTATAAACGTTTTCCTATGTGTTTCATAGGTTACTTTTAATCCTGGATCGAGGAACGGTTTAAAAAATAAAATATCAAACATAGTACTTAACAAACACTTTATTTTAACAATAATTATTATCAAAATAACATAATTAACTGTAACGACTGTCGGCGTGCTTTCTCTGGTACAACTAACATTTAATATTGAATGTCATAACTTTAAGAAACATTAGGGAATAGGTTATATGGGCTGGTGTCCGCAACTCCACGTCAATGCGCGTATTTTGCTTACGGTAAGAAACAATAACAGCTTTAAAAGAATCTTTCGACGCGTGGCCAAAATCGGAACTACCGCCGCCATCTTGTTTTTTAAATACATTCCACAAAACAATTTGCACAAATGTTCACCAAAAGCGGGCCCTGTCAATGTCGTTCAAGCGCCAAAAGATCTTTTTAGCACTCCATCTCTCTCTTTCTCTCATATTAGAATAGATCTTTGGATATATCTTTCTCACAGAGTAAAAGTATATCTTTGGATATAAATCGCCAAGATATCGTAGCATGGAAGACTTAGGTAAGCTGCACTAATAAAAAATTGGTTTAAAGACAAGAAAAGAATAAAATAAATTTATATATTTTTTTTCTCTATGATTTGTATCAAACGCTCGTCTTCTAGAAGCCGTTTGCATGTAAGCGCTCAAAGGTTTTCACGATTACCTATATTTTATGGTCGTTTCGAGTGTAATTTGCTTATGGCTCTCGCAGACCCCGTGAGTATGTCACGCGACGATGCGATGCGATTCTTGTAGAGTCGCGTCGCGTCTTTATGAACAACCGCTGGTACATTCATATGACAATTTTGCCATACACATCTGAAGATATTTTTTTATTTATATTTACTTTTGTTGGTATAATTATTTCCTGGCCTTTTTCTGCAATTCAATTTATTGATATTTTTATTTGCACTATTATGATGGAAATAAAAATAAACATTAGTTATTTACTATTATTTAGGTATTTGTGTTTATACCCTACATAACAAGGCTTTTCGTAAGTGTCTTAACTGAACTCCTTCGTGAAGTTCTATCCACAGGATGTTTGACTTTTCGTTATTTAAATAATATTATGTTTTAAAAGTTATGACATTCATTTATCTACGAAATAAGATACACCCACATTTAGTATCTATTTATAGTAGTTAGATAGATTGAATTTAGTCTAGAGATAAATATGTCAGAAAATAAACGCATATACGAAGTTCTAATGCGCAGTCGGCTAAGTTCTATAAAGGGTTACTATATTTATTTAACCAGAAATATAACACTTTATTATTGAAAAAAAAAACAAGTATTTCATATTTTTTTACCGATTTATAAGAAAAATGCTGTAAGAAAAACCCATTTAAGACCTATCGCGCACCACGATTTTACTTTTTGCGACACGATTTTATAATCGCGTTGCAAAATATTGCAGAATGTACAGTGCACGCAATGCGAAACTAAAATCGTTGGTCTCACCATGGATTCGATACAAATAAAAAAATCGTCAATACTGGACTCATCCTTTTACAGCGGATAGATTTATTAAGGCTTTCTTTTATCAGTAATAAGTACAATGATCGGCTATATCCCAAAAAAATCTATGGCTATTATAGAATGAAAATTCAAACATTTGACAGATTACTGAGAATGTTCCACGTCTAGCCTCGTTTCGTATTGAGACTCCAATGGACATGTTTATTCTCGAAAGAACGGAATACGAATGGCGCCGGCCGGCCAGAGTACGCGATTTTTCTGTTGCAGTGCGCGCGGGACCTTAAAATTCCATACTCTGCCGTTTACTTTCGCGATAATAGAGTTGCGAGCAAACGCAGCAAATTGTGACAAATCACAATTATAAAATCGCTGCGATTTATTTCTCGAATGTACTAACTAATACGTTGTATTCCTGCGACAAAATTATCGCACGATAAAAATCGTGGTGCGCGAAAGGCCTTAATGAACAATATGTATGTTCAGGTGTTTGCATCAGACGAAAATTAAAGTCATCTTTGTCGACCGCGCATTGGGTCCAGTAAAGCATAATAGGCCAGTAACTATCTTTAGGAACCATAAATTACAAA
Source organism: Mesoligia furuncula (assembly GCA_916614155.1). Lineage (NCBI taxonomy): Eukaryota > Metazoa > Arthropoda > Insecta > Lepidoptera > Noctuidae > Mesoligia > Mesoligia furuncula. The sequence goes on from OU744797.1 coordinate 28,311,049, forward strand.
TAATACATTAATTAGGATTACAAAGAGATTTGACCTAGGTAACATATTGCAACTTAACTAAATATAGTATTTCTGAGCGTTGATTTTGTCCGTTTGCACCAACAACTTATCGAATCACATTAGTCACGGTTTTCTAAAAAGTTACACAATAATATAAGAATTTACTTTCCAAATAAAAAAAAAACTATTTATCCTAATATAATGCTTACAGATTAAAATAAGCCAAGCCTTATTCAGCTTACGTTAAAGCCTTTAAAAAGCATTTGTATCAAGTTTTTCCATAGCAAACTCGGTCGATTGCCGAATCGTATGTTACAAATAAAATTATCTGCAAATAATATTTCGGTGCAACGGATCACACAAATGAAAGCATATTTTCAAAGAAAAAAGCCGCAATGTTAACACAACAATACAGGATTAATAGATGTACCTCTACTTAAACCTTTTTATTACACTGTGGCATATTTTACATTGCTATATTAGAATTTATACATCTTTTTTTCGGATAATTATAATAACCATCATTTTTCATTACACTATCTCAATTTCAACCAATTAGTATTAATCTATCAATGATGAGGATACATTAAATGTAATGGCATCGTTATATAAATAATAAATACATTATTTGTCAGTGTACAATATAAACATTAGCTGTTATAACTCAAATCAACTTTAAAAAGAAAATAAATATATCGACCCCAGATTATAAAACGTAGAATGAAATTTGCGCCCTCTGCTATCTATCAAAACACAATACAACAAGGGTTTCATTGAATTGTTCTTAGTGAAATAACAAAGAAAATACCGCTAATATTCAAATGCCGATTTTGCGGATCGCTTTTTCCTAAGTAAGTTAGTCTGTTCCGACTTTCGGTATCTCGGTTCACTCGTGCAAAGCGATGGCGTAGCATTCGTAGATCGGACGGTTAAGCACAGAATTAACAGTGGATGGATGAAATGGCGGCAGGTCACGGGAACAATCTGGAACTCCCGCATTCCCCTTAAACTTAACTTAGTGATTAGACCTGCTGTCTTGTATGGATCCGAATGTTGCGCCACAAAAGGGATGAATGAATGGCAGCAGAGATGAGAATGCTAAGATAGATGTGTGGTGTTACACGAATGGATAGAATAAGAAATGAGTACATAAGAGGAAGTTTGAAAGTGGCAACGGTAACTGAAAAGTTGTGTGGAAATCGGTTGTCATGGTATGCCCACATGTGTTACGAAGAAATGAGGAAAATTTCGTGAAGAGAGTTTTGAGTATGGATGTCGATGGCTATAAGAGTAGGGGAAGACCAAGGGAACGATGGATGGAATGTGTGAATGATGTATGATTAGAAAGGGGGTGACTACCGAGACGACTAATAAAGAAGTATGGAAGAAAAAGATATGTTGCGCGGACCCCAAATAAATTGGGATAAGGGCAGCAGAATGATAATGTTTGGTTTTAATATTCTGATAAATCAACCTTTATACCTATTATGTTTATGTGTTTTACTATTTTATATTTTTGTTTATAAATGTATTATTATTTTGTGTTTTGTAGGTATATTCTGTCTAAATTACAATTTAGTGTGACATCATTTTAAAATAAATAAATCCTTTATAAACATTAAAATTTCAAAATTAAATACATAAATTAGTTAGTGTTTACTCTTTAAAAATAACGCCGTATATAATTGTATACATTTCTAAAATCATACTCGAATCCCCAAAATACATAGGTACTTACTAGTAATTATGTCAAAAAATTTGAAAAAAAATTATACTTTTTACTATTTCTCGGACGGCACACAAAAATAAATTAGGTATAATTTGGTTATCTGAATATTCGTTAGTGACAGTTTTTCATAAAAATTTAATTAAAAAAGTTGATAAATTTGTTAATGAAAACGAATATTAAGATAGAGGTGCGCTAACTTTAAATTAACTGGGTCTTACCAATCGATGTTCATTTCTTTTTGAAATAACGATCGTAAAAAAAAAATCTCTCGTAGATTTTTTTTAATTTGTGGTGTATTTTTTTCTTGTTACTTCCATCGATAAATCAAGTATAAAATCACATTTATTTCCATCTTCTTCAAATACATTATCGTTCTCATTTGATACACATCGAAAAAAAAACAAACCACTCGCTCTAAAAAGAACTATAGTAATATTATATACACTATCAGTTCGATATAACTACAAAACAAAACTTCTAATACAATACGATATAAGAATCTGAGGAATCTAAACACGAACGACATTTAGATAGAAATATGAAATTTTGTGTCGATAGTACTGTGCCAAAAGACTAATGAAGAAGCTGTAAAATTGACTGTGAAAGCCAAAGAAATAGAAGTAAAGAAAATACGTTAAATATTGAAGACGGAAGGTAGCCAGCTATTAACGGGCGGGTAAAATAGATACGAGAAATCTTAAGATTTATTTGAGAGGCTGTTGGAGTTTAGACTAGAAAACTTAGGTCAAAAATATCAAAGAAAATGGAGAAATTCCAGCATAAAAAGTATAATTAATATCAACACGCAGATGGAGGAGAAGAACTTGACTCCAACCAAAGGAACTGGGTCACATGCCAGAAGACAGACGTGTGTGAAAAAGGGAATGGGAGGACTTTACCCAGCTGTGGGAAATTACGAGCTAAATAGATAGAAGCCACTGTCCAAGCTGTCCCAGAAAGAGGTGGTGAGATGACCTGCAAAATTACGACATGCTTCAGGAGAAGAGTACCTGAGCTTCCCGCCTTTGTCCAGACGAGGGAAAGTAATGGCTAGATAGAAAATGAAAAAAACTCTCAGTTCTAACTTCGTGACCACGAGCTACACGCTCAAGCATTGCAGATAAAACAAATGAAAGAGGTTATTTGCCCCGAGACTAACGGAAACAAGTGAAATGTACGCGCGTGTCGCTTGACGTAACTCGCATCGCTCATGGCTGTGAACGGACCCTAACATATAAATAAAAATCTCGTATATTTACCACCGGTCGTTCCTGAATAGGTACACCCACACAAAACCGCCTCCACTTCAAACGATTCCACAACACATGTGCAGTCACATTGAATCTCTTTCAACAATATTTATTCAGCTTCGCACGTGTCACTTCCATTAATATCAAAGTGGGTTTCGAAGGCACATGTCGCATTAGATTGTGCTAGTCTGATTATATTTATTGGTAATCCTCAGTGATAAGGAAAATGGAAACCTACAGAGGATATTTGTTAATTCCTGCTTGATTTAAAATTAAGTACGATTTATATGAATCCACTATTCTTTTTCTCTTTTTTCAATCAAATTGTTTCAATTTCCTTGAAGTCTGTCAAATCATTTCACTGGGACTGGCCGAATTTAATTTTTCAGCTCTTTGTCTCAGGTCGCCATTGCCAATTCTGATTTACAAGAATAATGTGACGACTTGTTCCAAATTAAAAAGAAACCTTGTGATCTTATTGTTTTCTTTAACTGGGAATTCAAATTTTAATATTCTGTCTCTTTGTTTTCTGTACCTATCTTTAGATGAATTCTTAATGAATATTCATCCGGCGTTTTCAAAAGGAGCGTAGTCGATGGGATGTGCTTAAATTAAACTTTGCTTCCACAAGTACCCGTGTTCGGTACTAAGAAAGTTTTTCGCCGGCAATTTGAGGCGAAAATCGGAGCAATAAGAAACTTTGAATTAAAGTTCAACATGTAAGTCAGTTCATTCAAAACTTGAAGTACTCTAATTGGATGGTATTTTGCTAGAAGAGAACTTTTGAGGCATTTCGTTAAAATATTTGAAATGGACAATGGAGTGGTAGCTAGATCGATTCACATTGGACTCTTGAAATCAAAAGGAAAAAAATTACAAACAAAAAAGAACAAGATAGTGGAAAATATGCGTCAAGTCTACGCAAAACAGCCATCACTGAGCATAATGTTGTGACCCTATGGGAGCAGAGGCACAGTGCTGGTTTCCAGCGGCAACCAGCAACAATGGAATCCAATCTAATGTTTCACGCATGCCTAGAAAAATTAAGCCACTTAGCGCAGGTTGTTTCACGACCACATGATGTACGCGTATACGTCAAAAATGGCGCTAACAAACGTCAAACAAAATGATGGCCTTGACTTACGTCAAATAATAACGATTACGTAAACGATGTTATTTGACGTTTTAACGTTTGGTTAACGTAACATACGTATGTTACGTTAACCAATCGTTTGAAACAACCGGCCCTTAGTGATGCAATATACCGATTAGGTAACGTCTTTACTAAGAACAACCTTTTCAATAAGAAATCACATCGAGCACGCGACTCCAATGGGCACAGTACTATCAACAGTCCCATAATAGAACTTTCCTATCGAATATTCATGTAGAATGACTAGTATCGATTTTAAATATAGCTTAAGACATTATTCTTCGCAATAGTTTGTTCATTTTTATAGTAAAACTGGGAATTTTGATACTTAGGAAGGATTGAAATATAAATATGAATACAGGTTGGGTAAAATTTAAGGTACCTAGAGTTAAAGAATCTAAAAATCTTAAAAGGGTTAAAAATTATGATGACATTAAAGCAATATTTTAGGTTAAAACTTCCAGATAGGATGAAAAATATGAAGCTCTAAGGAAAGGTTCTAAAAGAGATACAGTGAAAATTTTTAGAAAATCTACAGAAAGCGTAGAAAAAGTCTACTTAAAAATAAATTCGAAAATAACAATATTGGTCCGAAGTCAGGCAGAATTTTTTATATAGAGATTGAACGAAGTTATAGATATACATAGATAGAGGTGAAAAGTAGTAAAGCGTACGATTCATCGACTCGATAAAATTTTCTTATATCGATAATGATACATTTAAAAATTACGTGTGGTTTTCATTGATGGTAGAATTATGATGAAATACTACCTCTAGTTTATTTGAAGCATAAAGTACCTACGTCATATAGAATTAGGTGATAGTCTCATGACACACTAATTTAGGAAAAGGTTAGAGACATTGTAAGTCGCAAGTAATACATTTTTCACTTTTTCGCAATCTTTTTGTACCAAATCGATATAAGATTATATATACTCAGCGAAGGAGTGAAAGCGTAGAAGGAAGTGCTGTAAAAATAATAATCAAGGGATTTTATAAAAGAAACTAATTATAATTATACTCTAAATATAATTTCTAAATTTAGCGACAATATAAATCCTTTAACACAAGCCGTCTAAAAATAAATGTCAATGCTTATAATTATGGCAGTACTTAAAACTATTCATTGAATTTCGTATTGGTGCCTTTTAAAATAACATACAGAATTGCACCGATTTTAATCGTGTTTTTAATTTTGCTGTTATTCTAAATTAATTATTTTTGTGATTCATAAATATTACTTTTGATTTCAGTTATAATTTCATTTATATCATTTTAACAGACACTAATTACATCGATTTCTGAATCGATTCTTCGAGGTCTTTAGTTAGTCTTCATTTGCTTTCAAAGCAATATTCATTAATTTGTTGAAGTTAAAGTAATTCTGCTTTTTCAATTTGATGTTTATTATATCGATAAAATTATTGTTAGTTTCGCTCCGAACATTTATTTTATTTCACCAATGCAGCAAGCGTTTCAGCATTGCCAACTTTCTAGTAATATATTTCTCTAAAGCTTTATCTAATGCTAAATAAATCTGAGTTTATCATAATATTATTTACATAATGTTCTCTAAAGTACCTACGGTATTATCTTTTATGTTTTATCTCTACTGTGATTAAGGTGGGTGACTCTCTTTTATATCTGACTTGTACTTTGAAGTTTAGTAACACAATGCCATTATCTTACAAAAGATTTATCTGTCATAGAAGTATTCCTGTTACGCTGACGTCGTTGGTCGCGTACGGTCGGTCGCGTACGGTCAGTAACAACATGCGTGCCGCTGACGTCAGCGTCGCAGTATGGTGCTATATAGAACAGGATGTACACTCACACACGCGACCGACGTACGCGACCGACGTCAGCGTAACAGGAATTCAGGCTTTATATTTTAATTTTCTCATAATTGACAAAAATTAAATTTGAATTAACTTTCAACGTAGAACAGCGCCGAATTTTGCAAAAGGCGTAAGTAATTTTTGATTTCGCAAGCTACTTTTATGGATGTCCGTATACAATGTACGACAATAAATCAAAACATTAGCAATAGTATTGTATAAGAATATTTTGAACTTACAAATAAATTATAACACATGTGATTTATTCAAACAAACTAAATAGTAGTGATGGGCCGATTATGGGTTTTCTAATCTTTAAGTCTGCATACGAAAAGTTTGCATACAAAAAGTTTAGTCACTATCTTTATAGTGACTAAACTTTTTGTACGCAGACTTTGAACGTCATTCGATATACTCAGTTTCATTTATTGTCGTATTGTTGTTTCCACCTTGTATAAAGATGTTAATTCCAATAATTTCATTAGGGGCGGCTTTTTCAATAGACAGTTAAATTTTTTTGAAGAATGAAAATGGCCGTTTTAAATTATTTTTAATAGAAAAGCTGTCAAATTGCCATTTTTATTCTCAAGGTTAAAATTATCTAACGATTGAAAAATCGGCGTTAGGTGCTGCAACAGTTATAACTTATAACGTAACTTGATAAAAACTCAGTGGAAGAAGTACCAAGTGTAACAGATTTTATTTCCTTTTCTACACTTGAATAAAGTCACGTAGGTAAGCTACTGAGGTAACTTAGACGAGGCTAGAACTTAGATGGCTCTTTTAAATCTCTTTTCGAAAGTTCTCGTAAGGGACTCACCCTTACGAGAACTTTAGTTTTATCAACGGTCTAAAGTTTTACCTAGAAGCTATAGAAAGAAGAAGTGTCTAATTGTCTCAGGCCCTAAATAATTTAAAATTTTACATTGTGTGAGGAGACGACAATGAATGAGAATACACTACTAGTGCGAGTATTTTGAAACTCTTAAATAAAATGTTATCATCGAATTAAAAATAATTATTATATATATATTATATTTTATTAACATACAAACTAAGTAGTAGTGATGTGCCGTGTATGGGTTTTGCCAATCTTTGGCTTGCTTTAAAGTGACTAAACTATTGGATATTTCAGAATGGAAACGTCATTAGATATATGAAGTTTCATTTATTGTCGCACTGTCTCCACCTTGTAATCTTATATTAATTTTACAAGATTAAATTAAGTTATAGTCAACGATATTTGTAAACTTCTGCAAGTTAATTTAATGTCAACTTGTACAGTATCTTTGTTCGTGATCTAAATAAACATCAATGTGCAAAATTATATCATCAATTTCATAGTCAGAAGCCAATTAGTGATCATTTCACAACAAAATTAAATCTGTCCAAATAATTAAACGGTATAAAATTAATTGGCTGAACGATTCACGTACTTTTATAACATATTAATTAATATCCAACCGTAGTTAATGTTTAATTCATATTGAAATCAAGTTCAGTTTTGTTCGAAAGGTGGATTTTATCGAAATTAGTTTTGTGGTTTCGATGCGGCTATACGAGTACCGTTGAGTTTTCGATGATGATAATTGAAAACATTACAGTGTCTGTTTAGACAGTATGCACACTATGAAGTACTAGACTGATTGAGGTAGATCCCCCGCGATATGCGGGATGCGGGTTGCGCGTGTTTAGAAATCCTTGCGACTATTCGCCTCAGTTTGAACGCCTCCATTCAAGTTACTTGACACAATTGGCACGAGCAAATTTCGTCCCGCATCCCGCGCGGGATTCACTCCAGCTTAGCCAAAGTAAGTTTGTCTCGTTTCGAAACAGGATTTTTTCGCTCATTTTGAGAATTTTGACATTGTTTTGTTGCGAGTGCGCAAGCAATAGTCAGAATCTATCTCAGAGTTGAAAGTCTGCACTCAGCCTTAATCACAGTAAAGCCAAACATTTTGAAAACTGCAATTTAACTCAAAATAATTCCTATGGTAATTATGTGAGTTTGCAAGTATTTACATCAACAAAACATTCTCTAGCGGCAACACACTAAAAACACTCAAAAATAAACTCTATGTCTAACATATTTACATACTCAAATTGGCTTTTATTCAATTAATCATCACGTCGATTGTGATTTGCGATATGACTTAAATATTAAAATCGTTACATCGCCAAATATGTTTATCGCAAATCGGTATCGCTAAAAACACCAACGCATGTTCTATTATATCGTCTATCGCGACAAAATCTAAATGAACCCACAAAATCTTGGCTCACGTTATTAAAATATTATCGTCACCTTTCAAATTACTGCGTTATTTATGTCTGGCGGTAATTAAAATGGAAAATTTCCTAACATGATGTTTTTATAGACATTATAATTATGTATAACGTGTACACATTGGCAAATAATGGGTGTCTAAATAATCTGAGTTAAGCTGGTATCAGACTTTTCACTCGAGGCATGATTATTTTTTATTCATTTCACGTTTACATGACACCGACAAATTTACCTAGGAATGAACGTTCATCTGTTTATTTTTTTAAATTTTTCGATCAGTCGGTAGATGATCGAGAGATACCGAGTGCCAAAATCCAAAAAGAATGGATCGGTTCTTTAATGAATATTTCTTTCATTTTGATTCATTTTGTGTTCAGGAAACTTGAGTGAAAGAAGCCGAATGAAAGACAAGAATTAACAATAAAAAGTGAAGCGTCTGATAGCAGCTTTATTTTTTTCTATAGTAAGTCTGTACCTTGTTGAAACGTTTACAAATTATTTGTTTTATTAACGATTTTCTCAAAATTCTCGAATTTGAGGTTTATTGTGAACTTGTATGATAAGTTTAATTATGTAGATTGTATTCATTTCAATTAATGCAATAAGTTATCAGATGTTTAAACATTGAAATCATACTGAATATTTCGTTTAAGAATCAAAAATAATTTTATTCGTGATTGTTTTACATAATAAATATATTGATATTTATACAATATGGGACAGAGTGACATTCATAGCCAATATATGCTCATTTTGACACCATATCCGCAGCAAATACTACAATACCTCTATAATGACGCACAGAATTCGTATTTTCGTTATATCTATTCATATATCTATACATACCACAGCCTCAAAGGCTACTTTAAATGATTATTATCAGATTATAATAAGAGAATCGAAAGAGAATGTTCTAGAAGGGAGAAAGAGTACATTCGACGTCTAAACTGTACATTTGAGCACATAGATCATAGAGCGAGTTCAGATGCAGCTGATTATGAGACGCTAAACGAAGTCCTGAACTAATACATTTTATTTATGTACTGTCAGGGAGATTAACGACCAAAAATTCGAAGACATGTGACATCCTCTAACCCGCACTGCGGCCCACTCTTCTGTGTGAGAGGTATCACAGAGAAGAAGCCCATTTCTCAGCAGTGGGAACATTACTGAACAGGGAGATTAATTGTTAAGCAAAGTACCTACCAACATCAATTTTCAGAAATTTTAAAAGAATTACCGTTATGATTTAAATAATAAACGGACAATTTAGGTTGGTAGTCAATTCGCTTAAAAATCAATTTCGCCGAATTAACTAGCGACGTATGCAATGGTGACAAGTCAAAACATCCAGATTTCTGTGCTAAATCTAAGTTAAATGTAATAGATGTAGGTGGGTGGTGGTGGTGATAAAATTAATTTGAAATTGAAGAAATGTCATTTGAAAAAAACTCGTAGATATATGAAATATCGGTACTGAATAAGTAGACTGTGGGTATGTAAGATAACATAGATCACAGCAAATTTTATTTGTTGTTTTATTGTAGGTAATAATGTCTTTGCCTCGGTTCCAGAAGTTCTGTAAAAAATAAGGATATTTCCGAGACAAGCAAAGTCAGTAGTTAGCTTTCAAGCAATTCTACTTGCTTTGAAATGCATGAAGTTGAGTTTTACTTTTCTAATTTCGTTGTTTCGTTGCATTGAATGGAAACTGCTCATCATCAGCTGCTAACAAGCCCATCCGAACACGCTTAACGGTACATATTTAGACTATCCTTATCACAATCAACTACAAACCTTGCATTGTCGATTACGACCTTCTCACTTGCAATCTCCATACATTCCAGAACAACGCAAGCAAGAACGTCGTAACCGACAGTACAAGATTTGCAGTTGATTTCTACTATAGCATTTGCATTTCACGAGCACAAGTCAACCATTGCAAATTGGACCTTAAATGAATGACATAAAACTTAACGACGTGCGCTCGTGATTTGAAACGACTGTAACAAGCACTTAATCCAACTACGTCACCAGAATTTGGGCATTCAGAAGCCTGGGATGACGTCATAGGCTTCTAAACTGGACATGGTAAGGTAGATCAGCCACAAAGAGAAGAAGAACATGGAGGTGACAATCTTGATTCTCTTGGGGCCTCCGAGCTCTCCTCCGATGCTCTTCCGTCTTCGGAGGACCAGGACTAGGACAGCTACGCAGGCCTCGGAGCAGTACATGGTGACACTGAAGGCTAGGCTGTGAAAGATAGTGATGATTAGGATGATGCAGCAAATTCTTCTCTCTTCTTCTTGTCATTTTATTTTACTACCTGTCGCACAGCATGAAAGATTTAGAACTTTGTTTAAATAAAGGACAAATAAAGTCTTTATTTGCTGCATAAATAAAAGTGATCTAACCAGGAGTATTATAAGTTAATTTAAAACCAGAACCTTTTACTTATAACATGATTGCAGGCAACAAGAATAGAATAAAAGTAGAAGAAGGAGGATACTTACTTCCCAGGATCAATATAGAACCTCTCGCCCTTGCTCCAGTGGACGATGGCGGCCAGGGTCCACGCGACTCCAATGCCAAGGAACACGTTGACGGCATTAGAACCCGTCACGTTTCCCACTGACGCGTCTGCGTACTTGTCTTGACATGCTGCCACTTTGCTCGCGAAGGTGTCTGGGGAGAAGAACATAATATGTGAGAGGTTAGGAAAAAGGTATATATTATGACGATAAAAAGAAGACAACGTTGCAGTACTGAATGAAAGGGCCTTATTACGAGGGACTCAAATATTTTAAAATAAATATTTTAAAAGTAATTTAGGAAAATGTATGAAACACCCTCCCCCTTTTTTTTTGTGGGTGGGAATTCATCAAATGACCCCTCCCGCTCTGGGTGGAGCGGAAGGGAATGTCAGACTCTTACTGACTAAAACCCACCCGCGTTCCTTCCTTAGCCCTTTATCCGGGGTAGCGGTAACCCTTTCGGACAATCCTGCTGCTCCCCCTTATTTCCGAAACTATTGAGCCCATAGATATCCGAGATTGAGCCTAAAATCTATATCAATAAAACAAAGTTGGGTTAGTTACACCATTTATAACTTAAGAACGCCTGGGCTGATTTCCTCTGATTTTTGAATCCCTAAATTTTTGGATTTGTCTCCGCCCCGAATAAAAGAATAACTATTAAAACACGGGAAAAGTTCATGAAAAAAATCTGAAGCGGTACGCAGTGCGCCGGGTCAGCTAGTTTTGTATAAAATACAGAAATTAGTACTTTGCTTATAGATTACTCTTATCATATTGGGAGGCAGTGGACTGCGATAGGCTGAGTTGATTTGATTGATTTATAGATTACAGAAAACCTATAACAAGTCCATGGTCTTAAAATAATCTCTCAATATTGAGCGTACAAACTTACATTTGCAGTTGGAATGTGTGGGAGAACATGTTTTTCAACTACAACGTTAAGTTTGTTCTTGGGATAAAAAGCATGGTAGATAACAAATCTTCATCGTACGGAATCCTCACCAGGCGAGTTCGTGTACCTACTACTTAAATAAAGTACCAGGATCAAAAAGCCCAAACACATATTCGGTTTTCTTCGATATTTTAAAAACCAACTCAATTTTCTAAATCCTGAAACCATCTTTTCATATTATCTAAGATAAGAAACACAGTTTCAAGCGGTACTCAATACCCGTGTTCTCAGCGCACACCGCTTAAGCTCCTGAACCAACCAGCTTAAGGCGAAAGCGTCAGAAAAGCCCGCGAAATTCAATTTTTTTTATTAATTTTGCAATTTGCAGGCCAGTAGCAGGTTATGTGTTGATCCATCCCATCGTACTATGAGAGTAAGGGAAGAGAAAGTGCTCCTGTGTCTGTGCACTATCCATACTAATCCATATTAATATGGCTAATTATTTAGCGGGCAACTAATAACCTACAGGGCGACTAACTATTTGCTACTAAAAAAATAACTTGGCAGCGATTAAATATTTTTGCAATAATTATATTAGATGAGCTTCAAAATGCAAGGAATTATAAAAACTAAATAATGGCTGCTACTTTAAGGTAGCGAACATATTAAACACGGCCAATTGAAATCATAGGCGAGCTACTATAAATTATGACATGGCGACTAATATGATCAGTGGGATAACAAACATACTCGTATGTTTGTTTGTTATACAATATTGTATTATAGGCAACTGTAGGCATCTCTGAAGACTCATTCCCAGAAACACACAAGGTTGAACTAGAGAATTTAGGATGCAAGAGCGAGCCAAGCGAGCTCGAGACTTGGGGCACCCCGACTCGGACAGGTTCGGTTCGGGATCGAGGCTTACGCGGGTGAAACCACGGGGCGCTGCTAGTAATAAAATATCTCTCGCGCCGATGGCTAGTAAAATTCGGTCTGGTGGACTGGAAGACTATGATGTGTTGATCGAAATATGATTCACGACAGTTTATGTATTTACAGAAATATACAGGGTTATTGGTAAAACATTAACAACTTCTTAAGAGGTCACTGTACTCATCATTACGAACAACTTTTACTATGGGACCAAACCTGAAATCGTGAAAAAAAAAACTGTTGTTCCCTACATTTATGTTTGTGTAATTCGTCAAAATGCCTACATTTTGACGAATTACACACGTGACAAAAAATTGTCTGTTCCCTAGAACAGCCAATTTTTTGTCGCGATTTCATGCTTGGTTCCATAGTGAAAGTTGTTCATAATGATGAGTAAAATGACCTATTAAGAGGTTGTTAATGTTTACCAATAACCCTGTATAATCGTGCAGTCTTAGGAGCCAAGGGGTTGAGAAGTTACTCATTTACAATTATCGCGTAGCTCAGTTAGTTAGGCAGTTACTACAAGTAAAATACTAGTATTTAGCATCTGGTAAGACTGAAAGTCGACCCCAGCATAGTTGCGAAAAGGTTAATTTATCATACAACTTCACACACTTTTTTTTCTCGCACATTTGTTACGATTAGAAAAGAAAAAGAAAGAAAAATTGTTTATTCTGCACAAGCAAAACGCACATTGCAAATATTTTTTTTTTAAGACATAAAATATACACACACAACCAAGTCAAAAGCCGTAATCAAGCTTTAAAAAATGTTGACACGAAGCACAAAGCATATTTTGATCAACCTGCACAAATAGCAGAAAAACGCAAGACTTGCGGGCCGATGTAGTGCGAGACTTACCTGCAAATTGCTAAAAACGTAAGAAAATTACGTGGGCTAACTTATCGCATCCCCCTTAAAGAGAAAAAGAACTCGTGAGAGGAAAATCTTTGAGATTTTTATAAGCTCCTCTTTGAAGATAGCTCCGTGTTTTAATATTGTTTGCTTTAAAAGTTTCTCCGAGGAAGCGAGATAATTTTCTAAAATTTTTAGCTTGATTTAGTGGAAAAGTTTACTTCGTTATAATATTATAAATGATAAATGATAAATGATTTATTTTCTGTAAGTAGGTTTTTACAAACACTTTTACACGTCATCATATTTTTTAAAACTAGATGTGGTCGGCGTTTCCTATCTGACTACTCTGAGAAGAAAGGCCGAAACAAACTCAGAGGTCACAGTCTCTTTTAAAGTCCAGACAAAATCTTGGTCAGATCGTGTGAAGACCATGTAGATTGATGTCTGAAATGGTCTTTTGAGGAAAGAACCACACAGATTGAGCGGACCTGTCCAATCAGTGCACGCATTTGTCAAAATCGTGCAGCTCGACTCAGAAATGAGGAGCTCAACGATTCGACGAACAATACCAAAGAAAGGACATTTGGGTAGGCCGCGTAAATTACTCAAACTGCCAGATCATGATTAAAACTAAGAAGGAACACAGAAAAAAAAAATGACCCACATAGTCCTCACATTCACAATAATTAAATGAAAAGAAAAAAAAAAAAAATACTTTACAAAGTAAATATTCATGTCATTGTCTAAATAAAATTCATCAATGTCAATGTGTATATAAAAATCCGGACATAATCTTTGAGGACCATGTAGATTAGTGTCTGAAAAGATCTTTTGAGGAAAGAACCACACAGATTGAGTGGACCTGTCCAGTCAGTGCACGCATTTGTCAGTATTATTCACATCAGTATTATTATTTTACGTAAGACTCTTGATTTGTAAATAGTGTGTATCCATGATGAATGAATTATGTCTTCGAATTCTTGGTTTTAGGACATGCCGGTTTCCTCACGATGTTTTCCTACACCGTTTCTATTGTTTTAAAGATTGATATGACATATTACAAGGACAGGGAGATGTTATCTCTCCGAAACTGTTCACCGATGTACTGGAGAACGTCTTCAAGGTTCTGGACTGGAAAGGGGCTAGCATCAACATCAATGGTGAGTACCTTCGGTTTACCAACGATATAGTAGTCATGGCTGAAACTATGGAGGACCTCAGTACACTGCTCGATGACCTCAGTAGAGCCTCCGAAAGAGGCGGAGATTTCATCACCACTGCTCTAAAAACGGTGAAGGAAAACCTTCACCGTTTTGAGAGCAGTGGTGATGAAATAATTTACACAAAGTAAAGCGCCTGTCGGGGTTCGAACCTACGACCTCCAACTCGTACCTCAGTCGCGGCCGTTGCCACTGGGTCACCACTGCTCCTGCATCCCATATGGCACTTAATTGGAAAAACATATGAGGATTAAGGAGAACCCTTTGCCCAACAGTCATGGTATCACACTAATATTATAAATGCAAAAGTTTGTGAGTGTGTGAGAGGGGGTGTGTGGGGGTGTGTGTGTGTGTTTATATGTGTGTTACTTCTTCACGCTCAAACGGCTGGACCAATTTTGATAAATAATAATAATAATAATAAAAAAGGTGCCGCATTTCATTAAAATTTCCTAAGGGGCCTCTGCGAGTTGGCTTCGGCCCCTCGTACGCCTTCCAAAGGACCGGGACCCAATGGTTCCGAGAAAAAAGAAAAAAAAAAAAAAAAATAATAATATATTTATTAGACCAAAAATAATAAACTAGTTACACAATTTGGCTTAGCTACTTATAATTATTCTTAAGAGTAAATCAGTTACAAATGTGTCTTATTATTAGCATCTGTTTTTGAACTAGGTTTATAGCCTGTGTTCCGGCACGCAGCGCCTCAAGCCCTCGAACTGGGTATGCAAGTATGAGCTTAGCAACAAAAGGAAACAGTTTATTAAAATATGAACATAATTATTTTAACTGAAAGAAAGTTTACTGTCCTCTCGGTGTGTAAGGTGAAGAAGGTGAGTGTATGTGTATGAGAGGGTGTGTAGGGAATTAAATAATTTTACCTAGTAGATGCTTTAGGTCAAGCCGTCAAACTATTGTGTCACTATTTCAAGATGGTCAGCATATTCTCTGATAAAGTTAGGTATGGAGGTAGCTGACTCCCTGGATTAACATATAGGCTACTTTTTATCCCGGGATCGAAACTTATGCGGGTGAAACCGCGGGGCGCAGCTAGTACAACATAACTGGCAAAATGTGAGTGCACTATCAACCCCCACTTACCATTTCGGGGAATATTGCCTCGAAGTTGTATTTATGTTTAAGAGCGTTTACGCCGAACGGCATTTCATACAAACTTTCAAGCCCTTATTTTTCGAAATGAATGAACCGATTTCAATGAAACTTCATATGTATAATCAGGATACAAAGGTCTAAAAAGTTAGTAGAAAACATTTTCAAAAAATAGTGTCACAGCCAAATTAGACCGATTTTAAATTTTCCATAGAAACAGAGATTTCCAGTTATCTTTTTTTAAATAAGACATTTTGAAAATGTTTTCTACTAACTTTTTAGACCTTTGTATCCTGCTTATGCGTATGATATTTCATTAAAATCGGTTTATTAATTTCGAAAAATAAGGGCTTGAAAGTTTGTATGAAATGCCGTTCGGCGTAAACGCTCTTAAGGCTGCGTCTCCACCAAAAATGAGCGAGGATGCGTAGCGAGAGATGTGCGAAAAACTAACCAATAACAAACACTAGCTTAGCTCAAGCTATAAAAATGAAGCGATGTTATTCGTTAGTTTCACACACATCCCACGCTACGCATCGTGTGTTATACAGGTCGACATCATTATACATCGTGTGCATGCAGGTTATACTCATAGCTCCCGATGGGACGGTAGTTCGACACGCCCGAAAAGAGATCAGGCGCAGGACCAACGACTTCAGACTTCAGAGGTGTGCGATTCTCCATACAAATGTATTCCCCTTTTTAGGGTTCCGTTGCCAAATGGCAAAAAACGGAATCCTTATAGATTCGTCATGTCTGTCTGTCTGTCCGTCTGTATGTCACAGCCACTTTTTTCCGAAACTATAAGAACTATACTGTTGAAACTTGGTAAGTAGATGTATTGTGTGAACCACATTAAGATTTTCACACAAAAATAGAAAAAAAAAACAATAAATTTTGGGGGTTCCCCATACTTAGAACTGAAACTTTTTTTCTTCAAACCCATACGTGTGGGGTATCTATGGATAGGTCTTCAAAAATGATATTGAGGTTTCTAATAATTATATTTTTATTCTAAACTGAACAGTTTGCGCGAGAGACACTTCCAAAATGGTAAAATGTGTCCCCCCCCCCCCGTAACTTCTAAAATAAGAGAATGATAAAACTAAAAAAATATATGATGTACATTACCATGTAAACTTCCACCGAAAATTGGTTTGAACGAGATCTAGTAAGCAGTTTTTTTTTAATACGGCATAAATCGTAAACCGCAATTTACCTTTCATTCAATCAACTCAAATAAAAAAAAAAAAAAAAAAAAAACATTTAATTTCATAAACATAAACCTTATGCATAAACCCGGATGTTATGGGACCCTCGGTGCGCGAGTCCGACTCGCTCTTGCCCGGTTTTTTCTTCCTGAATAATGCCTCTAGAGCAAAATTTTTTTTTTCACAAAATCAAGGTCTGCTGCAAACACGTGCCTGTCATTTTCTTTTTTCAGCAACGAATCAGTAAAGGAAATATTACCCTCTAAAAATTACAAAAAATGCCCTAATTTTACCACCGTGATTAGAAGACTACCAGACAAATTAGAAAAGTTTTTAACATAATTAAAATGATAGGAACCAAAACATGCTCTTTCATAATGTTATTGTAAAAAATAATTGAATCGGCTCGGTTTTCGAGGAGTAAAAAGGGGAATACGAAACGTTGATCTTGTCAAAATTTTTGTCATAATTTCGGTCTGAGCTGCAGCGGTCCCTATCACACATTACGGGAGCAGATTTGAGGTAAGGCGACGGCAATAGTTTCTTCAAATACCTATTTTTCAAATTCCTCGCAGGCCCTTCCCCTCTTAACGTGCTTTCCGAAGCACGGGGATATCACACCGCCAACTTCCAAACTCGGGGTGTTATTTATCAGAGAGTATTTTACTCTTCGTAATGAAATAATATTATACGGACGTAACGCCGTGATCATTATTCATCGTACCAATTATTTTTGGCAGCTTTGCCTGGGTTCTTATGGAGAATTCTGGCGACATGATGAACCAGCTATATTATTTAGGAGATAATATAATTAATGACGACTTCTTGCGGTTGGAGTCCATTTTCATTATTCCTTGGAATAATGCCCATTTCTGGGATCTGAAGGAGGTTGACAGTAAATAATACAATTACAGGAGACGAATGTGTTTTCTTTTTTCCTATTTCTCGTTTCATTCATGATGAGGAACAATATTTTATTTACGGTAAAGCCGTCGTTGTGGCGAAAGCTCCGCCATCTTTTTGACGTCTTGCTATTGATTGGATGACTGGTTTTTTGAAAATATTATTGGTATAGGTAAAACCATTTTTTCAATCATAAGAACGAAATTGCACTGAATTATCAATTTAAAAAAAACTGGCCAAGTGCGAGTCGGACTCGCACACGAAGTATTCCGTACCACAAGGCAAAAATGCCGAATAAAACACGTTTGTTGTATGAGAGCCCCCGTTAAATATTTATTTTATTATGTTTTTAGTGTTTGTTGTTATAGCGGCAACAGAAATACATCATCTGTGAAAATTTCAACTGTCTATAGCTATCACAGTTCATGAGATACAGCCCGGTGACAGACAGACAGACAGACAGACGGACATTGGAGTCTTAGTAATAGGGTCCCGTTTTTACCCTTTAGGTACGGAACCCTAAAAATCAATTCAGTAGGTCGTAGGTTTGAAACCCAGGCAGGCGCTGTCCACTATAGGCAAACCGCTTAATTGAGTCCTCGACTATACAGAGAGGAGTGGCATCATCATTTCAGCCGAAAGACGTCCACTGCTGGACACAGGCCTCCCCCAAAAGGGGGGGGGGGGTTTGCCATAATCGCCACGCTTGACAGGCGGGTTGGCGATCGCAGTATGGTATGGTGGTGGAATGTATAGAGAACGCTGCTGCCCATTCTCCGGTACGCCCCTTAGTCGCCTTTTACGACACCCACGGGAAATATGGGGTGGTGCTATTCTTTAAGTCCGGCACCACACAGACCATAATAAAGTTAAAAATAATATAATATAATAATAATAATAAAGTTAAAAAGGCAAACGAAAAAAAAGAAAAAAAAAAACCTACACGCAGACCTCCTCCATTCCAAACTTCTTGGGGTTCCCGGGTCGGGTAAAGGATTATTGAGTATTTCCATTAGGAATTTCTTAGTAACAGCCCGGAGTTTGGATGTTGGCGGTGTTGTACCCCCGTGCCTCGGAAAACATGTTACGCCGTTGATCCTGCGCCTGATCTCTCTACGGTCGTGTCGGATTGTCGTCCCATCGGACTATGAGAGTAATAATAATAATAACGAGAACCTTGTGAAGACCGAGAAAGATAAACAAATCAAGTATCTTGACTTGGCTCGCAAGGTTGTCGACATGTGGGATGTGGACTCAGCGATCATTGTGCCGATAGTCGTAACAGCCAATGGACTAATAGCCAAGAGCCTAGACCAACACCTGAGGACGCTCTCGTTGGGCAGCTGGATCAAGGGCTTGATCCAGAAAGCGGTACTTCTAGACACGGGCCGCATTGTCAGGAGGTTCCTCTCTCTGGAGCCTTGACCGCCGGTAGCTTGGACCCTGTTCCCGATACCGGTGGGCTACTATTTTTTATAAAAGAAAATAATAATAATACTTTATTGATGCAAGTCCTTACAATCATGCTTAATATCTAGCTATAGTTCTCAATATTTAAAGGCGCATAAAAATTGAAACCCCATCTCCTAAACTAGGAATACCTGTGACGTAGGAGTCAGTGTTGTTAGAGGGAGGGAAGACGTGCACCTGTGTCTGCGCACACTTGTGCACTATAATATCTTCCGCGCCGAAGGCTAGTCTCCGTTGAGATTGGCCGCTGTGGCCGAAACACGGTCTGGAGGACTTTTTTTTTTTTAAATTGGGTGCGAGCCAATTGTGACCACAGGGTACAAATCCAGACTTCGAGGCTGCTGCTGAGAAATTCCTGATGAAAAAACCCAATGACACTTTGTCTCGACCTGGGAGTCGTACCCAGGACCTCGACATGCTCAGTAGAAGCGCTTGCAGATACAGTTACTTGAAAATATAATAGGTATAATACCATATTTAGGGTTCTGTACCTCAAAAGGAAAAAACGGAACCCTTATAGGATCACTTTGTTGACCGTCCGTCCGTCCGTCCGTCTGTCTGTCAAGACCCTTTATCTCGGGAACGCGTGGAGATATCGAGTTGAAATTAAAACCATGTACTCAGATCTACATTCTCTTGATGCTGTGAAAAAATTAAACTTCTAAGTTAACGTAAATAACATAAAAAAAGGTACGGCCGTTTATGCCGCAAAAAACATATATTTCGACACTCTCAAGGGAATCAAAATTTATAGGGTGCTCCCCATTGACCTAGAACCATGAAATTTGGCAAGAAGCAAGATCATGTAGCACAAGTTAAGTTAAAAATCCGAAAACCATAAATTTGTAGGTACTATAAAAAAAACCCGTGATAAACTAATTACATACCTACAAAGTACGGAACCCTTGGTGCGCGAGTCCGACTCGCATTTGACCGGTTTTTTTTTTCAATCATAGTAAAGATATTGCACTCCTCTTCAATAAAAAAAGGAAAACCATGAGGTAAGCGGCATGTGCTAGAACAAAAAGTTCGAAGACGTATGTGACATCTACCAACCATCATTAGCACGCGTGGTATATTACGCCTCACTCTCCTCTCAAAAAGAGTTATAGGTACCGATTAATTACACAGCAACTGCAAAATACAAATAACAAACAATCCAGTAAATAAAGAACTAAACTCACCAGGTATACTAGTTCCCAACGCGACAAACACAATAGCTGTGACAGAGTCTTTGATGCCGAGGGTGCATCCAAAGTGTGACGCCACATCGCCGATGATGGCCGTCACCAGGCCAATGCAGATGATGGAAACTACGAAGCACACGTAGCCACCGCCTATGTCTATAAACAAACATATTTATGAGAATTTACAGGTAAATTAGAAGGTCGCGTATGTTTATTATGGTAAACCGAAACACCACATAAAAACTACGCATCACGTCTGACGTCACTCAAATTCTACATCGCGCAAGCAGAGTTATCCGCGCAGGGTAGGTAAGTGTCCCGCGTTTTCATCAGGGGACATTTGTTCCGCGACTCTGTCGCTCGACATGAAACTCACGTGTCCCGCGCGATGTCGCCGAGTCCCGCAACTTGTCGCTAGTCGATGCTCTGCGAGCGTCGACACGCGCGACCTTCGTGTCCCTCGACAGTCGCCGGACAGGCTTGGAGTAGTGAAAACGTATGTCGCTTTGTGTTCCGACTTCGTGTCCCTCGACTGTCGCCGGACAGGCTTTGAGTAGGGAGAACTTGTGTCGCTTTGTGTTCCGACTTCGTGTCCCTCGACTGTCGCCGGACAGGCTTTGAGTAGGGAGAACTTGTGTCGCTTTGTGTTCCGACTTCATGTCCCTCGACTGTCGCCGGACAGGCTTTGAGTAGGGAGAACTTGTGTCGCTTTGTGTTCCGACTTCGTGTCCCTCGACTGTCGCCGGACAGGCTTTGAGTAGGGAGAACTTGTGTCGCTTTGTGTTCCGACTTCGTGTCCCTCGACTGTCGCCGGACAGGCTTTGAGTAGGGAGAACTTGTGTCGCTTTGTGTTCCGACTTCATGTCCCTCGACTGTCGCCGGACAGGCATTGAGTAGTGAGAACGTATGTCGCTTTGTGTTCCGACTTCATGTCCCTTGACTGTCGCCAGTCAGGCTTTGAGTAGGGAGAACTTGTGTCGCTTTGTGTTCCGACTTCGTGTCCCTCGACTGTCGCCGGACAGGCTTTGAGTAGTAAGAACTTGTGTCTCTTTGTGTTCCGACTTCGTGGCCCTCGACTGTCGCCGGACAGGCTTTGAGTAGTGAGAACGTGTGTCGCTTTGTGTTCCGACTTCATGTCCCTTGACTGTCGCCAGTCAGGCTTTGAGTAGGGAGAACTTGTGTCGCTTTGTGTTCCGACTTCGCGTCCCTCGACTGTCGCCGGACAGGCTTTGAGTAGTAAGAACTTGTGTCTCTTTGTGTTCCGACTTCGTGTCCCTCGACTGTCGCCGGACAGGCTTTGAGTAGTAAGAACTTGTGTCTCTTTGTGTTCCGACTTCGTGTCCCTCGACTGTCGCCGGACAGGCTTTGAATAGTGAGAACTTGTGTCGCTTTGTGTTCCGAAATGGTAATAGTATGGTCCCCAACACTACCTCCTCGGGCGACATATTGTTCACAACTGGGTAGTGTTAACAAGACAAATGTCGAGGGACATTGTCCCACAAAGTCGCAAAGACCTACCACGTGAATGTTGGGCGATATGTCTCCGTGACATGTCCCCTAGTGAAATCGCGGCTTAAATGTCCCAAGCGACGTCGGGCGACATCGCGCGGGACACGTGAATTTCGTGTCGAGCGACAGAGTCGCGAAACAAATGTCCCCTAGTGAAAACGCGGCTTTAAGCGCCGAATACACTTAGGAACATTTTGTCCCGCAACATGACGCGCAACACTCAATATACGTGACGCTGCAAAGTTGCATAGAGTCCTGCAACATGCCCCACAACATTGTACGTGACGCGGGGCATGCTGCTTGCTCCCGCCTCGAGAGCGAGCGCACGGGTCCCGCGTCAGTGTCGCGCCATTTGTCACCGAGCGTAGTCGCGTACGCAACGTGCCTCTTAACTCTTCTTTCTCATTGTAGTAAAAAAATCCGCATCCACCACCTTCTCTTTTTCATACGTTTCAACACAGTGCATAATATAATTACTATGTACGCAGCACTAATAGCCACAACCTCCTCGGGCAACGTTTCTATGAGCACTGACTAGTGTGGCCGGCAAAATGTTCTGCGACAGTTGTCTAGGGACACTTCACGTAGTTGTTGAGGGACATGTTCCGCAACATGTTTCTTCGTTTGCCCCCTAGTGTATTCCAGGCTTTAACAAGACAAATGTCCAGCGACATTGTCCCACAAAGTCGCAAAGACCTACCACGTGAATGTTGGGCGATATGTCCCCAATGAAAACGCGGCTTAACAGTAGCAATGACTTTCATTTTGACAGTTCGACAACATTCATTGCGGTATTTACGTTGTTGCGCAGACAAACTATTCGAATATATGAAGCAATGGATTAGCAATATCCTTCAAAATGATTCAGATTGTTTTTGATAGAGTGTTACGAATTAAGTGTGCCGGTGTAAGGGACTTTGATACGTAAACTGTTACCATAAAAGCACATTATTCTGGAATCATGTAGTGAATTTGCTCGTCGATATTTACACCCGTATACAACATTCCGATATCAACCGTTGGGTAGTAATCCACCACCAGACACCATACCCGGTCTGAGAATCCTCCCTTTTCTATGAAGGTCGACGAATCACACTAATATTATAAAGGCAAAAGTTTATGAGTGTGTGTGTTTATGTTTGTTACTTCTTCACGCTCAAACGGCTAGATACATTTTGATAAAATTTTGTATGGAGGTAGCTGACACCTTGGAATAATATATAGGCTACTTTTTATCCCGATATTCCCACGGGATCGACATTTAATTATTTCACGAAAAAATCGCAATTGAAAGTTGCCAAGTGTAGACATATTAGTGCTCGTGACTGTACCTACCTATCCAGGCGAAATTGTAATTTATATAATACATAAGAAATGAATTAATTACCGTCACTGGTGTATAACCGTTGTAATTAATAATAATAAAAAAATTAAAAAAAATTACGCGGGTGAAACCGCGGGACGCAGCTAGTGCAGCATAATTTGGCAAGGGTCCTGCCTAAGTAATATACAAGTCAATGGTCCTGCCTCAACTAAACTAGCTAGTTCAGTTGAGCTGCCGTTTTGCGCGGATGTGACGCATGTTTCCTCTAACCTGTTCTTATTTTTTTTTGTGTTTATGTTCTTTTTTGCGTCATGTTACAAATAAACGTAAGTTGTATTTTCTTTCTTTCTTTCTAGTTTGCTTCATTCCGTTAATAGTCATGCACAGCACCCATGATTTGGCCTAAGCATCTTCTTTTGCATGCCATTCAGCTCAGTCTTGTACTAAAAGCAGTTCCTACATATATAGTTAGATACGTTATTGTCTTGTCCACAATAAAGTCCATTCTATTTATCAGTCATTCTGTTTATCAGTTAACTGTCCATTATGATTCATAATGTTATCCTTTTATGATTCTGCCAAAGTGGCCTTTTTAGGCCCCCTGTTGGCCACATGGATAATTCAATGTAATCTGCGTTCGCGTTTTATTTGCCAAAAATGTAAACAAATATGAATTAATGGAAAAATAACTTTAATTCCTTCACAATAAAGTTCAGTTTACGCTACAACTTCAAACATTTTTGTAACTTTTTCAATAGTGCTAGTCACTCTAAAATCAACTTAATTTTCATTGAAATATAGTTGATATTTGTTTAACATGAAACAGGGTGGGGGTGTGCAGCACTGAGCACTTTTCCTGTAGGAATTTTATTCATATTCATATTTTTGTTTAGAAGATCTCTTTTGTCAACTTAGTGGCTCATAAATTAAATAATATATCAGTAAAATATTACGCAAAAATATTTAGTTTTAATTCTGCAAAAACTGGATCCATGCTCGCACTATGCACTTGTAGATGGGGTGATAATGCAACATGCAATCCGAACATATAGGTATTCAATACGTGTTTCGCCCCTCCATGGGGCATCCTAAGGAGATGTGTTTTTGCAGAATTAGAACTAAATATTTTTGCATAACATTTTACTGTCATGGATTAACAAAAACAACGCTTATCCTATCTTAAATAAATATCAATTTATCTTACCAGTGGGCGGTATCAAAGCGAACACGATCTTCCAGAAGAGCGTGACAACGTGCAGCACGTAGTCGAAGCAGGAAGGTGGCTCGTCAGGGTCGTCAGAGCCTAGAAGGAGTTCCATATTGAAATCTAACATCCTGAGTGGCACAGTGTAGATAAGTACCTAATAATAGCCGCCCGGGTTACCGCAGTTGATCCGTGGATGGGTGATCATCTTTACATGCCAAGACCCCTCTGTGCCTCGGAAAGGCTTCGTTCCTACTCTCACCAATTCCGGACTCTACATAATTTAAAAAGTCCCAACTCTATAAGTATCTATTTTATCGTTTCGTGAAGAGTTGGGACTTTTTGTTAGGTAATTTTAAATCCTGTAGAGTCGGGATCGGTGAGAATTGGGACGAAGCCCTCGGAAAGGACGTTAAGCCGTTGGTCCCGTCTGTCATTCGTGGATCTTTGACAGACGTTACGGGTGGTCAGAAGCCCGAAAGTCTGACAACCAGCCTGACCGAGGGGTTTCGTATTACCCAGTAACTGGGTTGTGGAGTCGCTCCATGTAAAATACTGGTACTCAGCTGCATCCGGTTAGACTGGAAGCCGACCCCAACATAATTTGGAAAAGGCTAGGCAGATGATGATTACATACTATGTATCTGCTACCGTGCTGCGCGAGAGTCGTGCCACATATCTATGGTCTGTTCTAAAATGTAAACAGACCTGCTTATTATTTTAGAAAAAAATAATATTCCGTGCAAAAAATTAAAACCAATTTGTTTTCCGACTTGCACACGAACTAAGTCACTCACGGGCACAGCTAGTTCGAAATCCTACTAATATTATAAACGCGAACGTTTGTGAGGATAGATGGATGTTTGTTACTCTTTCACGCAAAAACTACTGAACGGATTTGGATGAAATTTTTAGTCAAATTATAATTTTATTGTAACTTACCTGAGCTAGCAGTCAGTGCTTCCGAAAACTGTTCTTTCCATGAAGACGTGCCTATTATAATTGATGCGTTTGCTCTTTGTACTAGTTTGTCTACTGTGTTCTGAAACAAATAATACAAGTTAGTACCTATAGCTGACATTATGTACAGACACGCCAGTACATCAAGCAACCCGAAACTGTCAAATGTTCCCAATCAACTTTGAACCTTATGCTTTAGCAATAAAGTTGAAACTCTATTAAATAAATTTGACAGATTGTAGTAGGTTGATGTGCTGGCGTCTGTACTCGGATTCTGTCAGAAACACACTTTCAATTACAATACAGGATTTTGAAGGGAAAAAGAATCAATCAAGTTTTGAAACCTTTAGTGATGTTCCGTATGACCTGGATCTAGAATGACGATATCTGTAAAGGTCAGGCCGTCATAATAATAATAATAGTTTATTTCCAAAAAACTTAGTACTACTTTACAATGGCAATGTGGCAACATAGGATGTCATCATACAAGATAAGGATTACCATTGGTATCTATAATCTGTTACTGTTCCAAAAGTATCTGATGAATGTGTAAACAAACCCTATACAAATTAAATTAGCATCCACAGGTACAGCCCGATTGAAATTTAAAGCCTCGTATCCACTAGGCAACAATTGACGCGCAACACGGGACGCTCAACATGTTCGGCAGCGTTGCACAACAGCGCGCGACGTTGCCAGCTGGCGCGCTATTATGACGCGCGGCTTGTTGTTTGTTACCGTGCAACATGCAGTTGAGCATCAAATGTTGTCGAGTGGAGACGTGACGCGCAGAAATGTCCGTGTGGTGTAACGAACGAGTACTCATTCGGGTAAAATTCGTAAAAAAGCCATCAACCACACGGAGGTCACTGAATATATTTTCTTTATTTTGTAAGTAATTTCTAACCCACCAACGTTGTTTTTTTTCTTTTTGATGCATTTTTCGATAAAATTATACCTAGCCACCGCCGCTGAAATCAACACTAGTTCCACTGGCGACATGTTGTCGACGACTGATCATGCGTAGACAGACAACGTTGCTAAACAAAAGTTCCGCGCTAACTTTCAACATGTTGAGCAACATGTTGTGCAACATGTCGCTCGCCCAATGTTGCCTAGTGGATACGAGGCTTTATGGAGGCTCGGAACATAAATAGCGCGTCGTTGCGCAGTAACAAATACACGTGTCGGCGGGGGTGAGGGGTGAGGTACTGCGCAGGGAACAGCGCACTTCAGAGCCGCCATTAAGTTTGAACCGCGCAGTACTTGCATACCTTTTCTAAACCATTTGTTTACATTTTCATCAGAAACGTTTCGAACAGACCATAATTAACTTACTTTGAACTCCTTGCTCTCCTTAATCCTGAGCTGAGCTCTGGTGATCTCCCCAGCTCTTGGAAGCCCCATCATGGCGACCACGGCCTCTTCCTCCGGCAGTGTTGCCAGGTGATTGGCTTCATTGCCAGGAATCGGGTTGTCATCATCTGCGACAAATATTTAATATTAGGGATTTGGAGAAGGTGATACTGGTTTTTTAGCAGTTTTAACATGATGATTGAATCCGCTGCAGTGTATACATAAAATGCGATATGGAGGGATACATGGGCATTAATAACACATCAATCTAACCTGAGGACCGACTAAGCGCCTGCGCCCACTATCGGCACGGCACGGCAAGGGATTTCTGTGCGACGAATAACAATGTAACTTATTTGTATGACAATAAAATTTAAATTTCAATGATAATCATCGTAGGTGCAAAACTAAAGCTAGGACCTATCCGACAAAACGTTTCATTGAAATTTGAATTTTATTGTCATACTATTAAGTTATATTTCTATTTGTCGCTTAAAAATCCCTTGCCGTGCCGTGCCGCCAATGGGCGCAGGCCCTTAGGGCGAATTTCACCAAACTTTTGTACCTATAATATGTCTTATCTTGGGAATAAATTTTGAATTTTTGACAGTTTTTCCTTACTAGAACTGTCAGACGTCAATTTTATTCCACAGATAAAATATAGGTATCTAACTTTGATAAAGCAGCCCTAAATCGTGACTTCAAACTTACCTGTTAAAAATCCTGGTTGGCATTGCCCTACAAAATCGACCCGGGAGACTAAATTCGACTGTGTATGAAAGCTATATCTTTTATCTTTTCTTTATTTTTTTTGCTTTTATCTTTTTCGCTTTATCTTGAAAGCTCTGCATCCCAATTGCGTAACACACTTTCAAACACAATGCGAAGGATTTTGAAGGGAACGAATCAATTGCTTCATAATACGAAGCAATGAATTGCTAATTCCCTTTAAGAGCGTTTACGCCGAACGGCATTTCATACAAACTTTGAAGCCCTTGTTTTCCGAAGTGAATGAACCGATTTTAATAAAACTTCATATTCATATGCAGGATAAATACTAAATAGTTAGTAGAGAACATATGCAAAAAAATGTGTTACAGCCAAATTAGACCGATTTTAAACTAAACAGAGATTTCCAGTTATCTTTATTTAAATAAGACATTTCGAAAATGTATTCTACTAACTTGTTAGACCTTTGTATCCTGCTTATGCGTATGAAGTTTCATTAAAATCGGTTCGTTAATTTCGAAAAACGAGGGCTTGAAAGTTTTTATGAAATGCCGTACGGCGTAAACGCTCTTAAGTTTAAAAAAAATGTCTGCATGACAACGTAAAAGACGCAATGAATATTGTTGAACTGTCAAAACGAATGGCATTGCTATTGCAAGTGTGTTACGCAATTACTTCGCTGGTCTTGATAATGAATATGTCTTAATTTTTGCGAGTTTCTGGTTTCGTGATAACCGATTCTATCATAATTAATAAACTGGAAGGTTCACTCTACGTTCGCTAATAAGCACGCGAATGAAGATTAGTGCCTATTAAGGGCTGATTTTTCCATCGCCAGATAACTTTTAATCGAGGAACAAAATTGACGTTTGACAGTTTTTGTATGAAATAACTGTCAAAATTTCAAAATTATTCCTCGAATAATGTTATCAAATGATTGAAAAATCAGCCCTTAGTCAAGGATTTTATAAGTTTATTTATTATCCCGCACTGGGCCCGCGTGGTGGTTTACAGCCCACTCCCTCTCGCAGAGAGGGGGCCTGTGTCCCAGCAATCGCAACATTAAAAAAAAATCAGCTGTTCCCTACATTTATGTTCGTATAACTCGTCAAAATGTAGGGAACAGCTGTTTTTTTTTCGCGATTTCAGGTTTGGTCGCATAGTAAAAGTTGTTCATAATGTTGAGTACAATGACCTCTTAAGAGGTGGTTAATGTTTTACCAATAACCCTGTTTAAATGATGATTAAAGTAAAGTGACGTTCGAACGTCAAAAATGTATCTTAAAGCCCTTAAACGGTTAAACTGTCCCTAATCACTACTTAATTTTAAGCAACGTTTATGAATAAAAGGCTATATCTTCAATTAGTTGGCGCGCAGTGTGCCATGCCTTTATGGCTGTATGTGTGGTCGTGGGATCGGCCGCACTTGGTGATACCCCGACGCTAGACATGGCGGAGTTATACCCGTCAGGGGTGTGCCGAATGTATAGTCAACAAAAGAGATTAGTATGCAGGATCGTCGGATATAGTTGAAGTTTGGTAAGAAACCGATGGATGTTGTCGAATAAAATTTTATTTTAGTAATAAAAAAACAAACAGCTCATTTATCAAATTAAATTTCAGTCGACAACACCCAACGGCTTCGTACTAAACTTCAACTATATCGGACGATCCTGCATATTTATCTCTTTTGTTGACTGTTCATACGAATATTTGGCTCCCGACTCAGGGTAGTAAAAGAAACCGTGGGGTTTTAGTCTGTAGAAGTTGGACATACCCCCTGTTCTCTCCAGACTAAGGGTTTCCATGAGGATTTCTTCACAATTCCTTTGCTATCGTCGCAACCTGAACCACATTTTACCCAAACAGGGATTGATTCTCGAAAAAATATTTCTTAGCACCTTTTACAGTATACTTATATATATTCCAAACTCTTAGCAATTAAAATGTTTGTGTCTAGGTATAGTATGATCAATGTCGGCCGAGTGGTAACAGCCCCGATTTACGACTTGTAGGTCGTAGATTTGAACCCAACCAGGAGTTTTACTTCTGAATTAAATAATTTCATCACCTCTGCTCTCAAAACAGATGGTTTCCATGCCATCATGCGAAAGAAAGCGGCCTCCTTACTACAGCGCCTGCATGGTAGTAACAACAGCATTCTAAAAATGATCGCTGCCAGAGCGGACTGTCCCTTTCAGGAACACTGGGTGGGGACAGTCCTAGGTCGGAATTAATAATCCTACTACCTACTGTATTGAAAACTAACAATACTAACCTATTTACATAAGCATTATTGTTACTAACACCAAAATACTAACAATATTATGGACCTAGTCTGAAATAAAGTTTTATTATTATTATTTCGTTTATTCGTTTACATTCCTCATTAATTACATTTTTAAATATTTCAATATAAAAAATAACTATAAAAAAACATTTAAAAATATAAAAAATAGTGATCCGCCGGTGTCGGGAGCAGGGTCCAAGCTACCGGTGGTTAGGGCTCCAGAGACAGGAACCTCCTCACAATGCGAGCCGTATCGAGGAGTACTGCCTTCTGAATCAGGCCCTTGATCCAACCACCTAACGAGAGCCTCGATAGATGTTGATCGAGGCTTTCGGCCATCAGCCCATTGGCTGATACGACAATCGGCACAATGATAGCCGAGCTCAAATTCCACATGTCAACAACCTCGTGTGCTAAGTCGAGATACTTAATTTGTTTTTCTCTCTCAGCTTTCACGAGGTTCCCGTCATGTGGAATGGTAACATCGACAATCATTGTGCGGCGCGCTAATCGATCTATCACCACTATATCAGGCTTATTGGCAACAATAGTCCTGTCAGTAACGATAGACCGATCCCAGTACAACGTGACATGGTCATTTTCAAGAACTGGGTCGGGCACATACTTGTAATACGGTACCTCAGAATCCACAAGCTTATATTTCAAAGCAAGTTGCTGGTGAATAATCCTAGCCACTTGGTTATGCCTGTGCAAGTACTCGCCGTTAGCCAGACGAGAACAACCAGAGATAATATGTCTGATAGACTCACCCGGACGGTGGCATGCCCGACACACGTCAACCGTCCCGTCCTTCATAATATGTCTCCGGTAGTTATTCGTTAAGATAACTTCGTCCATAATTGCACAGACAAAACCTTCAGTTTCCCCGAAAAGGTCACCAAAACGTAGCCAGGATACGGACGCTATGAAATCTACACCGGGCTCATGAAGAGCCCGATAGAAGCGCCCGTGAAGCTCCTTGCTTTGCCATACCCTCTTGCGGTCATCAGTAGAAAGTACTACAGGTTTGCGCCAGTTCTCTTTAGCCATGGAGAGCGGGGTGAGCCCCTTGTCCACTGCGACCACATCACGGTGCATACCCACTTCGGCTTTTAAAAAATATTCCCTGAGACTGCACACCTCGCGGTTGTGGAGGGTCTTCGCATTTAAAAAGCCTCGACCCCCGCACTTCCGCGGGATATACAGTCTCATCACCGATGATCGTGGGTAATGCATCCGGTTTGCTGTCAGTAGTGTACGGACTCTTCTATCCAGGGCGTCGAGTTCGGTCTGAGTCCATTTGAGTATGCCGAAAGAGTACATCAAAACCGGCATGACCCAACCGTTGAAGGCGCGCACCTTATTTCCGCCCGAAAGAAGACTAATTAATACCTTCTTCAGGCGACAAAAGAAGCGCTCCTTCAACGATTGCTTCATGTCAGCATCGTTGATGCCTAACGCTTCCGACATACCCAAATACTTATAGCTTTCGGATGAGGAGAGGGATCTGAGGCTTATGGAATCCGAGAGTTGAATTCCCTCGGATTCCATAATCTCCCCTCGCTTTACATGCATGACTGCACATTTGTCGACACCAAATTCCATCTTGATGGCGCTACTGAAAGTTTTAGTTACCTTAAGTAGCTCCATCAGACGCAATTTGTTGGGGGCAAAGAGTTTCAAATCATCCATGTAAAGGAGGTGAGATATGACCTGACCACCTCTCCTCAACCGATAGCCTAGACCTGAATCCTCCAGTAGTGTACTTAGAGGATTCAGGGCTAAGCAGAACCAAAGTGGACTCAAACTGTCGCCCTGAAATATTCCCCGTTTAATCCATACAGGCTCATCATTTCCCTGGATCTGTCGACATCCTGGATAACGAAGGACCGTCTTCCATTGCCCCATACACGACTCAAGGAAGGTGCGTAGAGTTGCATCTATCTTGTACAACTCCAGCACCCTCATGAGCCATGTATGTGGCACTGAGTCATAGGCCTTCTTGTAATCTATCCAACATGTCGACAAATCCTTGCGGGATCGACGAACCTGTTGGCTAATGGCCATATCAATGAGGAGTAGCTCCTTAGTACCGCGGGACCCGTTCCTACATCCATTTTGAGAAGCAGACATAGCAGACATAAGTGGACATTTATTATTATTATTATTAAAACGGTGAAGGAAAACATCGTGAGGAAACCGGCGTGTCCTAGAACCAAAAATTCGATGACATGTGACATCTACCAATCCGCACTGGGCCCGCGTGGTTGTTTACAGCTCATTCTCGAAGAGAGGGGGCCTGTGTCCCAGCAGTGGGAACATAAAAAAAAATCAGCTGTTCCCTACATTTATGTTCGTATAACTCGTCAAAATGTAGGGAACAGCTGATTTTTTTTTCGCGATTTCAGGTTTGGTCCCATAGTAAAAGTTGTTCATAATGTTGAGTACAATGACCTTTTAAGAGGTTGTTAATATTTTACCAATAACCCTGAATAAATGATGATTAAAATTAAGTGACGTTTGAACGTCAAAAATGTACGGTTAAACAGTCCCTAATCACCACTTAGCTTTAAGCAACGTTTATAAATAATGGGCTGTATCTTTCAATTAGTTGGCGCGCAGTGTGCTATGCCTTTATGGCTGGACGTGCGGTCTTGGGAACAGCCGCACTTGGTGATAAGGCTCGGTAAACATGGCGAACTTATACTCGTTTAGTAAGAAACCGATGGATGTTGTCGACTGAAATTCAATTTGATAAATGACCTGTTTGTTTTTTATTAATTAAATTAAATTTTATTCGACAACATCCATCGGTTTCTTACTAAACTTCAACTATATCCGACGATCCTGCATACTTATGTCTTTTGTTGACTGTACATATTTGGCCTCCGACTCATGGCAGTAAAAGGAACCGTGGCGGTTTTAGTCTGTAGAAGTTGGACATACCCCCTGATCTCTCCAGACTAAGAGTTTCCATGAGGATTTCTTCACAATTCCTTTGCTATCGTCGCAACCTGAACCACATTTTACCCAAACAGGGATTGATTCTCGAAAAAATATTTCTTAGCACCTTTTACAGTATACATAAAATTCCAAACTCTTAGCAATTAAAATGTTTGTGTCTAGGTATAGTATGATCAGTGTCGGCCGAGTGGTAACAGCCCCGACTTACGACTTGTAGGTCGTAGATTTGAACCCAACCAGGAGTTTTACTTCTGAATTAAATAATTTCATCACCTCTGCTCTCAAAACGGTGAAGGAAAACATCGTGAGGAAACCGGCGTGTCCTAGAACCAAAAATTCGAAGACATGTGACACTACCAATCCGCACTGGGCCCGCGTGGTTGTTTACAGCTCATTCTCAAAGTGAGGAGGCCTTGTCCCAGCAGAGGGGAACATTATAGGATAAGTATGCTAGGTATAGTGATTTAAACTGTAATTTTTTTTCAATTTTTTTATTTATTTGAAATGGATTTGCTCATGACTCTAGTCTAGGTCAGAGGTGACAGAGACAAAGTCGACGATGGAGTGAGCTTACCCAGAAGAAGCCTGTTCACTCTTACTTTGAAGAGATTCGGGTTGTATGCGCTCGGAAACACAGACGCAGGTAAAGAGTTCCACTCTTTTGCTGTGCGCATTATAAAAGATATTTGAAAACGCTTAGTGCGAATTGGTGGAATAGCAACTAGGCAGGGATGGTAACTTGCTGTGCGTCTGGATGACCGAAGGTAGAAGGGGGCCGGTGGAATGAGGTCGTGGAGTTCTTGGCGACACTCACCGAAGTACAATCTGTAGAAGACCGACAAGCAGGCAACCTTGCGGTGAACATTGTCGGTTCGGAGAGAAAAAAAATTACCATACCAACTGTGTAACTATACCCCGGAGTATTCGTATTAGTAGTAAATAGAAAATCATCTTCGGAATAATTAAAAAAATAATTCTTCTTTTTAATGCACTTCCTCTTGATATCAGGACGGCCATCAGTCGGTATGCATCTAAGCGGAAATAGCAGAGTAGTTTTCAAAACAAATAGCGTAGAGTCATCTCAACACCTCTCTCCCTTATATATATAAATTATAAATTAATTATAAATTATAAGTAAATATTATAGTTAATAGTATGTATGTGTATATAACCTATTTATGTATTTGTGTACTTACACAAATACATAAATAGGTGTTAATTTTTTTTTATCATTGTTCCTCTCAACCAAAGCACCTGCCATCCAATCTCTTCACCACCCTTGGTTGACTGGTAGAGAATGCCTACCTTTTTGTGCGAAAAGTTTAAATATATATATAAAATCAATTGTCTCATTAGCGGAGCTTTAGAGCTTACTTAGCAACTGAAATGGTTCAGATTCCATAAATCAATCCGGTTTATCCTCCTAATTGCGAAAGGGATAGTGGCCTTAATTTCCGCAATAGAACATGGGAACAATGGCCTGCCAGCCATTTATCACTGGCTATTAGAAAATGGCTACAATATGGAACTTGGTGGAGTGGCATGTCCGTTCCATGTTTTATGAATCTTATAATACTAGCTCGTGCCCTCGTCTCGCCGGGTTTTTACGACTTGATAAAACACCAAGATTCCTTTATTATACGTTAGTTTTATGTTAATGGTTTATACACATACCTCTGAAGCTTTCGGAATAAATTCTCTAATGACGGTGAAAATCGTTTCAAAATCCGTGGCGTAGTTTAGAAGATCATCGCGGTCACAGTCTCATGAAAAGTGGCTTAGTTTTAGTGCAGCAATCCAACAGGAACCTTATTACAACAACAATAAGGATCACTGTGATTTTGACAGACTTGACAGTTGCAGCAATCCAACAACAACCTTATTACAACCACAATAAAGATCACTGTGATTTTGAAAGACTTGACAGTTGCAGCAATCCAACAACAACCTTATTACAACAACAATAAGGATCACTGTGATCTTGACAGTTGCAGCAATCCAACAACAACCTTATTACAACCACAATAAAGATCACTGTGATTTTGAAAGACTTGACAGTTGCAGCAATCCAACAATAACCTTATTACAACCACAATAAAGATCACTGTGATTTTGAAAGACTTGACAGTTGCAGCAATCCAACAATAACCTTATTACAACAACAATAAGGATCACTGTGATTTTGACAGACTTGACAGTTGCAGCAATCCAACAACAACCTTATTACAACCACAATAAAGATCACTGTGATTTTGAAAGACTTGACAGTTGCAGCAATCCAACAACAACCTTATTACAACAACAATAAGGATCACTGTGATCTTGACAGTTGCAGCAATCCAACAACAACCTTATTACAACCACAATAAAGATCACTGTGATTTTGAAAGACTTGACAGTTGCAGCAATCCAACAATAACCTCATTACAACAAAAATAAGGATCACTGTGATTTTGACAGACTTGACAGTTGCAGCAATTCAACAACAACCTTATTACAGCAACAATAAGGATCACTGTGATTTTGACAGTTGCAGCAATCCAACACCAACCTTATTACAACCACAATAAAGATCACTGTGATTTTGACAGACTTGACAGTTGCAGCAATCCAACAGCAACCTTATTACAACAACAATAAGGATCACTGTGATTTTGATAGACTTGACAATTGCAGCAATCCAACACCAACCTTATTACAACCACAATAAAGATCACTGTGATTTTGAAAGACTTGACAGTTGCAGCAATCCAACACCAACCTTATTACAACCACAATAAAGATCACTGTGATTTTGAAAGACTTGACCGTTGCAGCAATCCAACAGCAACCGTATTACAACCACAATATAACAACTTCTCAACAAAATAAGTTTTGGATGTCCACGCTTAAATGCACGCAAAAGAACTCTCTTCCAAATTGGTTTCTCCCGAACCAATTACGGTAAGAATACTTTTATTAAAAGAGCATGTCGTCTGTACAACGACACAATTTCATTAAAAGCAAATCAAGATTTAGATATTTTTCACCTTTCTCTACCCAAATTCAAATTTTATATAAGAAATTTTTTGGCATCGAAATTTAAATAATATTATTGTTGTGTGTTATATAATATTAAACTCTAAGTTCTGTAAAATTTTACGTTGTGAACTTCTGGTTGTTGTTACACTTAGGTACATATAATTTAGTTGTATAGTAATCTGTGGAAACTGTTTCTGGATTGTGTTGAACTATTTGTATACATATATTTGTTAATGCATCTGTTTGTTTCCCAAATAAAATAAAATAAAATAAAATAAAGATCACTGTGATTTTCAAAGACTTGACAGTTGCAGCAATCCAACAGCAACCATATTACAACCACAATAAGGATCACTATGATTTTGAAAGAGTTGACAGTTGCAGCAACCTAACAGCAACTTTATTGTCACGAGATTAAAGTTCACTGTGATATTGACAGTGATACAAAATTAGAGGTAAAATTATGAATGGAGTATAGTGTTAAAAATTGCGCAATGATTGACCAAAAAATTTACACAAATTAAAAAAAAATCACATCTGCCATCAAAAAAAAATTAAAACCAAAATAATTTAACTTTGCAGTTTATCTTTATAGTCATCTCGTCCTGGTTAATAGCTTCAGGGTAGTTCTTTTTATACGCACTTATATCTATGGGCAGAACGTGATCCGTATAATATATGCAATGTTCATTCTCTATTGTCTTGGCTGAGTAGAATTTTAAACAAGACGTGCATGGGTTGGATCTACGAGATGTTCTGGAATGGAGAAAGCTCATGAGCCGATGAATACCAGTAGATTGGGACTACAATCTGCCTCAAAAAGATGTTTTCGTGGTCCAGAATTTACTCATCTTAAATATAAAAAATATATATTTATATATGGCTGACTTTTTACCATCTGAACAAAAACAGAGTATAAAAAGTGAACGGCACAGAAATGTCCTTTTTTTTTCTAAAACCTAAAATAAAATTACCCTATCAATAAATACTCATACTTATTTGAAATAAACTTTCATACTAAAACAAAAAATATCGACAAATAATATCGACAAATAATCTACGCGAAAAAAAAGAGATGGTAAAAAAAGTCAGTCGGCATAATGACGTTAATTATTATTGGGTAACAACCATTGATTTAAATTCTAGATTCGTCCTTCCCCGTCAAATGGATGATGACAGAACCAGAAACCTGAAATCTCGTATAACTCGTCAAAATGTAGGGAACAGCTGATTTTTTTTCGCGATTTCGGGTTTGGTCCCATAGTAAAAGTTGTTCATAATGATGAGTACAATGACCTCTTAAGGCCAGGTATTCCCAATTTTACATCACTTTGATTTAATAATAAACAAAGAAATCGTGATTTTTCAAAGCCAAAAAAAAAACTAATTGAAGTTTACTTTATGTACTTTGACAATTTGTGGTTCGAAACACGATATCGAAAACTTCACTCGATCAAAAAAAAATCCGAAGAACAGCCAAATTCGATATTTTTTAAATGTTTTTCTTGTTTTTCTCGAAGCTTATAAAAGTTTTACTACTAAAAACCATATCTAAAAAAAGATAATAACACATAGGAAAATAATTTCTGGTTACATTTTGAAAAATAGCTTAATTCTTTTAATAATAAATTATTATATAACACAGCGGCTCGCGTTCGTCACTTCAGTCGCCCGCCAGGCCTTGTCGAGGTATGACCTATGTCCCTTTTTCCAGCGCGCGGCTATCACGATGTGTAAATAAAAGAAGTCAGTTATTTCTTTTTGATAGTGAACAGAAGTAGGTATGGGGAATAAAAACATGAAAGTGGCCAGCACCCTAATTGCGTAACACACTATTACTATCAATTTGAATCATTTTGAAGCATAGTGCTAATCTATTGCTCCATATGTTCGAAAAATGTGTTTGTACAACAACGTAAATAACGCAATGAATGTTGTTCAACTGTCAAAATGAAACCCATTGCTACTGATAGTGTGTTACGCAATTACCCTGCAGGTGTAAAGTGCGGAAGATTAGAAACCAGGTAAGTTTGTTTACAATTTTATTTATTTACATTATTATCAACCTATTATGTCTTTTGATTTTTCAATCTGCCCTACGGTCACCTAATCTTTATCTTTACTTTCGAAACTTGTCTAAGAAATGGCAATAAGAGCGAGTGTCTATTGTAATAATAGAAGTGCGCCGCGCCACAAAATACAGAGGGTACAGAAGTCAATGTACATACAAAGTGCGCTCGAGCAAACGCACCGCTCACGGACACGATATCTCGGACTGGTTGGGACTAGTGCGAGCGCGAGTGCCATCCGCTTGAGACACGCGTCTGTGAAGTACAAAAATGGAGCAACAAAAGATGGCTCTCTAAGCTCGATTTATTTATTAGTTTCCCATTTGAATCAGTAGAAATGAAGTAACTCTTTTGTAAGGTAAAT
Source organism: Mesoligia furuncula (assembly GCA_916614155.1). Taxonomy (NCBI): domain Eukaryota; kingdom Metazoa; phylum Arthropoda; class Insecta; order Lepidoptera; family Noctuidae; genus Mesoligia; species Mesoligia furuncula. The sequence continues at coordinate 28,349,423 of OU744797.1, forward strand.
TCACGCCAACAAATATTACGTAAGTTGAAAACATGATTTTTTGTTTGTGTAGATATTGTGTTGTTTTTAGGGTCATTTGATAGGTTTAGGTCTAAAACGTATAGAACAAAATAAATTGTGCAAATAGGGTAATCCGTTTAGAAGTTATTAGGGATTATCTATAGAGAAAATTGACAAATGTAAAATTTTATCGGTGTCGGTAAGTATACAACGTATATACTCAAAGTATTATCTAATTCTAACCGATTTATGTATTCAGTGTTTACCAAAAATATCTATAAAGTTCACTATTGTATACATTTTATTTTACCAATACCTACATATTACATAGTAGAATCATAACAGTAGAATAACTTGATAATGTTTTTCACATGAACATTTTTTTATTGTTGCATTGCGTCAAAACCACGATGCAAAGGAATGTATGCGTCCAAAAAAAACACAAATATAAAGTAAGTATCCAGTATACCTACCGCAATGCAAAATGCTATTAGCTCCAAGAGAAAAAGGCACCCACACTTGTGAATCTTCGTACAAATCACAAGACAACGACGGGCATTGTTTGATAGTTTGTTTGTTAGATGTATATATTTATTTTGTATACATATCCTAAGTACTAATTCTATGGATACATTATTTTATAAATGAGTTTGAGTGCTAAATTGTAACCGATTTTATTTTTTTACTTCAGAAATCTTATTGTTATGGTCTTTTTTCAGATACTACGAAACACTGGCAAACGCCTGTGCATGTGGAGTTGATAACACCGACAACTCTCTTGTGACACTTGATGCTGTTGATGCGCAACCCACTGAGACTGCTGTGTAGGTTTTTTTTACTAATAAAATTACTTTCCCCATAACTTTCCTTATGTAATAGTCATCAAGTCCCACTGCTGGGCAAATGTCACCCCCATACTCTGTCACTGTATAGTATATTCCAAATATATTTAAATGATTTTGAACAATGTGGCAGAATATAAGTTTCGTTAGAAAATTAATCTAGTTAAAATTGATACCACTATATTCATGTAAGAGTAGAGTTTCTAGTCTAAAATCAACCCGTGAGTTGTATTATATAAAAGCGTAATTGTTTTTCATTCATTGTTACAGTGGAATGGAAGATATTCGTAATTCATTTACATATTGTGGAAGAAGAGGCGAGAAATCAAGATGATTTTCATCCTGTTAAAGGACATGAAATAGTTGATATAAATTTCCTTCTTAGAGAACTGCAAGAAAAAGGACGTGTAAACAGCATCCGTTTTTATAACAAGTTGCCAAAGCCGGTTACAGAACTTAGCGATGGAAAGTTCAAAATCCTCATCAAACGTGTCCTTATCAAAAAAGCATATAAAGATAAAAGACTACTTACTTTGAAGACAAGGTAATTTGGCAATAATTCTGCACATGTGGCTTCCCTGGCACCTCATTGACGGCAGAACTATGTGTTTATTTTTTATTTATTTTTTACATACTTCTTTGACTTAATCTTTTTATTATTTGACAGTAATGACATTATATACAGACAATTTTTTTCACCTCTCTAATAGTGGTTGTAATGGCAATCATATCACTTTGTTTTAGTAGGTTTTTATATTTTATTTTTTATTTATCCTTTTGACAGATTCTTATTTTGTAAATGTGAGGACTTTGTAGGCCTTGTAGACTTTAGATCTGTAGACCATTTTCTATTTTATCAAGTACTACTGTCCAGTTTGTTTGTTGCCTACGCTGTACGGGAGTACAGCATAGGCAAACAAACTGGAATACCTACTGTAATTTGAAAACATTGTAAAAGCCAATTATTTTTAAAAAGAGTAACGTTCTTCTCCATAGGAAACGACCAATTCGAACCGTTCGAGCCCATGCAGGTTTATGTGAAATAAAATATTTTGATTTTGAATTGATTTCCTTCTATACTTACTCAATACTCTAAAAATATAATACTAATTTACTAAAAACAGTCATTTTGTGTTTATAATTTAATTATATATTGTATTAAAAATCATTTAAAAGTAATTCCATGTTGTTTTTTTACCCACTTTATAAAAAGGAGGGGGTTCTCAACTCGGTTGAGTGAAAAACACTTTAGAACAAAAAAAAAAACCGACATAAAAATATAAACACTACAAAGTGCAAAAAAATTGTTTCGGTGTCTAAAAAGGAAAAACAGAACTAAAAACATCGACTTTTGAAACTAGTATTTTGCACTGTGCAGTGTTTATATTTTTATGTCGGTTGTTTTTTTTTTGTCTAAATTGTTTTTCACTCAACACCATACTAAGAAATGTTATGAGTGTCACGCGTGTGCGTGAAGGCGAGTGGTGTCAGCACATAACACTTCTTGTCCATCACAACTGAAGCGCGTGTCGCTTCGAGAGATACACTTAAAAAAACTAAAATGTCGAATAATTGAATAAAATGTAATTACAACACATCAAATTAATTTTCGGCTTTTGCGATTACTACGATATCGGTAAACAAGAATAAGGAATCAAGTCGCGTATTTTACAATTTTTTAAAACAAATTAATAAAATAAGTTGACCCACTGCCTATACGACACGCTTACCTGTACTGTGACACTTCGCCACTCGGCGTTGGGTTCATGTAAGTTCACGCAGGCGGCGTAAGCGCACGGCTCGCGTCGCGTAATCGTGGTAGCGTTAAATGCCTACTTTGCTTGGTCTACCTGGCCTTAAGAGATTGTTAATATTTTACCAATAACCCTGTATAGGTAGGTATCATTCGTGGCCGCCATTTTCAAAACAAATCAAAATGGCGAACAGTATGCATGCCACTGAACTTCAAAGCCCTTTACCGATTCAAATCTTTAGTAACAACCTAGTTTCACAAATATTTTGGATCCACATTAATCCAATAGATCATTTTAAAATAATCAATAAACCAACCACAGCAGAAACCACAGAAAATTTAAATAAAACGTTAAATTTGCACCCAAAATTACCTACGGGAGTTGAATTTAGTAGGTCATCACAGGCGTCACTGTTGGAATGATAGCTGATTTGGTGTTCCGCTGACTCAGCTTGTTCGAAGCGGAATAGTGAGTAGATGAGCACGAGTCATGTTTCGGTTTGTATTCTATTTTGTTCCAGAGCTTTCTATAAGAAGTCTATTATACAAGGTAACGGATATCGACGCGAAAACTCATCATCATCATCTGGCTAGCCTTTTCCCAACTATGTTGGGGTCGGCTTCCAGTCTAACTGGAAGCAGCTGAATTCCAGTATTTTACATGGAGCGACTGCCTATCTGATCCCCACAACCCAGTTACTGGGTAATACGACACCCCTTGGTAAGACTGGTTGTCAGACTTTCGGGCTTCAAGACTACCCGTAACGACTGTCAAAGAACCACGAATGATAGCCGGAACCAACGGCTTAACATGCTTTCCGAGGCACGGAGGGGTTACGGTATGTAAAGTTGGTCACCCATACACAGACCAACCGCGGCAAGCGTAGCTTAACCTGATCGATCGACCTGTGCGGCTGTTATTATTTAGCCAACTATAACAATGAATTTAGCACATTATTCTACACCCCCAAAGCAGAGGTGTTCAGAATCATGTACAATGGTAACAGATTGCTTGTCAATGTGCGTTCCACCCTGTATTAATATTCTACAAAGCCGCTACCCTTGTCTGTCTATGTGACAACTTCTAACCGCATTAAGTAGAATCCTTTGTGTTGTGAATTGATTTTGATGCGATTTTCATTAACACTTAGATATTTTTCCCGGAAGGTTTATGTGTATTTTAATATACAGGGTTATTGGTAAAACATTAACAACCTCATCATTATGAACAATGATGAGTATGAGTACTCATCATTATGAACAACTTTTACTATGGGACCAAACCTGAAATCGCGAAAAAAAAAATCATTTGTTCCCTACATTTTGACGAGTTGTACGAACATAAATGTAGGGAACAGCTGTTTTTTTTTCGCGATTTCATTTATGGTTATTATTATTGTCGATGTTTTCAATATGCCATGTCATGTTGATAAAACCATGCGCAGTAGGGTGGGTCAGTAGTAAATAGTTACTTTTCGTGTCTGTCTGTGCGACAGCTTAGCCGCGCATTTAAACTTCACCTAGCGTGATGTTAAGAAGCCAGCCTTCCTGAAGAAGCGATCCTCGTAGAGGCGATCGGCAGCGACGGCGACCTCTCGCGTCAGGCCCTGGTGCAAGCCATGATCCGGAGCGAGAGGGAGAGGGAGGCAGTCACCTTCTTCTGCGAAGCAGTCATGCTGGCAAAGGAGGTGGCGGGACGGCTCAGGGAGAGAGCCTCCCGTCCCAGCCACCGTGGGAGACGCTCCGGACGTCGGGAGCCGCGTGACGACTCCCGGCCACTGTAGGCGCGGGCCTGCGGGCGTAGAATAATGGGCAGCTCATCGTCCGATCAGGACCAGTCCCGTGCCGGACGGCGCGTACGTGTTCCACGCGCGCCTCAAAGCGAAGCCTGCCGGGTCAGAGGCTTGTCCGAAGGGTTACCGCTGGCCCGCAACATAAAGGGCTAAGGAAGGAACACGGGTGGGTTTTAGTCAGTAATAGTCTGACACTCCCTTCCGCTCCACCCAGAGCGGGAGGGGTCATTTGATGATTTCCCATCCGCAAAAAAAAGCCTTCCTGAAGATTAGGGCGATCACATGCAAAAAAAAATCAAATCCGGCCGGTAAATCCACAGACTACCGCGTTCAAACAATCGAAAAACGAACAAACTCTTCCGGCCTTATTATAAAACGAGGTTTATCTTTAGACCCAGGTTTAAACCATCAAGCCATTTTTAAATTTTGAACTGTATTTCGACAACTGTAAAGTTATTAATGCAAAATTGACAACTTAGACTCGGGTTTAACGTCAGTTTTTGTAATAAGAACTTTGGCTTCGTCGGATTATAGTTCGAAATTTAAAAATAGCTGGATGGTTTAAACCTGGGTCTAAAGATAAATCTTGTTTTGTAATAAGGCCGTACAGGTTTATTATTAGTACCTATAGATAAAATTTACGTCTAACAGTTTTGATATGGTAAAGCTGTGTAAAAAATCAAAATTGCACCTCGAATGAAGATATCTCTAGCGTCGGAAAAACAGCCCAAAATATAACACAAAATCTGGAAGGTGTATCCAAATGTGGCGCAACTGGATTATGGTAGATCGACGTCTTTCGATGACTCGACCATTCTGATCATCCAGTGCAGTTAATACCACAGACCACGAAAGCGCCGCGCTGGCAGCATCTAGAAATACCATCATGCTATTCTGTAAAAATCTAACCGTGAAAATTTTGGTGAAGTGAGCTTCAAGTAACATAACTCCACCTGATGCTAGGGATTGACACTTAGGATCAAGATTGACACAGAGGGGCTTGTGGCTAAGTAAGTAACAGCCATACGGGTCGAACGATCGGGTTATGCTACGCTTGCTGCGGTTGGTCCGTGATTGGGTAACCCTCTTCACATAACAAGATCCCTCCGTGCGTTGGAAAACACGTTAAGCCGATGGTCCCGGCTGTCATTCGTGGATCTTTGACAGTCGTTACGGGACAGTAGCCCGAAACCTTATTACAACAACAATAAGGATTGGAAGGGACTGTGATTTTGACAGACTTGACAGTTGCAGCAATCCAACAGCAACCGTATTACAACCACAATAAAGATAACTGTGATTTTGACAGACTTGACAGTTGCAGCAATCCAACAGCAACCGTATTACAACCACAATAAAGATCACTGTGATTTTGACAGACTTGACAGTTGCAGCAATCCAACAGCAACCGTATTACAACCACAATAAAGATAACTGTGATTTTGACAGACTTGACAGTTGCAGCAATCCAACAGCAACCGTATTACAACCACAATAAAGATCACTGTGATTTTGACAGACTTGACAGTTGCAGCAATCCAACAGCAACCGTATTACAACCACAATAAAGATCACTGTGATTTTGACAGACTTGACAGTTGCAGCAATCCAACAGCAACCGTATTACAACCACAATAAAGATCACTGTGATTTTGACAGACTTGACAGTTGCAGCAATCCAACAGCAACCGTATTACAACCACAATAAAGATCACTGTGATTTTGACAGACTTGACAGTTGCAGCAATCCAACAACAACATTATCACAACCACAATAAAGGTCACTGTGATTAGCGCAGTGTGACTGACAACCAGTCTTACCAAGGGGTGTCGTATTACCCAGTAACTGAGTTGTGGAGGCAGAATAAGCAGTAGCTCCATGTAAAATATTGGTATTCAGCTGCATATGGTTAGACTGGAAACCGACCCCAACATAGTTGGAAAAAGGCTAGGCAGATGACGATGCTATAGATTGACACTATTGACACCTCACTTCGCCTAAGCTTCTTCGGTGAGATTTAAAACAATATATTATATCGGATGTGCCTACTACTAAAATTCGTGATGCTGAACGTGCGTTGAGTTCAGGAAGTCTGGTACGAACCGCCTTTGAAGCCGTCCGTTTCTAAGTATACGTCATTTGCGAAAACACTGACACCAATGGTTTGTATGGAAAGTATTGTCATAGGCTCTAGTATTGGAAATCGAGGAGGCACCATGCTCTGACAACGACAAAGTCTATTTGTCTTTATGACAGTTAGTTTCATCATCATCATCTCATAATCAGCCTATGATGTTTCCACTGTTGGGAGTGGGCTGTATTCTACCACGCGGGTCCAGCGCGGGTTGGTAGATGTCACCTGCCTTCGCATTTTAGGTTCTAGGACATGCCGGTTTCCTCACGATGTTTTCGTTCCCCGTTTTTGAGAGCAGTGGTGATGAAATAATTTACCAAAATGTAAAGTGCCTTTTAGTGTTCGAATCTAATCGTAAGTCGCAGCCGTTACCACTGGGCCACCCTTTGTTTCAACTTTAGTGAACTTTAGTGTAATGGAAGACCCATTACGTTGTCAAAAGTGATAAAACGATTACGAGGTCGACTATGATGCCTATGTTCCTACTGTAAGCCTAGGCTTATTTTTATTGTATGTAAAATTAATTCATTAAGAAAGCGACGCAATGAAAATTTTCCTATTTCGACTGTCATTATGGTAATGTCTGTTTCTCCAAGTGGCTGTCGCACTCGACTCAATTTGATAAATTTAATTTAATTGTGTGTACCTATTTTGCATCTCTATACAAATTACAGTGATCTTTATTCTCATTCTAATAAGGTTGCTGTTACGTTGGTGCCATTAACCAGTCTGTCAAAATTATTGTGATCTTTATTCTCGTCACAATAAGGTTGATGTTATTGCTGCCAGAGGTAAAATAACTGTGAACGGACTGTAATTACTTTATCACCCTAATGTTTATGTCACTTACTCGTCATGAAACGACAAGGTATATTTGTCTATTGGATTAATTCGATGGCTTCAAATCTAGTGAAGTTTCCATTTACTGGGAATCGTTGTTAGTAGAGAACAGTGGTAGCTCAGTGGGGCCCCGATTTACGAGTCGGGGAATAAACCCGGACAGGCGCTTTACTTTGGGTAAATAATTTCATCGCCACTGCTCTCAAAATGGCAAAGGAAAATATCGAGAGGAAATCGGCATGTCCTAGAACCAAAAATTCGAAGACAGGTGAAATATTGGTACCCGAACTGGGCCCGCGTGGTCTACAAAATACAGCTCACTCCGTCTCGAAGAGAGGAAGCCTGTGTCCCTACAGTAGGAACATTATGGACTGATTATGCGTGTGTTGTCAAAATTGGTAAAGAAATTACGAGGTCGATTTATACCTACCTACTTGCGATTGTGTTTTGTTCGTATAATGAAGACGTAATGAGTTAAGAAACTATGAGAGATTCAAAAGCTTTGTGGAGATCTCGAGAGACGTTGAGTAGGTAGGTACTTATCGTTTTCTTTTTTATAAAAGTCCATTAGCAAACGAAGTTATTTGTCGATTTTTCCCAAATAAGGTAGATAATAAAGTGTCCCTGAATGTGATGTGTTTGCGGATAAATATGTCTGGTGTTCTGAGAGAAAGTATGCAAGAGACTCCACTGTTCCGTGTTAGTTTGAAATTAATTATAATTATTGTCAACCTAACAATTGTCTCTATGTTAATTAATGTAATTGGTGTTGTACGGTTTTAATCACGCTAATATTATAAAGGCGAAAGTTTTTGTGTGTGTGTGTTTATAATTATGTTTGTCACTTCTTCACGCTCAAACGGCTAGACCAATTTTGATAAAATTTTGTATGGAGGTAGCTGACACCCTGGATTAACATATAAGCTACTTTTTGTCCCAATATTCCCGCTTATGCGGGTGAAACCGCGGGGCGCAGCTAGTTAACTATAAATAAATAGATTTTAATTTTGATAATGACTTTTCTTTTCAGTACGTAGATGATAATAATGCCAAAAATCTTTCTTTTGATGCAAAACCAGTTGTTACGTCATTTCCACAGCTGCAGTCGGTGTGCTTTTAACTACCTAGTTAGAACATTATATGTCGAGTTTGAACAAAAATACTAGAACGCGTAAACAGCTGACGTTGCGGACTGCTACGGCAGTCCATTAATTTTCAGCCCGAAAAGGGTTTTTTCGACTCCTGACTATACGTTGTGTGAAAAAACGTTGTCATTATAGTGCCGTAAAAATCGGCTTTAGGCTAATGTATTAGAACAGGGTTTGATACTGGATTTTAAGGTGCAAAGAATGAGAAAAAATAGAGAGAAATGATTTTATCGAAGAGTTCATAAGGTCCACTCGTCGTTTCAGCCGATAGACGTCCACTGCTGGACATAGGCCTCCCCCAATTTTGGGGGGGGGTTTGCCCCAATCGCCACGCTTGGCAGGCGGGTTGGCGATCGCAGTATGGTATGATGGTGGAATAAATAGAGAACGCTGCTGCCCATTCTCCGGTAAGACCCTTAGTCGCCTTTTACGACATCCATGGAAAGTAAGGGGTGGTGCAATTCTTTAAGTCCGGCACGACACAGACATATAAGGTCCACTAAATAGACATAATTAAAACTGCTTTGAAAAAACAGCCGAATTGTTGAGAATGTTATTTTTTTACAAAAAAAAACAAAGGTTTAAATTGTTAGATTCGCCCTACCGCGTCATAAGATGCTGCTTTTTTGGTTCATTTTGACACCCCTAACACACAATGAGGTCGTTACTTTACTTGATTGTCATGGAAGCGCGATTTATATTGTGTGAGGTCACTCTTCTCAGTCATCAGCCTTTTCCCAACTATGTTGGGGTCGGCTTCCAGTCTAATCGGATGCAGCTGAATACCAGTATTTTTACATGGAGCGACTGCTTATCTGACCTCCACAACCCAATTACTGGGTAATACGATATCCCTGTCTGTCCCCCTGTCTGTGTGGTGCCGGACTTAAAGAATAGCACCACCCCATACTTCCCGTGGGTGTCGTAAAAGGCGACTAAGGGGCGTACCGGAGAATGGGCAGCAGCGTTCTCTATTCATTCCACCACCATACCATACTGCGATCGCCAACCCGCCTGCTAAGCGTGGCGATTATGGCAAACCCCCCCCTTTTGGGGGAGGCCTATGTCCAGCAGTGGACGTCTTTCGGCTGAAATGATGATGATGATGATGATGATATCCCTTGATAAGACTGGTTGCCAGACTTTTGGGTTTCTGATTACCAGTAACCACTGTCAAAGATCCACGAATGACAGCCGGGACCAACGGCTTAACGTGCTTTCGGAAGCACGTAGGGGTCACGGTATGTAAAGATAGTCACCCATCCACAGACCAACCGCGGCAAGCGCAGCTTAACCTGATCGATCGACCTGTGCAGCTGTTATTATTTAGCCACGGGCCCCTCCCTATTTTTGAGTGCACTGCGAGGCAATATTTCACTCGCCCATTTTTAGGGTTCCGTTGCCAAATGGCAAAAAACGGAACCCTTATAGATTCGTCATGTCTGTCTGTCTGTCCGTCTGTCTGTCTGTCCGTCCGTATGTCACAGCCACTTTTCTCCGAAACTATAAGAACTATACTGTTGAAACTTGGTAAGTAGATGTATTCTGTGAACCGCATTAAGATTTTCACACAAAAATAGAAAAAAAACAATAAATTTTGGGGTTCCCCATACTTAGAACTGAAACTAAAAAAAAAAAATTTCGTCAAACCCATACGTGTGAGGTATCTATGGATAGGTCTTCAAAAATGATATTGAGGTTTCTTATATCATTTTTTTCTAAACTGAATAGTTTGCGCGAGAGACACTTCCAAAGTGGTAAAATGTGTGTCCCCCCCGTAACTTCTAAAATAAGAGAATGATAAAACTAAAAAAAATATATGATGTACAATACCATGTAAACTTCCACCGAAAATTGTTTTGAAAGAGATCTAGTAAGTAGTTTTTTTTAATACGTCTTAAATCGTAAACCGCAATTTACCTTTTATTCAACCAACTCAATAATAAAAAAAATAAAAAAAACATTTAATTTCATAAACATAAACCTTATGCATAAACGCGGATGTTACGGAACCCTCGGTGAGCGAGTCCGACTCGCTCTTGCCCGGTTTTTTTACTTCATTAATAAATGAATGAAAACAGCGAAATATTTGAGAGCTTCTTTCAACGTTGCCAAGTTTCAGAACGCACGCTTTTAAGCTTAATTAGTTTGAAATGGAATCACGTCTTAAAGTCGTAACATTTTATGTACCAAGTACAGTAACAAAGTACATAAACAAATGCAATTAAATTGTAATTTATGTAATCAAACGCTTTGACGATCCAATGAAAAAGTAATTTATTTTGATTACAAATTGAGTAATTCAATTATTTTAACCCCTTACCGCATAGCTACCCAAATATGGGCACTTATTTTCAAACGTTCAGAAATAAAATATGATGTTAGTTTACCGTTTACGGCATAACAAGACAGATCAGGCAACGTCCAAGCTTCAATAAAAATACATGAGCTGCCATCTAGTGTACCGTTTAACGAAACTATAATCTGTCAAAATCAGTCGGTAGTCGTTGAAATTTGTCGTTAGTGTGTGCTGTTTTTAAAATTTGTTTTGTGATTGTGTATCGATTTTTCGTTCGATCTACATTTCGTGGTGCTAAGAAGACATATCTAAGGTCTCAAAACACTAAAAACATGTAAGTAAAAAGCAATAGTTTAGCAACAATCATGCCAAACATTAGCATGACAAATATGGAATATTATGCAGTAACGGCTTAATGAGTTTTCCATATTTGGCATTGTATGCATTACTAGTTATTTTTGCTTTCAACCAGATGTGGGTATTTATGCAGTGAAGCATTATTTGATATTTTTTTCAGAAAAATGGATCCATTACGATTCTACGGTCTTGATATACCAAATGAAAGCGAAGATGATGACGATGAACTAGTGGGGGATGATCCGGATGATCAAGACTATGAACCCAGCGGGAATTCTACGAGACGAAGAAACATAATTATTTATCCTTCTGATTCTGATGAGGATTCTTCGTCAGATGAAGGTGAGCAGGCGTCTGTTGATCCGTTAGCTGCTGGTCCATCGCGTTCGCGGACCATTCCCAAAAATAAACCTGTTCGTTTAAATTGGCAAGACAAAGCTCTGGATTATAATGAAGCTGATTGCACCTTTTTGGGAGACCAAAATATTCCTCAACAAATTAAAGATTTAGATACGCCTCTTCAGTTTTTTTTATATTTATTCACTCCAGAAACTATTGAATATATAACTCAAGAAATGAATCGTTATTCAGAGCAAACGCGGGGGTCGGCATTAGAAATGACAGACAAAGAATTTCAAAAGTTTATAGGTGTACTAATTTATATGTCTATCATGCATTTCCCCACTACTCGACATTACTGGAATAGCTGTTCTAACTTCACACCAATCAGTAATGTTATAACTTGCAATCGCTTTGAAGAATTGAAGAGGTTTCTTCATTTTACTAATAATGAGGACACTGTACCGATTAATGACCCGAACTATGACAAGCTGCAGAGAATCAGACCCCTTATGAACAAAATTCGCGAGAGATTGTTGCTTTTACCTAGAGAAGAGTACTTGGCAATTGATGAGCAAGTAATACCAACAAAAGCGAGGTCTTCTTTAAAAAACTACAACCCTAAAAAACCACACAAATGGGGGTATAAGGCTTTTGTTTTGAGTGGTGTGTCAGGGCTGACATATGATTTTGAGCTCTATGCAGGGGCACAGTCGAATATAGTTCTAGAAGGCCAACCTGACTTAGGAGTAAGCAGTAATGTAGCCATGCGCTTATCAAGCAGTATTCCAGAAAATATGAACTATAAGTTGTTCTTTGACAATTGGTACACAAGTTTGCAGCTTATGGCTGCATTACATAAAAAAGGTATATTTCCGTTAGGTACCGTAAATCGGAAACGCCTCCCTAACCATGATCTACCAAATGCTGGACAAATGACAAAAAAAGGAAGAGGTTATAGCGTTGAGAAAGTCGTAGAGGTAGAAGACGTAGATATATCCGTGGTTACATGGCTGGATAACAAAGTTGTGAACTTGGCATCAACCTATGTTGGAAAATATCCAGAGGGAGAGGTTCAGAGGTTCAATAGAAAAAAAAAAATATTTCAGACTGTGCCTTGCCCAAAGGCTGTGCTAATATATAATCGTTATATGGGAGGTGTTGATCTTCTAGATTCCATGCTTGGTTATTATCGTATCAAAGTGAGGAGCAAGAAGTGGTATCATAAAATATTTTTCCATATGATCGATCTAGCATGCGTAAATAGTTGGATTTTGTGGCGCAAAACGCATGAAAACTACATGCCATTGCTGGATTTTAAATTAGTACTGGCCGAAGCACTAACAAGAGCTAACCAAGCGTATTACACGCCAACACGAAATCGCGGAAGACCTGCTGCCGAAGAACCAAAAAGAAGAAGAAAACGACGAATAGATTTACCTCTCCCCGAAATTGCCAATGACGGTTTAGATCATTTGCCCGCATACACACAGGAACGACAACTCTGTAAGATGTATGGTTGCTCGGGCAAATCCTTCATCAAATGTGAGAAATGTAACATACACCTTTGTCTAAATAAAGATAGGAATTGCTTTAGATCGTTTCATCTTACGTAAGGTGAATGATGAAACTGAATCCACGCTACGCCACTGGTGAATTGTTAGCTTGTAAATCAGTATAGTTACTAAGTGTAAAATGTGAAGTTCCTAAATGCAACAGATCTCATTAAAATTATTTTATAATTTCATTAAATGAGTTTTATTTTCTAAAACCTTTTCTACTGAGGATTGATCTAAAGTTACCATTAGAGCATGCGATGCCTTAAATGGCAATTTGTTTTAGTTGCCTTTACTGCAATGCATATTATGCCAATTATGTCAAATTAGTTTTAGAAGCTTTTATTGCATACTATGCCATTTATGGGAAATATAAGTTTTTTATCATATTTCGAAAAGTAATCGTATTTTGGAAAATTGTCTTAACTAACTTAATAGTACGTGTCAAGGACTATCAAATATATTTTTTCTGGAAAAAATAAAAAACACATGCGGTAAGGGGTTAAGTGTTCATGTAAAATAATTATATTCATGCTTTCTCAGCTTAGAGATAAGTCGAAGAATGATGGACTATTAAGGCTCCTTTAAACAGGTGTGACACAAGATATAATCGCGCGGGACACAAAGGCACCGCAATTCGCGCAACGAGCGGAGCCTTTGTGTCGGCCGCGATTATATCGCGTGTCGCGCCTGATCTAAAGAGCCTTTAAGGTACACCAGCACATCAAGCTACCCGAAACTGACAAATTTTCCCAATCAACCTTGGACCTAATGCCTTAGCGATAAAGTTGAAAATCTATTAAAGAAATTTGACAGATTGTAGTAGCTTGATGTGCTGGCGTCTGTACTTGTGAAGTTTTCATACAAATATTTTTTTATTTTTACGTATGTTGTTCAGCACAGTTTTATGGAAGAAGAAACCATCTGTTTCCTGACATTTCATCATTTGCCTAGCCTTTTCCTATGTTGGGGTTGGCTTCCAGTCTAACTGGATGCAGCTGAATAACAGTATTTTAGTCTCAGCGGCGCGGGCTGGCTCGAGCAAGAGTCGGGGCAGACGTGGTATGGGGCGTCGCGTCGAGCTTCGACGGCGAGGACGAAAGGACGGCTGTCAGTCAGGACTTGTACTTTCTGAGTGTACTGGTGGACTTACTACTCTCCTGTAAGAGGGTCGTGGCGTCGTCGGGGATGGTAAGGGTATGCCTCGGGCGGCGAATCTTACTTATGCGGGGGGGAATGTCGCTTGTCTATTTGAGTCATCATTATCATCATCGTTTCAGCCGGAATCCGTCCACTGCTGGACATAGGCCAAGCACCTCCACTTCGACCGGTTCTATGCTTCTCGCATCCAACGGGTTCCTGCGGCCTTCACAAGGTCATCGGACCACCTTGTGGGAGGCCTTCCAACGCTACGTCTGAGTACCTATTTGAGTACGGTGCTCAAATACACGAGTGGCAAATTGTCGACGGCAGCCGCCGACACGCAATGACGGTTGTCGCCGACACACGTCGACGGCGGCTGTTGCCACTGTCGTTGACGCATGTCGCCCGTTTCTATGCACACTTACTTGACCATTTCTAGCAGTCAACACCTACCGCAAAGCGCGTTGAGGAACTTCGTTCCAAAATATTAGAACCTTGAACATATCTGCTGGTTAGATTAACACGTCCCGATCCGATCCGTTTTACTGAACCGGCTATTTCACGCTCTGTGGCTCGGTATATTTGCACCGCTCCCGATCTACTAACACAATTTTACCGGATCTACTATCCCGATACAGGAATTTTCGATAGCAAACTGAATCGGAGGAGTATCATGGTAAACTAACCGCAGTAGGTACTCATACTTCCACTTTAAAGATTAAGGTTTTTTTGTAACAAGCTGTGCCCGCGACTTCGTTTGCGAGCGTGTCGGAAAACAAATTATATTTCATGTGTTAATTTTGTTTTTACACAGAACCCTAATTCTCATTATAAAATAAAAGTATAACCTAAGTTACTCCTTATAACATCAGCTATCTGCCAGTAAAAGTCCGGGTCATTCGATTTAATCGGTCCAGCCGTTTCGGAGATTAGCCGGAACAAACAATTTTTTTTTTGTATATGTCGACGCGTCAAATTAATTATAGTTTGCAATTACTTACTAATTAAATTATTCAGGTTAATCAAACCAATTTTAAAATCCTATAATCGCTTAGTAGCTTTTCTAACCATTATTATCAATTCATTTGATTTTGTAATTTTAATTAGGATGTTTTAGATGGTCATTATACCAAGTTTATAAAACCACAAATTATGATGTGAGTTACATAAAACGATTTATTACATAAACCATATTGTTAATTCATTTATTATGATTTGTAAACATCAATCGGTGTGTTTTTATCTAACTGAAGGAACATTTGATTAAAATAATATTGAAACTAAAATGGCGTCCATATTGCTACGTTTGATAAAAACACATCCGATTTAAAATAAGAAAAGCTAAAATTTATTTTCAGCTTCTAAAATTACTAATAAATTATGTTAGTATTTGTCGATTTATAATAGCGATTACATTCGTCACTCATTGTTTGGTTTAAAATGTTAAACATTTATGCAATTTCCGGTGGCGCGAACGGCCATGTTGTTTTCTTGGTCAGAGTTTAGTTGGATCG
This sequence comes from Mesoligia furuncula, assembly GCA_916614155.1. NCBI lineage: Eukaryota > Metazoa > Arthropoda > Insecta > Lepidoptera > Noctuidae > Mesoligia > Mesoligia furuncula. Next base: position 28,365,142 of record OU744797.1, read on the forward strand.
TTAAAAAGTTTTAGACAGCCTATTTCGTCGCTGGAAATTGTTGAGAGTAGAAGACTCAGGAGATTCTGTGAGTAAATAGTTTTATAGTTTTTAAATAGCTGTTCTTTCTAATATTATTAATTTTATTAAGTGCATACGTTAAAGTGTATCAAATTATAAAGTGTTATTCTATTGTTTGGTGTTTTCATTATCCTGCAATGTCTGAAAATAATAGCGAGAGTAGTGACGTCAGCAATGCTGACGTCACTCTTTCTAAAAATTTAAGTGGGAACCCTCCGCCGTTATATACGTAACCGTATACAATTCCATAATAATTGTTGTGTATTTCATGAAAAACTGTCATTTTGACATTACAAAATGACACTTCAATTTTATTTATTTGTATGATGTATAGACTAGCTCGCTCGCGAAATAGTCTGTTTCTTTTTATTGTCTATAAAATAAAAAGTAGCCATTCCTTCTTCATTCAACTCATCATCATCATCTGCCTAGCCTTTTCCCAACTATGTTGGGGTCGGCTTCCAGTCTAACCGGATGCAGCTGAATACCAGTATTTTACATGGAGCGACTGCCTATCTGACCTCCACAACCCAGTTACTGGGTAATACGATACCCCTTGGTAAGACTGGTTGTCAGACTTTCGGGCTTCTGACTACCGGTAACAACTGTCAAAGATCCACGAATGACAGCCGGGACCAACGGCTTAACGTGCTTTCCGAGGCACGGAGGGGTCACGGTATGTAAAGATGGTCACCCATCCACAGACCAACCGCGGCAAGCGTAGCTTAACCTGATCGATCGATCTGTGCGGTTGTTATTATTTAGCCACGGGCCCCTCCTTCTTCATTCAACTATTACCTGTGATATTTTATAACTGCCGACGAGGAAGTGATACTGGCTATCAACGATTTTCTTGCTCAAGAAACGTACAAACGATTGTAGGACCCGTGTAAGTCAAATAAATACAAAACTATTTTGATAAAATAATTATAAACCAGAAACTCGCCTTTATGGAACTACAATAATATCAAAATCTAAAGGAGACTGGACGAATTTGTACAGGAAGTGGTCTTTGAACTAATAGCGATATTTTTTAGATATTTGTGTAGGGATTCTTCATCTATACCCTTGTGCAAAGGGGCATCAAAATCTGTCAATATACCACTATTTGCCAATAGACCACATTCGCCCAATCTTTTTTTCCTGAAATGTTCTGAAAGGGATGTAGAAATGACACTGAAAACTTGAAAAATGGTGGATGCTAACTAAATGCGCTCTTTTTGAGATAATTAAAAATGTTTACAAGCTCTATTCGAAGCGGTGTAAAATAGCACTAATGTATCGCATTCATTCGCATTCATTAACGTAACGTAATGTTTTTTTTTAAAACAAACATGAAGAGAATTTTGAGGTTAGTGAAGAGATTAAAAAAACAAATTACATGGCAACGTATCTACCTACTACAAAGTTGCGAGCATGACTAAAAATAACAAACCATAATCTTACTTGTGCACACATAGATACAGTTCCGGTGACAGAAAGCAGAAAGAAGAAGAAGAAAGAATATAAAATAAATATCAAGAATTAGAAGTAGGTTCCTTGGGGTTCATAAAAGTGCAGTAACTTAATGTTATTCTGTAAACTTCAGTTCGTAAAACAAACGGTGTCGAGGTATGTAACCGTGATGATTTACGTACAAACCCAAAGATTTAGATCGTTAGATTCGCCCGACTGCTCAATCATACTGAATAGCGTACCATCTATCATTCCATGCTGGATGTGCGACACTTTTTCACGTGTTTGTCTAAGTACGGTGAGGGCAAATCTTACGATTTAAACCTTTGTACAAATCCGGTTTCGCAATCTGGTTTCGAATTGTGTGGTTACTTGCATGAAGTTCGACGTGGAACTTTACAGAATAACACTCTTGTTCTTATGGCCACATACATAGAATAGGGAAGAATCGTGCTGTGTAGGGAGCAACCTTGGTACGACCGACCTTAAAAAACCTTGTCGGAGGTATCAGGTATAGACGCCACCACATCAAGCTACCCGAAACTGTCAAATTTCCCCAATCAACTTTGAACCTTATGCTTTAGCGATAAAATTGAAAATCTATTAAAGAAATTTGACAGATTGAAGTAGCTTGCTGTGCTGGCGTCTGTAACAATAGTAGTAAGGGTAGCTCCTGAAAGACTAGTGCGCATTTGCTTACCTAATATCATCGTGAAAAGTGGTGCAAAACAAGAAAAGTGGTTGCTTTAGTTATTACAAGCAAGAAGCTAAATAACTAAGGTAGAGTTTAATATCCATTTTCTCTACAAATCAATAAATTCACGACCTTAATTCTTTAAGCCTCGTTCACACTTGCCCAGTGGTTATTAGAGCGCCAGTTATAATTATTTTAATAACTACTTAAACCATTACCTGCGGGGTATTGAGAGGTTTTTTTTTGAGTATTAAAAAAAAACATAGTTTCCAAGAATTCTGTAGATGGCGTTGAACTGACTACGTTACTAGGTGCCAAAGCCAAAACGCTTGGAAAAAAAAAACATTGCGTCACGTCACACACGCTCGTTGACTAACACTTAATTGCTTTTTTATGTAGGTACGTTTCGTTTTACGATCTCAAAATTACATCCAAGTGAAATAATAAAAAATGATGTGACGTTCCGTTCCTTGCAGTAACTTACCAAGTTCAGCGCCATCTATCCAGCGACGAAAATAAAAAGAGAATCCCTCATTGCGTAACACACTAACAGTAGGCTTTAATTTTGACAGTTTAACAACATTCATTGCGTTATTCACGTTGTTGCGTAGACATTTTTTTCGAACATATGAAGCAATGGATTAGCAATATGCTTCAAAATGATTCAGACTGTGATTGATGGTGTGTTACACGACTGAGGTGCTGAATAGTGCTGCTATTCAATTCAAGACTGGACTTGACTTTTATGTCCAGCGGTGCTATTCTGTAAAAATCTCACCGTGAAAACTTAGGTGAAGTGAGTTTGATTGCTAGGAATTGACACTTTTGACAGCTCACTCCACGCTCACTTCACACTGGTGAGATTTTTCAGAATCGACTGGCAGTTTTCATAACTAGCACTATTAGGTTTTCCGTACGAGCACTTTTTTTTTGTTTATCTTTCATTTCTTTAATTACATTTTTTTTGCTTTCATTCTATTTAAATTATCATTCTGTCTCTGTCATGTTCAAATCAGAATAGAAGGATGTTTTAAATTCGTTTAACGCTAAATGCATTTAGTCATTTGTGCCGCAAGTCGGCCTTAATTCCTGATCAATTACGAATTTAGTTTCGGCCACCCCATTTATATTTTTCTTTTGCGAACGTCATTAGGAAAAATAATTCAGATCATATCACATTTAAAAGGTCTAAAACTCCGAAATTAAAAATTATAATAAAAATGTAATGACGCTGTATTTTAGTTTGTGTAAAGTTCAGTTAATTTAGGATATAATTTTGTTATTTTTATTAATGAATTTTGTACTTATTACTTGTTATTTACTTACTTATTATTTTAATTTTTGTACAAAAATAAATAATGCATCATCACAAAAAAAATTGTGTCAAGATCCCAATTCAGAAAAATATGAATAAAATTGAGGCAGGCTCATTCTTCATTCATGAACATAAACAATTTAACAATTCAAGACTTCGAGCTCTCAAAAATAAGGAAGTTATAAAACTCGGGGTAAGTATAACAACAGAGCGTCATCTTGTCCCAATTTTATACAACGTGACACGCCAGAGGAAATCCAATTACCTATTATAAAAAGAGAAGTACAGATGGCATACAAAGCAGAAGACATCACAGGGGACGCTCGCCCTAAATTTTGGCAATCAAATTATCCTAAATACCGACACGGTTTCATTCAAGCCACCATCTTGTTTTGCGGGGAGATTTAGAATTTCTTTTGTTAAAAAAAAATACACAATTAGATATTATAATTTGCCAATGAATTGGTTTTTATTTTTAAATTTCGAAGGTATCTATGGTTCGAAGTCAAAGGATGAAGTAAAGATCGTAGCAGGTGGCGTTCTGTAGTTTCTGCTTACCCTCGTGGGAAGAAGTCGTGAGTTTATGTATGTCTGTATGTGTTTCATGGAGGTAAATTTCAACAAGGTGTGACTTGTTTTACCCCTTGGTGTGATCTTAGGTCAGAGACTCATTGAGTGGCCGGCCATTTTGTATTTTTCAAATTCAAGGAACATAACGAATAGTTGATGCATTCTAATTTTAAACAGAAGTTCTAATCTCATTAAAATTTTAAATATACTTACCAATTTTTTTCACACAAAAATATCAATCTTTGTAGGTCCTAGGATTGAATTAGGCTGTCCACATACTGACCCAGTTACTATATTAAATCCAGAAATATTTATGGCGGACCATAGATATAATAACGAAATAGTAATTTTATTTACAAGTCTACCGCTCTACCTTCACAACCCTTGGGGAAACTAGATTTTCCAAGCAGGTACAGATAATGTAATCAGCGGAGAGGATGCGGCACGACCTTAATTCTTTAAGCCTTGTTCACAATTGACAAGTGTTTAGTAGTTCCTGAGTTGTATTTATGAATAGTCTGTTCCAAAAGTATCAACTGAAAGTGTAAACAAACCCTGTACAGGTTAATAGTAAAGGGTCAATTTTTGTAAGAGGTAAGCCGGAGTAGATATCTTTAATATGATTATATTATTTGTCTATAGAATACTGACTGTGCCATTTTTCAAAGTGAAGCCGGTAGAAATCGAGTTGTATTTAACCTTCGCCACTGCAGGTTAAATTAATTTGTATTAAGAAGGTTTCAACTTTATAACTCGTCAGCACTTTCTCTAACAATTATTGTTTTAATAACATTATTAAATTAATACTTGAAGAAATACCTGAATAGTGCAGCTGCTGTTCATTTCAAGACTGGCCTTGACCGTTATGTCCAGTTTTCATAACTCACAATTCGGTTTTCTATACCAGCACATTATTTTTATTTTATTTCGTTCCATTTCTGAGTTCTACTTCCATTAACATGTTATATCTAAAAACTACTAAACACCAGCGGTACTGGAAATCAATGCTAACGAAAACATTCTAGTATTTTCAACTACTACTCTACTGGTAACTGCAGGTCGAATCTGTAAAAATCTCACCGTGACAACTTAGGTGAAGTGAGTTAGTTTTTGCCAGGAATTGACACTATTGACAGCTCACCACGCTCACTTCACCTAAGTTTTCACGGTGAGATTTTTACAGAATAGCATCGCTGTACTAATGTGAACTAGGCTTTAGTCACATCGATACTCACTAAAATTTGTGGAGTGGCCTTACATTCGAAAATTTTAATCTCTTATGTCGACAGGGTATTTTTTAAATTTTAATTACTCTGTGAAAATGTAATGTTTTTGATTAGATATTTAAATTAATCCACTACTGGATACAATAGGCTAGCATTACTAAAATTCTAAGAATTCCTACAGTAAAAAGCAGTTATTTACAAAAATAAGGACCAAAATGACTTCAAATTATACTGCATTATCTCGAAGTTACAAAGCCAGAGGTGTCTGTAGTATCAATCGCAAAACTACACCCTTCGAACTCCCACAGCATTACTGTATTGTATATTTTTGTACGCATGGTGGTCGTACTACTCTGAACGACGCCTTTTACATAGAAAAATAACTTGTATAGGTAATACTTAAATACCAAAAAATCTAAATGAGTAAATTAAAGCTTCAGATCTATACGTCGACAAGAATTCATTTAGCTCCAACCTTTGTTCCATAATACTGTATTCATGTGAAGTCCAGCCACAAAATATACTACACACTGGGTACTTAATTGTAGCATATTATTACTATATGGTACACAAATTGTAGACAATCAAACGAAATCTTGTCGATGTATAATGAATGTCGCAGCCAACTGGTTTAATTAGCCGTTTAGTTAACCGCCTAGCCGTTTAACTAAATGGCGCCTTTTAACTAAAAACTAAAACTTTTAACCCACTGTAATAGATCTAGAATCAGGACGGACAGACAGACAAACGGACAGACAGACAGACAGACATGACGAATCTATAAGGGTTCCGTTTTTGCCATTTGGCTACGGAACCCTAAAAACACAAATGTCAGAGGTCAATTTTCTCCAGTGAGTGGAGTAAAATGTCTGCTTCAAATATTCAAAAGTGATGGTTTTCTTAACAAATTTTGGCCTGATTTCTTTATGGGAAATTATATGTGCGGCAACAAAAGTTTTCTTTAGCACCTGCAACCTAGCGTCTTTTTTTATATGTGGGCGACGAGTTAATAGAACAGCTTCAATTATATTAATTCATCATCTTTACTATTCCAACAGAATATCAAAAAACCAGCGTCAATTTACGAGCGTAAATTAATATGACTCCGAGCTACCGATAAATATACAGGAAAAGTTTTTATCCAGTGCGCAAATTTTGACATAATAAACTTGAATATATTTTAATAAACACGTATTTTTTGTTTTGATATGTTTCAATAGTAAAAAATTAAGTTAACGCTTACGAGACTTGTTTACTCAGAAATTTATTTTATGGACGTCGCTTGCCAGTCCGTCGACCGGTCGCCCGATTCACGCCGCGCGTCGACCGGTCGCCTGACGCGCCAGCTGCTATCGAAGTACCTACTCACGCGCGCTCGCTCTTGCGACGGCGGATTATTGACCCCAGTTTAGCGCTACAATTTTTTAAGTTTAGACTGTGTAAAGTTATTTGTAAACGTAATTTTTCGTAAATTCCAATTTATCCTTCATACTTTCATGGGCTTAGGACCATCAAAATGCAGAAAATAAATCATAATAAGTAAGAAAGTAATACGTTTTAGTCCATTCAAAATAAAACATTTAGGTATGATAGGTACGACATGATACAATTTGCGTCAATGTCTAATCAAAGAGAACCTAAGACACTAAGATTGTTTATAATTTCTTCTTACCTCTACATTTTATTAATCACAATAATTTTAGGTATTGTTCGAAGTGACCTCCGCCTTTTTCAAGGCATAAACGTGCACGTTTAAATAAGTAAGCATTTAGTTTGTTTAGGACACTAACACCACTTTTTACTTCATTGAAAGCGTTAATTATTTTTTCTTTCAAGTCATCTAGGCTCTTTCACTTGTTTCATACACCTTGGTTTGCTGCTAAAATTGTCCTCTCATTAGGGACCGTGGGATTGAGGATCCTTCGGGCTCGCATACGAGGTACGCTCTCCCTTTCGTATCTTCTTCGTGCTGCTCGTAAATTTTCATTGCTTAACAAATACACTCGCACCATTTCATAATACTCGCGGTGAGTAAAATGAGACATTGTCACTACGCTAGTCTAGTACGCGGCACGCGCGCAGGGACGGCGAACGGACATCCGACCTCCGCTTCCGCAAGTGACGTACTGCATGTGCATGCGTTTTGTTTATCAAACGCCGGCGCGGCGCCGCATGCCCCCGCACCCCCGTCCCGCGCCCCCGTGGTCCTGCGGCCGGCGGGCGGCCTTCGCGTTTTCATTCATGCTCATTCATAGTATTACTATTAAATTATATCCATGTCTTGCTTATTTCAAATTGGGACAAAGTGGAAAAATGAAAAAAAAAAAAGTCATAAACTAAAAATGGAAATGTGTTCTATTGCTTACACTGAGCCACCAAAAAAAATTTGCGCACTGGTTAAAAACTTTTCCTGTATTTACTTCTGATTTGATAACTCAGCGACTAATGTTGTAAGTGAGCTACTTTATATATTTTAGAGATTCAACATCTGTCTGCTAATAAAATCAAATTCCAGCCTCAAAATTAGCAATCAAAGTTTTTCATTCAACAACTAAATTAATAAATCATATTCTTTTTTCGTGAAAGTTTGCAACACAAGCGCGGGAGTGTACCTGACGCTCGTTGGGTACCTAGAAATTCTGTTCAGAAGGAAGTTAGCGTACCCCACTTTCTGGTTGGAATAGGTCGAATCTGTCCCAAAACCGAATCGGGGCACCCCGACTCCACGTAGTCTTTTGGCTGCTACCCCGAGGGTGTATTTAAAAATCCGGAGGCGCGGAGGGAGTGCAGCCCCCGCCCGCTGTAACAAAGCATAGGCACCCGTCCGAGCCGTAGCGGCTGAGGCTGGTCGCCGGAGGCGACCAGTAAGCCGAAGCTGCGGAGGTGAGCATGGGTGCCTATCCTTTGTTACGTAAGGGCGAAGGGGCTCCACTTCCCGCAGTGCCGGAGACGTGCAGAAGCAACTTTGTATTGAAAACTAGTGTTTTGAGGTTAGGTTACAATAATTTGTTTTTCTCAAGAATGGTGGTAACATTATAAATAGATAGGCGAATACATGAAATTATAGCTTTCATTGACCATTATTTGATGACAATAATAAGGAAATTTTATGTTCAAATATAGTAGATTCACTCATCAATTACTTATGCTAAAGTATAAAAATAAAGGTGACTCTATGAAATTAGAGTACGTTGTTATTATTTTATAGATGAAGTTGATACACTTATTAGAAGCTGGCAATGAGTAGACATATCACAAATTTAGTTGCTTAAGAATTATCACCATGTTGCGTCATATTAACAGTAGCTTGTTTTACAATATATGGTCGCTTATAAACCATTTATTAGACGCTAAAAGTTCGTCGCTGACCTATTAATTCATTAGACAACTAAATATATTTGCAGACGAGAATGACATTTTAAAGAAGCTGCCTTAATTAGCACCCTTTCTTTATTTCCTCGTTGCTCCCAAATGTACTGAATAAATTGTTTTTAATGTCGTGTAAAGGCGGATTACTGATGTTGTCTCGTTTCTGTTTTTAGGGTTCCGTACCTCAAAAGAAGAACCGAACCCTTATAAGATCACGTTGTTGTCCGTCTGTCTGTCCGTCGGTCAAGACCATTTTTCTCATGAACACGTGGAGTTATCAAGTTGAAATTAATATCAAATACTCAAAGCTACAATTCCTTGAAGCAGTGAAAAAAATCAAACTTGTAAGTCGACGCAATTAAAAGATACGGGCGTTTATTTTCCGGAATCAAAACCTATAGAGTACTTTCCGATGACCTAGAATCTGATTTGGCAAGAAGCAATGTCATGTAGCACAAGTAAAGGAAAAAATCCGAAAACCGAAAATGTATAATTACATTACAAAAAAAAATCCACGTGATAAACTATTTACATACCTACAAATTTGTACGTATTTGTTTCATTGTATTTGTATTTGTACGGAACCCTCAGTGCGCGAGTCCGACTCGCAGTTGAGCGGTTTTTGTATGTGTGAGCAGTTCTTTATGACTTCAATTAAATAAGAGAGTTTTATTCTTCTAATTTACATACATAAACTCAAGCCTTCTTTCCATGGAGGTAGGCAGAATCTATAGAACGCCACTTGCTACGAACCTTACACATTCCTTTAGCTTTATTTACGTTCATACACCCACGTGGAGTGACACAGGCTGGCATCAATTGTCAAACTAGCTTGATTTCTCCCAAGGGAGTAAAAGGGCGCTTGTGTAAATACAGATTTCATACGTGTTGACTCAAAGGACAATTAGGACAATTTTCTTCACAGAATAACACATTAAAGTACTTATGCATGTGTAAAATTATGTTGGCAAGATACTTATGATGCTCATAAGTACCTTGCCAACGTAATTTTGCTCGACTTTCATATTAAAACGTTTTCTCAGGTTTTCGCGTTGTCACTAAAACCCTTGTTTATACAGTATGAGTAACTAAAGACGAACACTCACACACGCATACACTACACAGTACACAGCGTGTATCATAAATGTGTGATCTATGGGGCTTACAGGACCTAATCGCAAAAAACGCAAGTTTGAGAAACAATAAAAGTATATGATCGACAACAGTAAACAAAATCAGAAAAATATATGATATTCTTCAGGATATATGCTAGATAGATGGTGTGTTGAAAACATAACACAACTAATTTGATTCGATAGAAAAAAAATCATGAAGATACCTCTAAAAACTTTTTTTTTACAATAAAAAACATACTGTTACGAGCTTCGGGTTCGTGACAATAAAAACTGCCGATTTAATAACCAAAAAAATGACACTTTAATAATCAACACTAATTACAACTCAAACACACTAATTACAAAACACAATTGCACTACTGATCGCTTTAAGTCGCACTTGAATATCGCTTCGATGCTTTCACTTCGATCGCTTTATCCAAACTGTGTCGGTCGTGGCGCGTCTCGGCCTTATATAGCGCCAAAGAGAGTTCTAGAACCTTCCATTGTAGAAACATCTAGAATGTTCGAGTACATACAGGCCCCGATCGACCAGATGTCGAAAGTTCGGGAATGTTCTAGAAAGTTCTCGCATCGAAATTTCTAGAAGGGTCTTTACTACTAGTTCCGCTACTCGATACTAGATGGCGCTAGTGGTAACTACTGTCACCATGTACCAGGCATTAATTGTGGCGCGCAACACTGCCCCCTCCTAAGACATGCTCGTCCCGAGCATTATCGGCCCCATAATAACGCGCCAGTCGATCCACGTGGACGATCTTAGGAGTACCTCTTGCACCTTTCTGTATCCGGTAGGTTACGTCATTGATCTTTGTCACAATCCGGTACGGTCCGTCCCATTTAGCTTGAAGCTTAGGAGATCTCCCTTTGCTGCGAACTGGATTGTGCAACCACACTAGTGAACCTTCGTCGAACCCTTTATTGTTCATTTTACGGTCATAACGGGTTTTCATCTTTTCAGACATTTGCTGGCCCGATTGTCTGACGTGCTCATAAATGTCATTCATTTTGTTCCGCAAGTCATTCGCATACTCGGTTATACTGCGTGGGGCATCAGGTGGTATTCCGGTGATCAGGTCTGCAGGCAGCCGTAATTCTCTTCCAAAGTTTGCGAAAGCTGGTGTCACCGATGTACTTTCGTGAACAGCGCTTCGATATGACAACAAAAACGGTTGTATGTGCTTGTCCCAATCTCGTTGCCGATTTTCCACAACTTTATGCTGAGACGATTGTATCAGACGTCATCGTTCCTCTACAAGTGCAAATCGGTCCCTTATTTCAGTTAATGCATGATAATGCACGACCGCACACCGCAAGAGTTGTAAGACAGACTCTCGCCGCAGCTAACATCAATGTCCTGCCCTGGCCTGCTCAGTCGCCAGACTTGAACCCGATTGAGCATGCATGGGATATGCATGCATGGGATATATGGAACTAGAGCCCAATCACCATGCCTTCTGGCAGCTTCAGAGGAAGCTTCGCTCCCCCGAAGAGGCCTCTATGCCTCCTCTCGTACGCCCTGATAAGACCATAGCTTTGGCTAGGTATCTCTCCAGTGTCTGATTAAATCGTTCCACCATTCCATCTGATTGTGGGTGGTAAGAAGTTGTTCTCGTTTTATGAGTACCCATTACTCGGCAAGTTTCCTGAAATATTTGGGTCTCGAAATTCCTTCCCTGATCGCTGTGAATCTCCATGGGTACTCCAAAACGGCAGAAGACTTCATGAACCAGTTTATCTGCAACTGTTGAAGCTTCTTGGTTTGGAATGGCGAAGACTTCCGGCCACTTAGTGAAGTAATCCATCACAACCATGAAATACTTGTTACCATTTTCACTTTCCGGAAACGGCCCCGCGACATCAAGGGCTATCCTCTCCCATGGTGCACCAACATTGTACAATTTCAATGCACCTCTACTACGAGTCTGAGGTCCCTTTACAGCTGCACAACTTGTACATTTGCGACACCAGTCCTCGACATCGTCCCGACAGTGGACCCAGTAAAACCGTTCTCGTATCTTCAGTAGAGTCCGTTTTACTCCCAGATGGCCTCCTGAACAACCATTATGGTACAGCTGTAGAACATTCGGTACTTGAGCTTTAGGGACAACCATTTGCAAATGACAGCTGTCTCCTCGAGCGTTTTCCCATTTACGGCACAGGACTCCATCCTGAATCACCAAGCTGTCCCATTGGGCCCAATAGCTTTTTGTGGTCGAACTCATTGCTGAGACGTCGCTCCACCTGGGCTTAGGAGCTCTGGCCTTCATCTACTCCAGAATCGGCTTGATGTCCGAATCTTCCTGCTGTGCACGTTGTAGGCTTTCCTTCCACTCGTTGCTGAGGTCTGTCTTGAGCATCCTCACAGGTACGACTTCTTTACTTTCTTGCCTAGTACAATGCTTGCAGTCTTCAGGACAAGGTCTTCTTGACAATGCGTCTGCATTGCCATGAGATTTCCCGCTACGATGTTCGACCTCGAAGTCGTATTCCTGCAGTAGTTCAATCCATCTCGCAACTTGGCCTTCTGGATTTTTGAGCTGCAATAGCCATTTCAGTGCAGCATGGTCAGTTCATAGGTGGAATTTCCGCCCCAGAAGATATTTGCTAAAGTGCTGCAATGACTTTACCACAGCAAGCAGTTCCCGTCTCGTAACACAATAGTTCCTTTCAGGTTTCGACAATGACTTGCTGAAGTACGCTATCACAACCTCTTGATCACCAATACGTTGAGACAACACACCGCCAAGTCCTATGTCACTTGCGTCTGTGTCAACTATAAATTCCTTGCTCGCATCAGGATACCCCAAAATAGGTGTTTGGCACAGACGGTCCTTCAGCTCCTGGAATGCGATGTCGCAACTTTCATCCCAGCAGAAATGTCGCTTCTCCTCGGTTAGCTTATGCAGGGGTTTGGCTATATCTGCAAAGTTCTTGACAAATCGCCGATAATAGGAGCACAAACCCAAAAATGCTCTGACCTGCGTCTTGTCTTTTGGAACCGGCCAATTCTTGACAGCGACGATTTTCTCTGGATCCGTGCGAATACCTTCTTCAGACACTACATATCCCAAAAAGCTAACTTGTCGTTTGAATAATGAGCACTTCTTCGGACTTAACTTGAGGTTGGCACTCTGGATCTTCATGAGCACGCGTTCCAGGTTTTGAAGATGTTCTTCAAACGTCCGGCCTACGATGATGATGTCATCCAAGTAGACCAGGCAGGCATCGCCAATTAGTCCGGTAAGTACAAGTTCCATTAACCTCTCAAATGTTGCCGGAGCATTGCACAATCCAAACGGCATAACTTTAAATTGCCACAGACCCTTTCCTGTCGAGAATGCAGTTTTCTCTTTGTCCTTAGGATCAATTTCAACTTGCCAGTAGCCACTTTTCAGATCTAGCGTGCTAAACCACTTTACTCCAGTAAGCATGTCCAGCGTGTCATCAATTCTTGGCAAAGGATAGCTGTCCTTCTTTGTAACGTCGTTCAGACGACGATAGTCAACACAAAACCGCATGCTGCCGTCCTTCTTTCTTACCAGCACTACAGGTGAACACCATGGACTAGATGAAGGTTCAATAACACCATCCTTCACCATTCCTTCAATCATGGTTTCCACTTCCTTTTCACGTGCTACCGGCAATCTCCTTGGCCGCTGACGGATAGGCAGTTCTTCTCCTGTGTTTATTTTGTGTTGAACTAAGCCAGTCTTCCCGATGTCAGCCTCGTTTGACGAGAAAACATCGGCGTACTTGAGTAACATCTTCTTCGCCTTGACTATTTCATTTTGGGACAAAGCGCTGCGGCAGTCTTCTAAAAGTGTGGTCACTTTCGTTTGTGCATCCTTGCTGAGGGTCCCAGTCGATAGATATTGGCATCGACGCAACCAATCCACTTCCTCGCAAGTACCAACTAGTGTGCCTTTTTCTATTATCTGATCCTGATCACAAAGGTTCAGCACATGTACCCCTGAGATGTCAGTGGCTCTGACCAAAGTCCGTGCCACTTTCCATGGAAGGTCATTGTCTACCCTTTCCACGAGTACACAGCGATGAGTTTGCCCAGGATTCCGAGGAAGACTAACCGGCACAATCGTTTCCGATCTCGGAGGAAGAACAATCTTCTTAAGGCTGTACACATTCCCTGGTAACGCCCCTTCCACGAAAAGTTCCTCTTGTCCACATTTCAAAACACCTTGCTTGATGTCAATCTCGCAACAATTCTTCCTCATAAAGTCAAGGCCCAGGATGCAATCGTCCATTATATCAGCCACGATGACATTATGCAGGTAGATTCTGTTGCCTAGCGTCAATTCCATTTTCTTCTCTCCATGGACGGGTATGCGCTGACCGGTGGCTGTTACCAAATTAATGCGTTCCCGGTTGTATGCGAAGTCCCCAAGGGACCGACTTGTAAGTTGGGAACTGACAACCGTGCGAGAGGCTCCAGTGTCTATGGTCAGCTTACACGGCGTTCCGTTGACCTCGCCCTTGATGATTAGGCTGTTCCCGTCATGGGTTTGTGTGATCGAAACCCTTGGGGCTCTTTGAACATCAGCCAGCACCCGCCCCGCAGTCCTGGCTATTACTCGTTTCCCTGCTGCTGGTGCTGCGCGGTGCTGTTAGCCGCACTGCCCTCCGGAGATCGGTCGTCTTCTCTTTCTGCAGTTCGCTTAGGGCAACTATATAATAATAATAATAATAATAATAAGGTTTATTCACAAAACATACAGAAACACATATACAATGTACATTACAATTCATTGCATGTTGCAAAATCTGTACAAAAAGTATATAACCCTGTCCCTTAGACTAGGACATCCTGTATTCTAAGAGACAGTGTTCAGCCAAACAATTACTTAAACATAATTTAATACAACACATGAACGGTGTAGATGTTATTGAGTTTCTGTGATTTTATTGTGTGTGTAGTGTAAATGAAATGAAGTTTGAGTTTATGATGTGCCTAATTATATGCATTTTAGTGTACGAGCTGCCTACTGTGTTGGATTACTAGATGATGTATGTGAGCAAGGACTCTGTGTAGGCATAGTCTTTTTGGAGTAGCCACTCTGTTACTATGGATTTAATTTTGTACGTGTTTAAGTTTAAAATATTTAATGATGAATTAATTTTTTGGTAAATGTGTGTACCTAATATATAGAATTGGCGTTTTGCGAAGGTGGTTTTGTGTTGGGTTCTGGGAAGGAGATTTACTCTCTTATTTGGGTTTGGCGGTGGCAGACCCACATGTGTTCTAAGAATTGATCGGAGCACAAAGAGTTGCCGCACTGTAAGAACCTTACAGTTAGAGTACAGTTCCGTTGTTGGATACCTGTAGGGTTTTTTAGATAGTACTTTGAGTACGGCTCTTTGCGCTCTTTCCACTCTCAAAAAACTGGTTTTAGCTGCACCGCCCCATGCAGTTATGCAATACCCAAGAACTGACTGGCACAGAGCATGATACACCATCCTTAGTGTGTCAGGACTGGCTGAGTCTCTAAGGGACTTAAAGATGTGTATAAGTCGCAATGTTCTTGTGGTAACGACTTCGATCTGCTTGTCCCATCTTAGTCCGCTATCAATCTGCACTCCAAGATACTTTACGCTGTCAGCTCTAGTGAGTGCTGGACAGCCACAGGGTCCGAGTAAATTTGAGCACGAGTGAGCAATTACAGAGAGAGTATGAGGAGGAGCAGTGTTATGTCGGATTGCGAAAGGTATGTAAGATGTTTTGCTCAAGTTAAGTGTCAGGAGGTTTAAATTGAGCCATTTCATTATTTTGCACAAGGCTTCTTCAGCTGTAGCTTTGACCACATCCCAAGTAGGTCCGTAAACAAGGATAGCGGTATCATCAGCATACGCGTAGATGTTACAGTTAGTGAGGTTCATCCTACACAAGTCGTTCACGTAAATTTGGAAGAGTGGAGGCCCAAGTATGCTTCCTTGAGGGACGCCATAAATTACTGGTTCCTCGTCACTATAGTACGAACCAATTTTGACCAGTTGCGTTCGGTTTTTGAGGTAATCCTTCAACATCTCAAGTGGTAAGCCACGGACACCGACGAGTTCTAATTTAGCAATAAGTTTGGGAACAGAAACTGTGTCAAATGCTTTAGCAAGATCTAGGAAGATAGCCAGACATCTGTTTTTACTATCTAGATTTCCAGCTACCTGTTGCGTGAGATCCAAAACGGCATCCTCGGTCGAAACTCCTTGTCGGAATCCGTACTGGTTCTCAGCAATTATTTTATGTCTGGCTAAAAAGCTCCCCAGACGTTTGTTTAAAATCCTTTCAAGAACTTTGGAAAGGGCTGGCAATACTGATATTGGCCTATAATTGTTAACACAGCTTCTGTCCCCTCCCTTATGAATAGGGTGTATAATTGCCTTCTTAAGAGCATCCGGAAATACACCTGCTTGGAAACAACGGTTACAGAGGTGGGTCAAGGGTGGGACCAGTATATGACGGTTTTTTTTAGTAGCAAAGATGGTATTCCGTCCCATCCCACGGCACAATCATCCCGTAATTGAAGTATGACAGATTCTACTTCTGCTTCATCAGTCTCCAATAACGCAAGAGAATCGACTGGGGGGTTTTGAGAGCTGTCTTGGACTGAGGTAGGAGGACATGGATCACTGTCCGTGGTCGGTGTATAAGCCTGTGTCATGATTTTTGCCGCCAAATTTTTGCCCACGTTACTAAAAAAGTGATTTACATCGTTAATTGAAGATTTAGGGTCATCGCGTAGCTTAAGTAGCTCCAGAGGACTAACATTTTTTCTTTTTGTGTTCGTGATTTCTTTTATTGTTTTCCACATAGTTTTAGGATCGTTCTTAGCTTTTTCCAACTCACTCTTTTCGTAAGCTATTTTTAATTTTCTGAGCAGGTTATTGCAGAAATTCCGATAGCGTGTATATGAGGTTCTTAGTATTAGATTATTTGGTGCCTTTTTTGTTTTCATATGCATTTTATCCCGATTTTTAATACATCGTAATAGCCCAGGAGTCATCCATGGCTTTAATGTTCTTTTTTGTCTTGGGATTTTAACTAATTTTGTATGTTTTGAAATGACTGCTTTAATAATACTTATAAATTTGTTCATACATACGTTTACGTCATCAATTTGGTATATTACCGTGAAGTCTGTTTCTTCTAGCTCAAGCATAATGGCTTCGTAATCAAGACGGCTAGTGACCTGACAAATTTTCCAAAGTGGAGCAACGTTAGCTATAGATAAGAGGATAGGTTTGTGATCTGTAAGATGTGATTCCAGAACTAGCGTAGTGGCACGTAAGTTTGACTTTAGGAGTAAGTGATCAATGCAGTGCTCTAGACGGGTAGGAAATAGGTGTGTTGGCATGAGCCCATAAGAGGCATTTATTGTGAGATATTCAAAGCTCCGGTCGTTTCTATTACCTGGAATTATGTCGATATTTAGATCGCCTACGAGAACAATACTAGAACAGGATGATATTTTATCGTAGGTTTTAATAAGGCTCGCAGTAAAGTTATCAAATTTTTCTTTTGAGTTAAGTGATGGAGAGCGATAGACGGAAATTACAGCTAACTTTTTTTCAATTTGACAAACAAGGCAATTCCCACCTTCAAAAATCGGCTCCCATACAGATCCTTGTAAGCCTCGTTTCATATAAATTATGACTCCATCGTTTTGATTAATATTGATGCTTGTCGAATGAGACTCAAATCCATCTAAAACAGGTAGGTTACCAACTTTACTAAGCCAGCATTCCGTCAAAATAACAATGTCGAAATTTATTTTTGTCTGATTCAACAGAACTTGAAGATGGTTGAAGTTTTTATTTACACTTCGAATGTTTATGTGTAATAAGTTTATGTTGCTATCGGATATGTTGATATATTTGAGGCAGTCTTCTGGCTCACAAGTATAGGAGTCACCCAACTGTAGATTATCAAGCTCATTATTAATAGTATTTATGGTAGCCATTTATAATTGATATTTTACTACAAAACAGCTGCATCCGGTTAGACTGGAAGCCGACCCCAACATAGTTGGGAAAAGGCTAGGCAGATGATGATGATGATTTTACTACAAAACAGTGAGACACTATGAGTGTTTGATAATGAAGGTGAGAGAGCGATGTATGAGCTATTGGTAAAATTATTTTAAGGTAGGCTATAGTTTTACAGGTACATAATGGTGGGGATGGTAACAATGTGATGGGATAAAGAAAATTGTGCTTGAGAGTGAAGGCTTTTGGATGTATAGTTTGTGTTGGATTTTGTGTAGTTTGAGAAGTATACAATATTAAATTAGGTGTAAAAGATAAATGAAAAACTCTAATAAAAAATAAACAAAGCAAAAATAAAATAAAAACAGGAATAAAATTAGGAACGTTCAGTGATAGTCAAATGGTTAGATTTTGATTCTCTGGGAGAATGAGACATTTTTCAGAGCTAACTAGAATTTGTTTGTCCCCTTCTAACTTGCGCAGAAATATATTGCCATTGGAGATCCAGCAGAACTTATAAGTATTATTTTTAGCAAACTCTCTGGCTTGGTAGAAGAGCTTTTTGGTACTAGCTGGTAGGTGCTCAGAGACGTAGACAGGGTGGCGCTCACCAGGCATGCCTATGACTGCGGTGTTCAATTTGTCATCTCTACCCTTTCCTTTATTGTACGTGCGTACAGCCGACAGGAGCCTCTGCTTGGTTTGCACAGATGCAAATTCAGCTATTATTGGACGTGGAGAGCTTGAGGTGGTAGTTTTTCCTGGCAGACGATAAATATCACGCAGTTCTGTTTCGACTATGCCCACACCAACTGTTGTACCTATGTTACACATCGTTTTTATTAGACTGGTGCTAGATTCATCACTTACTTGCGGTATGTTTCGCAATTCTACGCCAGAGGATCTTGACTTATGCTTAAGATCCAATATTTTCTGTTCAAGATTTTCGATGTACATTTGCTGCTCGCGTCGCTCTTTCCTCAATGTTTCAACCTCCATCTTCATATCTTCGAATTGCTTATTGAAAAATTCAATTGATTGAACGATCCCAGCATTTGACTTGCAGATTTCTGAATTGGATGCCTGAATTTTATTGTTTTGAGATTTAATATCGCTTATATCCGATGACAGCTTAGTTATTAGGGTTGTTTGGTCCGCTAGCAGCTCCGCGATCCTTTCGTCTTGCTCCTTTTTCCACTTCGCAAGTATAACTTGAAGTTGTAGTGGTTCATGTACGCCCACTCCAGCCGATTCGCCAGGCGGCGAGTTATTATTGCGAGGACGTTTCTTCCTGTTGATGTTCACATATTCGGGCTCGGATAAAGCCGCTGTGATATCAGGTTCCGACTGGGTTACATTGCCAATCAGTGTTCTAGGAGTCTTTGGAGGGGTGTGGTGAACACCTGCCATTTTGGTTACTAGTAGAATTTATAGTTTGCAGGCAATAAGAACAACAATACACAGTCAAATCAGTATCACGCGAGCCAACCACAACTAACAACAACGTTAGATCGTAGCCGATACAGCGATCGAGGCAGATTCGTAGCACAGGTAAATGTCGTAGCAGCGCGCCAGTGGTGCCGTAGCAGTGGTGACGTCAGTTTCTCGTAGCGCTCCGTTGTTTCGCAGTCCGTAGCAATTGTCTCGGTGGCGCGGTGGGTAAGCGCTACGGTCACACCTCTGTTGGGTGATGGTTCGAGTCCCGCGAATCACAGTAACTTTTTCAAACTTATTTTAAAGCGATAACAGCACTACTGTTATATCTCACTCTAGGACCACCCAGTGGGAGGAGCCCTCAGGTAAGATCAGGCAAGGAGTAACAAGGAAATGAATTTAACTACTATCCACCAATCACAGAATTTAGAGCACGAGCAAACGACACACGTCCACTATGTTTGACGTCAAGCGGCGAACTCTGAACTGGATCGAAGGTGGCCCTTTTTCCCACAGCCGTAGCACCTAGGGCTGTATCCTTTATTGCGATCGCGAACTGTAGCCGCTGCAACCTCCCTGACGCGATGGGAACGATAATCCTGCCGCACAGCTTCCACCTCCAGTGCATGGGCCAAAGCGTCCTTAAGCGTCCCGTGGTGCCCGAGCCTCACAGCAGCTCTCACTTCAAGGTCGCGGATGCCGTCGATAAATGCCTGCACCAGGTTTCCATCAATAAGCGCAGGTACGGACTGGTAAGCTTTACGAACCAGCTTCTCCACTTCAAGGGCCCACTGCTGCAGGTTTTCGTTACTGCGTTGCACTCGATCCTTGAGCTGCGCACGAAACACGTGTTCCAGGTGAGCGTCGCCATACCGAGCCTCCAGTGCCTCAAGGAGCTGCTCGTAAGTCACTTCCTTACCGAGAGCTTCTAGGACAGTTAAGGCCTGGTCACGCAGGCCTAGGGTGAGAGCAGTCATGACCTGGCTTTTATTCCACCCGTTAGCCTTCATGACAGCCTCAAACTGGATTTTGTAGGCTGACCAGGAAGAAGTTCCGTCGAACGGTGGCACTTTGAATCCACGTAGCGAAGGTGTTGTAGCTACGGGAGCTGCTTTTCCATCCCCAAGTTTGAGGTAATCCAGCGTTTTTTTCACGTCAGCCATCACGGTTAGCTTCACGTCAGCCACCACGTTGTCAACCCGATTATTCACTTGGTCGATTCGGGTTTCAGCTTCCGACAGGCGGTTGTCATATTGAGCAACGTTATCCTTCACCTCCTTCATGTCTTTCCCGAAGGTAGCGTGAAGGTCCTTCATAAGGAGCATCTGTTCTTCCTGGCGGCGGGCCTGTTCCTCCTGTTGATGGGCCTGTTCCTCTTTATCACGCTGGAGCTGTTCTTCCAGCCGACGAGCCTGTTCCTCCTGCCGGCGAGCCTGTTCCTCCTGTCGGCGAGCCTGTTCCTCCTGTCGGCGGGCCTGCTCCTGCAGCATCATCATCAGAGCAGCCAAATCTGGTGCTGCTGATGCTGGAGCTGCTGCGGACGGGCCGGCCTCCATGGTCGGTAGCTGGCCCTCCGACCTCTGTGGCGTAGCTCCACCAAATCGCCTCTGGTCCGTCTCTTGCTGGCGTTGACTCCGGGTACGGATACCCTCCGTGTCGTCTTTGGGTAAAACCGGCATGATTTTTAATCCCCTTTTCTGACACCAATTGTTACGAGCTTCGGGTTCGTGACAATAAAAACTGCCGATTTAATAACCAAAAAAATGACACTTTAATAATCAACACTAATTACAACTCAAACACACTAATTACAAAACACAATTGCACTACTGATCGCTTTAAGTCGCACTTGAATATCGCTTCGATGCTTTCACTTCGATCGCTTTATCCAAACTGTGTCGGTCGTGGCGCGTCTCGGCCTTATATAGCGCCAAAGAGAGTTCTAGAACCTTCCATTGTAGAAACATCTAGAATGTTCGAGTACATACAGGCCCCGATCGACCAGATGTCGAAAGTTCGGGAATGTTCTAGAAAGTTCTCGCATCGAAATTTCTAGAAGGGTCTTTACTACTAGTTCCGCTACTCGATACTAGATGGCGCTAGTGGTAACTACTGTCACCATGTACCAGGCATTAATTGTGGCGCGCAACAATACTAATATACATACAATCATTCTGATTTTTTGTCAGATTATTCTAAAAGCAACATGCTAAAACACTAGTGTTTTAATTTTTTTGTCCAAACAATATATTTCTTGTAATTAAATAATTGCTTCATATTTTGCAGATTATTCATTTTTTGTCAGATTATTCTACAAGCAACATTCTAAAACACTAGTGTTTAAATTTTTTTGTCCAAACAATATATTTTTTGTAATTAAATAATTGCTTCATATTTTGCAATAAATTACCAGCGTTGTGGCATCGCGCTTCTCTTTCTTTTCTATGCAGTCCGACAGTGACTGCGCTTTAGGTCATGTAAGACCATTAAGGATGTGCATCAACATCAAACTGAACAACTTTAGAGGGGACCGACATCGGAATCGCGAAAAAGTTTCAACACCTTCTCGAGCCAAAGAATCATGACAGGATTTGTACAAAAAAATTAAGATGTTTAGAGAAGTTGGAATTCTAATTCTTATACTCTTGGGTGCCTAAAGAGTATTTTTAGGCATTTACAATATTTTTATAATCACGCATTAAAAATATAATGTTCAAAGTAAATAGTTTAACGAGCAGCTCATTATTTCAGAACGAAATGGCGGCTGTCAGTGTAAACAGCAGTGGTAAAGATTTAAATATGTAGATTCGTCCTACCGCGTTAAAATATAGTCGCATTTCTGATTCGTTTTGACACCTCTGATACACACTGACGTAGTGAATACACTTGATTGTCATATAAACGCTA
This sequence comes from Mesoligia furuncula, assembly GCA_916614155.1. Classification (NCBI taxonomy): domain Eukaryota; kingdom Metazoa; phylum Arthropoda; class Insecta; order Lepidoptera; family Noctuidae; genus Mesoligia; species Mesoligia furuncula. Next base: position 28,387,306 of record OU744797.1, read on the forward strand.
TTTAATAATGTGTGAGTTCACTCTCTTCAGTATGGTCACGTTTTCTAAGAACGGTGAGGGCAAATCTAGCTATTTAAATCTTTAGGAGGCGTTGTTTGACTTAATGTCAAATACTGACTATTTTTTTTAACAAATACAAAATGGGTAACGAGATTTAACGAAAACTGGGGGCCTAAAAAGGCCACTTTGGAGAATCATAAAAGGATAATATTATGAATTCTAGGCGAAGACAGTCCGTGTTTTTTTTTTCGCTGCACTACGTAGGTACAATCAAAGAGATTGGGATTGGATTTGCATTGGATTTATTGGTATTTTAGCACAGACAAAACTGAAAAATCCTTCACCAATGGAATTTGATACGATTAACTTAACAGTTAACTGTCCATTATGATTCATAATGTTATCCTTTTATGTAGATTCGTCCTACCACGTTAAAATATAGTCGCATTTCTGATTCGTTTTGACACCTCTGATCCACACTGACGTAATGAATACACTTGATTGTCATAAAAACGCTATTTAATAATGTGTGAGTTCACTCTTTTCAGTATGGTCACGTTTTCTAAGAACGGTGAGGGCAAATCTAGCTATTTACATTTTTAGGGGGCGTTGTTTGACTTAATGCCAAATACTGTAATTTTTTTTTAATAAATACAAAATGGGTAACGAGATTTAACGAAAAACTGGGGACCTAAAAAGGTCACTTTGGAGAATCATAAAAGGATAATATTATGAATTCTAGGCGAAGACAGTCCGTGTTTTTTTTTTTCGCTGCACTACGTAGCGTAGGTACAATCAAAGAGATTGGATTTGGATTGGATTGATTGGTATTTTAGCACAGACAAAAAAAAAAATTGAAAAATGCTTTACCAAAGGGATTTGATACGATTAACTTAACAGCTAACTGTCCATTATGTTATCATTTTAAGTTTCTGCCAAATTGGCCTTTTTAGGCCCCCAGATACCTATATTCATTTCGAAACATTTTAATTATACGGGGTTTTAAAAATATGATAAGTATATCGATCTAGTCCTGGTAATGTAAAAAAATAGTTTCATTTGAAAATATTTTTAAACCTCTAAATAAACTCTTATTTTTTGTACAAATTAATGTAAGGATCTCGCCATGATTCTTTATGGGACCGCTGATAATTTTTTCGCGAATGCGACTATTACCGATATTGGTCCGATAGAGAAAATCGTTCAGTATCATGGTCAGTCTATCACGCCCTTAAATAAGACCACACATATTTCTGATATACGCTATAGAAGTGTGGATCCTCCTAAATTATAAAAGACTAGCTTCCGCCCGCAGCTTCGCCCGCGAGGTATGTCGATTAAAACTATCCTATGTCCTTCCCCGGGATGCCGGATGCAATCTATCTCCCTGCCAAATTTTATCGAAATCCGTTCAGTGGTTTAGGCGTGAAAAGGTAATATACAGATAGAGAGACAGACAGACCGACAGACAGACAGAGTTTCTTTCGAATTTATAATATTAGTATGGATTAAGTCGTGCCTTACGTGGTGTAAGGCTACTACTAGGTGAAAACTCGTTTATAAAGGTTCGCAATAAAAAAGTTGGGTCTCCCACAAAAACAGCGATGAAAAAGATCTTCCTAAGTTAGCAACAGAAACAGCCTTGTTTACTGAAAGTTTACTTAGTACCTGAGGCTATATCGGGATAGTTTTAGTTAACAAGTGTTTTTATTTGTACTTCGTAGCAGTATTCGTTACACGAAGTGCTGGCAATTAGATAGGTGTTTTCATGAACTAGAATATAAAGTACTGCTACAATAATTTTTGTATAAGTTTTAAAGTTATCCTGTTGCAATCAGGGTTCGTAAAAATCTTTATTTTTATTTCAGTACTAGCTGCGCCCGCGGTTTCACCCGCGTAAGCGTCGATCCCGTGGCAATATCGGGATAAAAAGTAGCCTATATGTTAATCCAAGGTGTCAGCTACGTCCATACAAAAATTTATCAAAATTGGTCCAGCCGTTTGAGCGTGAAGAAGTAACAAACACACACAAACTTTTGCCTTTATAATATTAGTGTGATTTTTGTCAAGTGTTGCCAGAGTAAACTTTGAATCTGCTAAAGGACAATGCCGTGGGAGCGTGTCACAACCAAATGTTGTTCATAAAATTACTCCTATTTTTTAAAATAAAAGTAGTTTTATTTACTTTTGTACGTATTTTCCCCTATGTCACTGCCATTGCACTTCATTTCCTATAGTTGCTACTACGTAAAAAATATAGGTACCTGCCTGTAATCATCTTCTTCGTTTAAATGTTTGTTACATTTAAATGAAGAAGATGATTTATAAGTACCTACCGACACCGATTTACTATTTACTTATAATATTAGGTATATTTTTATGTGTGTCAAAAATCTATAGGTCACGCGTTGCGTCCTATTAATTTTATTATTATTTTGGAATACATTTTAAGCATTTAAAGAAAAGAGGACCGATTAAAAAAAAACGGTTTTTATTGTGACGTAATGATTTTTTGGTTTGACGTTATTTTCAATATGTGTTCCATCTGAACTATTGAAATATAATTAAAATCCTTATTAACGAAAACGTTCAGGTGCATTTCAATAACGTAATCTTTGTGTGATAATCCTTAGCGATGCCCCATCATTCATCGTCATCGTTCATTCGTTATTTTCTCGAACGTAACCTCAAAATATTATTTTTTATTTATTTATTTATCCTCCTACTGGAACGCCATACGGCAATTACACCAACGGAATGATGATGTGCAGGAACCTCCCGAAACTTCCGTGTCCGGTGAGGACCTGCGTCAGGCGGTAGGTGAGAGCGCCCTGGCGCCTCTCTAGCCACTCCTAAAAGAGGGGTCTTATCGCCGCTATCGCGGCGTGCCCTGCGCCGGGTTGCGATAGCCGCTCTTTCCATGCCGCCATGAGATCGCGCCGGAGATCCGTCCGCTCCGCCGCGATTTGCCGCGGAAGCGGAGTTTCCCCCCGGCATAGGCACCGCGCGCCACTCATACAGGCGCGCGAGGACTATCGCCTCCAGATCCCATGGCGGCAGTGCGGCAAGGAGGCTTGTCGCCTCGCCCGAGATCGTGCGGTAACCCCGGATTAGCCTAACAATATCACCTTCTGGGGCGCGTTCAGGTAGTGGGCGGCTCGCCGCCGCAGTGAACGCGCCCACACAGGGGCCCCATATAGGGCCATGGACCTCACGACCCCCGCGTAAAGCCTCCGGCAGGAGGCTTTTGGCCCCCTCAGCTTGGGCAAGAGCCGCTTGAAGGCGGCTCCGGCCCGTTCCAGTTTGGGGGCCAAACGTCGGAAATGCTCGACGAAGTTCCACCGGCTGTCGAGGACGAGACCGAGGTATTTCATCGTCATCTCGACGCCGATGTGAACCCCTCCTACCGTTAGTTGGGATCCCGGGTCGCGCGTTCCAGGGCCCAGGCACCTCGAGACCCAACTGCCGAATCCAGGGCACCTCGAGACCCAGCTGCCGGATCCTCTCCACTAGTTTTATGCCTTGTGGTACGGAACCCTTCGTGAGCGCGTCCGACTCGCACTTGGCCGGTTTTTTTGGGCAGTTGTGTAAAAAGTACCCTTTCTTATTTACACCGTTGTATAGAACACTGAAGGATTGAAGCGAGATTCCGATCTGAATTAAATGAATGAGACAGAAAAAGCCATTTCCTTGACGTTTGATAGATTGATGCGCTTTCTCGGTGTATCGGATCGTGGCGTGATTATCTTTTTCAAGCTTAGTTTTCCTCGTTGGTTGGTCATGAAGTCAAGTTGTAAGTATATTTTTCTTTACATGAGTTTACATGTCTTAGAATTTGGCAAACAAAATATGGCGTAGGTACTGAGATTTGACATATTCACGATAGAAAAAAGGAAACCCATAAAAAAAAATCAAACCAATAAGAAAAAAAGAAAACCAATGAAGAAGTGAAACTTCTTCAAAAATAAAAAATAAGAGAGATTTTGTGTGACAGACAGAGAGAGATATCTTTCTTCGCTCTCATGTAACGAAATGTGCCTGAACGTGACGCGTCCTTGAATTTTCACTTTCAATTCTCGTCCAATTGAGTCGCCGCCTAAGGGCGATGCCCCATCAGTGCGATGCGCCGTCGCAGCGCAGCGTCGACTCAATACTGACTAATAAATTAATTAAATTATGACAACTTAATTATTATTTCAATTTAATTAATCAATCATAATGACTAATCAATTAGACAATTATTGATTAATTTAATTAAAATTTTAATTAATCATTAGTCATTATTGAGTCGACGCTGCGACGACGCAACGCAGCGCAACGCACTAACTTTGGCTCAATCCAAAAAAGGGTTTTCTATCGTTGTATAGGGCTAGATTTGCTCAATGTTATCATATATATTGTTTTTGGGTCGACAAAATCTGGAGGTCAAACTAACCCTCTTCAAAGAACAACATTGGCTCAAAAGTAAAAAAAAAATTAAATATTTACACACACATATTGGGGAAAATAACATCACACTAATATTATAAAGGCGAAAGTTGTAAGTGTGTGAGTGTGTGTGTGTGTGTACGGCTGGACCATTTTTGATAAAATGTTGTATGGAGGTAGCTGACATCCTGGATTAACATATAGGCTACTTTTTATCCCGATATTCTCACAGGATCGACATTCACACGGGTAAAACCGCGTGGCGCAGCTAGTTATTAATAATTAGCTACTAGCCTCGTCTGTAAAACAAATCCATTAAAATGCTAAGAAATCCACCATAATTCCTACTATAAAAGGGTTTCCAAAAAAAGATGAAAAAAGTTGCTAAAGTAACTCGCGTTTACGGTACAGGAACTTTTTATAGCCCTACAACCGGATACTGAGCTGTAAATTGAAAAAACTTAAGAAAATTTTAATTTTACTCTAGTTCCGAGAGTTACCTACTGACAGACAGCGCACAAAGTCAAAGTCAAAGCATTTGTTTCAAGTAGGCACATAACAGGCAATTTTGAACGTCAAAACATTGAGGTATAAAGTACTTACGTACTAGAGCTGACATTGCGAACAAATATGTTGTACAGCGTGGCAACGCACGTTTTACAGAAAATACAATAAACTTACCGGTGAAACGTCACTCCTTGACTTTTATTCAATTTTCTAGAGTGGTTTGAACAGTATCTCAATACACACGAAGGCATTTTTAGAATTAACTGTATCAGTGCTACGTGTCACGTCGCGACAAGCGTCCGGCGCAGACTAAGGACTTCTGGTCCATGGACCACAAAGCGTGCTACAAATTATCGATTCGCGGCGGCCACTCTAGTACGTAAGTACTTATATCTCAATGCGTCAAAACACCCAAACCTTGAGGATAGAAACATAATATTTATTTGCAAGATTGTTCCTTACAGAGTCAGGAATTTTCAAATTCCAGCCTTGAACGTGTTAATAGAAGATTGAAGTTTGTTTGCGGAAGTGTAAGTAAGTTACATAGCTTGTGTATAGAAGCTACTTTATGCAATAACTATGTTACATAGCTTCTACACACAAGCTTAACTTTTCCATCTGAGATAATCCCTTATTTGTAACCAACTTAAAAGGAAAAGTTGTCTAAAGATCAGTAAATCGTCCGCCAACTCTGGTCAAGTCCATCAAAGGTTTTATTTGACTTTCCTTATTTGCCAACTTCTTTTGATCAGTTAAGCGAAAATTTCATATTACGTGTTAGGTAGTATGTATACACATGAGCAACACGCGTCGACGAGCACCGTACCAGAGTAATTTTCTATGACCGACCGGTTGTCGGCGACAACCGTCAACGCATCGAAGACTGCCGCTAACATGTATCGACGGCTGCCGCTAACACGCATCGACGGCTGCCGCTAACACGCATCGACGGCTGCCGCTAACACGCATCGACGGCTGCCGCTAACACGCATCGACGGCTGCCGCTAACACGCATCGACGGCTGCCGCTAACACGCGTCGACGGCTGCCGCTAACACGCATCGACGGCTGCCGCTAACACGCATCGACGGCTGCCGCTAACACGCGTCGACGGCTGCCGCTAACACGCATCGACGGCTGCCGCTAACACGCATCGACGGCTGCCGCTACCACGCGTCGACGGATGTAGTTGCCTCTATCGTCAATGCGTGTCGATCGTGTGTATGCACACTTATTGGCAATGCAATGACCCGTTCTGAAGGACACGTTATCAGTACCTAGACCAAAAAGATAATTAAGTGATTTTAGGGAAATTCTGCAATATTAATTGCTGTTGCAGCACAAATCACTAAAGCTCTGGTTTTCAAATTCTGCGCTGACCGCCATAGCGTCCGCAATTTATCGACGAATGGCGTCACTGAAATGTTATCTATAAATAATAAATAGATAATTAAAAAACTTTACTTCAGACTTTGAAATCCATAGAATTTAATACAGTAAAACTTGTGAAACAATAAAACTCGCACACGAAGAATTCCATACCACAAGGCAAAAACGCCGAAATAAACACGTTTGTTGTATGGGAGCCCCCTTTAAATATTAATTTTATTTTGTTTTTAGTATCTGTTGTTATAGCGGCAACAGAAATACATAATTTGTGAAAATTTCAACTGTCTAGCTATCGCGGTTCTTGAGATACAGCCCCCCGCCTCGATCCCTTCCTGGATCGTCTTCTGTTTTAATCTTTGTCTTATCCACTATAAACTTTCTCATACCGGTTTAGATTGATTGAGGCACTTTCAGTCCGAAAAATTTTCTCAAATGCTTTATCAACGCATTTCATACAAAATATTACAAAACGTTTCCCATTCTGCAGCTAACGCCCTTTCACATGATTAAGCCTTTTGACAAACCGCTCTCGAATTCAAAAGGACCAATTTAATAGCTGAAGCCTAAATTAATCAGTGGTTTCATCCAATACCTCGGCATTGTCTGTAACGACTGAATTAACACTCTGTAAGCGACATCCATATATTGGGTGTACGTAAAATATAGAATCCGACCGAATTTCGTTTTTAGGGTTCCGTACCCAAAGGGTAAAAACGGAACCCTATTACTAAGACTTCGCTGTCTGTCCGTCTGTCCGTCTGTCTGTCACCAGGCTGTATCTCAAAAACCGCGATAGCTAGACTGTTGAAATTTTCACAAAGTATGTATTTCTATTGCCGCTATAGCAACAAATACTAAAAACAAAATAAAATAAATATTTAAGGGGGGCTCCCATACAGCAAACGCGATTTTTTTGCTCGATATCAAAAATGGCAACAGGTAGGCACTTGAAATATTCACAAAATACTCAGTTGAATTTTAACCTTAATAATAAATAATAAAATTATAATAAAATAAATTTTTAAGGGGGGCTCCCATACAACAAACATGTTTTTTTCGGCGTTTTTGCCTTGTGGTACGGAACCCTTCGTGTGCGAGTCCGACTCGCACTTGGCCAGTTTTTTTTGTATTCGGAAATATATAATGGCAATTTTCGTTTAAAAAATTTAATCAAGATAGATTTAGACTTCGATTTATTTATTCAGAGGCTATCCACTATAATACCAACTATAAACACAATAACTCGAAAATGCTGAAATAATTATTTCTAATACAAACACATAACCCTCCTTTTGGGCTTCGCCGCAGTCGGGTAAAAAAAATTAAATAGGTAATAATTTTTATTATTGTAAAAAATCTGGTATTAAGTGCGACAATAAGTAGATAATTACCTATTTATTTTCGCACTTAATATCAGACTTTTTTATTGCTAATAGTTATATCTTTAAGAAAAAGTACCTACAACTTGCGATTTAAGTTTAAACGGTTAAATTAATGCTTAAAAGACTGACACAGCATTTCTTTTACTTTACCTAAAATCTTGTCGAAAAACCAAACCAAAAATAATTATTTTCGTTTTCGGTTTTCGGCCAAAAATGCAAATCAGGCCGAATTACGTTTTCGCTTTCGGCCGAAAAAAAAACGTTTTCGGTCGGACTCTAGTAAAATATTACTGATCGAATAGTATCCCGATGATTTACTGTGAACGATTTCATTTCGATTCATGGAGTAGGGGTGGCAAATGTACTCCATTTTACGGTGTATTGAAATATATGTGAGGTAATGTTTTACGGAATGATTTCAGGACTATTAGGGCTTCATTTTGTCGTGTATTTTAATAGTTGGAATAAAAGTTATCTCTCTAAGGGCTGATTTTTCAATCATCTGATAACTTTATTCGAGGAATAATTTTGAAATTTTGACAGTTATTTCATACAAAAACTGTCAAACGTCAATTTTATTCCTCGAATAAAAGTTACCTGGCGTTGGAAAAATCAGCCCTAAGAAGCATTAGTATTAGGTAAACTAAAAGGTACATATATTGATAAACGTTGCTTAAAGTCAAGTGATGTTTAAATCAAAAACGTATGGCTAAACCGTTGCTAATAACTATTTAACATCAAACAACGTTTATAAATAACGTGAAAAAGAGGTTTATTTATAAACGTTGTTTAAAGTTAAGAGCCGTTTAACCGACAAAAATGTATGGTTAAACAGAGGCTAATAACTATTTAAGTTCAAACAACGTTTATAAATAACGCGCAAAGTGTTAAGTCTTATAAAGCAACCCTTTAAAAATACAGCCTGTCCCGAAGCGCTAGGCAACGTATAAAATTCAATCAGCACACTAAAATAACGTTATAAAGAACATATTCATACCGATATGAAGTCATTTAGTACCTTAAATAACGCAAAAGGAACACAAACACCAGTAAGCTACATATACAGGGTTATTGGTAAAACACCAACAACCTCTTAAGAGGTCATTGTACTCATCATTATTTAAAAAAATCAGCTGTTCCCTACATTTATGTTCGTATAACTCGTGAAAATGTAAAAGTTGTTCAGAATGATGAGTACAAAGACCTCTTAAGAGGTTGTTAATGTTTTACCAATAACCCTGTTTATACACATCTATATATAAACGAACTACTAATAAAGACACAAACATATATCTACACATGATAAGCATAACACCAAGCTACGTGAGACGCAGACAAAAAAAAAAACAAGTGAATGATAAACCTTTTTTGTTTCCTTCACAAAAACGTCAATTTACTTACCTTTATTTACCCCCTTACTAATAAAAACGTATTATATCAGAAGAATAGTTACACACCGATTTCTCTCTTTCAGTCGTCAGTAATTTGACTTGCGAAAGAAGAAGACACAGCGTAGTGTAACTATACAGACGCTATACGTTTATTAGTAAGCTATTATACACCTTCCAATCTAACACCCCACAACAATCCATACTAATATTATAAATTAGAAAGTGTCTGTCTGTCTGTTACCTTTTCACGCCTAAATCACTGAACGGATTTCGATAAAATTTTGCAGAGAGATCTATTGCATCCCCGGGTCCTTTCCCGGGATGCAATCTATCTCTCTGCCAAATTTAATGCCCGCGAGGTCCTATGTAAGGACATGGGATAGTTTTTATCGACATACCTCGCTGGCTCCAGTAGCGGTTCTTATTACTATGCTAAATTGTACGCAACTATAGTCTGTTTTAACGTTACTGATGAAAGAGTAAACAAACTCTATCGCAAAAACCAAAATTAAAATAAAATTATTACGCAATAATATTATTATGCAGTCAAAGTGACCACTGCGCTAGCACCGATAACGCCTTGGAAGTGGAACACGATTAGGAGGGTGCACCGATGACCGGAGAAGAAGAAGACGCAATAACTGACTAAAGGTAATAGTAACACATTCATCCGTATTAAAAAGGTTTCAGCATTATACCTCAACATTTTTCCCAACAATTATTGTTTGAATTGTATTTGAAAAATCATCGATAAAAATTGAAGTTAAAAAAATAGCCTCAATTCTCAAGTGAAAAACATCTATAAATAGAGATTTTAAATTATACCCCCAGGTTTATAAATTCTAATAATCAAATCGGAGTACTCAATTTGTAAGTGAGACTACAAATTGGCATCTACAGATAGATACGTTTTCTGATCCACTTGTTTACATTTTCATCAGATATTTTTCGAAGAGGCTATAATTATGTAAGTCGACGTACGGGCCTCAAGTCTGCTATTACAATAGTGTCAAAATGGTCTATCATTGATTTCATAATTGTTGATTTTGACAAGTTTGGTAATCTACTAATATAATAGCGTCATTATGACTTTCCAATGGTCAACCACTGACACTCCATTGAAAGAAATGGCATAGAATGGTAATCTCGTATATGACATAAATGAATGACTGACCTATTCTATTCTATTCTATTTTTCTCTATGGCAATGGTGCCGATGTCGACAATTCTGCCAATGTCAAATGTGGTATGAGAAAACGTGGGGGAGACAAAATAATAAAAATTAAAACTAAAATTCTACATCCATAGTAAATAATTGGGTTTAATGTGAAACTTGTTGACGAGTATTAGTAGGTACACTGAAACAAACAAATAAAAATTAATGTTAGTTATATAATTAAATACTATACATAAATGAACACACAAAAATCCGCTAGTATTAAATAAGGCAATGATCATAATTTGATGTCATTGACGCGGATAAAAAACATCAAAGCTTCAAGGAGCTTTGGGGAAGAATATGTTAGTAGGGATGGAAAGTTAGTTGGGACAGGGATCTTTAATTTAGGGAGATGGCTATACAAGTCATGGGCTGGGTTATTATTGGAGCAGTTGAAAAAGATGTGCTCCAAAGTACCTTCATCCAACCCACATTCGCAGAGAGATGTGTCTCTGACCCGTATTTTGTGAAGAAATACCGGGGAACAACAATGACCTATGCGGAGACGGCAAATAACAGATATTACTTTCTTGGCAATTTTTTTATAGGGGTAAAACCAAGGCTTGGGTGTAACATTAGGTTGTATTGCGTGATAAAAAGCACCTTTCCGTTTACTCGAGTTTTGCCACTGTACCTGCCATGAGGATAGCAAGCTCTTTTTTGGAAGGTTCAGCAGATCGTAGCCCTGACATTGAAAATGCTTAAGGTCAGCAGCTTGGGACGTAACAGCATCCTTGGCAAGAGCATCCACATATTCGTTTCCTCTTATGCCACAATGACTTGGAATCCAAACCAAGTGAACGGTTTTGTGATTCTTGGCACAAGAGAAAAGAGACTTTTTGATTTCTAATATAATTGGACTGTGCAGTCTACTCTTGAAAGGACTCTGCTCTAAAGCTTGCAAGCAACTAAGTGAGTCTGTAAAGATGACACCAAAACTTATGCTATGGGCTTCAATGAATAAGCACGCTTCTAATATGGCCACGCACTCACCCGTAAACACCGATGATTGTACTGGGCATTTAAATTTCAAAACGATTTTGGAGTTTTGGTAGTATACCGCAGCACCAGTGCAACTTGCATCTGATAATTTAGAGGCGTCCGTGAAAAATCTCTCGAAATTGTACCACCGCTCACCAACCGCCGCATTGAAAATAGAGTCCGCCGAAGGTGACCTTTTCGAAATGCCAATATTGTAAAAAATATCTGGTTTAAAACATATAACTTCATAATCAAAATTGAAAACAGGGAGTTTCGGATGCTGAATAATGGGGGAATCTAAATTTTGATAACAACGGAAGGAATTTAAAATCAGAGGGACTTCTTTATGGTTCCAATAATTGGAACTTCGGCATGCGGCATCCAGGTCATCCACCTTTTGAACAAGAGGGTGGGACGATTTGGAAATTACTCTTGCCCAAAATCTCGACGCCAGATACTGCCTTCTCAAGGCCAGCGGTGGTTCTGCGCACTCTACCTGCAATGCATTAATTGGTGAGGACTTCATACAACCCGATATGATCCGTAGACACTTAGCCTGAATTCTGTCCAACCTTGCTAAAGCACCTTTGTTGCAGGGAATTAAGAGAAAAGATCCGTAGTCCAGAACACTCCGGATTAAGGCATTGTATACCAATTTCATGGAGTAAGGATGTGCACCCCACCAGACACCGGCAAGCACTTTTAATATGGGAATAGTTCTCTCGCATCTGTTAACTAAATAATTTAAATGATGTAACCCACTCAATTTCGTATCTAAAAAAACGCCTAAAAATTTTACTTTTGGAGAAACCGGTATACATTGCCCTTGGATGCCCACTGAAATTTGAGGTATGAGCCTCCTGCGAGAAAACACAACTACGGCACTTTTTGGGGCAGACAAACTCAGACCGTGGGAATTTAGCCATTGGTTTAGAGAGTCCAGGGATACGCAGAGAGATGTTGCAGCGTCGCTAATAGAGTTATTGGTGACATATAAAGCCAAGTCGTCAGCATACTGAAGAATTTGACAGTTGCTATTAAGGCAGGAACCGATGTCAGCTGTATAAATGTTGTACAGTAAAGGACTAAGAACTGAGCCTTGTGGTAGGCCCTTCCATGACATCCTGACGTCAAATTCTTCACCCGGCACTCTCAAAACCAAAGACCTAGACATGAGTAAACTACATATGCACTGTACCATTCTATCCGGTATACTCAGCTGTTGCAATTTTTGCCTGAGAATGGGAAGAAGGACATTATCATACGCAGAGGAAATGTCTAAAAAGGCAGCGACTACGGATTCATTTTTCGAAAACGCTGAGCGTATATCTGACACCAAAACCCCTACACTATCCATGGTACTGAGTCCCTTTCTAAAACCGAATTGAGATCTAGGAAGTATGTCTCTGGATTCTACTAAATATTCTAGTCGATTCTTCACTAGGTGTTCTAATATTTTTGCAAGAACTGATGACAAAGCGATTGGTCTGAAGCTGTTAGGGTCATCAGTGTGCTTGCCAGGTTTCAAAATAGGTATTACGATTTGAGTTTTCCACTGATCGGGTACCCAGCCATTAGTGTAACAAAAATTTAAAATATCTAAAAAATAGTTTTTTGCTCTATGACCTGCGTGTGACATGAAAGAATAGACAATACCGTCTATACCGGGGGCAGAGTCATGAACGTGTGTTAAAACTGAGTTAAGCTCCTGCATTGAAAATGGTGCATCGAAAGGATCCTGTGAGGGAATGAAAGACTGCTGATTATGTTCTGTTTCCAATGGAACATACGGAGGAGCCAGTTTATCAAAGAACTGCTCAGCGGTCTCTCGAGGGATGGGAGCAGAAATTGAAGGGGAACATCCAGATCTAAAACGGTTGATCTTCTTCCATACAACTGATAAAGGAGTGGAGGGGGACAGAGAACCACAAAAGTCAGCCCAACCAGCGCGTTTCTTCCTTCGAAGCAATCTTCTAGATTTAGCAACGGTCCTGTTGAATGCCACTAAGTTATCACTATTCATTGCCTCATTGTATATCATTTCAGCATCATCCCTTTCCCTAATGGCTGATGTGCATTCCTGATCCCACCATGGTGGAGGAGGGATCTTTCCACGAGCTGAGTTCTTGACAGGGAAGCACGAGTCTGCACTAGCTGTTATGGCCGTAATGAGGTTATTATAACAGTTTGACACATGGAGGGGACTAAGGGAAACAAAATCACCGGAAACTAAATTTGGAAGTGAGTCAATTTTGTCCTCCAATAATGAGGAATACTTTGCCCAATCAGGATTTGATAAATTATACCTCAAGAGTGGAGGACTTGATTTTTCTAAGTAAGTTTTATCAGCCAGAGATATTATAATTGGATAGTGGTCACTACCATGTGACAAACTGGTACACTCCCAATGACACGCCGCTGCGATATCCAATGTGCAAAATGTGAGGTCAACACAACTCTTATTCTGTCCAGGAAGAGACCTACGGGTTGGGCAACCATTGTTTAGGATACACAAGTTAAGGTCATCCAAGATTTCAACTAAACCTTCCCCAAAAGAGTCGCAACGTTCAGAACCCCACCTAAAGTGATGGCAATTGAAGTCTCCCATAACAAGTATAGGGCCGTCTATGTTTTCCAAGGTACGCTTTAAGATTGGAAGGAAACTTTGGTGAGGGTGAGCAATGTAGACAGATAGGAGAGTTATACCCTCCACCCTACCAGCCACGATGCTAATATCATCACCTAGAGAAGGCAAAGATACAGCCGCAAGTGAAACACGATTGTTCACGCAGAGAGCCGACCCGCCATAGCCATCAGATCGGTCACATCTGAGAAGATTAAAAGAAGGAACACGGAAACTAAGACTCGGAATTAGCCAAGTCTCAGCGAGGGAACAAGCTAAGGGTTTATATTTGTTCAATAGGAATGTGAGCTCATGCTTCTTATGAAACACGCTCCTCACATTCCACTGAAGGAACACTAACCGAGGCATTATTATAAGATGAAAGTGAATTGATAAGTGAAGTAGCAACGTTGGACGGTAATTGAGTTTTACTAGATGAAGACATTAAAGTTACTAAGAGTTTACTAAGAAGTTCAATTATTGAAGACAAGTTTTCAGGAGATTCTGTTAGTTGATTATTGAGAGCACAGCCATTAGGCTGAGAAGACTGAGGAGTGTTAGTGAGCTGCTGGTGAGCTGCTTTATCAAAAGAGGGAGAAAGGGGAGCATGGGTCTTTGGCTTTAGGAACACAGTTTTTCGGTATGATTGAGTCTGTGATTTAGCAATGTCTGCATAACTACGAGTAGAAATGGGAACAGTTTTACTTGCCTCAGAATATGAAATCACTTTCTCAGCCATAATAGTTTTAATGGTTTTCTGCCTGCTGTACTCCGGACAGGCCCTGCTATTTGCAAAGTGGCCCCCAGAGCACAACACGCAGAAAGCTTCGCTCTCAGCAATGCTGCAACCATCACCAGGGTGATCATTGCCACACTTGCTGCAACGGGGTTTGGAACGACAAAGAGATTCTACATGACCAAATCTGCAACACTTGCGGCATTGAATCGTGGGGTAGACATACTGTTCTACAGCAAGAGCGGTATAAAAGCAGAAAATTCGTTTAGGTAAAACTTGGCCATCGAACGTGATGACACAAGTTTCTGTGGGCCTGTATTCATTTAAACCGTCTTTATGAACCTTTCTGTTTAATCGCCTAACTTTTATAATAGGACCACAGCCTACTGGGACTTTTAAATATGATAATACTTCCTCTTCTGAGAAATCAGTAGGAATTCCACTTACAACACCCATACGGGTTATATTAAATGATGGAATGACAGCCTCATATGAATTTGTTGCTAGGATGTTATTTGAAATAAAAGCGTTTGCATCCTGAGGGGATGCAAACTCAACTGAGACACGGTTTCTACCAACTCGCTTGACTGCAACAATATTTGAAATTTTGTGATTTGCCAAGAAGCGCCCAAATGTAACTGGGTGTAAGGTAGTACCAGAATTAGTTTGAGTTTCCTGACGGGAAACATGGACAATGAAAGGGCCTTTATCTGTCACTAAGTACCTAAGACGGCCTACATGGGTTCGCGGTTGTTTGGTAGGACGGTTTGGTATATCCTCTTCATTACCGGGGCGTTTGCGAATGTTAGGCTGGGATGGGAGGATTTGTGACTCCAGGTTACAGACCACATCTGCAAACTGGCTTAATGGGTTGGGAGTGGGACTGAGGTTAGATATAGAAAAGCCGGATGGGGGGGTAGTGGGTATATCATCAGGAGGATCTGGGGGTTTATTTTTATCCATATTCATCTTGAATACGGATAATCGTGGCCAATATCTTTAAAACGGAAACAGTAAACAAACCTGACAGCAGACAACTACAGGACAAAACACAAACAATCACAATAACAAGTCACAATAAGCACAATATCACAGAAAAACAACAGAAATTCGAACACACGTGTTACCCAAAAGCACACTGTGGCGAGAATCCGAATGACTGACCTATGCGGTAATCTGCTAAAATTTTGACAGATCCATTGATCAGTGACCTACCATTAGAACGTCATTGTGCAATCATTGCTTTTAATTCGTTACGAGTATCGTATATGTCTGTTGTCTGTGTGGTGCCGCCGGACTTAAAGAATAGCAGCACCCCATACTTTCCGTGGGTATCATAAAAGGCGACTAAGGGGCGTACCGGAGAATGGGCAGCAGCGTTCTCTATGCATTCCACCACCATACCATACTACGATCGCCAACCCGCCTGCCAAGCGTGGCGATTATGGCAAACCCCCCCCCCCCTTTTGGGGGAGGCCTATGTCTAGCAGTGGGCGTCTTTCGGCTGAAATAATGATGATCGTATATGTTCTGTGCCATTGACCGACTAATGATCGGCCAATATGAATTTAGCAGATTACGAACTTTTAGCAAAATGACAATGGGATCGTGTTGGAATGACGAATTTATAAAAATAGCAGACTTGGGCCCACACCTACCATCTTGCTGACTTGACTGGCTAGTATTTCCACTGCTTGAGCTATTCTTCTATAGTTTGTTCCGATACGCGTAATTGTTCATTGACACGAGCGACACGCCTCAACGGCAGAGGCGAACGCAGCCGTCGTCACGCGTCGACGGCAGCCGCCAACGAATGTCGACGACCGCTGTCGATGCGTCGCCGGGTGCCGTCGCCAACGTGCCGCTCGTGTATTTGAGCACAATACTCAGGGTCGAGCTGACCGAAGACTCATACATGAGCGGCACGTGATGGCTGACGCGTGTGTTTGAACAATAAGGCTAGGCGTATGCTGGGACGCAGGTGACGCAGGTGACGCAGCGCAGCACAATACAGATTTAGCAGCGCAGGGCAGGCGAGACAGACATAGTCCGCGAGCGTATGCTGTGACGCAGTTAACATACGCACGCATTCGCGTTCTAGCTGGTACAAAGAATAGACGTCTCGACTCGCACGCGTCGTCGCGCAGGAATCTGTACGGGCAGTACAAAGAGCAGAGCAGAGGAGACACATGTCTGCGTCGCACGTGCCTGCGCCGCAACGTAAGCAGCACTCGGTACTTTCATGCATTACAAAAATTATTCTGCTCTGCCCTGCGCTGCGCGGACCTGCGTCACCAGCATACGCCAAGCCTAAAAGAATACTTATGTCAGCAATTCAGAACAATTTCGTTATCTTCAAGCCCGACTAAGCAGACGACAACCTCATAGGTTGAACTGCGAGATGCCATTTATAAAAAAAAGCTTAAGCTTAATTATTTCTGTAGGCTTTCTCAGAACTAATCTTTTGCTCATAAAGAGGCCTACATCCTCATCTCAAAAATTTTTCGCGTAATCCGTAATCCATCCTCTATGAAAGAAGTCATCGAGTTGGAAACTTGTCGAAATCGGACGTACCAATCGTGAACCGATATCTCGGATCACTTACCAATCACATTTTTTCCTTCGATCTATCTTACGTTTCCGAGGGCAGATTGGAAGGTGGATAAATGACGTCGGCCAACGTTCGCACGGGCGAAAAAGAAGCGCGGCGGGATTTTTTCGCGCAATGGAGTTTCAACTCTAGGTGTTGAGCCGACCATTGAAAATCCAACAGAGCGAAAATCCCAGCGCGTCAACAAAATAAAATGTTGGATTTTCGGCGTTGAGGGTTCATCCCGCGCGGGCTGGTAACGTCGCGTTTCTACTGGATTTTCGTAATTATTTTATTAAATTTAAACCAAAGTAGTACTTATTTGTTCTACAGACAAGTACTACAACGTTGGTATTTATAAGTTTGTATGCTATTTTTGACAATTATTTTGGTACCTATCTATATCACACTAAAGGTAAAAGATTGTGAGTGTGTGTGGGGGTGTGTTTATATGTTTGTTACTTCTTCAATCTCAAACGGCTGCACCAATTTTGATAAAATTATGTATGGAGGTAGCTGAAACCCTGGATTAACTTATAGGCTACTTTTTATCCCGATATTCCCACGGGATCGAAACTTATACGGGTGAAACCGCGGGGCGCAGCTACTATATAATAATTCAAAATCCTGACTGACTGATATATCAACGCACAGCCTAAACTGCTAGTCCTAGTGACATCAAATTTGGAGAGTGTGTTCTTTGTGAAGAGTTAGGTGTCCACTAAGAAAGGGTTTTTCTAAATTCCACCCCTAAGAGGGTGAATGGGGAGAGGGTGAATTTCACGCGGACGAAGTCGCGGGTAGAAGCTAGTTTACTCATAAAAATTGACATTTTGTCAACTATTTATTATTATTTGCAGTAGGTACCTACGTACCTACTTATTACGATTAAATATGTTAATTTAAGATTAAATCTTAAAAAGAATTATAAATACCAACGATCTAGTGCTTGGCTGTAAAAAAATAGTACTTAATAAAAAATCACTAGAAATGCGACGTTGCCAGCCCGCGCGGGATGAACGCTCTTAAGCAGGGGGTTAAAAACCCAGCGCGCGAAAAAAAATCGCCGTGGGCTAACCGCGCCCGTGTATCTTGGGCTAACTAGGTCAGACAAACACAATTGCAGTTACGTATATATTTATAGCTAACATTATTGGCGTCCAGCTAAGTGCTTATCACGTCAATCCATTCTCGGTGACAAACGACTGTAATGGACGCAGCGCTGGCATTATTAATAACAATGACATGTTTATGATGCAAGTTTCTTCATTAATGTTTAAGGCACCTACAAACAGGCGCGACATGCGATATAATCGCGCGCGACTCAAAGGCACCGTAAGTCGCACAACGAGCGGTGCCTTTGATATCGCGTGTCGGGCCTGTTTGTAGGAGCCTTTAAACGTACGGTTTCTTGGAATATACTACTTTAATATTCTTGTTAAGGCGCTCATCCCGGGAGTCTCGGTCTCGAAAATTTCGAGAGTCTCGATGATTTTTTGGTATTTTCGAGACTCGAGAATAACATTTTCGGTCACGGGAATAACGAGACTTTTGAGACTTGAGACGCGGGTTACTTTTGTAATAAAATTAGGTTCTCTCCGTCTGGAACCACATTAAACGCCTTTTGTTTCTTCCGTGCCCACTACAAAAATGAAAAAAACTTCAACAAATAATTTTTTCATTTTTATTTTGTGTTTGTTTAATATTCAAAAAAGAAGCTCTCTGATCCTACTTTACGGCTCATGAAGGGGAGGCGCGAGATGATCCTGCAGTCTTCAGGTGATGCGCTAAATTACCGGCAACTCAATAGACGGATCTCTAAGACCTTGAAAAGCGATCTTCGCCGCTTTAATACAGACCGTATTAAGGACGCGATAGAGCGAAATAAAGGCCCCAAGGTCTTTGCTAGAGACCCATCTATTGGAAAAAGCCAGCTTACGAAACTGAAGACCGATGATGGCAGGATCTATGGATTCTATGGACAGTTATACACGTCAACAAGTAACCCCGTTATGAATCTGGCAATAGACCCAAGAGCTAGATTGACCCGACACTATACCGATGACATCCCGGACGTCAGCCTATACGAGATTAGGAATGGCTCTAAAGCAGCTCAAAAACAACAAGGTGATGACGGAATGACGGCCGAGCTCCTGAAGGCCGGCGGAAAACCCGTTCGTGAGGCCCTTCAGAAGCTGTTGCAAAACACCACAGGCATGGAACTGAGGTGTGGTGATACTTTTCTTTAAGAAGGGCGACAATGCCCTTCTTAAGAATTATAGGCCCATCTCACTTCTGAGCCATGTCTACAAGCTGTTTTCGAGAGTCATCACGAACCGTCTCGCGCGCAGGTTTGACGACTTCCAGCCTCCCGAACAAGCCGGATTCCGTAAAGGCCATATACATACGCTGCGACAGATTATACAGAAGACCGAAGAGTATAACCTGCCTCTCTGCTTAGCGTTTGTGGTCTACGAGAATGCCTTTGATTCGATTGCGACATGGGCTGTGCTGCAGTCTCTTCACCGGTGCCAAATCGACTATCGGTTCATCGAGGTGCTGAAGTGTCTGTACGAAAACGCCACTAGGTCAGTCCGACTCCAGGACAAGACCTCGAAACCTATCCTTCTGCAGCGAGGTGTGAGACAGGGAGATGTTATCTCTCCGAAAATGTTCACCGCTGCACTGAAGGATGTCTTCAAGGCTCTGGACTGGAAAGGGCATTAACATCAAAGGCGAGTACATAACTCACCTTCGATTTACTAACGATACCGTAGTCATGGCTGAGACTATGGAGGACCTCAGTACAATGCTCGATGACCTCAGTAGAGCCTCCGAAAGAGTGGGTCTTAAAATGAACATGGACAAACGAAGGTCATGTCAAATGCCCATGTAACACCCACTCTCATAAAGATCGGAGACGCTACATTCGAAGTCGTGGACGAGTATGTTTACCTAGGACAAACTGTCCAGATAGGTAGGTCTAACTTCGAGAAAGAGGTCAATCGTCGAATCCGACTCGGCTGGGCAGCGTTCGGGAAGCTACGCAATATCTTCTCGTCCCACATACCGCAGTGTCTCAAGACGAAAGTCTTTGACCAGAGCGTGTTGCCAGTAATGACTTGTGGCACTGAAACGTGGTCACTCACAATGGGCCTTATAAGACGGCTAAAAGTCACTCAAAGGGCAATGGAGAGGGCTATGCTTGGAGTTTCCCTGCGTGATCGATTCAGGAATGAGGAGATCAGCAGGAGAACCAAGGTAACCGACATAGCCAGAAGAATTGCCAAACTTAAGTGGCAGTGGGAAGGGCACATTGCTTGCAGAACTGATGGCCGATGGGGCCGAAAGGTTCTGGAGTGGCGACCGCGTACCGGAAGACGTAGCGTTGGAAAGCCTCCTACAAGGTGGTCCGACAACCTTGTGAAGGCCTCAGGAACCCGTTGGATGCGAGAAGCACAGAACCGGTCGAAGTGGAGGTGCTTGGAGGAGGCCTATGTCCAGCAGTGGACGTCTTTCGACTGAAATGATGATGATGACGTTTGTTTAATAAAGTACTTGATTAAAATATCTTGTTTTGACTGCCTAATTGCATAGCCATATAATTTAGAAACCTATTTTTACTTAGTCTCAAAAGTCTCGTTTTTCCCGGGAATTTCGAGACCACATCGAGTCTCGTTTTTTTTTCCCGGGACTCAGTAATGCACCGAGACTGAAAGCCCTAAATTTCTTGTATCTACGTAGGTATTAATCGACCTCGTAATTGCTTTGCCACCCTTTGGTTGAATGTCACTTGCACGTCATAAAACGATAAGGACTTGGCCTTGTGTTCACCAACATTTAAATCAACTGATTAAATATTTAACCAGTTCTATATTTGAAATTTCCTCAGGAAAGAAGGATGCCCATTTTTCACCTGACAATGTATAGAAATGAAATAAATATTAAAATTCAGCTAATTTAATTGTACATTCATTACGCTAATCACAATTTTAAAAGAAGGCCAGGAAAAAATATTTATTAATTTTTCTTTATGCTAACTCAATGTCTTATTACCTTATTTTGAACGCATCTCAATTACCCTGAACGCATTCAACTACTCATTTTTTACAACGTTCCGTTTTGCAAACTGCTTCTTGACTTTGTTCAATTATTTTTCTGAGTTTTATATATTATTTTAAGTTTTATTTAATCAATAACTATTTTTTATTAGTCTATGTATAATACAGATCAATTCAAAATAACATGATAATTAAATAAATTAATTATGCAGATTATAATTGAGTTCGCACGAGTGAAACGGATTTTTTAGATATTTTGACAGTTCTGCGACTTCGTTGTTGCGCTTGCGTCAAGTTGTGTATTGTGCCATTTTGTGTGTGTAACAACTGAGATGGGCTAGGTTTCAAGACAATATCTCTGCTCCAGCAGAATTTCTGGATGACGTAGTAGGTAGGTATATATGTACTGCGGCCAACGAAATGGGTAGGCAAGTTTTTATATGTAAACAAACTATCCTAAAGGCAAATCCTAACCTAAAAAGTAACATTTATATTTTTTGGCCTTTGTAGTCTTTAAATCGTAAAAATGACTATATGACATTATTTTCTAATCTTACAGGTACTCTTTCTACTATACCTTCTAACTATACATTAACTTTCATTATCAGGTTTTTAAATGTATGGAAAGTGGGCATTGTTCTTTGACATAAACCAACTGTTCAAATACCTAACCGGTGGTTTGAATGTTGGTGAACTCAGGACTGAGGGGTTTATTTACCTAAAACGATGATTTAAGTGATGTTCGAACGTCAAAAATGTCTGGTTAAACAGTCTCTAATCACTACTCAACTTCAAGCAAAGTTTATGAATAAAGGGGTATTTGTCTTTGTGACAGTTGGATAGTTTCAAGTTAGGTAGTTTTAGCAGTGTTTATAATCTCAAATAATTTACATCCCCCAACTCCACTTAATCGGTTATTTACTTTAAAGAAATTTATGCTAAGTTGATTTTTGAGTGATCATTTGTAACAAAAAGGTCCTAATAAGTTTTTAGTTGCAATGGATTTTGAACTTTATTAAGTATGACATTCAGTTTATTGTTCAATAACTGCAAAAAGTATCTCAAATTCTTAATGCATAAAACTTTCTAACTTAGGTAACGTAATTAAAAACTAATAAACATAAAATTTTCTGGTACAAGGCGAAAAATGAAAAATCTGCCTGTCACTTTATCCTTATTTTCCTTAAAAATCACACTACATTTTTCATCTAGCAAAATTCTCGCTTCACAAAACCATTGCGTACGTTGCGTCCATTACGTAAATTGCTTTGGTATCACTTACCGGGAGAAAATTGTACCGATACTGAGGCCGACGCGTCGGGGAGGAACGTTTCAAACACCTCTGCAGATATAGGGTAATGTCATGCACAAACAAAAGGAAAGAATAAGCGATGGACACTAATTTCTAAGTTATTGCGAACTAGGACAACGCACAGCAATTTTAAAAGTCAGGAAAATTAATTTCTAAGCAAATTGATAACCTTCGTCAATATAGGAATTTCACACAACTGTCACAATATGACAGCTGTCAAAGAATGACAACCGGAGAAGGATGAAAACTGTCAAATAATGACAGTTGTGCTTTGAATATACAGACAATAATATTTAAGTTGGTAGACAATTTGCTTACCAATTATTTTTTCGGACTGTAAATTCGAGTAGTGTTACTTTACAACGTGGGAAGGAGTAGTTACAACTCGGATTTTTTATTTAAATTTTTGTTTCATTTATTTTGCTGTGTGTTTAATTAATTTGGTCATATTTCATACTTTTGGGATCATTTTGTCGAAATCATGAGGTTTTGAGAGCTTTGCATAAATAATAGGTACCTATAATTATTATTTTGGACTGTTGGAAGTATCGATACTTTTCATTCGAAACAGCCGGTCGATTCTGTAAAAAATTCAACGTGAAAACTGAGGTGATGTGAGTTTTTTTTGCTAGGAATTCACACTATTGACAGCTCACTCCACGCTCACTTCACCTAAGTTTTCACGGTGAGATGGTTACAAAATCGCACCCTTGACGTATTGCTACTGAAACTAAAATTCCAGTTACGATATGACTTTTATCGTAAATCACGATAAAAACACTGACAGAAAATTATCAGTTTTCCCAAAATGTCGATGAAATATGACCAAACTGTAATTAATAAATTTTAATACAATAGTAACATCTAACTAATTATTCATTCAATTAATTTATAAGTTCCAATCTATATCCAGTAGTGGAAATATTAATTACATCAAAATTAATTAACAAAATGCCGGACTATGTTTGACATGCTAACAACTGTTTTATAATTATAATAAACTTCATGCTATTCTAATTTTAATAAGAGTATTAATTGACGTTATATACATGCGCTAGTATATAGTACAAACTAATAATCATATGCTTTGTAATTTGGCCTGTCAAATTGGATTGTTCATAATAATTAATTTTAATTACTCTTTTATTAAAAAAAAATCAAATAAAAAAAAAATATAATTAATTTGAATAATAATTTAAATTTGTGAAGGTCTCATGAACAAGAAAGTTTATTATTATTTATTTTAGATATAAGAGACCCATTATTTTTTTATTCATCGAAATTCTGAAATTCGGATTTATGTAAGTACATAAATCCGAATTTCACAGTAGGTATAATACATTTTGACGAGTTATACGAACATAAATGTAGGGAACAGCTGATTTTTTTTTCGCGATTTCAGGTTTGGACCCATAGTAAAAGTTATTCATAATGATGACCTCTTAAGAGGTTGTTAATGTTTTACCAATAACCCTGTATATTGATACAATTTAAGATAGAACAAACGTTGAAGTACCTACAATAAAATCAATTTTTATACATGTTTACTTCTTTTTGAGGCTCTACAACAGATTTTGTGTATTTTTTTATCATTTAACAGCAGATTCTGTGTATTTTTTTATCATTTAGTATCAACGTTATCAGCAAACTCCAAAAATAAACATAAAAAAGCCAATCCTGACAATTCAATTACTTTCAATTATGTCAAACAAAAACAAATCAATCCTCTTTAAACAATCAGCGTTGTAAAACGAAATTCAATATCGCAATCAGTACAAGCCATCCTGTTTATATAACTGTTCAAAAGAATTAAAATTTTCAGAACATCAGAACCCAATGTTTTCGTTCAATCTCTTTAGACACACGTTCACACAGACGTAAAAATATCTCGTTATATTTTATCACGCATTGCATTTTCAACTCTTAGTATTGAGCCGAGCGTTGAAAATCCAACAGAACGCATCCCAGCACGACAAAGAAACGGTTACGTATTACTTATAATAACTACAGTTAATTTAACTATTTTCGATATAACTACGGTTTGTCCACATATACAGGAAAAGTTTTTAACCAGTGCGCAAATTTTGACATAATAAACTTGAATATATTTTAATAAACACGTATTTTTTGTTTTGATATGTTTCAATAGTAAAAAATTAAGTTAACGCTTACGAGACTTGTTTACTCAGAAATTTATTTTATGGACGTCGCTTGCCAGTCCGTCGACCGGTCGCCCGATTCACGCCGCGCGTCGACCGGTCGCCTGACGCGCCAGCTGCTATCAGAAGTACTCACGCGCGCGCGCTCGCTCTATGCGACGGCGGATTATTGACCCCAGTTTAGCGCTACAATTTTTTAAGTTTAGACTGTGTAAAGTTATTTGTAAACGTAATTTTTCGTAAATTCCAATTTATCCTTCATACTTTCATGGGCTTAGGACCATCAAAATGCAGAAAATAAATCATAATAAGTAAGAAAGTAGGTACCTAATACGTTTTAGTCCATTCAAAATAAAACATTTAGGTATGATAGGTACTTAGACATGATACAATTTGCGTCAATGTCTAATCAAAGAGAACCTAAGACACTAAGATTGTTTATAATTTCTTCTTACCTCTACATTTTATTAATCACAATAATTTTAGGTATTGTTCGAAGTGACCTCCTCCTTTTTCAAGGCATAAACGTGCACGTTTAAATAAGTAAGCATTTAGTTTGTTTAGGACACTAACACTACTTTTTACTTCAATGAAAGCGTTAATTATTTTTTCTTTCAAGTCATCTAGGCTCTGAGCCTCTTCTACATACAGCCGGCATTTCACTTGTTTCATACACCTTGGTTTGCTGCTAAAATTGTCCTCTCATTAGGGATCGTGGGATTGAGGATCCTTTGGGCTCGCATACGAGGTACGCTCTCCCTTTCGTATCTTCTTCGTGCTGCTCGTAAATTTTCATTGCTTAACAAATACACTCGCACCATTTCATAATACTCGCGGTGAGTAAAATGAGACATTGTCACTACGCTAGTCTAGTACGCGGCACGCGCGCAGGGACGGCGAAGGGACATCCAACCTCCGCTTCCGCAAGTGACGTACTGCATGTGCATGCGCCGCGCCGCATGCCCCCGCACCCCCGCCCCGTCTCGTGCGCTGGGCGTCCAGCGGCCGGCGGGCGGCCTTCGCATTTTCATTCATGCTCATTCATAGTATTACTATTAAATTATATCCATGTCTTGCTTATTTCAAATTGGGACAAAGTGGAAAAATGAAAAAAAAAAAAAGTCATAAACTAAAAATGGAAATGTGTTCTATTGCTTACACTGAGCCACCAAAAAAAATTTGCGCACTGGTTAAAAACTTTTCCTGTATACTTACTTAATTTTGATTAAACTAAAATTAATTGCACTAACGAACGATTAATCATGTTTTTTTTAAGGTATTGGATATTTCAACTATGTAGGTATGAAATACTTATTGGATAATTCGCCTACAGCTTATTAATACTGCGCGCTTGTTTTATTTTTAACGACGACGCCAGGTCGACGGAGCCCCGCTGCGCGGGCCTCCTATTTCTGTCTGCAGGGTTTAAAGGAACCTAACCAAACCGAACGCAAAAGCAAAAAAACAGACAAAATAAAGTTTTTGTTCAAAAACCAATAGTAGGCGAATCGTCCGTTACTTCAATCAACCTTAGGTTTATTAATTTGTAGCTGAATTAACCGTAGATGAATTCTCCTTTATTTATCCTTTAGATAATACAAAAATCTGTGAAGCGATCTTTAGGTACTTTAAACAGTAGGTCTTTTGACCGTAGTTATCTCGAAAATAGTTAGAATAACTTTAGATATTATTATAATACGTGACCACAAAACACACTGTTGTTGTGGATTTCCAACTCTCGATAAACGCGCTGAAAATCCAGTGCGCTAAAAAAAATCCCCGCGGGACAAACGCGCTTGTGCCACCTGGGCTAAAGATCTTCGTTTGAATTTATCGCGATCCTATTTGACAGGCCTAATCACGCCGGCTTAAATTTTTCAACTCAAATTATTGAAATGTCAAATGGAATATTAATTTGAAATGTATATCTCTATCTAAATCTACGTATATAAAAAGATTTTGATTACTTAACACCCTTGTATGTGACAGTCCCATTGAAACCTTATGCGTCTTGATAATTTCTAACGTCACGTCACGGAATCACGATAACACAGGGAAGTCAAATGTATGGAAATATAGGAAGACGCTTTTGAATCCCCGTCCACAATAAAAAATAAAATCGGCGGACGTCCAAGATGATATCGACTCGTTAGAAATTATAAAAGCATACAATAAACCCAAAAAAATGTTTCTACATAGATAAGCGTTTTTGTCCCAACTTCGTCGTCTACGTCTTCTACGTCTATGCCCGTTTTTACTAACACAAGGAGACACCTGAATAAATGCCTAAATCATAGCCCTCTGTTGGATTTTCAACTTTCGACGTTGAACCGAGTGTTGAAACTTCAACAGCGCGCTTTTTGTGTGTCTTTTGTTTTAGTGAAAACGGGTATATTAACTTTTAGCTCTGATAAATTTGTTGGATGGGACTATCATGCATACAATAATAATTATTAGGTACCTACCTACCTACTATATATTATACAAAGTGTTTATACAGTGTCCACAATGCCTTATGATAGCCATATGTCAACGTCCATTGATTTTGAATATAACCTGAATTTATCGTATGAGGAATTGAAAGAAAATCAAAAAAAAAATATTTCGTGATCTATGTTATTAAAAGTAAATAAACAAAAATAAGTTATAAATACACGCTCCATAAGTGGCAAGTCAAAACTTTGCTTCAGTACGCGCGGTAGAGAGAATTCGTACTTGACAGCTGTCAGTTTTTTTTTTATTGCTGAAAGGGCCCGCTCTTGACCTCGATCTTGATGGAAAGCGATGGATGAGGTCTGTAATGGAACGAGCGTGCCCAGAAGATGCCTTAGGCGTTGGAATTCCCACGCATAGACGAAATACAGCAGGCTGCTTGACGCCGGACTCCGGTGGGAGGGTGGTCGTAAACCAGGCGGGCGTTAGCCCTACCACCGCAAGGCAGCCGCCGAAGCCGCAGTTTCGTACAAACGAATACGCGATAAGGCCGTCCATTGTTGTTTTGTATTAATAATCATATTTTTTTGTTATTTATTTTCTGCTGTACAATAAAGTATATATAAATGTATATTTATTTGTACGTGTTTTGCGAATTTGATGTTATTCGTTTCTAGAATTTTCGCACTGACAGGTGTCAGAAACGCCTTCTCTCGATGGCCGTACTGTAGTTAGCCGAGTTTTCTTCATCTTATCTCTTTTCTGCTTCCGATAATTACAATATGCCGTCCTACTTCCACCTGTCACCTAGTGTGACATTGTGCCGTTTTTGAAGACCGAATGTTGGATAGGTAACCTATCTACATCTTTTTTACTTATAATATCATTGCCACCAATCATTTTCTTTTCCTTAATTTGTCAGTAAATCAATGGACGTCGACAGTGCATCAACATTGGCCATAGTGTAAAAAAAATTATAGTAGGTACATTTTCATACAAAAATAATATTAAAATTAAAAAAAATAATAAAAAATATTCTCACCCCCAAGTAACTCCGGGTCGCCGAGGTTGACGTAGAATAGTACATCTTTCTCGTAACTGTCCTCTTCTATAATGTGTAGAGGGATGAATTTTCTGTAACAAACGACAAACAAATTGGTTAATTAATGCGGTAGGAATGAAAATCTAGTTTTTTGGGAAAAAAAATCTTCTAATTTTTGAACTTTCTGGCCGATATATCATCAATCCAGCCGAAAGCCAGCCACTGCTGAACATAAATCGGTTAGTAGATAAGCATTTTACTGGGCACAGAAATTGTCATTTGTGACAAAGAACTAACATTCATTCAATGATATTATATTAAAGAGGTAGATATCGCATCAGCGCGCGCAAATTGTTGCAGACAAATTCAGACAATTGTTGTAGTTTCATTTAGTCCGATAATAGCAGCGAGCTACACACTACAGATAGCTATCTTTTTCTGTGTCATACGTTCCGTATTAGCTATCGCAGTAGGTGCTTTGTAACAACAACGCAACAATACCGAACGTCGTCGCTCAGGTTGAACGTAGCATATCTTTACTTTATAGGTAATATCATTGCATTAATTATTATTCAAAAATCTCGCCGGTATTTCCACGGCAAGTTTCTTGAATAGGTAGTACAAACATGTAGGTAAGTACTTTTATTCCACAGTTCATGTCGTTAGCCCGATTGTTTTCCTCAACGGCAAAAAAATCGAATTTCCACACAAATTTTCGTCCGCTGTTTATGCCGTGTGGGGGGGGATACATTTTCAAAAATCCGTCCATACTTTCTTGGTACTGTACTGCAACCCCCTTAATGAAAAACCTTATGCATAAGGTTTATGTTTATGAAATTAAATGTTTATTTTTTGTTTTTATATTTGTGTTGATTGAATGAAAGGTAACTTGCGGTTTACGATTTATGACGTATAAAAAAAAACTACTTACTAGATCTCGTCCAAACCAATTTTCAGTGGAAGTTTACATGGTAATTGTACATCATATATTTTTTTTTAGTTTTATCATTCTCTTACTTTAGAAGTTACAGGGGGGGGACACACATTTTACCATTTTTTGGATGTGTCTCTCGCGTAAATTATTCAGTTAAAAAAAAAAAAAATGATATACAAAACATTAATATCATTTTTGAAGACCTATCCATAGATACCCCACATGTATGGGTTTTATGAAAAAAAAAATTGAGTTTCAGTTCTAAGTATGGGGAAACCCCCAAAATTTATTGTTTTTTTCTATTTTTGTGTGAAAATCTTAATGCGGTTCACAGAATACATCTACTTACCAAGTTTTAACAGTATAGTTCTTTTAGTTTCGGAAAAAATTGGCTGTGACATACGGACGGACAGACAGACAGACATGACGAACCCATAAGTGTTCCATTTTTTGCCATTGGCTACGGAACCCTAATAAACGTATTATATCAGAGGGTGTCTGTGTGGTGCCGGACTTAAAGAATAGCACCACCCCATACTTCCCGTGGGTGTCGTAAAAGGCGACTAAGGGGCGTACCGGAGAGTGGGCAGCAGCGTTCTCTATGCATTCCACCACCATACCATACTGTGATCGCCAACCCGCCTGCCAAGCGTGGCGATTATGGCAAACCCCCCCTTTTGGGGGAGGCCTATGTCCAGCAGTGGACGTCTTTCGGCTGAAATGATGATGAGAGGGGTAATTCTCGTAATTTTAAGAATGTTGACAGTCTGATCTCAGTCTCAATCTCAATCTCTCAATCTGTCAAAAAAACCTTGAATTTCCCTGCATTTATCAGATTTTGACATTTATTTGTCGCCGAAATGAGACTGCGACTAGATTTTGAACGTTTTAAATAACGAAAATTCAGATGAATAGTCACAAACCGATTTCTGTCTTTCAGTCGTCAGTAATTTGACTTTTGAAAGAAGAAGACAAAGCGTTGTGTAACTATAATACAGACGCTATACAACGTTTATTAAGGGGTTAAATGTAAATTATTCTACACCTAACGGCTTCAATAGGTATATGCATTGCGTTGTCTTTCATCTTTTTAAATTCAAATGACATTAAATAAAAAACAAAAAGCGTCTCTTTTTCAAACGAACTCAAGAATAACATTGTTCTTTTTTCAAATCACCAAGTTAAAACAGTTTACGCAGTGAATATCTTGTTTCGCGTAAAAAGTTGTTCCATTTATGAAAGCTCGCTTCCTCGTTCCCACAGATTAAATAATAAATCAGCTGCCATGTCTACCCGTTTTGAGAGTAAATTCTAACTAAGGAAGATTCTTAGGCACCTACAGTTTCTAATAGACATGAGTTTTACATTACATTTGATTATATTTGATGGCATTTCTATATATTGCCTTAGTAATTGAAAAATGACATCATAATCAAATTATAGATAATAGGTATAAGTAAAGTAGGCTCCCCAAGGCTTAACTGGAAATTGTTCGGTGATTTTTTATTATTAAATAAATTTATATTATTTTTTTTTTCTATAATTGTTCGGTGTAAAAAAAACTAATAAAGACAGGACTAATATTGATTACAGCAATAATTTTTCTTACTAACTTTTTTACGTCATGAAATAAGTAAGCTTGAGAAGTAACTTTGAGATATATTGCCCGCAATATTTTACGTCAAATAAAAGACTAACCAAGAAGATCCAAACAAAAACTTTTTGTTTTACTTCCTTTTGTTACCTACCGAAATGGAATATGATCGAACGTTGTTCATGCAGATAAAAAAGCGGTCAAGTGCGAGTTAGACTCGCACATGAAGGGTTCCGTACCACCGTAGGTATACTTAGCACTACTTATATTTTTTTCTCGTAAGTATAAATTAAATATAGTTCAGTTCTTTAAAAGGTCTCTCTTTGTCATTGGTTGCCACCGCGGTCACACAGTGTTCGCCAACAATAGATTTTTTATTGTGTCTGTTGTCTGCAGTCAATGTGTTAATAAAATTGAACTTTATTTAATTTTAAATTTATGTGGTTATTAGGTCTCGTACCTCAAAAAGAAAAACGGAACCCATAAAAGATCACTTCGCTATCCGTCTGTCTGTCCGTCAGTAAAGACCCTTTTTCTCAGGAACCCGTGGAGTTATCAAGTTGAAATTATTATCAAATACTCAGTCAGGGCTGCAATCTCTTGAAGCAGTGAAAATTAATCAAACTAAAAACTCTTCTAAGTCAACGCAGTCAAAAGATACGAAAGTGTATGTTCCGAAATCAAAACCTATACCTAGAATCATGAAATTTGGCAAGAAACAATGTCATGTAGCACAAGTAAAGAAAAAATCCGAAAACCGTAAATTTGTAGTTACAAAAAAAAAAAAAATTAAAACTATTTAAATACCTTTTTACAAATTTGTACGGAGCCCTCGGTGCGCTAGTCCGACTCGCACTGGACCGGTTTTTAGTGGCCATAATAGTAAACACCCTGTCAATATTTCAAGTCATAATAACGAAAACGATAAGTACAATAGCCTACCTATTACGGTTTAAAAGATACGGTTCTGTGAAAGACGGATGGACGGACAAACAGCGGAGGCTTAGTAATAGAATTCCGTCGGCACCCTTTCAGGTACGGAACCCTAAAAACACGGTTTTCCGTTCAATACCTAACTGAAACGTCGATAACAAAAACAACAATGCGCTAAAATTGAACACCATTTACATCACGCTGGATTGAGACTTCGTCAAACATTAAAAGCTTTTACGTTGTCAAAGACTCCGGAGTCTTTTGAATCCATTACAAGTCGTCAACGCCAGTCCTATTGATTTTATATACAACGTTATTTTTAGTATTATGCGAAACCTGAATATAGTTTGTTCAGAATAAGTAACTGAATCGATTCCAATAATTTTTACGCCATGTTATATTTTTTCCCAAAAATATTTAGAAAAGGTTAAAAGTTGGACACCGAGCGACACTAAGTAGCTTATCCAATCTCCGCGCCGAACGGTTAGGTACCTAGGTACTATTATCAATGAGCGCAAGACGGGTGCGGCGCGAGCGGCGCGGGTGAGCATGTTTTTGTACGGACAAACAGGTAACTTAACAGGCTTTTAACTTTGTGATTTTACATGATACAGTATTAAAATTTTGTACATTGATTCTTTAAATAAAAATACTAGACACGTGTTTCGGGTTTCGCATATACTAAAAATAATGTTGTACAATGCGAAGAAAAATAATGAAGGAAAATACAGATTCGTAAAATTGTATTATTACCGAGTTTGTTCATTCACGCTCGAGCGATTTGAACGAACACATTGTCTTACGAACGCGAGCGAGATGATTTCCTTTTGATTTTCACCTCGTTACGTCTGTGCCTCATTGGTCTTGTGGTCGCAAGCGCTGAGCGTGAGGTCCTGGGTTCAATTCTCACATCAGCAATGTTATTGGGTATTTACCCGACTGCGCCAGAAGGAGGGTTATGGTTTTCAAGTATATGTGTGTATATTTCTTTGGCACGCCCTGTAGCCTAAATAAACGACTTGATCGCTTTCAGCTTGAGATGTGCCGTTAGGTTCGTCTTAATTGTGAGAGTGACACTGGGTATATCAAAATTGAAAAAAATTACATAAAATGGCTGATTTTTGGCGACATATTGTCTTCAATTTTTTTTTCTTTCAGGAATTTCTCAGTTGCAGCCCAGAGTCTAGGTTTGTTCCCGGTTGCAATAGGCTTGCTCCCTATAACATGGGACTTAAACGCAACTGTCGAAATGGGGGTGTACTACCTATAGGCACCCCTCTCTATAACCGTAAACGAATTATAGAAGTAATGTTATGTAAACTGCATTCGCAATTTATTTGCCAAAAATGTAAACAAATATGAGTTAACGGAAAAGTAACTTTAATTCCTACACAATAAAGTTCAGTTTACGCTGCAACTTCGAACATTCTTATAACTTTTTCAATAGTGCTAGTCACTGTGAATTATAATAAAGTTGATATTTGCTTAACTTGAAATAACATCAATTTGAAACATAAATTTGAATAGACTTTATGTACGTATGGACTCAACTCTGCTAAAATAAAAATAAGTAATCATTACTTCAATTTAATTGCGTCAAACAAGTCTAATATTCAAAATGGGATATTATAATTTATCAAAATCTACTTACAAAAGATATACTTAGAATAAGCTACGCTTGCCGAGGTTGGTCCATGGATGGGTGACCTTCACATACCAAAACCCCTTCGTGCCTCGGAAAGCACGTTAAGCTGTTGGTCCCGACTGTCATTCGTGGATCTTTGACAGTCGTTACGGGTAGTCAGTAGCCCGAAAGTCTGACAACCAGTCTGACCAAGGGGTATATATTACCCAGTAACTTAAAAAAAAGAAAGAAAATACGAAACGAGAACTGGGTTGTGGTGGTCAGATAGGCAGTCGCTCCATGTAAAATACTGGTAGTACTGCATCCGGTTAGACAGGAAGCCGACCCCTACATGGTTGGGAAAAGGCTAGGCAGATGATGATGTATTTAAAAATATACAGCGTTGAACAAAAAATCGTTGCAACTACTTCGGAAAATAGGTGGATTTTGAAGGCACATGTCTAACCACCAGCGATTTAGCCTATTATGTTTAAGTCCGGACACAAAAAATACGGAAATGTTTTTAATGAGGAAAGGAAAAAGGAAATGTATTTATTTTATTTATTTTTTAAGGAAATTTCTCGCCGGCTGGTCGACACTTCACGTGACCAGAGGGCTGGGTCGTTCTTTGGCCAAAGAATTAGCATTGCCATTCAACGTGGCAATGCTGCCAGTCTTCTGGGCACGTTTCCGGATGACAGCGATGCGGACGAGTACTTCGACGCCTAAGTGTCCTTTGTTTTTGTATTTATTTGTATAGTAAGTTAGTTAGTCATTTAATTTAGTATTTTAGTGTTAAATAAAGTAGTTATGAGGAAAATATATTTTAGCAATGAGTTTTGTAGTTTAGTAGCTCATGGTTATCTGTTTATAATTTTTTCATACCAAAGTGTTATCCGTACCTACAAGTGTATTTTTTTGGAAACAATAAGTACTTACGCATTGATTATATCCAGAATAAAACCTGGAAGAGTAATAGACAACCAAGTATTTTTCTTAATTATCCACTTTATTCGGATTCTCGGATTTTTGGATGCGGAAGGCGGAGGACAGGGTGTTGTCCTCCAGCCTGGGAGAGGCCTATGTCCAGCAGTGGACTGCGATAGACTGGGCTGATTGATCCACGATATTTTAAGAATACACCGACAAAAGGATCCAGTAAGGTTGGGCAGCTTTTGGAAAACTCCGTCAAGTCTTCTCGTCGCCTATCCCGCAGTGTTTGAAAACTAATGTCTTCAACCAGTGCGTCCTGCCCGTCATGACATATGTACGGTGCTGAAACGTGGACACTGACGGTCAGTCTGGTCCACAAATTCAAGGTCGCTCAGCGCGCTATGGAGCGAGCTATGCTCGAAGTCACTTTGAAGGATAAAATCAGGAACGAAATTATTCGGAAAAGAACCGGAGTTACCGACCTAGCTTGCAGAGTAAGCAAATTGAACTGGCAGTGGGCTGGCCATGTCTGTCGAAGGACCGATGGCCGGTGGAGCAGACAAGTCCTGGAGTGGAAGCCGCGTATCGGCAAGCGTAGTGTGGGACGCCCCCCAGCTAGATGGACGAACGACCTAAAGAAGGTGGCTGGGGTAGAATGGATGCGGAAGGCGGAGAACAGGGTGCTGTGGCGCAGTCTGGGAGAGGCCTATGTTCAGCAGTGGACTGCGATAGGCTGAGTTGATTGATTTATTTTAAGAATAGTTTGTTATACTTCAAAATAACCATAGAATAATACGACCACCTCAATTTATTCGAGCCTATCTGAAAAAAGTTTGTTTCTCGTATTTTTTGTCCTCATTTAATCCTACATTCCCACCACGCCGTCAATAAACCTTGCCCAAAAAACCAGCCTGCCTATAACTTTACCCAAAAAAATCTATAATGTACAAGAACCGGGCGTTTTTACGCTAGTGATGAGCCCAAACACTTCCAATTACGGTTCGCACGTGATCGTCCTATTTAACCGACGAACGTTCTCGATTGCTAGTGGCTTACTTACTTAACCGTTCCCTCTTATGGTCTTCCATAAGAGGAAGGTCAAGGGGGAAGGGGGAGGGGGAAGGGGGAATGGGGAGGGGTAGTGTGATTGTGAGAGGAATTTTATTCTGAAGAGTCCTGTCTGTTGGTATACTTATGGTCAAAGTACTTCGTACTAGTTTATGCTGACAAGAAAAATCGTCGAATGCAGAGCCTTCACATATTTTGAGGTTAGACTTTTGAAATAATGATTTACTAGCTGTGTCCCCGACTTTGTTCGCGTGAATGCCAGAATACAAATATTTGTAATATTAGTTCATTCATTTCGGCCGAAAGACGTTCACTGCTGGACATAAGTCTCCCCCAAGCACTTCCACTTCAACCGGTGTAACATTAGTATAATAATGTTTATATAATTATATACTAGCTGCGCCCCGCGGTTTACCCGCATAAGTGTCGATCCCGTGGGAATATCGGGATAAAAAGTAGCCTTTATGTTAATCCAGGGTGTCAGCTACCTCCATACAAAATTTTATCAAAATTGGTCCAGCCGTTTGAGCGTGAAGAAGTAACCAATCATATAAACACACGCACACACTCAGAAACTTTCGCCTTTATAATATTAGTGCGATTGGATTTCATGGGTATAATTTTTTTGTGCGGAACCGTAATTCTTTCTCTAAAATAAACACTTCATCACTATTTCCATTACTTTACTAATGGTTCCCTTTGCCTAACCCTTTGGGAAAACAATTGTGACGTCATGTTATGTCAATAGATTAATAAAACCGATTTATCACACAACAGTTTTCTGATCCAAAACAAATTTCCTAATCGATCCTCATAAAGATAATAACAAAATAATCGTTATCAACATCTAAATGACCTAATATAGTTTTCCCCATGAATTTATGGTATGTGGTACCTACGTCTGCATCGGTAAGGCTTATCGATTTTCTAGCCAGGCCATCGTTTATATTCCAAGTTTAGAATTGTCCTTCATTTTAACGGACGGTAGTTCCGTAGTATAAGGAGTCTGCCCACTATACCGCAGCGTACCATGACCGTGCTATGAAGGTATTCTCTCTAAGTTCAAAACAAGTGACAAATTCAATTTTCCAAACGGGCAAAAACACATGGCGAGTAGGTACAACGGTAAGAATGTATTGTACCTCGTTCTTAGTTCGGGCTCTGAACAGTTCTGCCGTCGAGAGAAAGCGTGCCTGACATCTGTCAGTGTGAAAATTCTAGTAACTAATAAAGATCAAATTCGCATAACAGTTATTCATTTGAACGAAACTGACAGCCGTGTCCGACATAGTTTTCAGAGTAAGCAAACTGAAGTGGCAGTGAGCTGACCGGTCAGTAATTTTATGTCTGTAGGTGATACGAAGTAGGAAACGCCCTTCTTTCGACCAAAACTGGGTACGGATTTCTTGCTTAAGGACGCGTTTTACAAAATTTACAAGTACTTAGTATGAACATTATGGTCACCCTACAAAATTTTCCCTACAAAAAGTTGAAATTCAATTTTCTCTTAAAGTAACGATATGATATCATTTAATTAAAGAAATAGTTAAAATCTTATTCTAATTTGCGGTAATCTATCAGGTTGAGCCTAGTCAATAAAGCCGAAAATTTTGGGCTCTCAATTCAGACGTTTTAGTTAAATTCGACTTTCATTTACTTCTTAACAATTAACTTTTGTGTCATTATTTCCTTTTAACTAATTCATATAGGTATCTAAGTTAAATATTTTAAAGTCGTATTTATGTATTTCTTCAGATAAATTCATGTTTTGCAGATTCCTCAGTACAGACAATAACGAAGTGAGGACCCTAGATATACCATTCTACAAATTTGGGAATTTCTTAAAATATTTAAGAAATTCTTAACTAAAGTCTTAAATAAAAATGATTAACCCAGATATAATACTTTATGAGGTTTAGGCTATGCCATTTTATGCTAGCGTCTGGATTGAGGACCCAAGTTATTTAATCATACCGGTTTTTATTCACGTTTAAGAAATTTATGGCCCTTTGCTTGAAGTTTTTACTATTTTTAACAAATTTCCCTATAAGTTTTATTTCGTTTCGCTAGGGTTAAAAAAATGGGCCCTCAATCCAGATGCACATTAAATATACTTGTCAACAATTTTATTATTGTTGTCGCTCCGTGCAATGCACGTGTGGTGTTGGTCAGTGACGGAACTCTCTATTAAGCATAGTGTCATACTTTTCAATAGAAAGAATATTTTTTTGCCTGACGCGTTCCTAGCACGGTCATACGGTGTAGTGGGCAGAGTCTTTAATCGGGTGTGCGTCACCACCTTGTGCATGTCTTGAGGTTTCGTTGGAAATCATTTTGCTGAAGGTCATTTCGTTGATGCATTTATTATTTTCACTCTCATAGTAACAATTTCTCTTTGAACAGCGTGTCTATTTTGTAGCAGTAGGGGTGATATTCGTACGTCAGCATGCGATTCACCGTCGTCTTATTACATTGCCATACAACGTGGCAATGCTGCCAGCCTTTTGGTCACTGTTCCCTTTGACAGTGATGCGGACGAATTTTTTGATGCCCTATGATTATTTTGCTTATTTTTTCATATAAATGTACATATTATTATTATTTTAAATATTAGCATAGATTATGTAAATATTATCATGTTATTGTTTAATTGAAATATAAAAATACAATTATTTAAAAAATAAATATTATTAAATATTATTATTATTTCAGGCTACAATGGCCCATATACATACCTATACAAACTAACATATAAAGTATAAAACAAAGCTTGTGTTAATAAATATTGCTTAAAACTATGTTAATAGCACTACCCTGTGATACTTGTATTAAGTAAGTATGGTATTTTTTTTATGTAGGTAGGTAAGTTGAGTTCAGCCAAAAATATTTTACCCACCCTTAACAGCTTTCTGAATAAATTGAGAAATTTCAGTTGAGAACTTGTCAAACCCTACTTAAGCGCTTTTTGTATTCCTTCAATATAGCCTGACATATTTGAAACGTCTTACGTTTTTTGCAAATTAATTTTGAATTTATAAGAAAGAAAAACACAAATTTATTTCTTACATAGTCAGCCTATAAATTTAATGTTCCCACTGCTGGGACACTGGCCTCCTCTCTGTGGGAGGGTAGGCCGCAATCCACCTTGTGGACCCAGTGTTGGTTGTCAGATATCACATGTCTCCGATTTTTTTATTTTAGGATATATGCCGTTTGACTTTATATGACGCAATTTTGATTTTAATAATGAAAAAAAAAAAATATCAACCAAATCCAATTACTGCTACTACACTGAAGGAATCACCTTTGATAAGTTTTCAAGTTCAAATTCCTAACAGAAAAAGATTGAAAGTGTTTTTGCTTGTAGAAAAATATCAAACTACCCAGCAACCAGTAACACACCTCCGTCAATCACCTAATATATTATTTTATCCATGTCCTATTTTTAAAAGGATTAAAATAGCCTTCAAAAGTACCTAAGTACCTAAAGTACTTTGGCCAGTCAGCCACCTTGCATAAGGTTACGTACACACTGACAAGTGGCTTGCTTAGCGCCTAGAGCCTAGTGACTTAACATCCTTAGATACAATTACCGGCACGTAACTTGGCAAGAGATTTTCGTAGTGGGGGAAGTTCGCGCATATAAAAATGTATGAAATTGTGCATGCGCAAACTTCCCCCACCACAAAAACTCTTGCCAAGTTACGTGCCGGCAACTATACATGCAAGGCGACTAACGTAGGTGCCAAGCGCGCAGGGCGGCCGGTTGCGAAGATTCTAGAGCATTCGTTTCACTTCGCTACTCTCAAGGTGACTCGCTAAGCTCTAGGCGCTAAGCAAGCCAGCTGTTAAAACTGGCTTGCTGAGTTAGCGCCTTCGTTAGCCGCCTCGCGTATAATTATGTAATGATGATAAGTCACTAAAGTCCGGCTATTAATTAGCTGCAGTAAAATGATACTCCTTAATAACTCATTTCGGACTGAGTTTAGAGATATGCATGCCAAATAAGTTTCGTTTGTTACATTATTCTGTACGAGAAAAAGAAGATTTGGTTGATGGCCGCGAAAAATAAAAGGACGCCAATTTCAGTCATTTAAGTAACACATAAGCTGTCATTTTACTGCAGATAATTAAAAGTCCGACTATAGGCTCTAGGCGCTAACCAAGCCATTTGTCAGTACGTAGGCAACCATGCACAGCATGAGGTATTTTTATTTTGGTAGCTCATTATCGAAACAAGAGAAGGAAATGATATTCAACCTTTTATACTGTCAAAATTAAAAAGGTTGGATGATAAAAACATCATCAATTATCTTAATTACCTACATAGTCATTTATCACAAATTTATGGACAGTTATGGGAAATTAATTGTTTATCGTAATGACTACCAACTCATGGGAATTATGCATGTAATGTTTTTTTTTTGCTTAATTAATAATTGACAGTAATATAAACCCAAAAATAGTATTAACCGCTTGTGTGCCATAATTATATACACAATTAAAAAGCCATTGTGTCTCGCGTAGATCTACGTTCCGGCAGACAAAGGGTTAAAAGTCAAATTCAACTAAACAATTATGGTTGAAAGAAAAATAAATACCTACAAAATGTAAAAAAATAGCAAGATGTTTCTTGACGTAGGAGTAATGTATATTTAAATAAATAATATATACTTAAATATATTAAAGGTATATTAAAATCTAAAAAATATCTGTGTGGTGCCGGACTTAAAGAATAGCACCACCCCATAGTTCCCGTGGGTGTCGTAAAAGGCGACTAAGGATCGTACCGGAGAATGGGCAGCAGCGTTCTCTATGCATTCCACCACCATACGAAAAGAAAGAAGAAAGAAAATACATTTATTTAGCACAGACTAAAAGACACACAGTACACAGAGATAATAGTCGTACATCAGATACTGATCATACCATACTGCGATCGCCAACCCGCCTGCCAAGCGTGGCGATTATGGCAAACCCCCCCTTTGGGGGAGGCCTATGTCCAGCAGTGGACGTCTTTCGGCTGAAATGATGATGATGATATATTAAAATCACAACTGTCATCTTTTGACAGTTGTGTAAAATGACTTATACATATACCTACAAAATCGTACGTCAAATTAACATAGGGGTGTCACTTCGCTTAACAATTAATTTCCCTAACTATGCCAAAGGTCGTTGCGTTACAAACAACTAACCTATTTCACTTCGCCGTGTCAGTCGGAACTTGTAAGTCATCCTACTATTCGCAAGGTGACAGGCGAGCGAAGATACAAATAAATCTAAATGAAACATGAATGGGGAATAATGTCGTTGTTTCGTCGTTTCAGCCGATAGACGTCCACTGCTGGACATAGGCCTCCCCCAATTTTGGGAGGGTTTGCCATAATCGCCACGCTTGGCAGGCGGGTTGGCGACCACAGTATGGTATGTTGGTGGAATACATAGAGAACGCTGCTGCCCATTCTCCGATACGATCCTTAGTCGCCTTTTACGACACCCACGGGAAGTAAGGGGTGGTGGTATTCTTTAAGTCCGGCACCACACAGACTCGAGATGTCGTTGTTTACCTGCATAGAAAATGGTGACCGAAAAATGCAGGTACCTACTGAAATGTGAAACATTGTAGTAGAAGATACTGTCAAAATCCTTAAATTTTTAATTCTATCTATACTAATCCATAATAATATTATAAATGCAAAAGTAACTCTGTCTGTCTGTCTGTATGTTACCTTTTCACGCCTAAACCACTGATCGGATTTCGATAAAATTTGGCAGACAGATAGATTGCATCCCAGGGAAGGACATAAGATAGTTTTTATTCCGATATTCCCACGGGATCGACACTTATGCGGGTGAAACCGCGGGGCGCTGCTAGTATTATTATAAAGAGGTACAGTTTGTGAGGTTGTAGGGGGTAATCTCTGGATCTACTGAACCGATTTTGAAAATTCTTATATAAATAGAAAGCCACATTATTTGTGTGTCATAGGCTATATTATTATTATTTATATAAATGAATATCTTAGAAGATATCAGAGATTTAAAAAGCGGGGGCGGAGTGGCTGGCGGGGCGGGACGATGTTCTCCGGGTCAGCTAGTATATTATCTATTTGACTAATGGGAAGCTACAGTATTGCTGAGTGTTATATGGTATATTTTATGTTAATACAAGTTATCATAATATCATCATCATCTGTTCGTAACTCGAGAACTACCAAACCGGTTTCCGTGATTGATTTTTAGTTTATTTCTTATATGGAGAAAACAAACATTTGTACATTGTATATTATATTTAGATATACCGTGCTATAAGTAAATGTACAATACACTACGTTTCCACATGTTACTAGCTTATATTAGATACAGTTTTGGTAAAATTAAATAAAAACATTACATAGGGTGATTGGAAGCTGGATACAAAGAAAAAATCATCGTAGGAATTTGACTAAAATTAGGACTGTGGTGCGGTGATTTATGCTCCTCGTGGCATCATGGGTACAGGCGGCAGTCTCCTCCTGGAGTTGGAGATAAGGGATTACTGTCTGTAGCGTAATTCTGGACCCGGACCAGTTGTAGTCAAAAGGATGTTCATCCAAGTGTCCTTTAACTATTGGAAGGCACAGCGCAAGAGTTTCCCTGCTCTTGCGCTGTGCCTTCCAATAGTTAAAGGACACTTGAAAGGACGTTAACGTTGGGGAACCTTTTCCGCAGGACTGGCTTTTAGGGACATTGTACAAACCCAGCAGACGAACAGACCGGCTGTGGTCAAGGAAGAGGTAATATACGTGTCCTTTGACTTATTAGAAGGCACGGTGGAGAAACAGGGCAGATACGTCGACACTGGATCTTTCACTCCCTGCAGGACGCGCTTGGACTGGCGATCTATGAGCACGTCAAAAAAGGTATCGCAAAAAAAGGCCCATCTACCTTTTTCGATACAGTTCCACAAGTTAAATAGTTAAGTTGAGCTATTCTGTTAATGAGTTCTGGGAATCTAGGGATTGACAGCTCATTTCAAACACACTTCACCTAAGTTTTCCCGGTTCTCACCGAAAATGAGCTGAAATGAAAATGAATGAATGAATGGTTGAAATGAGCTGTCAATCCCTAGAC
The DNA here is from genome assembly GCA_916614155.1 of Mesoligia furuncula. Taxonomy (NCBI): domain Eukaryota; kingdom Metazoa; phylum Arthropoda; class Insecta; order Lepidoptera; family Noctuidae; genus Mesoligia; species Mesoligia furuncula. The sequence goes on from OU744797.1 coordinate 28,429,760, forward strand.
TCCCTAGCGCTAGGTAGGATGACAACTCACTTTGAGCTCACTTCACGGATGTTTTCACGGTGAGATTGTTACAGAAAAAGTCGGCTGGTATAGATAGTTAAGTAAAGGTATTGTTATAGGTAGAGATTATCGCTTAGCATCAAAATATAAGTTTGTCTGAAACGTTTCAAATTTTCCAAGACTACCCACTAATTAGAATTCTCCCTAATCTACCGTGCATGCCGTTATACCATACCATGTTCTTCATCATCATCATAATTTCAGCCGAAAGACGTCCACTGCTGGACATAGGCCTCCCCAAAAAGGGGGGGGAGGGGGGGTTTTGCCATAATCGCCACGCTTGGCAGGCGGGTTGGCGATCGCAGTATGGTATGGTAGTGGAATGCATAGAGAACGCTGCTGCCCATTCTCCGGTACGCCCCTTAGTCGCCTTTTACGACACCCACGGGAAGTATGGGGTGGTGCTATTCTTTAAGTCCGGCACCACACAGACAACCATGTTCTTACCAATAAATATAACAGAAATATAACTTCAATTTTGTAGTTAATGTATTATTTACGACCACAAGAGTGCCATAAATTATATTATCACGACGTTAACCTCATTATGGGGTGGGCTGTTTGATAGCTCGGAACGTAATGACAACGTCTTCGCAGATGGTTATGGTAGATGGCATTACTCGTTAGGGTTAGAAAGGAGGAAAAAAAAATGCGTTTATTGTTATAAAACATCTAAAAAGTAAATTTAAAAAATCTGCCAAAGGCAAATTTTGGTGTGGTAATGCCTGAAGATGGACCTTGCCGCGGAAACCGACCCAAAAAGAGATGGAGAGATGATAAGATGAATTATAATGTTAAGTTAATCGTATGAAATCTCATTGATGAAGGATTATTCAGTTTTTTTTTGTCTGTGCTACAATACCAATCAATCCAATCCAAATCCAATCCCAATCTCTTTGAGTATACCTACGAGTGCAGCGAAAACAGATAAACACGGACTGTCTTCGCCATATTATAATTCACAATGTTGGATAACATTATGAATTGTAATTTTTATGATTTTGCCAAAGTGGCCATTTTAGGCCCTCTGGACGCGTACTGCGAGGACTAATTCGAGGTGGCGCAGGAAAAGAGTTCCTGGAAGGGTCTGGGGAAGGCTTTTGCCCAGCAGTGGACAAGTACAGGCTAAAAAAAAATTGGTTTTTAATTAAAATACTAATGATACATTGGTTTTTTTTTTTCATTAAAAATGATAGAAAGACGGACTACCTACAACTAATACTGTTATAGAGGTATGAGGGTGTAAAATTCGTCATCCCCAGTCCCCCTCATCGCCATATCATAGCTCATAGTTGTGAATTTTGTTCCATAGAATAGAATAGAATACTCTTTATTATGTACACCATATAGAGACCATAGGAAACGAAATGAAAAACTGGCCAAGTGCGAGTCGGACTCGCACACGAAGGGTTCCGTGCCACAAGGCAAAAACGCCGAAAAAAACATGTTTGTTGTATGGGAGCCCCCCTTAAATATTTATTTTATTTTAATTTTATTATTTATTATTAAAGTTAAAATACAACTGAGTATTTTGTGAATATTTCAAGTGCCTACCTGTTGCCATTTTTGATATCGAGCAAAAAAGGGCAAAAAAATCGCGTTTGTTGTATGGGAGCCCCCCTAAAATATTTATTTTATTTTGTTTTTAGTATTTGTTGTTATAGCGGCAACAGAAATACATACTTTGTGAAAATTTCAACAGTCTAGCTATCGCGGTTCTTGACATACAGCCTGGTGACAGACAGACGGACAGACGGACAGACAGCGAAGTCTTAGTAATAGGGTTCCGTTTTTACCCTTTGGGTACGGAACCCTAAAAATAGGAATAGTTCCATTCATATACAGGTTGAAATTGAAAACATGCGACAAACCGAAATGGGAGATTGCACAGACTCCAGCACATCAAGCTACTACAATCTGTCAAATGTCTTTAATAGATTTTCAACTTTATCGCTAAAGCGTAAGGTTCAAGGTTGATTGGGAAAATTTTACAGTTTCGGGTAGCTTGATGTGCTGACGTCTTTACTCAACATTATGAACAACTTTTAAAATACTAAGGGACCAAAGCTGCAATCGCGAAAAAAAAACAGCTGTTCCCTACATTTTGACGAGTTTTGCGAACATAAATGTATGGAACAGCTGATTTTGTTTTCGCGATTTCAGGTTTGGTCCCATAGTAAAAGTTGTTCATAATAATGAGTACAATCTCCCACTTCGATTTGTCGCATGTTTCCAATTTCACCTTGTATAGTAGATAATAGTTCATTGTCTGGAACTTCAATATATTCTCAAAAAAACTACACCAATTGAATATGTAGGTACCATCCCCCCAAGACAAATGTCGATACGGTCAGCTGCACGACTGTAGAACTACGAAAATGGCCCTAACTCGTACGAAATAGAGAAGTTCATCTTCTGCCTAGGTTTTAGGCCAACTATGTCGGGTTGGCTTAGAGTCTAACCGTTTGCAGCTGAATATCAGTATTTTGCATCGAGCGACTGCCTATCTCACCTCCGCAACCCAGTTACTGGGTAATACGATACCCCTTAGTAAGACCGGTTGTCAGAAGTTCGGGCTTCTGACTACCCGAAACGACTATCAAATATTTTCAAATCTGAACCACTAAGGGGTCTCGATATGTAATAGATCGCTACCCATTCACGTATTGACCTCGGCATGCGTAGCTTAACCTTCCCCTACCACCTTCCACCCTCAAATTAAAATAACTCCTTTATTTCGAGGGGGAACTGACAGCTGTCAAAGCCAAACTGTTACCATGTATGTGCAGTTGACTGTACGCTTTGCTCGTAAACATCAGCCTTGCAATGCAAGAATTTGGAGAACATTTGTTGCCGACTGTATCGTTACCTTCAATTATGTTATAACGTATGGGAAGGTCGAAGGTATGTGTGGTGAAAGTTGGGAGATAGAGCGATTTGTTTGATGAAATTGTGGTGGGTTTCCAGGTGTTTTTGTATGTCGATGCTAATTCTGGTTTTGGCAGTTGGAGTTGGAGTTTCAAACAAATACTTATAACTGAAAATAAGATGACTGGCTGTCATTCGTAGATCTTTGACAGTCGTTACGGGTAGTCAGAAGCCCGAATGTCTGACAACCAGTCTAACCAAGGGGTATCGTGTTACACAGTAACTGGGTTGTGGAGGTCAGATAGGCAGTCGCTCCATGTAAAATACTGGTATTTAGCTGCATCCGGTTAGACTGGAAGCTGACCCCAACATAGTTGGGAAAAGGCTAGGTAGATGAGATGATGACTTATAACTGAAAATACCATAATATTAATAAAACATCCCAAGGAACTTCTTAGAATCAAACCATTCAAAGACACGTGACACCTGTGAATCTGTACTTTCAAACTCAAACTCAAAGCATTTATATCAATTAAACCCTTAACAAGCACTTTTGAATTGTCAAGAAGTCGGTCAGTCAGAAAATATGAAGATAGATGCCTATTCCAAAGCTTAGGTACCTTACTTAGCTTACCTACCTTTCAATTTAACTTTACCACTGCATAAGCAGAATCGTCTGTGTGGTGCTGGACTTAAAGAATAGCACCACCCTATACTTCCCGTGGGTGTCGTTAAAGGCGACTAATGGTCGTACCGGAGAATGGGCAGCAGCGTTCTCTATGCATTCCACCACCATACCATACTGCGATTGACGCGATGTGATGATTATGGCAAACCCCCCCCCTAACTTGGGGGAGGCCTATGTCCAGCAGTGGACGTCTTTCGGCTGAAATGATGATGATGATGATGATGAAGCAGAATCAGCCTATAATATTTCCACTGCTGGAACTGAAGCCTCCTTCCTACACCTGTGAGAGGGAGTGGGCCGTAATCCACCACACGGGCCCAGTGCGGGTTGGTAGATGTCACAATGTCTTGAAATTTTTTGTTCTAGGACCTGTCGGTTTCCTCACGATGTTTTCCTTCACCGTTTTGAGAGCAGTGGTGATGAAATAATTTAAACAAAGTAAAGCGGCCATTTAGATTCGAAAAAATAATAATCTTGTTCTTATGATTTGAGCCAAACAAACCAATTGAAATGGCGAAATGTTCATGCGAAAGAGAAAGGTAGGTCGTAATGTTAATATAATTTAGAAATGCTTCACGGACCACAACAGAAGGAGTCGACTGTGTTGTGTGTTCTGTGATGTTTCATATTGTGATGTTATTGCTGTTGGACCGATGTAAATTTAACTGGTTTATATTATAAGGCCTCAAGAGGGTTATGTCACTTTTTTTACAAGCTTTTTATCGTTTATCTATACTAATATTACAAAGAGGTAAAGTTTCTAAGTTTGTATCATCATCATCATCATCATTTCAGCCGAAAGACGTCCACTGCTGGACATAGGCCTCCCCCAAAAGGGGGGGGTTTGCCATAATCGCCACGCTTGGCAGGCGGGTTGGCGATCGCATTATGGTATGGTGGTGGAATGCATAGAGAACGCTGCTGCCCATTCTCCGGTACGCCCCTTAGTCGCCTTTTACGACACCCACGGGAAGTATGGGGTGGTGGTATTACACGGACAGATGACCACCTACATACAAGTTCGTATGTAGGGGATCATCTCTGGAACTACCAGTCGGATTTGAAAAAACCTTTTTGTATTTGATAGCCCAATTCTTGAGGAAGGCTATAGGCTATTTAACATCACGCAATGACTCTTAGGAGCCGATCAAAAATAAAGAAAAGTCAGAAAGAACGCTAAGCAAAAACGAAGTAAAAGCGCGGGCAGGCGATGAGATGCAAGTCGGGGAACAAGAAATTTCACGCAGACGAAGTCGCGGGCAGAAGCTAGTGAGAGATATATACTATTACTGATTTACTTTCCATACTAAGGAGTTTCTTCTAGTCGATTTTTCAATATTCACTTTAATCTTAAACTGTCACAATATAAAAGACAATAGTAAAACAATGGCCGCCGCTCTGAATCAGCTTGCATCACGGCTCCGATGTCTGAGGAACAAAAATTCCAGTTTGACAGTTTTTGTATAGAAAATAATATATTACTTATGTCAAACCCAATGATACTATATTAAAGAGGTAGATATCGCACCAGCGCGCGCAAAATGTTGCAGACAAATTCAGACAATTGTTGTAGTTTCATTTAGTCCGCTAATAGCAGCGAGCAACACACTACAGATAGCTATCTCTTTCTGTGTCATACGTTCCGTATTATCTATCGCAGTAAGTGCTTTGTAATAACAACACAACGTCGCTCAGTATGAACGTAGCGTATCTTTCCTTTATAATATCATTGGTCATACCGCCATTTTAATTCGACAGATACCTGTTGCTTTAGCAACTGACTATACTTAACTCGCCATTTATATTTTTAAATTAATTAATGGTAAAATAAAAAATCAGGGCGTGTTAAAGGAGGTGAATCTGTGTGTGCCCGACAACTACGTGCTGAGGCGGAGACGGCCGCAGCTACTGGCTGTGCCGCGCGGCAGGACTAACTTGCTTTTAAAAGCGCCAGTTACTCGCGCATTACGTACACTCAATGAAGTCGCTGAAAGGATTGACATTTTTTCCTGTTCATTGAATGAATTCGCAAGAATAACTGCATACCATTTGTGTTACAATTTGTAAAATAAGTAAGTATAAGCAAAGTACCACCCTATTGCTTCGGGATATCCTGTAATGATAGAAGTGTTGTGTTAAATAAATAAATAAAAACTTCAGAGGGGCAATAGGCATGACGAATGATTTTCAAATCCTCTTCCGTAATGTAGGTACGTACACATTTACTATTTACAAAAACACCTATATTTCGGTAATAAACTAAAGTTTAACGAAGTTTGAAGCCATTTTTCACAGTGTCATGGCGTCGGATCTGACGTCACGCCTAGTTAAACATCAAATGTTGTCAGTATACTATCTATAGTGTACTCTGTGAACCACAGTGGTGTTTACATAGGCGTGACGTCATGCGCTGTGATTGCTGTTTCAGCCAAAATGGCCGACTGCAGTATTTTAATCTTTTATTTTAGTGAAAATCCGATTAATCTCGAGTTTTTAAATTAAACTAAATCACTGTTTTAAATCCTTTTAATATGTATTTTCCCCTAACATCATTAAATTTTTGATTATTTGATACTGTCGTCACGCCTATTCTCGTAATTTGAAGAACGTTCACAGTCTGATCTCAGTCTCAATCTGTCAAAAATACCTCTAATTTCCCTACATTTTTGACAAGTTTTTGACATTTGTTTGTCGTTGAGATGAGATGCGACTAGATTTTGAAAGTTTTTAATCACGGGAATTGGCATTCTGTTATCTGATAGAAAAATCGGCTTGAAGAAGAGTTTAAGCTTACAAAGGGCTTACAGCCGGTCGATTCTAAAAAAATCTCACCGTGAAAACTTAGGTGAAGTGAGTTTGTTTTTGCTAGGAATTGACACTATTGACAGCTCACTCCACACTCACTTCACCTAAGTTTTCACGGTGAGATTTTTACAGAATAGCACCGCAGGACCTAAACGCAAAATAAACACAATTTTTAGAAACAATAAAAGTTGTTACGTTGTTTTTTTATACCTATACAGCTGCGTTACTAATAAGTAAAGTAGCATTTATCTGAAAACATATTGTAGAACATTTTGAGGTTACCGAGTAATATATTTCATTGTAGTTTGACTTTGTACTGCACTTGATAGAAGAACTCATTCCTTCAATTGTATTTTGTCACTGGACTTTTTAGTTATCACTTAATCACAATAAATTACTATTCTAAACCTATTAAATAGGTTTTCATAATAGATTAGAACAAATATTGTTTATTTACACTTCAAATGTCATTCAGTCGAACGTCAGTTTCTGACAGTTAGTGCGACATCTGGTGGTCGCCGATTAAGAGTTGTAGTCTAATCGATATTTTAACATATTGATTTATAACCAGCGAAATAATATCGTATGGAGCAATACTTCATTATTTTCAGCTTTCAGTAAAAGTTCATAATTAACTAAATAACCGTAAACGGAAATGAAAGTAATTTTTTCATTAGGGACTTATTTCTAGAAACTTCTTTGTCTAGGATTCCGATTTTAATCTGTGCATAGTCTTTGACACATAATGTGGCCAGGTGATAGATTAGAAATTTCCCGACTAGCTATTCCAATATAATTACCCCAAATTAAACTAGATTTAGCATTAGATATTACAAATAATTTGTTTGTGGGCCTGGACCATGAAGATTCTTATAGTTTCAGCGTTTAAACGTCACGTTGTGTAGTTATTAGTGATTTTCAAGAATTAAAGTATCATGGTGTAATGTTTATCTTCCGTGATCTTATAATCATTTTACCTGCATTACGGGAGGTTTTCGAAATGTTCCGTCGAGTTCCGGTCTGCAATCGATGACAAGAATAAGGACTGATGTTAGCGTCCTTTTTCGCCCTTGACACGCAGGAGTGAAAACACTTAGCTTGTATCGTGTTTTAAAAGGATTCCAATTTGCGCATACGCAGACTACTTTACAGCCGGCCAAGGAACTTGCAGTCAAGTGCTTTCTCCATAATTCAACCGAGAGGCACCTCGAGAGATTCGTCTCGCCGCCAGGATCTAGCGGAACGTCTGGGGCCTGGACGCGAGACCCGTTCCTCGAGCACGCTTGAAGCCTCCTGCGGAGACGACTGTGCGGCTGGCTGAGTCCGTCTTGCGATAGCGCAGGCGGGACGGTTTTTTTTTATTCCTAAGAATTTATTAATTCATTTAAACCGGTTTCTATAAGAACCGGTTAGTTACCTTAGTCCGGTTTTCTTCACTTGAAACCGGTCTTCAACCTAATTTAATTGAGGATCTTGGGTTCGACATTATTTGTTCCTCCGGAAGAATATTGGACACCTTCGTCGGCTCCAGGATCCGGGACCTTTATTGTCCCTGGCGCCCATTTACTATTTAATCTTATTAATAACTGGAAGGTTACTTATTTAAAATCTTTATTTTGAGATTAATATTATTTTATTTAAATTAACTTAGTTAAACGGAACAGTACTGGGTTTATCTTCAACTCCCCACGCCCATAGCTCTTTCTGCTGAAATTTAAGCTGGCTGGAATCAATAGTGTTAACTTAAGTAAATTGTCTAGTCTTTATTTTATTAACATAAATTTTATCTTTTAAAATTATAAAGTGTTTGAGATAGTTTGGTTGTTTCCTTTATTTCCAACACCAAACCACCTGCATAGGTTGCCATCAGAGGCAACAAATTTTAATTTGTAACAGTGGCGACCAACGTGTGTATTAGTTGGAGATAGAGGTTACGTCAATTGCTGTACCTTACAACCCAGACTGCTGTTTCTATAACCTTCCAGTTATTCTAATTTTAAGAAAAAAAACCGTCGCGCGGAATCCTTTGTTTTTTGTGTTCATGTTTTTATGTTTGTATTGTTATATACACTGTTATTTACTTTTACGCTTTTTACACCTTATACACTTCTTGCTGCTATTTACATTTTACAATTTTATTTTATCTGTGTCCCAAAATAAAACTCCAGGACGATTGTCTATGGAAATAAAAGCCTGGTATTAAAATACATACTTACTCTATAAGACTGCTAATATTGTAACGACGATTATTATAAATAATAATTACACATTGCTCGAGATTGTAAATTGTGACAGCCAGTTTTGACTTCAGTTAAGTTTCACTTTTTTTTTAATTTCACACAATGGAACGACCCATTTCATTTAATTTACTACGCAAAGACGAGCTTGTATATGAAGTACTGGTCCGAGACGCGAAACCCGCTTCAACCGTAGAGGAACTACGGGTTCAAATTAGGGATCTCGGTAAATTGGTGTGTTCCGACGATATTGTGGAGACAAATATGGACCCTAAAACCGAATTAAAAGCCATTAAGGACAAACTGCCAGAAATTGGTGAAGTACTAGATAGGTACCCCTCCAGTTTTAAAAAATTCAACCGCGCAAAGGCTTTAGGTTTCCATCTATTTCATCGTTTGAGTAGGATTACTCCCCCCACTGATCTTAGTACAGATTATGCAGCCGTTGACAAGCAGCTTAGCGGTTATTTATCAAAAATTAATTCGGTTAACGCGAGCTTCCATCAGTCATTTACTTCCGCCGAGGAGACACCGAATGTACTGTCGAGTTTACAAACGAAGGACGTCATCGTTTCCTGCAGGAAAGAGACGGTTAAAACCCTGGGTCATAAATTCGACGGTACAGGTTGCGTGAAAGCGTTTATTGAGCGTCTTGAGGAGCTTTGCGAGGCCAGAGGAATTAGTGAAGCCTCCTTACATCAATCTGCTCTAGACCTTTTCTCGGACGGAGCCTTATTGTGGTACAGGGGAATAAAAGGGTCGGTTAGTGATTGGGCGGAGCTGAAGAAGGAGTTACTCACAGCTTTCGCTCCGCCAGATTACGATATGCGTCTCTTTTCTGAAATAACGAACAGAACGCAAGGGTCGACTGAGCTGTCGTGTATATATATAGCAGTCATGGAGAATCTTTTCAATAGGCTTTCTTACAGGGTTCCGGAACGCGATCGTTTAGCACGGATCAAATATAACATGAGACCGGAATACACGTCGGGGTTGTCAATAATGACTGTCAACACGCTGGACGAGTTAAAAGAGAAGTGTAGACAACTGGAACTAGGTTTCCATAGCAGGGCTCAGTTCCACGAGCCGCCCAAACCTACGTCTTCTTTTGTGGCAGCAGACTTGGCATACCAACCCCCGAAAGGTTCTCACAGGATTGAAGCCGTGCAAACTGATTCTGGTTCGTTGTTCTGTGTTCGTTGTAGGGTTAAGGGGCACTCGTTATCACAATGCAAATCTAAGGAAATTGTGTGTTACCGTTGCGGCAAGAAGGGCGTACGTGCACCATCGTGCCCTACGTGCAGTAAAAAGCAGAAGGTTGCTCAGTCCTGTCCAACCTGCACTTCAAAAAACTAATTTTACGGAACTACAGCCAAAATTTTGATAAGTCCGATTGGGACAATTATTTAAAATTTTTAAAATTATTTTTTAATACACTAAGGGTAGATACAGTACGTTATAAAACTACGGACGATAGTCGTCCACATTTAACAGTCTCTATATACGATGAGCATTATTACGGTTTACTCGACTCGGGTTCTTGCATTTCAGTGTTGGGTTCCGATGCTGGCCAACAATTTATAAGGGCTGGTGCTACTCTTCACGCCGATGGACAGTTGGGCAGCATCGTAACTGCCAATGATTCGCGAGCATCCGTGGAGGGTTATTTATTTTTACCAGTGACTCTCATGGGAGTGACTAAGGTTATTAAATTCTATATTATTCCAAACATTACCACACCGGTGATTTTTGGTGTTGATTTTTGGAAGGCTTTTAATTTGGCGCCAAAAATTTTTAATACATTACCTATACAATATTTAAAAAACAATAGAGGTCATACATGCATCTCGGAGGTTAGGCACCTACAGCCGTTTGACGAATTAACACCGGATCAAAAGAATGAAGCGGAGTTATTAATTAAAGATTTTAGAAAGGTTTCCTTTGAGGCTAAAGGATTAGGTCGTACCCATCTGTTGCGTCATAAAATAGACACAGGAGAAGTTCCACCTATTAAACAGCGGTATTATCCTTTGTCACCTGAACGCCTCAAGGAACTAAACCGTCAGCTGGATGAGATGTTGGAGATGGGAGTAGTGGAACCTAGCAATAGCGCGTGGAATAACCCGGTTCTACTGGCTCCAAAACCCAATGGGGAATGGCGATTTTGCCTGGACAGCCGAAAGCTGAATGCGGTCAGCAAGCAAGATGCGTATCCACTACCCTACGTCTCTCACATCTTAGACCAGTTACGGGACGCGCGTTACCTGTCGTCGATTGATTTGAAATCTGCATTTTGGCAAATAGAATTGGACTCCGCTTCATCCAAAGAAAAAACCGCGTTCACGGTTCCCGGTCGAGGTTTGTTCCAATTTAAAGTTATGTGCTTTGGGTTGACAGGAGCACCAGCCACCCAACAGCGATTAATGGACAGACTTTTCGGCCCAGAGTTCGGTAATAAGGTCTTCGTCTACTTAGATGACATAATTATTTGCTCATCAACCTTCGAGGAGCACATTTCACTTCTTAAACGGGTTTTAGACAAATTAAAGCAGGCTAATTTGACAATTAATTTACCTAAGTCCTGTTTCTTTCGACGTGAACTAAAATATCTGGGTTACAGAGTGGACGAGCATGGCTTACACACTGATCCGTCGAAAGTTCAGTCAATTGTCGACTTTCCAACCCCTAAAACTCGTAAGGAAGTGAAAATGTTTCTTGGAACGGCCTCTTACTATAGACGTTTTATTAAAAACTTTAGCTCGATAGCAGCCCCTTTAAACGCACTAACGAGTACTAGCAAAAAAGCGCCGCCTTTTGAGTGGACGGCTGAGACAGAAACCGCGTTCACAACCTTGAAAGAGGCATTGGTGTCTGCTCCGGTATTGGCTTGTCCAGATTTCTCCCAACCTTTTGAAATTCATTGTGACGCATCCAGTTTTGGGATAGCGGGCACTCTGACTCAGGTCATAAATGGGGAGGAGCACCCAATAGCCTACTGCAGTCGTTCGCTTAATCCGGCGGAACGCAATTATTCAGCAACGGAGCGTGAGGCCCTCGCTGTAGTCTTCGCCGTGGAACACTATCGTCCTTACGTGGAAGGCGGTCCTGCGTTTAAAGTGATAACCGACCACTCGAGCTTAAAATGGTTCTTTAATTTAACCAATCCCTCTGGTCGATTAGCCCGTTGGGGTTGTCGGTTATCACCTTATAACTTTACCATTGAACACCGCAAAGGCAGGGACAATGTGGTTCCAGACGCCTTGTCTCGTGGCGTTCCGGTGCTGGAAATTAAAGTGTCCGACAGTGACACTTGGTTTAAAGGATTGTGGGATAAGTGTGTCAGTACGCCCAGATCGTGCCCTAACTTTATTATTAAGGAGGATAAACTTTACCGTTATGCAAAAAATAAATTTGGGGTGGCTAGTGACTATGATTGGAAGCAAGTGGTACCGGAGGGCAATCGTCTAGAATTATTAAAGAGTCACCATAGTGGTGAATTATCGCCACATTTTGGAGTTTTCAAAACTTATAAAAGACTTGCACTCCGATACTACTGGCCCAATATGTATAGGGATGTCGCTAACTACGTTAGTAAATGTGATAAGTGCGCCGCATATAAACACTCACAATTGCCTCCTCCCGGTCTCTTAGGTGATGCGAAAGACTGTTCCAAGCCATTTGAAACAATAAGCATTGACTTGGTAGGTCCGTTGCCACGGTCTAGAGCGGGATTCACATATCTTTTAGTTGTGGTGTGCTGTTTTACGAAGTACTGTTTACTGTTTCCTTTACGTAGAGCTGTTGGTAAATCTATAGCACAGAAACTAGAAGACGGCGTTTTCCTGGTACACGGTATACCCCGTACGGTTATAGCAGACAACGGGACGCAATTTACGGGTAACGAGATTCGTTCACTACTGGAGAGGTACAAAATACCTCAAGTTCACTTCACACCTCGTTACTGCCCAAGCGTGAACACCGTGGAACGCTATAACCGTACCATAATGACCGCGGTATCAATTCTCGTGGAGGATGATCATCGATCCTGGGATGTTAACATCTCGAAGATCCAATTCGCCATGAACACCTCCACAAATGAAGTTACTCGTTTTACCCCGTTCTTCTTAGTACATGGCAGAGAGGCAGTTAGTAGTGGTGATGTCTTCGGCAATGATACCGTTGAACAGCCCACTCTGGCTTGCGCTTCCCGCAGTTCATATGCCAATCGGCTAGGGGCATTGGATAGTATCTTCAATAAAGTAAAGGACGCGCTTATCAAGTCACATAAACGAAGTGCACGTTATTATAATAGTAGTCGGAGGCACGCGGAGTTTGAGGTAGGCGACACTGTGTGGAAGAAAACATATCCCCAGAGTGACGCTTCCAAATTCTTTATGGCCAAATTAGCTCCTAAATATGAGAGATGTATAGTTAGGAAAAAACTTTCACCCTTAGTGTATGAATTAGAAGGCTGTAGTTCCGGTAAAAACCTTGGCACATGGCATATCAAGGATTTTAAATCACCATGTGGCGAGGAATAATTTTTTTTTTATATTTATATTTTACTTGAATTTAAACTAAAATTTAAATTCCCTAATAGTGATTGTTGGTCGCAGTGACCTTTGAGGGCTGTATATGCCTTGTGGTTGCTGGTTTTATTTTAGCATTGGTTGCTGTATATGCACGGTGCTAGAATACAGTGATTAAATATATTTAACACTGTTTTTGCGGTTCGTAGTGATACACAGGTTCTAGCTGTGTTCACATTTGTGAACCATATTTAGGTTAAGTTAAGGCGATTGTTTGGAGGTTGTTGGTGGTCTATGGTTGTTGCGGGAGTGACACCCCTGTGGGGTGTATAAACCTCCGGATTGCTGGTAAGGCAGCATAATGATAGTCCTGAGATTGGAGGCCATAATGGCGGGCGTGTAGGCTGCATTGATGGAATTCGTTTAAGATGTTTTTTTTTTTGGGGCGGAATGACCGTCACTTTCTTTATTGAAGACGGTTAGCCAATTTTCACTAGTTTGTAGTATTTAATTTCTTTTAGTGATTTTTTTTTCTTTCTTCTAGCACAGCATTATTATCGGCTGTCTACTCATTTAAGATGTGAAAGGTGTTGTACGATGGTGTAGGGTGGTCTCTCCTATATAGATATAGTAGGTCAGACTAGGATATTAGTTATTTAGACATTTTTACTCTCTTTGGAGCTTGTCTTTTACATGTTCGTAAATGGATTAGACTCGTTCCAAGAGAAATAGTATATATTACACAGGTCACATGGATGACTAAAAATAAGCCATAAAACACGGGCGGAATTGTAGACTCGTTAACTAAAGCCTACTACAATGACGCCTGATAGAGCGGGTTGTTACTCTATACTTGAAGTGTGACCAGAATCCTTTTAGGTCGTAGGTTTATGTAGTATATAATGAAAACCCAAATTAGTATATTTTATTTAAGTTACATGGATAATTAAAAATAAGCCATAAAACACGGGCGGAATTGCAGACCCGACAAACAAAGCCTACTGCAATGTCGCCTAAATAGAGCGGTCTGTTACTCTATATTTGAAGTGTAACAAGAATTCTGTATTGTTTATGTAGGTATATACCTTAACTTTATAGTATCATTTATGTATAAAAATAGAAATCGTACACCGGCTTCCATATTTTATTTGCTTTTCTTTCTTTGTTCCTGTTTTCAGGCATTAACGTTGTAGATTTTTGAAAGCGTACTTTGTCCTTTGGAGTCTGTTTTGACGCTGGAGGGCCAGCTTCGAGATTTGCCCTAGAGGGTCAAATCTCTGGTGGTTGGGGAGGTACTGTTACGTTGTTTTTTTATACCTATACAGCTGCGTTACTAATAAGTAAAGTAGCATTTATCTGAAAACATATTGTAGAACATTTTGAGGTTACCGAGTAATATATTTCATTGTAGTTTGACTTTGTACTGCACTTGATAGAAGAACTCATTCCTTCAATTGTATTTTGTCACTGGACTTTTTAGTTATCACTTAATCACAATAAATTACTATTCTAAACCTATTAAATAGGTTTTCATAATAGATTAGAACAAATATTGTTTATTTACACTTCAAATGTCATTCAGTCGAACGTCAGTTTCTGACAGTTAGTGCGACATCTGGTGGTCGCCGATTAAGAGTTGTAGTCTAATCGATATTTTAACATATTGATTTATAACCAGCGAAATAATATCGTATGGAGCAATACTTCATTATTTTCAGCTTTCAGTAAAAGTTCATAATTAACTAAATAACCGTAAACGGAAATGAAAGTAATTTTTTCATTAGGGACTTATTTCTAGAAACTTCTTTGTCTAGGATTCCGATTTTAATCTGTGCATAGTCTTTGACACATAATGTGGCCAGGTGATAGATTAGAAATTTCCCGACTAGCTATTCCAATATAATTACCCCAAATTAAACTAGATTTAGCATTAGATATTACAAATAATTTGTTTGTGGGCCTGGACCATGAAGATTCTTATAGTTTCAGCGTTTAAACGTCACGTTGTGTAGTTATTAGTGATTTTCAAGAATTAAAGTATCATGGTGTAATGTTTATCTTCCGTGATCTTATAATCATTTTACCTGCATTACGGGAGGTTTTCGAAATGTTCCGTCGAGTTCCGGTCTGCAATCGATGACAAGAATAAGGACTGATGTTAGCGTCCTTTTTCGCCCTTGACACGCAGGAGTGAAAACACTTAGCTTGTATCGTGTTTTAAAAGGATTCCAATTTGCGCATACGCAGACTACTTTACAGCCGGCCAAGGAACTTGCAGTCAAGTGCTTTCTCCATAATTCAACCGAGAGGCACCTCGAGAGATTCGTCTCGCCGCCAGGATCTAGCGGAACGTCTGGGGCCTGGACGCGAGACCCGTTCCTCGAGCACGCTTGAAGCCTCCTGCGGAGACGACTGTGCGGCTGGCTGAGTCCGTCTTGCGATAGCGCAGGCGGGACGGTTTTTTTATATTCCTAAGAATTTATTAATTCATTTAAACCGGTTTCTATAAGAACCGGTTAGTTACCTTAGTCCGGTTTTCTTCACTTGAAACCGGTCTTCAACCTAATTTAATTGAGGATCTTGGGTTCGACATTATTTGTTCCTCCGGAAGAATATTGGACACCTTCGTCGGCTCCAGGATCCGGGACCTTTATTGTCCCTGGCGCCCATTTACTATTTAATCTTATTAATAACTGGAAGGTTACTTATTTAAAATCTTTATTTTGAGATTAATATTATTTTATTTAAATTAACTTAGTTAAACGGAACAGTACTGGGTTTATCTTCAACTCCCCACGCCCATAGCTCTTTCTGCTGAAATTTAAGCTGGCTGGAATCAATAGTGTTAACTTAAGTAAATTGTCTAGTCTTTATTTTATTAACATAAATTTTATCTTTTAAAATTATAAAGTGTTTGAGATAGTTTGGTTGTTTCCTTTATTTCCAACACCAAACCACCTGCATAGGTTGCCATCAGAGGCAACAAATTTTAATTTGTAACAAAGTATATGATCGATCTTTTTGTGTGCGCCAAATAAATGGTTTATCTATCTATCTATTTCTACAGTAAATAAAATCAGAAAAATATATGTTATTCTTCAGGATATAATTATGCTAGGTGGATAGCGTGTTGAAAACATAATACAACTAATTTGATACGATAGAAAAAAATCATGAAGATACCTCTAAAAACTTTCTTTTCACAATAAAAACCATCAACAAAAAATCAAAATGATTGTGTGTAGGTATATTAGTATGCTTTTTAATGTAAAAAGAAAGTGTTTAGAGGTATCTTCATGATTTTTTCTATCGTATCAAATTAGCTATATTATGTTTTCAATACACTGTCTACCTAGCATATATCCTGAAGAATATCAATTATTTTTCTGATTTTGGTTACTGTAGTCGATCATATAGTTTTATTGTTTCAAAAACTAGCGTTTTTGTGTTTAGATCCTGTAAGCGCCTTTAGCATAATATCAGAAACTATGAAAAATAGCTTAACCCACTGACTAGCTAACAGCCTAAAACGTTAAAATTGCGACTTGGCATATAACATTTATTGCATTTTAATATCGTACGTAATTACGTTGATAATGCCAACGGAGTGTTGAAGTTTGTTTATATAAGGTCCCATTAAAATAGATCGACAAACCTTTAGAAATCATTCAAACCACCAAATTAAGGACGAAGGTAAAAAAATATACAAGCAAAACGCATTAGATACTTACAAGAAAAATAAAATCAGCTAAAGAAAATACACTATCATTACTGTATTTTCTTTAGCTGATTTTTTTTATTTGGCCTAAAATAATAAATTGCCGGCTCATACCGGCAATTTATTATTTTAGGTCAAAATAAAATCACTTTATTCAGTGTTTTTTTTTTTGCTTCGATATCTTTGGTTAGACGAACTGAGCGCTGTGTTAAAATTTGTCCATCTATTTTAATGGGACCCTGTATAAGTGCTATATTAGCCGCAAATATACTTATTAGGAATTTTCTTTCTTAAAAAAAATACTTCACGTTTTTAAAAGCTCTTATGATAGATAAAATAAAAATAAAAAACGATAAAAAAATTTATTGTAAGGCTACAATAAATTATTGAACACACATAGAAGATAGTACCAGCTACACAACGCAAAAAACACGCCATTTCAAAAAACATTCTACGTAACAGATTTTGATATATTCCAATCAAAATGATCCGTCCATTGAAAACTTTCCCTGTTACATTAGCACCATGTTTTTTCAAATTCAAACTAATTTATTTATAAATCAAGTATAAGTATAAATCAAGAACTAAAAACTATCGTGACCCAATTACATTCTACCGTTACATAAATCTAATTTCATGAGAGAAGTGGTGGCCAAGTGGTAAAGACCGCGACTTACGAGTTGAGGTCGTAGGTTCGAACCTAGACAGGCGCTTTACTTTGTGTAAATTATTTCATCACCACTGCTCGCAAAATGGTGAAGGAAAACATCGTGAGGAAACCGGCATGTCGTAGAACCAAAAATCCGAAGACACGTGACATCTGCCAATCCGCACTGGGCTCGCGTGGTGGATTACGGCCTACTCCATCTCACCAAGAGGAGGCCTCTTTCCCAGCAGTGGGAACATGTATGTTATGATTAGATAAATGGTGTACAAATGTGTCTATTTACATTTAATTTATTACGAGTTTAACAATACAATAAATTTAATGTGGTTAACGTCATCAACCAATCGATAGTACCTAATTGTTATTATTTAGGTGGTAAGCTGTTTACTAGTGACGCCATGGTAACCCAATTACCTACCGGTCTAAAAACGTTTCGTCTAGACTCGTGTCGACGGTTGTCGGCAAACTTTCACCTACTTTTACATAAATTAAGCTGTCGTATACCTACAACCTAACCACAAAATACAGAGAGTACAGAAGGCAATCACATGTATGTACTTCACTTTTAATACCTGCGCTCGGCGGTCGCGCTATGGTTGTCAACTTTGGCTTATGCACAAAAAACTATCGAGGTAGTGGCACTCGTATCTAGTTGTTTGATTTATTGCTGTGCTTATTCTACAATATTAAAACAAAACAATAAACATAGTAATTACAATACAATAAGTTTACAGAACAAAAACATAAAAAAATTATATTTGTCAATTTTCACTATCGAAAATCTCTAATAACTTCAAAACGGATTACCCTATTTACACAATTTATTTTGCCCTATCCGTTTTAGACCTAAACCTATCAAATGACACTAAAAACAACACAATATCTACACAAACAAAAAATCATGTTTTCAACTTACGTAATAACTTTGGTGGCGTGAATTTACCTTACAAAAACCGGGCAAGAGCGAGTCGGACTCGCGCACCGAGGGTTCCGTAACATCCGGGTATGCATAAGGTTTATGTTTATGAGATTAAATGTTTTTTTATATTTGAGTTGATTGAATAAAAGCTAAATTGCGGTTTACGATTTATGACGTATTAAAAAAAACTACTTACTAGATCTCGTTCAAACCAATTTTCAGTGGAAGTTTACATGGTATTGTACATCATATCTTTTTTTTAGTTTTATCATTCTCTTATTTTAGAAGTTACAGGGGGGGGACACACATTTTACCACTTTGGAAGTGTCTCTCGCGCAAACTATTCAGTTTAGAAAAAAATTATATTAGAAACCTCAATATCATTTTTGAAGACCTATCCATAGATACCCCACACGAATGGGTTTACAAAAAAAAAAATTTTAGTTTCAGTTCTAAGTATGGGGATCCCCGAAATTTATTGTTTTTTTTTTCTATTTTTGTGTGAAAATCTTAATGCTGTTCACAGAATACATCTACTTACCAAGTTTCAACAGTATAGTTCTTATATTTTCGGAGAAAAGTGGCTGTGACATACGGACGGACAGACAGACAGACGGACAGACAGACATGACGAATCTATAAGGGTTCCGTTTTTTTTGCCATTTGGCCACGGAACCCTAAAAAGTTACTTCGTTTATACTGATCCAAAATAGGAAACTATTATATAAATCGAGCTTAGATAGTCATTTTTCATCATTCTGTGTTTTTAATCAAACTCAAACTCAAATCATTTATTTCAATTAAACCATTAACAGGCACTTTTGAATTGTCAAGAAGTCGGTCAGTCAGAAAATATGAAGCTAGTTGCTGCATTCCAAAGCGTAGGTACCTATGGAGAAGAACGGGCAAGAAACTCCATGGACACTCTTTTTAAATTACATTTTACAAAAATATTTATCACGGTTACATCATTACTTTTGAATTTATGATTATATAATGTGAGAACGATGTAAAAAATAAAAAAGACACGCGTTAAAAGCGTCCAGAATACAACAAATAGTAACAAAACAAGAATCCAAAATTAAAATAAGCCCAGGCAGCTAAGTGATGACCAGCCCACTGACGGCGCCCGTTAACGAACATGACGTATATATCAGCACCATTCAGCTCAACCATTTTGAAGGGAGCTAAATGATCCAACACACACGCCACCTTCAGCGAGACATTTGAGTAAGCATGACATACTATCAGCCGCCAGGGCATATTCAATCAATGAAAGACATATTATTACCCGGTAAATGGTGGTAAATGGTAATACGTAGGTAGGTATTTGAATTACTTCTTAAATGATTTCCAGACGATTATTGTTCCCTTCAAAAAAAACACAGCATTGTTGTGTTTCGACAGTTAGGGGTAAGATTACCGGTTTCTCTGTAGTTGAGGATTCCGGATGAAGCTCTCTCTCGCCTTGGGCCTGATCATCACATACCATCAGGTAAGATGAAGACCAAGAACTTCCCCATCGTGGTTAAAAAAAAAAATTTTAATTAACCTCCTTTTTTCACAAAAAAAAAACAGTGGTACTCCGAGAGTGCCGATAGAAGTGAAAACAAAACACTAACAGAATACTTTGCCATCACTCACTGACATATCGGATATACATTAAAACCGAGTACCTACAGCCGAACTCATCCGAAGCGGGTATTTTTTTAATCGTCTTATAAACAAAACACGCGCGGTGTCGCTTACGGTAACGGTGGCGCGAGTTCAATGGTTTTACCCCGCGCCTAAAGAAGTTTTCACTTAAAAAAAATGGTAATTTTACGTAAAGGAGATCCAATTCGTAAACAAAGCTATGTGATTAATCTAGCGTAGCACGTAAAACATAGCAACAATACTTCACTTTCAACAAGTCGCAATTCAAGGGCTTTATTACTTTATCTTAGACTAGCTGCGTCCCGGAATATCGAGATAAAAAGTAGCCTATATTTTAATCCAGGGTCACAGCTACCTCCATACAAAATTTTATCAAAATTGGTCCAGCCGTTTGAGCGTGAAGAAGTAACAAACATTTAAACACACACTCACAAACTTTCGCCTTTATAATATTAGTGTGACAAGGCCCTTAATCCGTTAAAAACACCGTTCCTAAATCCTAAGCATCTTTTAACAGATAATCTTTTGAAGAAGGCCTTGTCATCGAAAATTATTTTTATACTTAGATTTATTTCTTCTACAGACGGATTCCGTCAGCACGGATTTGTATTCTTTCCCTACCTTCGGATAATCCGGTAACTCTGTTATGAGGCGTTTGTTTAATTAGTTTGGCAACGAAACGAATGGAATGAGATTACAGCAGAGCTAGCATGGGCTGGGGATAAAACTTTTCTCCACCGGTTATTTCCACTGACAAGGGATAAAATTATTTTATCCACCTGCCAAAGCACGGCAACAGGGGGAAAGAGAATTATATCACTTTTTGACATTAGACGTGGATACTCACCCTCCGTCTATAGCATGGCGACTAGTGGAAGAGACAAATTACAGATATTTTGACATAACAAAGGGAGAAATTATCCTCGTCTTTAGATGGTGGGTTTAAGTATATCTCTTGGAGAAAATATAATTAATTGTACTATAAAAATGTCTCGTGCTTACTGCCACCGTGATAGTTTATCCACCTATGTCGCCATGCTCGGAGGGTGGACAAAATTGACAGAGGGGAATTGTATTTTCTCCTCTCCCCGTGGATAAAATGTCTCCGGCCATGCTAGCCCTGCTGGTTTGTCCACCGTGAATAGTTTATCCACCCATGTCGCCGTGCTCGGAGGGTGGGCAAAATTGACAGAGGGGAGTAGTATTTTCTCCTCTCCCCGTGAATAAAATGTCTCCGGCCATGCTAGCCCTGCAGAGGTAGTGCGTGGAGCTCGAGTGTTGGTCCTGATTCATTTAACTTGTTCTTGTATGAAAAGGGGTGAAACTTGTTATTCAGTATCTAAAATTGTAGGAAAATACAGCTTAAGTAAATTATTTATTTAATTTCAATTATGATATTTACAAGGCATTATTCAGGTCATCATCTGCCTAGCCTTTTCCCAACTATATTGGGGTCGGCTTTCAGTCTAACCGGATGCAGCTAGGCACCAATATTTTACCCGAGCGACTGCCTATCTGACCTCCACAACCCAGTTACTGGGTAATTCGACACTTTTAACCTTGGTAAGACTGGTTTTCAGACTTTAGTGCTTCTGACGACCCGTAACGACTGCCAAAGATCCACGAATTACATTCGGGACCAACAGCTTACCGTGCTTTCCGGGGCACGAAAGGATCTTGTTGATATGTAAAGATGGTCATCCATCCACGGACCTACCGCGGCAAGCGTAGCTTAACCTGATTGATCGACCCTTGCGGCTGTTACTACTTAGCTACAAGCCCCTCATAAGGCCATCATGCAAGTGCCGAACATTATACAGGTTGTTAGGTTAAACGAGGGACACACTTTGAGGGGAGTTAGTACTCATGAAAATGAGCAACTTTTACTATGGGGCCGAACCAGAAATCGCAAAAAAAAAACAGCTGTTCAGTACCTACATTTTGACGAGCTATGCGAACATAAATGTAGGAAACGGCTGATTTTTTTTTCGCGATTTCAGGGTTATTCCCATATTAGAAGTTGTTCATTTTCATGAGTACTAACTCCCCTCAAAGTATGTCCCTCGTTTAACCTAACGCTCTGTATACCTAAAAACGAAAGTGCCAGAACAAAAAAACGGTTTTCTAATAGGAAATTTTGGTATTTTCAACCTCAAATAGTAGAAGTTAATTATAGACTTTTGTTACAACAATAAAAAAAACTCAAGAGTTATTTAACATATGAAAACAAAAAAAAACAGTGGTACTCCGGGAGTGCCGATAGAAGTGAAAACACAAGAAGAAGAAGAAAGAGAGAGAGTGATGGCAAAGTATTCACAGAAGCCATCACTCACTGACATATCGGATATAAATTAATAGTTTAAAAAACACTAGAAAAACACGCTTTTATAAATTCACGTAAAAACAAAAAACCAGTTCATATCTTCCGGCTCCATCATCAGATCAGTTCGACAATACCATATTATTGTATTGTCATCAGAACTACATACAGCTGCCAATTTTCATTACGCTACGACCCTTGGAAGGTGGTTAAATTAGTTACCTTAGATTCCATTACATAGTTACATACAGGTCGACCTAATAAAAGCGTGTTAATAAATTAAAACCGAGTACATTTCGAGTACAGTCGAACACATCCGAAGCGGGTATTTCTTTTAAATCGTCTTATAAACAAAACACGCGCGGTGTCGCCGGTTCTATGGTTTTTTCCCGATCTCAAAAAATACCCAACGCGCGCGTGGGGAGGTATGTGCAAATGAGTGATGTCCTTTGTAAGCTTACAGACTTTACTTACATTTTAATGTTGTAGGCACAACAGGATTTTTGCCATGTTATGAATAATTATGGATAGACAATTTACGCCGCATATACGCTGGGTAAAAAGTTTCTGCTGACGGTAAGGGATCGTGTTTTGTTTTCGTCGTGTTTGATGAGAGAGGTAGGCAAGTGCCCGGATGTTTTTTCTGGGTTACAACCCGCCCTTATGCATGCATTATAAACATAAGCCTTCCGGAATAAATCAAACTCAAAATCAAAATATTTTATTTCACATAAACCTACTTACATGAAGCTTACTTACGTCAGAAGCCAGGTGCACGGTTCCAATTCTTTCCTATGGAGAAGAGCTAAAATTAAAACTCACTAGCTGCGCCACGGTTTCACCCGCGTAAATTTCGATCCCGTGGGAATATCGGGATAAAAAGTAGCTTATATGTTAATCCAGGGTGTCAACTACCAACATACAAAATGTTATCAAAAATGGATTCAGGTCTAGGCTATCGGCTGAGGAGAGGTGGTCAGGTTATATCGCACCTCCTCTACATGGATGACCTAAAACTCTTTGCCCCCAACAATTTGCAACTGATGGAGCTACTGAAAGTAACTCAAACTTTCAGTAGCGCCATCAGGATGGAATTTGGTGTGGACAAATGTGCGGTCATGCATGTAAAGCGAGGGGAGATTGTTGAATCCGTGGGAACCCAACTCTCGGATTCCACAAACCTTAGAGCCCTCTCCGCATCCGAAACCTATAAGTATTTGGGTATGTCGGAAGCGTTAGGCATCAATGTTACTGACATGAAGCAATCGTTGAAGGAGCGCTTCTTTGGCCGCCTGAAAAAAGTACTTAATAGTCTTCTATCAGGCGGAAACAAGGTGCGCGCCTTCAACGGTTGGGTCATGCCGGTTTTGATGTACTCTTTCGGCATACTCAAATGGACTCAAACCGAACTCGAGGCCCTGGATAGGAGGGTCCGTACGCTGCTAACTGCAAATCGAATGCATCACCCACGATCATCGGTAATGAGGCTGTATATCCCGCGAAAGTGTGGAGGTCGAGGGTTTTTAAACGCTAAGACCCTCCACAATCGCGAGATATGCAGTCTCAGGGAATATTTCCTAGAAACCGACGTGGGGATGCATCGAGATGTAGTCGCCGTGGACAAGGGCCTCACCCCGCTCTCCTTGGCTAAAGAGAACTGGCGCAAGCCAGTAGTGCTTGACACTAATGATCGCATGGAGGTATGGCAGAGTAAGGAGCTTCACGGACGCTTTTTCCGGGCCCTACATGGACCCGATGTCGATTTACTAGCGTCCGTAGCCTGGCTGCGTTTCGGTGACCTCTTTGGAGAAACCGAAGGTTTTGTCTGTGCAATTATGGACGAAGTGATGATGACGAACAATTACCGGAGATTTATTGTGAAAGACGGCACGGTTGACATCTGTCGGGCATGCCACCGGCCGGGAGAATCAATCAGGCATATTATCTCCGGGTGTTCTCGTCTAGCTAACGGAGAGTACTTGCATAGACACAACCTTGTAGCCAGGATAATCCATCAGCAACTTGCTCTGAAATACAGCCTTGTGGAATCGGAGGTGCCATACTACAGGTATGTGCCCGACCCAGTTCTCGAAAATGGTAATATCTCATTATATTGGGATCGATCCATCATCACTGACAGGACTATTGTTGCCAATAAGCCTGATATAGTGGTGGTGGATCGATCAGAGCGGCGCGCAATGATTGTTGACATAACCGTCCCGCATGATGAGAACCTCGTGAAAGCCGAGAAAGATAAACAAATCAAGTATCTTGACTTGGCTCGCGAGGTTGTCGACATGTGGGATGTGGACTCAGCGATCATTGTGCCGATAGTCGTGACAGCCAATGGGCTAATAGCCAAGAGCCTCGACCAACACCTGAGGAGGCTCTCGTTGGGCAGCTGGATCAAGGGCTTGATCCAGAAAGCAGTACTTTTGGACACGGCTCGCATTGTCAGGAGGTTTCTCTCTCTGGAGCCCTGACCGCCGGTAGCTTGGACCCTGTTCCCGATACCGGTGGGCTACTATTTTTTATATTTTTAAATGTTTTTATGTTTTTATATTCTAATATTTAAAAATATAATTTATATGTACATACGATGAAATAAAGGAAATAATAATTTTATTTCAGAATTATAAATCCATAATTTGTTAGTAAAACATAAAACACATAAAAAACTCTGTTAGTACACATGCAGGTTGGACAAATAATGGACGAGCGGGCAATCAAATTTCCCTGCAATGACATTCAGGAGACTGTTCGAGCTGCCTCAGACCCTCTGCAGCAGCGACGCGGCACGCTTGCATCTTATCGCTGATAAGCCATCAGTGTGCGCATCAGCAAACATTCCCGACGCACTGCAGAAGCGTGGAAGCCCCAACAGCATCCTGAATGCATTGTTGTATTGAACTCGAAGAACAATGATGGCTTTCTGCGTATAGATTAAGAGCGTTTACGCCGTACGGCATTTCATACAAACTTTCAAGCCCTTATTTTTCGAAATGAATGATCCGATTTTAATGAAACTTCATACGCATAAGCAGGATACAAAGGTCAACATGTTCAAAAATAGTGCTACGGCCAAATTAGACCGATTTTTATTAAATTTTATATAGAAACAGAGATTTCCAGTTATCTTTTTTTAAATAAGACATTTCGAAAATGTTCTCTACTAACTTTTTAGACCTTTGCATGAAATGCCGTACGGCGTAAAAATAGTTATGCACGTAAGTGAAAATGCCGTGAGTGATGCATGGCGCTATTTAAATTACTAGTCCCTTGTGGACACGTGTCATCGCTTCACTTTACCTACTGCATACCTGTACATAATATATAGGCAGGTCTATAAAGTTACTGAAGCCTCGCACTACAGCTATAAAATTAAATTAAATTACTTCTAGTAATATTTTAACTCCACTGCATGCAACTGACATTATAATAAGCTCCCATGGGTCTTATTCATTATGTTAAAGCCGAGAGAAAATAAAACAGGTCTTTAAAATAAATAAAACATGGAGTAGGTTGTGGTGCTTACAATACAATATCGTATTAAAATAACGCGCTAATAAGGATCAAATTCTGGGAAGTATGTGTTTCTTTTCGCTATTCCTCATAGTTTCGGACTTGGAAAATTCACCCTGTGTAAAGAAAATTTAACTTTAACCGCTCAACACGATAACGGCTCATTACAATAGAAAATCAATTGTGTCTCATTAGCGATGATTAAGCGGTTAAAAAAACATAATATCTTATAAACAAAAACATTAGACCATCCCAACTTCAGGAACAAAACTCTCAAAAATAGAACATCGATTAATCTTGATCCCCGTTTAACACTCACTCCCCTGAACTCCACAAACTAAGGAATATTCAAATCCCTCTAGACTACGCTATAAATCTCTTTTTCCGTAAATCATAGTACCTTTCTTTCTAAGAAATTGGCCAAGAGTGAGTCTCGGCTCGCACAATCATGGTTCCAGGGACCTAATTATTTACCCCTTTATTCGTAAACGTTGTTTTTTTTTTTGTAGAGTAATAATAGCGTTCACGCCGTACGGTAATGAACCGATTATAATAAAACTTCATAGGCATAAGCAGGATACAGATGTCTAAAAAGTTAGTAGAGAACATTTTCGAAAAATAGTGTTACAGCCAAATTGGACCGATTTTAAATTTTCCACAGAAACAGAGATTTCCAGTTATCTTTATTAAATAAGAAATTTCGAAGAAAAAATTTTATTTTATTTCAATTCAATTTCAGAGAACAGAAACAAACACAGAGAACAGACGGACAACAAAGTGATCATCTAAGGTTCCGCATTTCCTTTTCAAGTGCGGAACTCTAAAAAGAATTTAAGAGATGCACAGCTCAGCACGCTCAGACGTCCACCATTTATCAAACGTCACTTTAAGAATTGAGAGCAAAAAGTGGCCTGTCCCACAGTTTAGCATACGCCAGGGCCGGATCAGTGACGGGCAGCACAAAAAGAAGAAGCGGTATTAAGTTGTCTAGGATGGAGATTCTAGAAATGATTAAGAGGCTGGGTTGGATATGTTTTTTCTATTTAGAAAGATGTGCAAGGATTGTGTTTATTTTTTTAATAAGTTGAAAGGTTTCGTGAAAATAACTAAAATTTGTCCAGAAAATATCGCTATCAACTTCTATCCTATGCCAAAATTCTATCCTAAAACATACTATAGTTATTTAGCAGTTTAAATTATATTTAAATTACTTAGTAGCCAATATGCGAAAGTATCACCAACTGTGATAACTTATTCAAGGAAAAAAATGTATCATATATATCTATGTTACTGTTGTAGCGGTATCTACAACGCCACATGCGAACAACGCGTCATACTGACGTCACGCAAAATCCTGCGTCTCGCAAGCAGAGTAAAGGTCTCTGCACACAGCGGGCGTGGCGCGACGGGACGGGACGGCGACGCGACGCTGAGCAGGTGTAATGTACTAGATATTACGGACGACGCCACACAAAGCCGTCCCGCTCGGCGCGACGGTTACCGTCGCGCCACGCCGCCGCCGCGCCGAGCGGGAATACAAGTCAGAAGCGGCGGGGCGGGGCGTGGCGAGACGCCAACGCCTTGTGTTGTATGGTTTACGTATGTGGTAGTCACACTGCCGGCAGGGCGTGAACACGTCGCATCGGACGGTTCGGAGCGTGAATGTGATTTTGTATTGTTTTACAAAAATGGATGTCGAAAAACTAATCTAATGTGTTCGTGCTCACGTATATTTGTACGATTTGGGCCATAGGCAGTATAAAAAGCTGTTCTTAAAAATGATCTTTGGGAATCTATAGGAAGAGAGTTGAATCAAAGCGGTAAGTGTCGCGTCGTGACACGGTCGGCGTGAATGGCCGCGGCGGGACGGGACGTGATCGCGCCCGCAGTGTGATCAATGCCGTCGCGCCAGCGAGCGCCACGTCGCCGCCCCGTCACGCCGCGCCCTGCCACGCCACGCCGGCTGTGTGCAGAGACCTTTATCGCGCAACTAGCATAGATACAACGGCCCGACATGAATCATCGGGCAGTTGCCCGCCAGACACAACACCCGTCTGGTCGGAGAATCCTCCCTTTTCTATGGAGGTTGAGTGAACTTTACACCCTGTTCCTCATACTCTTACCTCTATACTAGTGACCCCAACGTGATCGTCAGTGCAGCCTTCGTGTAAATACTTCAGCGTGACGTCATCATCGCTCCCGCAAGCCCATACCTCTATAACTGTAACTAAGTGCCACAACTTTTATCTCAGTTGAAATATCAACAGTATACAACTATACATCTACGAGATGATATTGTTGGCACAGTGCACAGTGCTCCAATTAGCAGCCTCCGGCATCTCCACGAGTTACTAGCGAAGTGTGCACCACTCAAAATCTTTCACCGCCACTTTTCTATCCTATCTACGAGTATACAGTTTGCTAACTAAAAGTTCTTTGCAGAGGGGCCCGTGGCTAAATAATAACAGCCGCACCAGGTCGATCGATCAGGTTAAGCTACGCTTGCCACGGTTGGTCTGTGGACGAGTGACCATCTTTACATACCGAGACCCCTGCGTGTCTCGGAAACTTGACCAACGGCTTAACGTGTTAAGCCGTTGGTCCCGGCTGTCATTTGTGGATATTTCACAGTCGTTACGGGTATTTAGAAGCCCGAAAGTCCGACAACCAGTCTTACAAAGTTAAAAGTATCGAATTACCCAGTAACTGGGTTGTGGAGATCAGATAGGCAGTCGCTCGGGTAAAATATTGGTACCCAATTGCACCCGGTTAGACTGGAAGCCGACCCCAACATAGTTAAAGGAAAAGGCTAGGCAGATGATGAACTAAAAGTTCTTGGCGAACTAGATTGTCTGTGTGGTGCCGGACTTAAAGAATGGCACCACCCCATGCTTCCCGTGGGTGTCGTAAAAGGCGACTAAGGGGCGTACGGAAGAATGGGCAGCAGCGTTCTCTATGCATTCCACCACCATACCATACTGCTATCGCCAACCCGCCTGCCAAGCGTGGCGATTATGGCAAACCCCCCCCTTTTGGGGGAGGCCTATGTCCAGCAGTGGACGTCTTTGGCTGAAATGATGATGATGATGATGAACTAGATTAACAACGTCATTTTCTAAAAAATGTTCTACTTTAGTCCATCATCTGCCATCTTACCAGTATTTTACTTGGACTGCCTATCTGACATCCACAACACAATTACTGGGTAATACGATACCCTTGCTAAAACTGCTTGTCACACTTTCGGGCGTCTGAATAGATGCTAACGACTGTCAAAGATGTACAAATGTTAGCCGGTACCAACGGTTTAACGTGCTTTCCGAAGCACGAAGGGGTCACAATATTTATTAGATAATCAACCATCCACGGGCCGACCTCGGCAAGCGTAGTTTATCCACGAACCTCTCGAGATGTTCTACTTTAGTATTACTATAGAGAAATTTTAGAACACACCCGAATATAATTGCAACAATGAAACAGCAATAACCATCTCATACCTCATAAAATATTTTATACCCATCGCAGACAACAAGAGCACATAAAATGCACACACGAAATACAATAAAATTATTTATTGCATCCTAAATCACAGCACTCTGTCATACATTTTATGCACCTCTTACCTAACTGATACGGGCCTGGATTTTCCCAGGATATTAAACATTGTTGGAATACTTAGAGAAGGTAATAAGTACTGACGCGCTGCAATCTGTTCTATTTTTAATCTAAATGTTTATAAAGATCCCTGACATTGTTATAATTTATTATACAGCACAGATTTCTTGTGCAGTCACAACGCTGTCGAATAAAGTTATTTTTTTTTGATAATAATAATTATAAAGCCCTTTTTTCGCAAACATATAACATTTTTATAGCATTCCTTAAATATCTATTTTATGCAATAAGAAAGAAGAGCATGCAACAAAGCAATAACTGAATTTAACAAAAGTAAATACATAGTAGAGTTACTCAATTGAAGTTTTGCATTATGCATTTCTGACCTTATATATTTTATTTAGAATTTATTGTTTATTGGTATTATGTATTATTTATTGGTATTATTTATGTAAGATTGATTTAATTAAAAATAGTCTCATCATAAATTCAAATCGTGCTAAGTAACTTTTTAAACGTAATTTTTTTGATAGGATTGAACTCAAACTCAAACTCAAACCATTTATTTCAATTAAACCATTTACAGGCACTTTTGAATTGTCAAGAAGTCGGTCAGTCAGAATATATGAAGCTAGTTGCCCATTCCAAAGCGTAGGTACCTACGGAGAAGAACGGGCAAGAAACTCCATGGACACTCTTTTAAATTGTATTTTTACAAAAATATTGAAAAATTTATTTCAATTTCCAAGATTTCAGAATCAGGTCTTTTTTTATAGGTAGGTCTGTATTTATTTTCCTACCAAGCCGCGTTGTAACAAAAACAACATTTTCCCATTTTACTAGAACAGGATTTTTCATCAATTCGCATCCTTTCTTGGCAAAACTAGTGTAGGTACCGGTAATTTGTAAGACCTTCAAAATTACACGTCAAAAATCGTTCTCCTAACATCATATCGGTACCTGAAAGTCAAGTAAAGAGGCACAACGAAGTACAGACGCCAGCACATCAAGCTACCCGAAACTGTGAAATTTTCCCAATCAACTTTGAACCTGTTTTAGCGATAAAGTTGAAAATCTGTTAAAGAAATTTGAGAGATTGTTGTAGCTTGACGTGCTGGTGTCTGTACACTTCGTCATAATCAACATTTTAGCCCGGAATCACCCCCTGTTGGGTCTAGGCCTCCCCTTTATTGTATACTATTAAAATTAATGAAGACGCCAGCACACCAACCTACCCGAAACTGTCTAATTTTCTCAACCTACTTTGAACCTTATGCGTTTAGCGATAAAGTTGAAAATCTATTAAATAATTTTGACAGATTGTAGTATCTTGATGTGCTGGCAACTGTACTAGGTTAAGGTTTCTATGGGTTTATGCCACCCGAAATAAAGTTATTATTCTCTCCTTTATTTCAATAAATACATAAATTAAATTATATTTTCAAATATTAGCACGGTGGGCTGTGCTGGAGCGGCTGTTGCAGGTGCAGAAAACCTCAAACGGCGAAAATATTCCAACCTGATTGGGAGTTATATGTTCGAGCCATTTGGGGTTGAAACACTGGGGCCATGGGGTCCGAGTGCCCACTTGGTTTTTTAAGATATCGCCAAGCGGTTAGTCGACTCTTCACGTGACCAGAGGGCTGGCCTATTTCTTGGCCAAAGAATTAGCATTGCCATTCAACGTGGCAATGCTGCCAGCCTTTTGGGCACTGTTCCTGTTGACAGCGATGCGGACGAATTTTTTGATGTCCCATGATTATTTTACTTATTGTTTCATATAAATGTACATATTATTATTATTATTTTAGCATAGATTATGTAAATATATGTATATATTAGAATATAAACCATCTAAAAGTATAAAAAATAATAGTCCACCGGTATCGGGATTAGGGTCCAAGCTGGTGTGTTATGTAAAAAATGTGTTGTGATGACGACCTATGGCCACCTTTATATACCGTGACCCTCCGTGCCTCGGAAAGCACGTTAAGCCGTTGGTCACAGCTGTCATTAATGGATCCTTGACAGTCGTTACGGGTAGTCAGAAGCCCGAAATTCTGACAACCAGTCTTACCAAGGGGTATCGAATTACCCAGTAACTGGGTTGTGAAGGCCAGATAGGCGCTCCAAGTAAAAATACTGGTATTCAGCTGCATCCGGTTAGACTGGAAGCCGACCCTAACATGGTTGGGAAAAGGTTAGGCAGATGACGATTTAAAAAAATAGGTGAATGACGGTGGAATGACGTTTCACTTCATCTAAGTTTCCACGATTAAATTTTTACAGAACAGACTTGTCCCCGTCCGTCCGTGGCCTTTAGATTAGTTCCTAGCTAATCTATCAACACTGTAACACTGTAATAGTGTCATACTACTGTAATACTTTACCAACGTACTGTCGATTCACAGAACTGTCCCACAATTGTTTGTCGTAGTGTCGCACTTCCGTAGTGTCGCACTACCGTAGTGCAGCACTACCGTAGTGTCGCACTACCGTAATGTTGCACTACCGCAGTGTCGCACTACCGTAGTGTCGAACTACTGCCGCACAATCGTTTGTCGTACTAGCGTGATGTCGAGCTTCAGTGTGTCGCACAAGCGTGCATTCGAACTATGGTGAGTCGCAGTACAGTTTTGTCGCACAAGTGTTATTCGCAGATCCATTTGTCGAGGTCACGTAGTACACTCTCTTAAAACAGGATATTAAGTATTACAGTAATAGTGTCATATTACTGTAATACTTTACCAATGTAATGTCGCACTACCGTAGTGTTGCACTACCGTAGTGTTGCACTGCCGTAGCGTTGCACTAGCGTAGTGTCACACTACTGTAGTTTCGCACTAACGTAGTGTCGCACTACCGTAGTGTAGAACTACTGCCGCACAATCGTTTGTCGTACTAGCGTGATGTCGAGCTTCAGTGTGTCGCACAAGCGTACATTCGAACTATAGTGAGTCGCAGTACAGTTTTGTCGCACAAGTGTTATACGCACATCCATTTGTCGAGGTCACGTAGTACACTCTCTTAAAACACGATATTAAGTATTACAGTAATAGTGTCATATTACTGTAATACTTTACCAATGTATTGTCGCACTACCGTAGTGTTGCACTAACGCAGTGTCGCACTACCGTAGTGTCGAACTTCTGCCGCACAATCGTATGTCGTACTAGCGTGATGTCGAGCTTCAGTGTGTCACACAAGCGTACATTCGTAATTTCGAACTATGGTAAGTCGCAGTACAGTTTTGTCGCACAAGTTTTATTCGCACATCCATTTGTCGAGTTCACATAGTACACTCTCTTACAACAGGATATTAAACATTGCCTGAATGCTCCCAAGTAATAAGTTCTAAGGCGCTGCCATCCGATATGTTCGTGACACTATAATATTACGTGTGCGATAAGGGTCTACGATACGGAAATATGATTAATACGGTATCTTGATTTAATCTACATATCTTTCGCGTTCCCTCTTTTAAGTTTTGTATATCAAAGTTCTTTGGAAGACTTACCTACAGCTGATAAAACAGAACAAAAACAGTACGTGTAACAGTTGGCCAATTACAAGTCTTCACTTATAACGGCCGCCCGTGTCGATCGATCAAGTTAAGCTACGCGTGCTGCGGTAGGTTCGTGGATGGATGACCATCTTGGCATATCAACAAGACCCCTTCGTGCCCCGGAAAGCACGGAAAGCCGTTGGTCCCGGCTGTCATTTCATGATCTTTGACAGTCGTTACGGGTAGTCAGAAGCCCTAAAGTCTGACAACCAGTCTTATCAAGGGGTATCGTATTACCTAGTAATTGGGTTGTGGAGGTCAGATAGGCAGTCGCTCCATGTAAAATAATGGTATTCAGCTGCATCCGATTAGACTGGAAGCCGACCCCAACATAGTTGGGAAAAGGCTAGGCAGATGATGACTTATAATAACAGAACATTTGGAAGTCTATAAACCGTCTCCGGACACAAGTGGGAAGATGCAAGTCTTACCAAGTAAAGTGGGGCTACGTTGATGGAACTGCAGAAGGTTGCGATTGTGGAGCTACGTCACACACCATGCTCCACCTCCTATCCTGCCCTCTGTGTCCCAAAACATGCAGTCAAAGTGACCTCTGCGCTGCCACCGACAACGCCGTGGAAGTGGCGAAGTTTTGGGAAAACAAGATTTAAAATACAGTCGTGCCAGCGACACGAAGAAGAATAACAGAACAGAGAACAACACAGCACTTTCCACAAAAAAGAGAACAGCAAAGGTAAAACTAAAAGGCATATAATAAAAAAAAACTGGCCAACTGCGAGTCGGACTCGCACACGAAGGGTTTCGTACCACAAGGCAAAAACGCCGAAAAAAACACGTTTGTTGTATGGGAGCCCCCCTTAAATATTGATTGTATTCTGTTCTTAGTATTTATTGTTATAGCGGCAACAGAAATACATCATCTGTGAAAATTTCAAGTGTCAAGCTATCACGGTGCATGAGATACAGACTGGTGACAGACGGACAGACGGACTGTTTTTACCCTTAGGGTACGGAACCCTAAAAAAGATACTATAAAAAAACTTTATTCATTATAAAGAAACTTTTATAATATTGGTAATATTACGATGCATTTTGCAGCCATGATTTAATAATAGGTCAATAAATGGAATTCCTAGCTTTTTAGTGTTAGTTAAAAATATACGAGCGAAAATAAAAGATAGGTACTGTAGAGATTATAGCCTAGTAGGTTCCGCTCGCGGCTTCGCCCGCGTGGTATGTCGATAAAAACTCATCTCTGAACATCAACAACTGAACAACTTTCACTATCCGACCAACCCTGAAATCACGAAAAAAAAAACAGCTGTTTAATACAAAAGAGCAATACCTACTTGGCCAAAATGTATGAAACAGCAGTTTTTTTTTGTGATTTCAGAGTTGATCCTATAGTAAAAGTTGTTCAGTTCGATGGTCAAAAGCACCTCTTAAAGTTTGTAAACCTTATATAAAAATACGAGCAAAAATAAAAGATATATATAAGGACGAACTCGCTTATCTATACTAATATTATAAATTTGAAAGTAACTCTGTCTGTCTGTCTGTATGTTACCTTTTCACGCCTAAACCACTGAGCGGATTTCGACAAAATTTGGCAGAGAGATAGATTGCATCCCGGGGAAGGACATAAGATAGTGTTTATCGACATAATTCGCGGGCGGAGCCGCGGGCGGAAGCTAGTATATAATATTATAAATGCGGAAGTAAGTTTGTTTGTGTGTTACGCTTTCACGGCTAAACGGCTGAACGGATTTGGATAAAATTTGGCACATGGATAGGCCATGACGTTGAAAAGGACATAGGCTACTTTTCATCCTGGACCGCAGACGAAGTCGCGGGCAACAGCTAGTAAGCCTTATAAAAGACCCGCCCGTTATCGCTTCCACCAACATAAGGTGTAAATCATCAGGCATTATTCTTATGGGTATTTAATAGCGTTATAAGTTAAGATATGAAGGCTCAAGCGTGGAAGTTATGGGGTATTGTTATGGTGGGATCAGAGGATTATGGCACTTATTGACTTTGGTAGGATTTAATAAGAGGCGAGATTTATTTTGTTGGTGGTTATGGAAACTTATCTGTACATGGTATAAACACAGAGTCGCTTTTCGGATGTCTGTGAGATTACGTTGTTCTTCTAAAACACGTCAGTGGATTTTGATGCGGGTTACTATCATTTAAAGAATTCATTCCGGAAGTTTTATGGACTGAAGGTTTTTATGTAAGTACAGACGCCAGCACATCAAGCTAGTACAATCTGTCAAATTTCTTTAATAGATTTTCAACTTTTTTGCTAGAGCATAAGGTTCAAAGTTAATTGGGAAAAATTGACAGTTTCGGGTAGCATGATGCGCTTACGTCAGTACATAGATTTAGCACAGAGATCAAGATGGTTTGACATGTCGCAACATTAAAACCTGAGCAAAGCTAGATTACTAGTTTTGAAATAAATTATAAGTCATCATCATCATCATCATTTCAGCCGAAAGACGTCCACTGCTGAACATAGTCGAAGTGGAGGTGCTTGGGGGAGCAAGCACCTCCACTTCGACCGGTCCTGTGCTTATAAGAAGGCTAAAAGTCACCCAAAGGGCAATGGAGAGGGCTATGCTTGGAGTTTCCCTGCGTGATCGAATCCGGAATGAGGAGATCCGCAGGAGAACCAAGGTAACCGACATAGCTCGTAGAATTGCCAAACTTAAGTGCCAGTGGGCAGGGCACATTGCTCGCAGAACAGATGGCCGATGGGGCCGAAAGGTTCTGGAGTGGCGACCGCGTACCGGAAGACGTAGCGTTGGAAGGCCTCCCACAAGGTGGACCGATGACCTTGTGAAGGCCGCAGGAACCCGTTGGATGCGGGAATTATAACAGTCAGATGTTGTAATTCCTTAGAATGTCGAACAGTAGACGTAGCATGACCACCAAAGAAACGTGTTTTGTCGAAGGGAGAATAGACAAAATGACAGGTTTGTCTATTCTATCTGTCATTTTGTCTATTCTATCTGTCATTTTGTCTATTCTATCTGTGATTTTGTCTATTCTACCTGTCATTCTATCTGTCATTTTGATTATTCTATCTGTCATTTTGTCTATTCTATCTGTCATTTTGTATATTCTACCTGTCATTTTGTCTATTCTACCTGTCATTTTGTATATTCTACCCGTCATTTTGTCTATTCTATCTGTCATTTTGTCTATTCTATCTGTCGTTTTGTCGACGGAAGAATAGACGGAAGAATAGTCTATTCTTCCGTCGACAAAACCCGTTTCTATGGTGGTCGCGCTACACGTGCTAGTTAGTGAGAAGTTGTATACAAACTTCACCGGCTGCAATATTGATGTGAACCCTTGCACTTAATTTAAAGTTTAGATTAGAAGGCATACTTATGTCACATTTTAAAACCCACCCTGTATGTTTTCCATACACCGGTACACGAACGACTGATCTACAAAATTCATTGTTGAAGCAAATAAAAAGGTATTCCAAATAAATACTCATTTATTTTCCGCAAAAGATAATGGGTACTTATACTTATAGTAAAGTCAAAGTCAAAGTCAAAGTCAAAACATTTATTTCAAGTAGGCACTTAAAAGGCACTTTTGAACGTCAAAAATTACGAAAAAATAGAATTGATTCTAGTCGCCCATTCCAAAAGGTAGTTTTCGTATGGAGAAGAATGGGCAAGAAACTCCACCGTTACTCTTTTAAAATGTTTTACAATATTTTGTATACATTAATTATATAATAATATGTGAAGACGATGCACCTAAAATAAAATAAAATTACTATACCAATATAGGTAAAAGAATTAAAAATGAAAACATGACATAAATTAATTATCTAATAGATACATGGTGCTCACATATTTACAAACATGGTAAAAATAAACGATTTTCATTAAAACAAAAAATTACAAGTAATAAGTCAGGGTGTGAGTTTAAGTAATTACAGAATATAAATCAACGTCAAAAAAAAGAAGAAAGAATCAATTTTACAATTAAATTAGCAACCAGTTTGATTTTGTCTAGACTCTAGATTGTCCTATGGAGCAGAACCAGCATGTTTCCAAGCGTTCTTATCTTGGATATAATCTTCTAATTTATAGTATGCTTGTTTACAAAGTGTACGTTTAATGTGAGTTTTAAATTTTCTTTCATTTAATTGCAATATATCACAAGGTATTTTATTGTAACATTTAACACAGTACCCCATAAAAGATGTATTTACTTTGGCTAATCTAAAAAATGGTTGATGTATTTTATCTTTATTTCTAGTATTAAAATTATGTCTATCGCTTATTTTATTAAAAAGATGTAGATTTTTTCTAACATACATAATATTTTCATAAATAAATTGGCAAGGTACCGTCATAATATTAATCTTTTTAAAAAGTTCCCTGAGAGATTCGCGGCGACGTAGATTATAAATGGCTCTGACAGCTCTCTTTTGCAAAATAAAGAT
Organism: Mesoligia furuncula; assembly: GCA_916614155.1. Classification (NCBI taxonomy): domain Eukaryota; kingdom Metazoa; phylum Arthropoda; class Insecta; order Lepidoptera; family Noctuidae; genus Mesoligia; species Mesoligia furuncula. Next base: position 28,467,367 of record OU744797.1, read on the forward strand.
GGATTCAATGTCAGCAGCTCGACCCCATAGTAAAATGCCGTACGACATTAAGCTGTGAAAGTAGCTAAAATAGACTAAACGCGCGGTTTCTACATCAGTTAATTGTCTAATCTTTCTAACAGCATAAGCGGCCGAGCTAAGCCGCCCCGCAAGAGATGTTATGTGAGGTCCCCATTGTAATTTCTCGTCTAGCGTGATTCCCAGAAAAACCGTTCGATCAACAAATTCCAGTTTTTCTCCATTAAGTATGATGTCACATTCGCTACTTCTAACATTAGGTAATTTAAATCTAATACATTTGGTTTTCTTTTCATTCAGTACCAAATTATTTACCGTGAACCAATCTTGGACCTGAAGAATAGAGTTATTCACATCGTCAAGATTTTGTGCCCGTCTGTCTATCTTAAAGATCAATGACGTATCATCTGCAAATAACACCATCTTCGGTTGATTTTGAAGTAATTGGGGTAAATCATTAATGTAAACTAAAAAGAGGAATGGACCCAATATCGAACCTTGAGGAACACCCATTGTCATTTCAGACCCTAATGAGTTTACGCCGTTTACTTGAACTTTAACCTTTCTATCTTTCAGGTATGATCTTAGCAAATCAAGTGCTGTTTTTCTAATTCCATAGTGCTCCAGTTTCATCAGGAGTGTTTCATGGTTTACGCAATCGAACGCCTTAGAGAGGTCGCAAAAGATTCCAATGGCATCTTTTGCTTCTTCCCAGGCATTAAAAATGTTCTTTATTAGGGTAACACCGGCGTCAGTAGTGCAACGCCCTTTGGTGAAACCGTACTGGTGTTCATGAAAGATGGAATTTTTATTAAAGTGACGTAACATTTGATTGAGCATCAACTTTTCAAACACCTTACTGAGAACTGGCAGAATTGAGACAGGTCTATAATTGTTAGGTTCTTTACTATCACCGGATTTGAACAATGGTACAACTTTACTATGTTTCATAAGATCCGGAAAGACTCCTTGATCAACACTGGTGTTAAATATGAAAGCTAAATAGGGCGCAATGGTTTCGATGAAAGATCTACATATTTTTACAGACATTCCCCAGAGATCTTCTGTTGATTTAATGTTAAGATCTTTAAAAGCTTTTATAACAGCCTGAGGGTCTGTATGCTGAAACCTAAACTCCAAAGGGCATGCCTTTACATTCTTTTTAAGTAAGGCAGCAGAAAGCGTGGGGGATGAATTTAAAGCTTCAGTAGTTTTAAGGGGAATATTAGAAAAAAAGTTTTCAAATTCCTGAGCTATTTCTACATCTGAGTTGATGGGGCCATGTGCAGTATCTAAATTAAATTCAGTATTACGCTGTTTTTTCCTACCTGTTTCGTTATTTATTATTTGCCAAGTAGTTTTTATTTTATCATCAGCTGATTTTATTTTATTGCTAATATAAAGAGCTTTAGCTATTTGACACACACTTTTAAAAGTTTTTGAATATTTTGCAACATACTGATGAAAGTTTGTATTATTCATATGTTGCTTTAAGCCATAGAGTTCAAAAAGTTTTTCCCTGCTTTTACGAATACCTGGAGTCGCCCAGTCACTAAATAAAAACTTAGTGTAAATACTTTTAGTTTTTAATGGAAAAGTGTTATTAAACTGCGCGTTCAATATTGAAAAGAACTCGGCGTAGAACTCATTTGGGTCACCTATATTATTAAAATTCTGATCACATAATTTACTGGCCAAAGAATTATTTAATTTCTCTAACTTTTTACATGTAATTGTCCTAAACCTTATTTGAATTTTTTGTAAAGGCATGTAGGAGCTAAATGTTATTGTTTGTCCACTGTGATCAGATGGCAACTTATTTACAATTTCTTTGTGTAAGTAATCACAATTACAAAAAACATTATCAATACAAGTGGCAGAAGAAGCTGTCACTCGGGTTGGTTCAATAAAAACATTTGACAAATCAAATGACTTAAAAAGACTTAACAATCTGACAGTATTCGAGTTATTTTCCAATAAATTAATATTAAAATCTCCACATACGATTATTGACTTACTACAAGTACTAAGTTTCTTTAACACATCTTCCATTACAGAATCAAACACCAATAGATTCTGGTAACTTGGAGGTCTGTATACGCATACTATAACATGCTTATCAAGCTCAACACAGGACAATTCAATGGCGTGTTCAACAGACAACCCGATTATGTCTTTTCGTTCTTTCGATTTAATAGAATTTTTAATTAATATTAATGACCCGCCATGTAACATACGTTTTCGGCTGAAATGGCTAACTACACAATAATTTTCATAATTAATTGACATCACTTGATGATCTTTCAACCAATGCTCTGTTAGACAAATGACATCAAACTTGGTGTTTTCCAAAAACAATTCTATTTCCAGTAATTTGGAAGCGCAACCTTGGATATTTTGATTAAATAATTTTAAAATATGTTGCACTCCCTTTGGTTTTTTATTATTATTAATTATATTGCCAGAAGATACCTTTTTATTATTCTGTAATAGTAATTGGTTATTTGAAGGGGTAACTTCTGTTGTCCCACTGACTAGTTTAAATGGTTATCCGGAGTGACCTCCACAACTACAACTGGAGAGTCTAGATTGCCCGAATAAGTTCCAGCAGGAGGAGAATATCCTATCTGATTGGTAGTGGTCTCCAAGGATGTTGGTATTATAGGTGGATCCTCCTTCGTACTACATGACGATTCATAATTAATCACTATGTTGTTAGTATAACTAGGCAACACGGACTCGTCACTAATACTAGAATTCGTTATATTAGCTATAACCTCGTTAATATTATATGCTATCAACATAGCAATCAGATGTCTACATTCCCCAGACAGAGATAAAGTTCTCTGAGTTAACTTAAAACCACTAACAAACTTGTTAGTGTCAAAAAACAATAATTTGTCACTATGACAACAAGTCAGCTTGTGAATAGTATTATTCAACTTATAAATATAATTATTTTCGTTATATGATAAAGTATCTGAGTAAGGAAAAGCACACAACATTAGCTTACCTACGTTTAACTTTACTAAGGTGTTCACACCATCCACTATGTAAGTATCAGTATCTCGAAATTAATGATACCGCAATCAATACCGGTACCGAAATCAGTACCAGGTGTCCAAAGTATATAGATGATTTCATTTAGGAAAACACTTTACGGGTTATTACGCGTAAAGTATAGTAATAACCGGTATATTGCGGCCGAAAACTTAAGGTATATGGTTTCACGATCTTGAGCGATGCGACTTACGACGCGGCTTGCGTCAAGCGACACAAGAACGCGTCACCTACTTCAGTCCGTCGCTCCGCAAATCGCGTCGCGGTAGCTCATGGCGTGGTCTAAAGCTACAGCTTCCTAGACGAGCGGCGACCGACAAATAACGGGCACAGGCCGCAGTGACGACCGTCATGATTTGGCACCAGGATTTGATTTTACGATGTCAAAAAAAGTCTCTCTAGGATTTAAATCACTAGATTTGCCCTTAGTCACGCGAAAAAGTATCCATACTGAGAAAAGTGAGCTCATACATTACATCGAGCCTTTACCGCCGTTTTAGCGCAACCGACAAAAAACAAATTTTACAGGAGAAGGTTTTTTTTAAATATTTTTAAAAAGAAATGTGCTAGTAAATTGAAATTTTACATATATTAATGATTTTCAGACATTTACATATTATGTTAATGTCTGAAAATCATATTTACTAGCACATTTCTTTTTAAAAATATTTAAAAAAAACCTTCTCCTGTAAAATTTGTTTTTTGTCGGTTGCGCTAAAACGGCGGTAAAGGCTCGACATTATTATACTCGTATAGCGTTTCAATGACAACCAAGTCAAGTCACTGCGACATGGTCTATCAGAGATATGAAAACAAAACAGAAACGTGACTATCTTTTGACGCGGTAGAGCGAATCTAACGATTTAAATCATTACCGCTGTCATAATTTTTATGACAGCTGTCACTGCGGCCGGTCTTCTATAACACTGTAGCTTTAGCGAGAGTACAGTTACTAATTCCGATCCAGCGACGCCCTAAGCCTCTCCCAGCGACAGCCTAAGCCGAGGTCCGTACCTCACAGAGGGTTCCCTTAAGGTGTAGTCGCTTAGTTTTTATGTTTTTTAGCCCTGCCTGGAGGCCTTATTTTATTGAGGCATCCACAGGCAAGCCCGGTTAAGCAGGCGACAACCTAAAAGGTTGAACTGCGAGATGCCATTCATAAAAAAGTAATTTAAAATAAAAATTAAAGCGATTTAAAAAAAAGAAATTAACTCAAAATTATGAAATAACTTTAATTTGTTGACAGGGAGCGAAGGGGGCTGTGTGTGAGAGCTAACATGATTGCCCGCAGATTCAGGTGTGCCTCTAAAGAGGTCAAGCGCACTATATTTATTGCGCACTGCACGTCTTTTTACACTTGCAGTCTGTGGGTTCATTATACTCAAAAATCATACGGCGCCCTTCGCGTTCAATACAATAATGCATTCAGGGTGTTGATGGGGTTGCCCCGGTACTGCAGCGCATCAGGGATGTTCGCTGTTTCTACGCGGTGATGCGGAAGCGGTGTGCATCCTTGGTCCGTAGGGTGCGGGGCAGCGCCAACAGCATCCTGTCTATGATAGCAAGCAGGCTTGATTGTGCGTTTGTGAACCATTGCTGCAAGGTTTCGGCTGGGCCTGTCACCGTGCAGCAGTGATGTCACAATCTATTTTTGTGTTTTTGTCTTTGTATGTGTATTACTAAAATAGTTTGTAAGTATATTGTTACTAACACTATGAGTCGTGTTGCTCGAAATAAAATATTATTATTATTTAATTGCGGAAGTCAGTGTCTTGGAATCTGTATTTTTAGTTTTAGTTTTTTGCCATCGACTTCCAAAATTAAAGTTATTTCATTATTTTGAGTTAATTTCTTTTTGAAGTCAGTTGAATTTTTTTAAATTACTTTTTTTGTAATTTTTAGTTTTAAGTAAAAGCTGGAATATTTGTTTGTAATAAGTAGGTAGGTAATAGTTTTGTTGTAAATATTGCACTAGAATTTGACCAAGCTTTTCAGATGTTTTCCCTTTGACACTACACCCGTAGCTCGTATCAATAAGCCAGGCCGTCACACTTACACGTGAATATCATGAAAATTACTTAATCATTTTGATGAAACTTGCATTATAAACTAAGTTAAAGTAAACGCAAGCCAATTAAAAAAAATGGTCACGATCCGATTAATAGTTGCGGAGAAATGCGTGGACAAACATACATACATACGTCTATAAAATTTTGTATATTTGTTTGGAAGCCCTAATAGATTGTCATATGTGAATATAATGCAATTCCAATGATATTACATACATACGTGTCGAATTGATAACCTCCTTTTATTTGACGTCGGTGAAAAAAAAAAACGACGGGGTGCACTCCGGGAGTGCCGGCAGAAGTGAAAACTTGAATAATAACGTTGTTTACTGTAACCGTAACCGTAACCTGTAACCTGTAACCTGTAACCTGTCTGTCTGTCTGTAATTTGATCCTGTATACTTGTTTTCAATTTTTGATATTTTGGAATCTTACGAATTTTCGATCAGGGTCACGTGTCATCTTACGATCAGGGTCACGTCTATATGTAGATGGGCAATCCACCCGGGTTTAAACCCAGTGCTTTGATAAACACCCAATTTTGTGGGTGTTTATGGGTGTTTACGGGTGTTTATCGGGTGTTTATCAAAGCACTGGGATTGCCCATCTACAGCACGTGTCATCTTACGAATCTTACGATCAGGGTCACGTGTCCTGACGCGAGTTTAACATTTTTTACCCATTACAAAAAAAGTGTACAACGCCGCTAAAGAAGTTTTCACTTCAAAAAAAGAGTAGCGTCACTCCGTTGATCGCGTCACGCAGTGACTCGTGGCTTGCTCTAAGCAACTGCTTTCATTTGTTTTTTTTCTACGCTGTTGCAAGAAGAGTGTCGCTTGAGCGTATATAGCTCGTGGCCACGAAGTAAGGCAGGTATATATAGGGGTCGTAATAAGAGGTGAGAGTGGTATCATAGGTCATAAAGTTAGTAATAAAGGTCGTGATGTAAAAAATAACGACGTGATGAAGTAGATTCAACTTATCGACTAAAGTATTGTAGGTATAAAGTAAAATATTCTTGCCTTTGAATGGGAAAGATAAATTACAGTGCAGTTTGAGTAATTTAAGTGGCCTACCCAAATGTCCTTTCTTTGGTTCGTTGAATCGTTAAGCTCCTCAGGTTTCGAGTTGAGCTGCACGATTTCTGACAAATGCGTGCACTGACTGGACAGGTCCTCTCAATCTGTGTGGTTCTTTCCTCAAAAGACCATCTCAGACATCGATCTACATGGTCTTCATATAACCTGACCAAGATTATGTCTGGACTTTAAAAGAGACTGTGACCTCTGAGTTTGTTTCGGCCTTTCTTCTCAGAGTAGTCAGATAGGAAACGCCGACCTCGTCTAGTTTTAAAAAAAACATGATTGACGTGTAAAAGTGTTTGTACAAACCTACTTACAAAAATAAAATCATTTATCATTTACTGTTTCCTAAAATAGAAGACGCAGGGCAAGAAAAATGAGTCACTGACTTCAGACCTTGAGCACTGAACGTATCTCGAATTCCAAGCATTTATGCTTAACTAGCTTGTTGCCTGCAACTTCGACTGCGTGTAATTTGTAATTCATTATTTTTAATACAATGGATGTTTGTGTACAATGGATGAAAAATTTGTCAAAATTCAGTGACCGGTTCCGGACCGGCTTCGGCGTGAAAGGTAACAGACAGAGTTACTTTCGCATTTATAATATTAGAGGCGTATGGATACTATTTTGAAACATATGACTATTAAACCTCTTCTGCGTACGTTTCAATGGTACTTAAATTGAATTTCAGTTTCACTAAGTATATGGATACGGGTAAAAATTTTGGCGTATCCAGATGATGAAATAATAAGTGATACTAGTTAATTTTGAGTGTCACCAACTGGACTCACGTGTCTACTCGCGTGTCGAATTGGTAAAAAACCCGAAAATTGAAGCCAGCTTTTAGTTCTAAAGCGTAGATTCCTATGGGCAAAACGGGCAAAATAGAAATACATAAGCAGCTTATAACGTTCCCACTGCTGGCACACAGGCCTCCTCTCTGTGAGAGGGAGTGAGCCGTAATCCACCACGCGGGCCCAGCGCGGGTTGGTAGATGTCACATGTCTTCTTTTTTTTTTTAGTTCTAGGACATGCCGGTTTTTTCACGATGTTTTCCGTCTCCATTTTGAGGATCAAAATAGAAATAAACACTCATAATTATTCCGATTACTAACTGCGCCCCGCGGTTTTACCCCCATAAATGTCGATCCAGTGGGAATATCGGGATAAAAAGTAGACTATATGTTAATGCAGAGTGTGAGGCTACCTCCATACAAAATTTTATCAAAATTGGTCCAGCCGTTTGAGCGTGAAGAAGTAACATATAAACACATACACTCACCAACTTTTACCTTTATAATATTAGTGTGGTTTTTATCAAAAATAACTTTACTAACTGTAGAAAGTAACTATACTTGTAGTTAAGTATATCACTGATGAGCCTCTTCTATATTTGTTCTATGAAGACATAGAGGTATCTCTCCACGCGATGTCGAAATAAACAGGCCAAACCGAGCACACTTAAGGGGTTGTCTGCTTTTTTTTAAAGTGAATGTTCTTAGGCGGCGATTCGATCCACCGTGAATAGTTTATCCACCCATGTCGCCGTGCTCGGAGGGTGGACAAAATTGACAGAGGGGAATAGTATTTTCTCCTCTCCCCGTGGATAAAATGTCTCCGGCCATGCTAGCCCTGCTGGTTTGTCCACCGTGAATAGTTTATCCACCCATGTCGCCGTGCTCGGAGGGTGGATAAAATTGACAGAGGGGAATAGTATTTGGATAAAATGTCTCCGGATATATGTCTCCGGAATAGTAGGTATTTGGATAAAATACTATTCCCCTCTGTCAATTTTGTCCACCCTCCGAGCACGGCGACATGGGTGGATAAACTATTCTCGGAGGACAAACCTTGGACGATAATTGAGAGAAAAATTTCAAGGACACGTCACGTTTAGAGAAGGATTATACACTTTTTTTACGTTTTTTAAGAAGTTTTATATATTCTACTACGTGAAAAATCAATACGGTACGAGAGTTTATATTCTCATAAAAGTAAAAAAAAAACCTAGAAAATGTAATTTAGGCGCCTTCAGCGTTAGATATGTTGCTAAACGTGAAAATATCTCTGTGTTCTTTCTTTGACCGCATTGATTTATTAGTGGCTTTAGTCATAAACTTTATTAATTATTCAATTACCGAGTAAAATAGTGGCGCCGATTCCTTTGTTCACAAACTATAGGTACTAAATTTAAGTTCAGGCATATTTTTCTTTCTATTTCATTAAGAAAAGGACAGAAGATAAATATTAGTTTAGTCCTCTCAAATTAGTCAGCGCCAGACGTAAATTGACGTATTTTTAGTAGCAAATTTTTTAATCTCGTCTAAACTTGTCTATGGAGTATCTTAATTTGACAGGACTAAACTAATATTTATCTTCTATCCTTTTCTTAATGAAATAGAAAGAAAAAGATGCCTGAACTTAAAGTTTAGTTTGTGAACAAGGGAATCGGCGCCAGTGTTTATTTATTTTATTATTTACTAGCAGCGCCCCGCGGTTTCACCCGCTTAAGTTTCGATCCCGTTCGAAAGACACGTGGGGCCATCTATTATCATAATAACGTTATATTTGTTTTCCTCGGGAACAGCACTTTTTTTCTGGATGAAAGGTACCCTATGTCCATTTCTGTACAGCTGACAACGTATATGCAAAATTTCAAGATGATCGGTTCAGTGGCTTAGGCGTGAAAAGGTAAGAAATAAACTTACTTTCATATTTACCTATAATATTATATAATAAAAATAAAAAAAAAATAATTATAGATAGGATTGAGTTAAAAAATTGTAGGCAATATTGAAAATAATACAACATGGGAGCGTCTGGCGCCGAACTAGGTGAAAACCCTGTATCTCGGCATGCAGCGCCATATGTCTCTCTGATAATGGAAAAAAAATTGCCAACATTTACAAAATTTTGTTAAATCTAACAGAATATTTATTAATATAACTAACTTGTATGTGTGGTGCAAACTGTTAATATAATTTGGTTATTAATAAATAAATAAAATTAATAAATATACATTATTTTATATATTTATCTTTCTTTTCTTTCCTTATGCTTTAAACTACTTAGCGACCTCCTCGGTCTGAAAACTATTCAATCTAGATTTTATGGCTGTTTGCCGTCAGTTTATTGTTATTGTTGAGTGAGTAAAATTACAGGTTTTCTTCTAGTTCATTAACGTGGTAAAGTATTGTTTATTTTTTAAACGTGTTAGATTATCTAATAGATCAGTTTAATGTTTTATCTGTTTTTCATTATATGCTATTAAATTACTAATCTTTTTCAACACACTTGCTCATAAAGTGGCTCTTAATGAACCACTAAGAGCCACTTTGCTTTTGAGAAGCACGCGTGTTTAGTACACTGCATTATGATGCAGTGTACTAAACACGCGTGCTTCTTACTTTATGTTACCGCACTAGTGCTGTAACGCCACAGATAACTATTTACTAGTCGGAGATGTGCGTGTGTTTTTTTAATATCCTCAAAAAGACTTTATGCCAAAAGGAATCCGCGGGCCATGTTTCACTTTTTTTTTTAAATACCTAGTCGGAATTGTCCTTGGTCCCAAAATGAACTAAAATTGATTTACCTCAAATTGAAAAGCTATTTGTACAAAGTAAAGAAAGTATTGAGGTGGGAAATGAGCGTAATGTTGTCGTATGTCAAATTGTAGCTTAGTTAGTATGAAATTAGAAAGTACAAGAAAGAAATATACATTCGAGCAGTGAGAATCCGCAATAATAGAACACCAGCAACATTGAACGTCCTTTTTTTTATATACATATACATTGACATTAATGATTTTTTTTTATAAACAATGACATTTGCTTACTTTGTAAAGTATTATATTAGTTTATTTATTGTGATTTGTGAATGTGAAGACGATGTGGGTCATTTTATTACTTTTAAATATATTTTTTTATTATTCCCTCTGTTTATTAGTTGCTTTTTTTTTCTCTCTAGGTCTGGCAGTTTGAGTAATTTATGTGGCCTATCCAAAAGTCCTTTCTTTGGTATTGTTCGTCGAATCGTTGAGCTCCTTAAGTCTTGAGTTGAGCTGCACGATTTCTGACAAATGCGTGCACTGACTGGACAGGTCCTCTCAATCTGCGTGGTTCTTTCTTCAAAAGACCGTCTCAGACATCGATCTACATGGTCTTCATATAACCTGACCAAGATTATGTCTGGACTTTAAAAGAGACTGTGACCTCTGAGTTTGTTTCGGCATTTCTTCTCAGAGTAGTCAGATAGGAAACGCCGACTCATCTAGTTTTAAAAAACCATGATTGACGTGTAAAAGTGTTTGTACAAACCTACTTACAAAAATAAAATCATTTATCATTTAACAACAGGGTCTTTTCCGGGAGGGATCCCGGAACTAAACGGAAAAGACCCTGACTGGCTTTTCTTAAATTTAATTATTTGTATGAAATACATTTTCAAGACAAAACAAATACCTAATCTTTATATTTTTTAAGTACCTAAGTATTTAATTTATAAAACATAATTACTACAGATTCTTTTCTTTAAATAAAGCTATTTAGCATACAGTTCAGTTATTCAGCGAAACAATAGGAAACTCGCAATTAGATGGCGTCTAATTGCGAGCCGAGAATACGGGCGTTCAAAACCAAATATTGACAAACGTAAGGGGCCTAATACTGTAAGAAAATTTCGAGGACCTTGGGGCTCTAAGGACCCTCAACTCCTCCAAGGATTCGACGCAAGAGCCTCGGAATGTACATTGCTTTTGAAAACCATTGTGAACGTTAAATGTACTTATTTTTGGGATAATTGTTTCCTAATTGTTTCTTTAAATTGAGGTTTAGCGGTATCCAAGAGAAGGAATTAAGTGTCAATTGCATTATTAGGTATTAAGGAAAAAAGTCAGGAAATTTAAAACCAAATAAAAAAGCAGGAAATCCGTACGTAAAGATTCCCAAAAGATGGATAAATAGAATATTCTTTATTATGTACACCATCATAAAAATTACCAATATAAATGTAGACAAAGAAAAGAAGAAAAGATATCCTTATCAGACACAAAAAAAATGTTTTTTTTAGGGCTCCGTACCCAAAGGGTAAAAACGGGACCCTATTGCTAAAACTCCACTGTTCGTCTGTCACCAAGCTGTATCTCATGAACCGTGGCGTATTTCCCTTTCCGTGTTCAACTGGCGACACCGGTCTCGCGAAATCCACACGCTTTTGTTTTAGTACGGAATTCTACTAGCCCGTGTTCAATTCGCGTCAACTGAGCACGCCTTTGTGATAACGTAAACAATAAAGTAACCTAACAAAATCGAACCTCGGGGTGCCCTTCGCTCGCTCTTGCATTCTATTTCTACGGAGGCCCGCTGCGCGGGGCCCCTACTTCTGTGTAAAGGCTTTAAAGTAACCTAACCAAACCTAACCTCGGGGTGCCCTTCGCTCGTTCTTGCATCCTACGTCGCCTATCGACCGACCGCAACCATGCAATGTAATTAAAAAAGTAATTATGTAAGTAAAACCATGTAATTCCCAAAAAAAATCCATTTAAACTCTTTCATTATGCACCGTGTAAACAAGAAACATAACCTCCAACGCACAGTAACAAACAAAATAACAGCGCGCGAATGCAACTTCGGGCGCCCTGTCCCCGCGGCGGCGCGGCGGCGGCTCCCGCCAGCTTCGGCCCGCACGATTTATTCCGAACATTTACGAACGCGCTAAATCAGCACGGGTTTGTTTCGAAGAGATCAGTTAAAAAACCGTGTTCAATTCAATTGCACACTATTTTGTAAAACCTCTTTTATCGTTGCTTGATCGCAAAAACGTGCGCAGTTGACGCGAATTGAGCACGGGTTGGTTGAATTGTGTAGTAATACAATAGCGTGTGGATTTCGCGAGACCGGTGTCGCCAGTTGGACACGGAAAGGGAAATACGCTGAACCGTGATAGCTAGACAGTTGAAATTTTCGCAGATGATGTATTTCTGTTGCCGCTATAACAAAAAATAATGAAAACAAAATAAAGTTAAAATTTAAAGGGGTATAAAAGAAACGTTTTTTTTCGGCGTTTTATGCCTTGTGGTACGGAACCCTTCGTGTGCGAGTCCGACTGGTACTTGGCCGGTTTTTTATTTTTCCATTTATTTTCCATATTGAGTGATGTATGAGAACTGACTCGTATAGTATAAGCGCTTCGCCTTAACTTGGTAACTCTCAATCTGCGCCTCTTTTACGACTGTTTGCGATCCACTCGAGCCTTTCATACGAGCCAGCTTCCGAGCCAGCATATAGCCAGTATTTGAGCCCTTGCATTTTGTGAATGCTTCATTTTGACTGTATTGTTGAGTAAAACTGTATTTATATTTATATTATCTATAATATAAAAAAAAAACAATTGCCATGTGTTAGTCTTGCAAAAAATCGAAAATTGTTTGACCGATTTTGATGAGACTTTGGTAAGTTGTTGTGTGCGTGCCGGAGAAGGTTCCTAACAAAAACAAAAGTGAAAAAGGCATTGCAACGCATTAGTAAATCATGCTCCTCCTCCTATGCTGCCATTTGTGTCCCAAAACATGCAGTCAAAGTGACCTCTGCGCTGCCGCCGACAACGCCGTGGAAGTGGCGAAGTTTTGAGAAAACAATATTTAAAATACAGTCGTGCCAGCGACACGGAGAAGAAGAACAGCAGTGCTATTCTGTGAAAATCTCACCGTGAAAACTTAGGTGAAGTGAGCAAGAAGTGAGCTGTCAATAGTGTCAATTCCTTGCAAAAACAAACTCACTTCACCTACGTTTTCACGGTGAGATTTTTACAGAATCGACCGGCAGATTAGCATTAGCTAGTTCAGTATCAATAAAATTAATTAGTTTACGCAAGTCCATACACTTGAGGGATTCATCATCTGCTTAGCCTTTTCCCAACTATATTGGGGTCCGCTTCCAGTGTAACCAGATGCAGCTGAATACCAGTATTTTACATGGAGCGACTGCCTATCTGACCTCCACAACCCAGTGACTGGGTAATACGACACCCCTTGGTAAAACTGGTTGTCAGACTTTCGGGCTTCTGACTACCCGTAGCGACTGTCAAAGATTTACGAATGACAGCCGGGACCAACGGCTTAACGTGCTCTCCGAGGCAAGGAGGGGTCGCGGTATTATACTCCTACAAGCCTTGTGCCCAATAGCATTTCCCAGCGGCAAAAAATACAAACTTCCATAGATACTTTGATCCCCTATTCATCCCCATTATGGGCCGGATTTTCGAAACTCACCTTCGTTATAAGTTGGAACTCTTGTGCAAAATGTCAAGCTCCGAGACCCTGGGGTTTAGGCTGTGCGTCGACTGTTTGTAATTGAATGAATGGAATTAAGATTTTGTGTTTTATGACCTCTCAAGATTCGCTAATGAGACACGATTGATTTTCTATTGTATCGTAGTACATTAAGGCACGCGCGGGACTTGACGGGTTAAGATTGTTATGCTGAAATAGATTTATCCCCTTACCAATGAACGTATTAATCAGATGAATAGTTACACACCGATTTGTCTCTTTCAGTCGTCAGTAATTTGACTTTCGAAAGAAGAAGACAAAGCGTTGTGTAACTGTACGGACGCTATATGACGTTTATTAGTAAGGAGGTTGGGGGTCAGTCGTTACAGGTAGTCAGAAGCCTGAAAGTCTGCCAACCAGTCTTACCAAGGGGTATCGTATTACCCATTAACTGGGTTGTGGAGGTCAAATAGGCTCTCGCTCCATGTAAAATACTGGTATTCAGCTGCATCCGGTTAGACTGGAAGCCGACCCCAACATAGTTGGGAAAAGGCTAGGCATATGATGATAATGACGTAGTTCAGGTTTACTAACTAGAATCTACTCAATCAGGTTTACTAACTTAAATAAACTAAATGTAGGCGTATTCACCAACATATTGGCTCAACCTTCGTCACAGGAGGCAAAAATGATTTACACTTTAGTTAATAATAACAACAGTGGTACTTAGTATAATTTCTTTAGTATTATTATAGACTTAATGATTACTTTGTATTAGTCATAGATTAAGTTATGATGGAACTGGCATGAACTGCGTTCAAAAGTTCCTAAATAAAATAAAGAGAAAAAAAAAAAAAAAAACAGTCTTATCAAGGGGTATCGTATTACCCATTAACTGGGTTGTGGAGGTCAGATAGGCTGTCGCTCCATGTTAAATACTGGTATTCAGCTGCATCCTGTTAGACTGGAAGCCGACCCCAACATTGTTGGGAAAAGGCTAGGCAGATGATGATGATGAGTAAGAGGGTTAGAAAATAAACCTTACACACAAACATTGTTTTAATTTTTACGCAATTTTTGCCAATCCGCGAGGTTGAGCAGCGGTTGTTAATAAAATATCGTGGATGGGTGATCAGCCAAGTAAAATCTACATTTTACTTTCTTCTTTAATTAAAGATTCTACGCTTCAGCATGACACGAATATCAGAAGGTCAAAACAATGTTATCAAAAATGTAGCGAAATTAGAGGTATTTTTGACTTAAGACTGAGATCTGACTGTGAACGTTCTTCATATTATGAGAATTGATCTCAGTCCCGATACTCCCAATCTGTCAAAATTATCTCTAATTTATTTTTTGACAAGTTTTTGACATTTGTTTGCCGCCGAGATGAGACTGTGACTAGATTTTGAACGTTTTAAGAGCGTTTACGCCGTACGGTATTTCATACAAACTTTCAAGCCCTTGTTTTTCTAAATTCTAAGTGAACCGATTTTAATGAAACTTCATGCGCTTACACAGAGGATACAAAGGTCTAAAAAGTTACTTAGGAACATTTTCGAAAAATAGTGTTGCAGCCAAATTAGACCGATTTTAAATTTTCCATGGAAACAGAGATTTCCAGTTATCTTTTTTTTAATTATGACATTTCGAAAAGTTCTTAAGTAACTTTTTAGACCATTGCATCCTGCTTATGCGTATGAAGTTTCATCAAAATCAGCTCATTCATTTCGAAAAACAAGGGCTTGAAAGTTTGTATGAAATACCGTAAGGCGTAAACCGTAAACGCTCTTAATTTACGAGAATATAGCCTTCAGTATTCATTACCCTCTTTTCTTGGCCGTAGTCGGGTAAGAGTTTAATACAATTCGTTTGTATAAATGTGTTTCCGAGTTGTTGTAGTGAAGTTGTTTCACGTAATCTATGTAGTTTGGCGAGGCATTCTGAGAGTACATATTAAAAACAAAAACTTTCATTCGTCTGACAACAAAACAAGATTCAGAACTGTAATACAAAGTACTTAAGAAACAAAGTAGAATTTCGAAAACGAGCTTTAGAAAGAGACTGTCTAACAGTTAAGAATGAAAGAGATGAAACTCAATAGAGTCTTTTAAATTTTTTTTTTCTTCTCTTCTTCTTAGCGTGTCGATAGCAATCTTGTAAATAGACTCGGCCCAGAATTTGGCTATTTGTTTGGCGCCATCACCAGCGTCTACCAGTTCCTGTAATGTGCAGCTGACAGGACACGCAGGACACGATATTAAGTGTCCCATCGTTTCATCATCATCTGCCTAGCCTTTTCCCAACTACGTTGGGGTCGGCTTCCAGTCTAACCGGATGCAGCTAAATACCAGTATTTTACATGGAGCGACTGCCTATCTAAGTGTCCATCGTTTGTGGAACATAAAGTTTTTAAAGTTTTTTTTTTAAACTCTATGATATAATAATCAGCCTATAATGTTCCCACTGCTGGGTCACAGGTCACTCTATAAGAGGGAGTGGGCCATAATCCACCACGCGGGCCCAGTACAAGTTGCCGAATGTCACATGTCTTCGAATTTTTAGTTCTAGGACATGCCGGTTTCCTCACAATGTTTTCCTTCATCTTTTTGAGAGCAGTGGTGATGAAATAATTAATACAAAGAAAGTGCCTGCTTTGGTTCGAACCCACGACCTACAACTCGTAAGTCGTGGCCGTTACCACTGGGCCACCACTGTCCACTGCTAACAAACTCGATGTACACACGCCAGCACATCAACTTACCCAAAACTGTCAAATTTTCCCAATCTACTTTGAACCTAATGCTTTAGCGATAAAGTTGAAAATCTATTAAAGAAATTTGACAGATTGTGGTAGCTTGATGTGCTGGCATCTGTACGTACCATTAGTTTTAAAGCCTACTTTTAATAAATAGGCCAAGCTGCAGTTTTTTTCTTCCATTCTCCTCTGTCAGTCGTCACTCAATCATTCACTCCTTTTTCTTTCGTATCATTCCACACACAATTCACCCATCTGTAGCGGTATCTACAACGCCACATGCAAACTACGCGTTATTGCTGACGTCACACAAAATCCTGCATCTCGCAAGCAGAGTTTACCGCGCAACTAGCATATACATAACGATCCAACATGAATCATCGGGCAGTTGCCCGCCAGACATAACACCCGTCTGGTCGGAGAATCCACCCTTTTCTATGGAGGATAAGTGAACTTTACACCCTGTTCCTGATACCTCTATATATCTTTTCTTTGGCCTTCCTCTCCCTCTCCATCCATCTGCACAGGGTGTAAAAAGACCCATCATATACCCGTTAACTACTCATTCTGTACATCAAATTAAGTAACATTGCAAAAAAATAACACTTTACTTAGACTTTTATTTTTAGTGCGAATTCTGTTCGCGGTAGTGCGAGATGTGACGCATGCAAAACATTGTGCTTATGGGTGCAAACAACGGTACGTCGTGGGGATATTAAAATTTGTGTTGTAAAATTTAAAAAAAACGTCAATAAACGTTGGAATTTTGACCTTCAATGTCTCACAGGAAGGTTCCAAGGTATAAAAAAAAATTACAATGACAGGGAGTACCTACAAGAGACTCTCGGCTTCGATAAGTGTCTTTTTACATCCGTTATGTGGAAAGCCGCTTCACAGTAATAAATCCTTGATTATAATTAATAAATAAAAAAATACAATTTGCATCTCTGTCTTGGCCTTAACTCGGCCCACTTATCTTCACGACTGTTTACCAGCGGCCCTTTCACACTCCTCTCCTCGTGAGGCCTTCACATTCACTATTTGTAAGTCTCACTTCTTTCCTATTCAGTTTTTGATAGGCCATCGTTTTGTCAATAGAATGGAGAGATTTTTTTGAGTACCTTGGAGACCTATTATTTTTGTGGCATTTGTAACACTTTTATACTTGTTTTTATAGACTTGAGGTATTTTATGCATGCAGACCCATCCTAAGAGCGTTATGACTCTAGAAATATACTTCTGGTACACTGGAGAAAAGTAAAAAAGGATTTTATTACTTTTATAATAAAAAGCCTTCGCACGGGTGAAAGCTTCTGATGTTGTGACATGATGAAACATCGAGATTTCCATGATACATATCTAAGTTAAAATAATATTAATGTATTATACAAATAAATCTTCTAGAGTAAAACTACAAAGGTGAAAACCGCATCGCAACCCATTGCGTAGTTTAAAAGAACAACGCAGTCACTCAGTGATTTTTTTATACTACGAGGGCTGCTATATAAACTATGTATCCGGAATAATAAAGTGAAACAAACATAAAGCATTTATTATGGTTTTATTGCTTTTCAAAATATTCGCCATGATGATCGATGCCCTTTTGCATACGTTAGAACCAATTTTCGTAGCACCTTTTCCATTCGGATTGAGATATCTCCGAAACGTGCATTTTGAATGCATCAACGGCCTCTTCACGGCTCGAAAAACGTTGACCACGTAATTTATTCTTCACGGTTGGGAATAAATAGAAGTCGTTGGGGGCCAAGTCGGGGCTGTACGGCGGATGACCCGTTAATTCGATCTTTTGGCCTTCCAAATACCGAGTTGTTTCGGCCGATGTGTGGCAGCTAGCATTGTCATGATGAAGAAGGATTCTGCGTTGTCGGTTGTTTTTTCTAATTTCTTTAAAGACTTCTGGCAAACAAATGCTCCTGTACCATTCAGAATTAACCGTTTTACGATCCGCTAGTGGTACTAGTAAGCGACCATTTGCTTCAAAGTGCTTTTTGAACGAATGACTTTTGTTGGGTTCGGCTCATCTTGGAACACCCAAACAGTTGATTGTTGTTTAGTTTCTGGATACGCATATATCCAAGATTCATCACCTGCATGGATATTATAGACAGCTTTTGACGCACCCTGATTGTACTTTTGTAACTTTTTTTTACACCAATCGACACGAGCCCGTTTTTGGTCAATTCTCAAGTTGTGCGGAATCAAACGTAAACAAATTTTTTTTACAGCTAAATTTCGTGTACTATTTTATATATACTCGTCATACTTATGCCCAGAGACGCCTCTATCTCGCGATATGTAACATGAAGATCTTGCATTATTAGTTCCCACAAAGCATCAATATTTTGAGGTACAACAACCGATTTAGGGCGACCTTCTTTACATTCGTCCGTGAGCACAAACCGCCCACGATTTAACCCACTAAACTAGTAATACACAGTAGTTTTCGAGGGTGTTTCGTCCCCAAAAGTCGAAGTGAGTTGATAGATGCACTGTTTGTGTGTTAGCCCTCGTCGAAAATCGTAATAAATCATAGCACGTAAATTTTCACTAGTTAAATCCATGGTGATAAAGACACGCAATTTTCAAAATGACGCCACAAAAGAAAAACAAATGACAGCTTCATGAAACAAATTGTGTTCTTCAGCCAAAGAGTTCCATTTTTAAATGTTATCATTACTTTTTAGGGTTCCGTACCCAAAGGGTAAAAACGGGACCCTATTACTAAGACTTCGCTGTCTGTCCGTCTGTCCGTCTGTCCGTCTGTCCGTCTGTCCGTCTGTCCGTCTGTCCGTCTGTCCGTCTGTCCGTCTGTCCGTCTGTCCGTCTGTCCGTCTGTCCGTCTGTCTGTCTGTCTGTCACCAGGCTGTATCTCAAGAACCGCGATAGCTAGACAGTTGAAATTTTCACAAGTTATGTATATCTGTTGCCGCTATAACAACAAATACTAAAAACAAAATAAAATAAATATTTAAGGGGGGCTCCCATACAACAAATGCGATTTTTTTGCCATTTTTTGCTCGATATCAAAAATGGCAACAGGTAGGCACTTGAAATATTCACAAAATACTCAGTTGTATTTTAACTTTAATAATAAATAATAAAATTAAAATAAAATAAATATTTAAGGGGGGCTCCCATACAACAAACCTGTTTTTCGGCGTTTTAGCCTTGTGGTACGGAACCCTTCGTGTGCGAGTCCGACTCGCACTTGGCCAGTTTTTTTAATATTGTTTTATAACTGGCCAGTTCTGGATACATAAATAGCAGCCCTTGTATTTATCGATTATTGATGCCAATTTTCTCCTAAAAGGTGAAACACTCGTGACGATAAAGCAATAGCGTTTTTATTAAAGAGGTTTTAATATAAATCTTATATAAGACCCTTCTACGTGGCCTGCCGTAGTACGATAATGCTGGGCTGGGCTTGGCGCAATTTCACGCCCAGTTGCTTCAGCACAACGCAGAGGTTTTTTTTACAATACACAGAATTTAAAAGATTGGATGTCTTACTTTTAAATTGGAAGCAGCTATTTTTAGGTATGTTGAAACTGTGTGTACTCCCCGTCACTTGTCCCTAAAGGTTCATTAGAAAACCAGCGGCAGGCGGCATGTGTCTGGCATTAATGCTGAAATGAACCTTGGCGCAGCCTTGAGGCACACACTATTGTTGTTTGAAATATTATTTTTATTCGGTCAATTTTGTATTTTGTATTTCACAAACTGTGTCCAAATAAACTTTATTCTTTCTTTCCTCTCTTTTCTATCCTTACGGCTAAGAGATTGGAAAGTCGTGAGGTTGGATAAGGACCCCTTTCTACAATATTGGATTTCAATTCTATACGGATCAGAATTCGATACAGGCTAACTGTCGATGTTCGACCACGATTTTTATTCTTATAATTATACTGTTAATGACAATTTAAATTTTTAACCATTTTTTTAAATGTAGGTATACTGTTATAATTAAGTTAATGTTTTAATGACAATTTTAATTTTAATAATTTTATTTATTGAATGTAATAATTAATTTAATGGTTTAATGAGAATTTTAATTTTTAACAATTTTGTATAATGAAAATGTTTG
This sequence comes from Mesoligia furuncula, assembly GCA_916614155.1. Lineage (NCBI taxonomy): Eukaryota > Metazoa > Arthropoda > Insecta > Lepidoptera > Noctuidae > Mesoligia > Mesoligia furuncula. Next base: position 28,487,732 of record OU744797.1, read on the forward strand.
CATGCCGAATGGTGAAATATGGCAGAACTCTGATTTATACCTACTACTATCTATTTATTTATTAACTACCCATATTTATAAATAAATGCTATTCTATTCTATTATTATATCTAGTTTAGACCTCACTGGCAAATCTTACCTAACTAATGTTATAAATGCGAAAGTAAGTTTGTTTATTTATTTGTTACCTTTTCATGCCTAAACCACTGAAATTTTGCATATACGTTGTCAGGTGTACAGAAACGGATATAGGGTACCTTTCATCCCGAAAAAAAGGGCTGTTCCCGAGGAAAACAACAATAACATTATTATGATAATAGATGGCGCCACGTGTCTTTCGAACGAGATCGACACTTATGCGGGTGAAGCCGCGAGGCGCTGCTAGTAATATAATATATGTAACCTAGCTGTACTTATATCGTCTCAACATGATGTTAAACTGTGAACCTGCTTACTATATTACATATACAATAGATATTTGCTATTTTCTTTCTACTTCTAATTATATCAGTCTGAAATTGCTCAAGGGAAATCGGTTGAACGGACTGTAAAAAAGGTTTATTTAAATGTCTAATAATATTTCAAATGGAGTATAGAGAGCAATGGTAGCTCAGTGGTAACGGCCCCGACTTACGAGGTGCAGGTCGTGGGTTCAGCCGCTTCACTTTGTGTGATGTATTTCATCACCACTGCTCTCAAAACGGTGAAGGAAAACATCGTGAGGAAATCCTAGAACTAATTTGAAGACATGTGACATCTGCCAACCCGCACTGGGCCCGCATGGTGGATTATGGCCCACTCCCACAGAGAGGAGGCCCGTGTACCAGCAGTGGGAACATTATAGCCGATTATGCTATGGTTTTGCTACGGAATCATGTATCACACGAATATTATAAAGGCGATAGTTTGTATGTGTGTTTGTATGTTTGTTACTTCTTCACGCAAAGCCTACTAAACAGATTTTGATGAAACTTTACAGTAATATAGCTTATAGAATACTTTTTATCCGAATATTCCCACGGGATCGAAATTTATGCGGATAAAACCGCGAGACACTGCTAGTACCATATAAATTACAGATATAAATGTAGAAAAAATGGTTAAGTGCGTGTCGGACTTGCACACGAAGGGTTCCTTACCATAAGGCAAAAACGCCGAAAAAAACATGTTTGTTGTCTGGGAGCCCAGCTTAAATACTTATTCTAATCTGTTTTTAGTACCTATTTTTTGTTATAGCGGCAACAGAAATACATCATCTGCAATTTCAACTGTCTAGCTATCACGGTTCATGAGATACAGCCTGGTGACAGATAGACAGACTGACAGTGGAGTCTTAGTAATAGGGTCCCGTTTTTACCCTTTGGGTACGGAACCCTAAAAAAGAAGTTCGTAATTAATGCCGATGGGAAGTCTCATCGGACACACGACTTCAAAAAAAAATCGGTACCTACTTACTCATAAAATACCAGCCCGCAATGAAGAGCGTGAAAACTTCCAAAAGTGATACTTTTATTAAAAGTAACTGACACTGTTAAGGAAGCTTTTAAAACTTTTGTGGTATTGAATGTACGTAACTGATATTTTAAGTTCCATAATACTTTATTCTGGTTGGGGCTATTATTAATGACAAGGCGTTGTAGGCATTTTGTTTCCAAGTATTGAAAATGGGGCATTAAATATGAATTTATGGAGTGTTAACTATTCTTCGAACAATTTTAATGACTATGATTATTTAAGGCGAATGCGCTAGGGTAGCCCTCGAAATTCAATTTTGTTTTACGTTTTTTGCAATTTGCTGGTCAGTATTAAGTTGTATGTTGATTAAAATATGATTCGCGGCCGTAACAAATATGTATTTACAGAATTATAATCATTAAAGTCATCAACACAACTCTCTAAGACCAAGTAATCCCCAAGAATTTCATGAAATCTTGACCTTTGGGGATTATACTAACTTAACAAGTTGTATTACTGATTGTAATGATTATAATTCTGTAAATACATATTTGTTACGACCGCGAATCATATTTTAATCAACGTACAAGTTAATACTGACCAGCAAATTGCAAAAAACGTAAGAAAATTTGAATTTCGCAGGCTACCTTAGCGCCTCCCCCTTAAGTACGCGTTAAGTGGTTGTATTTCCGCTTAAGCAGAAAGGCCCCAGACAGAGCCAGCTTATGTGTAAAATCATGGAAATAAATTCACTACCATCGTAAATTGTCTGTATATTCAAATCACACTTGTCAGTCAGCCTTTGACAGTTGTATGAAATGGCTATAACACGGGAAATTGACGTTGTATGTCAAATTACCTAACAATTAATTTAGATATTATATATTATTATTATTTTTTTGTCTCTCTTACTATTTCACAAGCTATCTACATTTCTATCTATTGTCCTATTGCAGGTATGCTGGAAGAGATTTCTTATAAGCATCATCTTTGTACCTATTTTTCTGTTCTGTTTTTTTCTTGTCTGTTTATTTAAGTGTGTAATCCTAAAAAAAATATGGTTTAACAATATCTTGTTTAGGTACATCTATACATATAATAAATCTGTAGAAGGGTCAATTCTGTACATTGAAAATATTGAAAAAATAAATAGCGGGGGGTGTTGCTGGATCGATACCAAACCCAAATATGTGATTAAAAAAATTTTTGTCTGTCTGTCTGTCTGTCTGTCTGTCTGTCTGTCTGTATATGCAGGCATCACGTGAAAACTAACGGTTCGATTTCGATGAAACTTGGTATAATTATACCTTATTATCCTGGGCATAAAATAGGATACTTTTTATCCTGGAAAAATACGTAGAAAAAAAAAATCTTATTTTTCGGTTTTATTCATAGACGTTGTTCTGTAGAACCGCGAACACACGTTGCATTACCCGTAGTGGATAATTTTCCATTTCAATTTAAGAGAATACAGTTTCCTGTAGCTTTGTGTTACGCCATGACAATAAATAAGGCTCAAGGTCAGACCCTAGGAGTTGCTGGCGTAGATCTTACCGCGAGTTGTTTTTCACACGGGCAACTTTACGTAGCTCTTTCCCGTGTGAGCAGTCCAAGAAATCTTCATGTTCATATTCCGGACGAGCTCACTAACAATGTTGTGTATGCTGAAGCTCTCAATTAACTTTCTGTCGCATTGTCACGATCACTTTTTTATTATTGCAAACTTTTCGTCACTGTCAGTAATTTACTGCTACATGCTACTTATCAAGGTCGGAATTACTATGGAAAAAATACTTACTACAGAACGCGAGCTCAACAGCAGTAGCTCATTAGAGGGATCTCCTTAATTATTATAGGCTTAGCCGTATTTGGGTCCAATAGATATTTATAAGATGTCATTGTCAGAGTTACTCAAAATGGAGAAATAAACCATCCACGCGAAGACCGACATCCGCGCGGACCGAGTCGCGGGCGGAAGCTAGTTAATAATATAAGCAGATTATTAGATTAATTCGATTATTTTAATGTTTTATGTCTGCAGAATCCAGCAGCACTAATTATGAAAGAAAGAAAGAAAATACATTTATCCCACAAAAACATTTCATGTTAAGTATTGCCAAGACGAGACCATGTAGCTCGCACTGTCAAAAAGTAATCAGATCTCATGTAGAGCCTTGCATCTAACTCTACACGCCCTAACTCTACAAGGCCTAACTTCGCAAACTCTACACCTTAGTCAAAATATATGGCTTGGCCTTTCGTTACTACAAGAACCATTAACAGTATGAGAGTTTTTCACCTTACGCTCATGTGCATGTAGCGAAAGGGTTTATTTATAACAAGGACCCCCTATATAAATTTTCAGACCTCTAGCATCAAAATTTACGGAAGTCTCATACAAACTTTCACCCCCTAGTTTAAGGGGTTGGGGGGGTAAAAGTTTCAAGTTTTAAGATTTTTTTGTTGTTTGTGTGCTATTACTAGCTTACATACCAAATTTCAGCTTTCTAGGACTTCAAGAAGAACCTTAAGAATATTGATGATCATCAGTCAGTGAATCAGTGACGAAATCGGGGTAATTTAGATATCAATAAAATCTAAAGTATAAGAGCTATGCAATTGAAACTTTATCGGCCTTATTACAAAACAAGATTTATCTTTAGACCCAGGTTTAAACCATCCAGCCATTTTTAAATTTCGAACTATAATCCAACGAAGCTAAAGTTCTTATTACAAAAACTGACGTTAAACCCGAGTCTAAGTTGTCAATTTTGCATTAAGAACTTTACAGTTGTTGGAATAAAGTTCAAAATTTTAAAATGGCTCGATTGTTTAAACCTGGGTCTAAAGATAAACCTTGTTTTATAATAAGGCCGTATAGGTTTAATAAGTCAACCACTGGCATCATATCCCGAAAATTTTGTTTATCTGGTATAATCCAAACTCAAGTTAAGAGGGTTCAAAAATACGACGAAGTGCTTCGAGAGAAGGTAGGTAGTGCCCTTGCGCTTCGCTTGGCTCGTCTTGGCGGGGTCACGGGAGTGCCCCCAGATTAGTCAAAAAAAGAAATAAGAAAGGGTTGAGGGAAACATGCATCACATCCACGCAAAACGGCTGTCGCTCAGCATTATGCTGCGACCCTATGCAAGACAGAGCCCCAGCGCCGGTTTTCAGCGACAGCCGGCGCCGACGTATTGACGTCGTCCGGTGCAGCAAACAATTATTTGGACGCTGTACTGGTACAGCATACACAAATAAAAATAAATAAATGATCTCATTTTCTACCCAAATAAATGAATACTTAACATAATCAACATTTAAACAAAAACATTCTCCAGAGGCAAGAAACATTTAAACTAAAGTAAAATTAAACAATCGTACGTTTAATTTTGTACGAGTTCTAAGGTTATCGTTAAACACAACTGGAAACGCGCAAAGTTCACAAAATTTCATGTTATAGGACAAATAAAGTTCTGTTTCTTACATTAATTATGAGAATGCGGTCTTGCTTCAGCCTGTATTGTTGACAAAAAACAGAATGCGGAAAGAAAAATATTGTTGAAAATGCAAAATCAACTAATTAAAAGAACTAGAAACAAGAGCACTACGGTCTTGTTCAAAAGGAAAAAAAAAAACATTAAGTTTGCATTTTTAACATCATTGTTAGGGTTCCGTACCCAAAGGGTAAAAACGGGACCCTATTACAAAGGCTCCACTGTTCGTCTGTCCGTCTGTCACCAGGCTGTATCTCATGAACCGTGATAGCTAGACAGTTGATATTATCACAGATGATGTATTTCTGATGCCGCTATAACAATAAATACTAAAAACATAATAAAATAAATATTTAAGGGGGGCTCCCATACAACAAACGTGTTTTTTTCGGCGTTTTTGCCTTGTGGTACGGAACCCTTCGTGTGCGAGTCCGACTCGCACTTTGCCAGTTTTTGTTTTCTACATGCTGCTAGGGGTCCTTCGAGGCAATAATATTAATGTCTTGCAAAATTGGTTACAATCCTAATACGGATTGACTAAATGGCAATTCGGCTTGGCAGGTGACTAAATAATCGCAAGTTCCAAAGTAGACGTTTGGACTTTTGTCGTGCAGCGACTAGACGCATGCGGCGGATGACCAAAATCGACCGTAAAATGCTCAGTCGCAGGCGATCGCCCGCCGCACACGTATCAAATCGGAAAGGGATCGGCACCGTATTGCCTTTCGCCTCGCCGTCAAACAGGCGTCAACCTAACGTAAGCACGTAACCAAAGCGGATCAGAAGTTTTGATACGTCGACTCGGCTACGGCTAGGCGACGCCGCGCACGGGGACGACGAGCCGTAACGCACCGCACCGAGGTTCGTGAGCTTGTCCCGAGGCGAGGCGATTACGTTACGATTCCGATTAGTGTGCGTTGCAGTAGGGAGTTTCATACAAAGAATACTGAACGGCTCGAGTTGATACGGTGCCGATCCCTTTCCGGTTTGATACGTGTGCTTATGAACTTTTTGATGCATAATGAACTAGTCACCTGCGGATTTTATCGTCATATGTCAATGGGGTGGCGATTCGGCTTGTGAGGCGATTTGGTAAGCGACCAGCAGTAAGGCGAAAATCTGTAGGTAACTCTTGTAACCAAATTATTCACTGTTGAGCAAACACCCCATTTTTTATTCTAAACAATGACAGTATCTATTTACATCGTTGAATAACAAAACAAATGCAAATGGAAGTATTATACTGTTATTGTTCTCATAAAATATTGTTCCCAAGCGAAGCTACAGGGTGGTACAGAAATAAATAAAGTGACTACGGCACCTTGAAAATGATTTGTGACCACCTCCTGTCTCCTCTATGTTGACAGGGTCGGTTTCGTTGATATGAAATGAAAGAGATCATTCCGAATTAATCTATACAAATAAATAAAACTTATGAACATTATTGAAATGTCTTATTTAAAAAAGATAACTGGAAATCTCAGTTTCTATGGAAAATTTAAAATTGGTCTAATTTGGCTGTAACACTATTTTTCGGAAATGTTCTCTACTAAATTTTTAGACCTTTGTATCCTGCATAGGCGTAGTATGAAGTTTCATTAAAATCGGTTCATTCATTTCGAAAAATAAGGGCTTGAAAGTTTGTATGAAATGCCGTACGGCGTAAACGCTCCGCTCCTCGACCGGTCATGGTCACCACAACATACCCCCAACACATCAATAACAAACCGACCTCGATTAAATTCCTTTCAAGCCAAGATCAGAGCATTATGATAAACAAAGCGTCAAGCGAGGCTTACCACACAATACCTACCCTCCACAAATAAAGAGAAAAGCGCTTTTTCTAAAGCCATCCAGCGTCTATGATGAATGACGGTGGTAGAAACAAAACACTGGAATTTCAACCCTTTTAGACGAAGTTTTATGGTTGAAATTCCAATGGTAAACGATAGTTAATTATGTCGACGCGTCATGTCGTTAATAGGGTGCACATAGCCATCATCACAGCTTAATAATGTCTTTTCTTACGGTGGATGCTCATTAATTTTTATGGGGTCAGAATTTTATGTGGGTATTTTTGATAATGTTATGGGGTTAGTGATAGTTGGTGTTATTGATTGATATTGAACTCAAACTCGAACTCAAAGCATTTATTTCAATTAATAATAAATGATGATAAATGATTTTTTTTTGTAAGTAGGTTTGTACAAACACTTTTACACGTCAATCATATTTTTTTAAACTAGATGAGGTCGGCGTTTCCTATCTGAAAGAAAGGCCTAAACAAACTCAGAGGTCACAGTCTCTTTTAAAGTCCAGACAAAATCTTGGTCAGATCATGGTGAAGACTATGTAGATTGGTGTCTGAAATGGTCTTTTGAGGAAAGAACCACACAGATTGAGCGGACCTGTCCAATTAGTGCACACATTTGTCAAAAATCGTGCAGCTCAACTCAGAACTTGAGGATTAAACCAATTACAGGCATTTTTGAATTGTCAAGGGGTCGGTCAGTCATTAAGATGAAGCTAGTTGCCCATTCCAAAGCGTACGTATCTATGGAGAAGAACGGGCAAATTGATTAATTATGGGTATATTGAAATTTGGGCTTTGTGCTGAAAAAGGGACGGTTCTATTCTTCGGACGTCCATTCAGCGGCGATCCATGATGTTACTAGTATGGGGATATGGCGGTTACAATCAGAAGGGCAATTTTCGTATTTTTATTCTCATTCTGTCAAAAAATACCTCGAATTTCCATACATTTTTGACAAAGATTGTTGCAGTGGTAAGTTGCGATTTGTGACAAGATTTTGAACGAATTTAATTACAGGAGTTGGTTTTCTGACATAAGATCAGAGGGGCGATTTCCGTATTTTTACAAACGTTCGCATTCAAATTTCTGTCTCAATCTGTCAAAAATAATTTCCCCACATTTTTGACAAGTATTGTTTTTGTCATTTTTGACAAATTTTGTTTTTGACATTTTTGACAAGTTTTGTTTTTGACATTAATTGTGGCAGAGATGAAATTGTGACTAGATTTTGAGCGTTTTTAATTATGGAATGTGTCTTCTGATAGTACCCGCTCTATCTGAACCACACATTATATGGAGCTTTCGGATATGAGCTGTATTAGGTAATAGGAATTACCCCTTTGCTATCGAAAATATAAATATAATGAAGGTATAACATTACAGTCCGGTAATGGTACGGTTTCTCGGAAAACCCACAACAATTAAATAATATGATAAACGATCTACACCGAGCCAGTATAAAAGTTGGATTGGAAATGAATCTTGAAAAAACAAAAGTTACCTACCCATGTCTTCGAATTTTTTTGGTTCTAGGACCTGCCGGTATCCTCACGATGTTTCCCTTTACCGTAAGTTGGGGCCGATACTACTGCTCAAATAATGTGTAATAATACACGTCATATGTGTTTGATCAAGAAATAACAATCTAAGCCCCTACACTTACGTTGTAACATTTCGTCGTTTTTGCAATGTGACGTGTTCGCGTCATTCGATTCACATTAGGAGGGTAGGGGAGGCGTCTGATGTTTACGTGTAATAACATCGACATCACGTTAATATTCGTATCACAATTTGTTGCTAAACTGAGTATACTTTCTGATATTGTAGAAGTAAAAAAAGGGTAAAGGTAAAGGGTCCTGTTGTATCGAAGGTTGCTGAAAAAAGGTGAAAAAAATTGTACCCCGAAAAGTAGGAGTCTGGTCAAAACGACTCCTTTTGGCGGTAAAAACCCACTAAAAAGTGAAAAAATAAAAAAATTCTTACTAAAAAAAAAAACAACTGACTTCCAAAAAAAACACTACAAATTGAAAAATAACTTTATTTCGGATGTGCGCGTCAATAAACGAAAATGCGGAACCAAAGACCGACTTACTTCCCGTGGGTGTCGTAAAAGGCGACTAAGGGTCTTACCGGAGAATGGGCATCAGCGTTCTCTATTTATTCCACCGTCATACCATACTGCGATCGCCAACCCGCCTGCCAAGCGTGGCGATTATGGCAAACCCCCCCCAAAATTGGGGGAGGCCTATGTCCAGCAGTGGACGTCTATCGGCTGAAACGACGAGTGTTTTTTTTGGAAGTCGGTTGTTTTTTTTTTTTGTAAAAATGTTTTATTGGTATGAATAGGCCATAGCGTTTTCTGAAATAATATTTTTATTTTATTTTATGTCTTTTTATCTTTAGACGACTTCAGAAGTTTCTTGAATAGAGGTTCTGTGTTTTATTTATTTTGACGATGATTTAAATAATTATTTTCTTTGAAATAAATTTATCTTTTTGCAAGTGCGAAAACATTGGAAAGGTTTTTGCAAGAATACATTGTTGAATACAAAGTTGCTGGTTTAATTGGTTATGAAAGCGTGACTCGACTTAAAATCGCTTCTACTAAAAATCGAAGTCAAAATATTCTTATTTGTTTACTTATGTGTAAAATATTCAAAAATTTAAATTAGCTAAGCTTGAAAAAAAATAGCCTTAAAACATTTTTTTGAAGTTAGATCATTTCAAAAATATGTATTAAAACTGTTTTGTTTTTTGTGTTTTTCTTAAATTACCTTATGATACCGGAAAATAACTGTGTCCAAACTTACCTGTAACAGAAAAAAAAACATGATTAATTACAAAATACTTACATACACATACTCATGCCATATTCCAGGTGGAGTTCTGTAGTTTTTGGAATGAGACAGAAACTGCAGACGCCAACAAGAGGGTCGTGGGTTGTTCGAAAGAGTTACCGTGACCCCTGGCACAGGCAACTGAAGGAACACGGGTGGGTTTTAGTCAGTAAAAGTCTGACATGAAGAGCGGAAGAAGTTATTTCATAATTTCCAAAAAAAGGCATAAAATACAGAGCAGGTGGAGCCTGCTACGATCCTTACATTGTACACATATTGTGTGAACAGGGTTCACCAAAGGCACCCTGTTCATTGTTTTGTCCCTGTACGTACGTAAGGATTATAAATCTTAGGCAATCTTTGCGCCCTCACGCCCCTAGTCGCCGCAGGAGACGCCCCGGGCTTCGGGAATCGATAGCCGATTCCCTGTCACCGTAGGCGTGGGCTTGCGGACGGCGAGCAATGGGCAGCTCGCCGTCCAGTAAGGACCAAACCCGGGTTGACGGCGCGTTGTGTTCCACGCGCGTCTCAAAGAGATGGCGGCACTAACTGACGGGGTCCGCTAGGGCCGATGCTTGCCAGGGTCGCGAGCTGTTCGAAAGAGATACCGTGGCCCCTGGCACAGGCAACTGAAGGAACACGGGTGGGTTTTAGTCAGTAAAAGTCTGACACGACCTCCCGCGCCGTCCAGGGCGGGAGAAGTTATTTGCCTACCTACCCAAAAAAAAAGGATCATATCTCCTACAGAGATTTTTTATGGCAAAAAATTACTTACGGGCGGGACAACTAGGAGTCCCTGGTGATGACGTGATGAGTAAAGCCTCCTCTACACGTAGACAGATTCATCAGCAGATGGCCATCTGCCAATGCCTCCGCCGACGTGTAGACTGGGTAATTTGCTAGTCAGTGGTAGGTATTTGACATCGGCAGAGGCTAAATACCTACCACAGACTAGCAAATTACCCCGTCTACACGTCGGCGGAGGCATTGGCAGATGGCCATCTGCTGATGCATCTGACGACGTGTAGAGGAGGCTTTAGAGGCATTCATAGGAGATTGGCCGAAGAAAGTAACACACACACACACAAAAGAAAAAACAAACGACTTCCAATTAGGCCACTAAGTGAAAAATTACTTTAATTTCGGAAATTGGTGGCAAACATCGAATGCGATGCATCGGTGGCGAAATGCGAACCCAACGACTGCACCGACTTCCGAAATTAAAGTTATTTTTCACTTTGTAGTGTCTTATTTGGAAGTCGGTTGTTTTTCTTTTTTGTAAAAAAGTTTTTACTATTTGTATTTCCTGTGTGTCTCTCAAATAAAATATTTCTCTATCTTTTATTTACGTTGTTGAGCAGATATTTTTCTTGAATGGGTTAGCAATATTCCTTCAGATTATGATTGACAGTGTGTTACCTAATTATGGTGCTGGTCATACACGCACGCCGGTTGCGAGACATGACATCATAAAATCATCATCTCCCTAGCCTTTTCCCAACTATGTTGGGGTTGACTTCCAGTCTAACCGGATGCAGCTGAATACCAATATTTTACATGGAGCGACTGCCTATCCGACTTCCACAACCAAGTTACTGGGTAATATGGTACCCCTTGGTAAGACTGGTTGTCAGACTTTCGGGCTTCTGACGACCCGTAACGACTGTCAAAGATCCACTAATGACAGCCGGGACCAACGGCTTAACGTGCTTTCCGACACACGGAGGGGTCACGGTATGTAAAGACGGTCACCCATCCACAAACCAACCGCGGCAAGCGTAGCTTAACCTGATCGATCGACCTGTGCGGCTCTTATTATTTAGCCACGGGCCCCTCACATGACATCATATAATATGAGGAAATAAACACACACACCTATATTTTAGCGCAATAACAAATCGTGGTGAATTGAAATCATCGTAAATCATAACGAGTGAAACATCACACATTATGATGACGTATGCGACTAACACACAACATAAACCCGACCGCCCACTGCTACGATTGTACAAGGATAATAAATTTGGCGCGTGGCCAAAATCAAAACGCCGCCATCTTGTTTTTTCAAAAAAAATTCGGAAAATCATTTGAAAGAAAAGAAAGAAAGTACGTTTATTTGCAGCAAACATGAGGCATAGAAAATAATAATAATAACAATTTGGGAAATGCGTCACATCTACGCAAAACGGCCATCGCTCAGCATAATGCTAAGACCCTATACGAGACAAGGCCATTAATACATACATACATTTCACAAATAAATTTTACAACGGGCGCCGTCAGTTGGGGCTGGTCATCTCTTAGCTGCCTCGGCTTAACTATTTTTAATTATTTTATTTTTGGATTGTTGTTTTGTTAAGTGCGTTGTTGTTTTGTTAAGTGCTATTTGTTGTACTCTGGACGCTTTTAACGCGTACCTCTATTTTATTTTTTTACATTGTTCTCACATTATATAATTTAAAATCCAAAAGTAATGATGTACTAATATTTTTGTAAACATAATTTAAAAAGAGTGTCCATGGAGTTTCTTGCCCGTTCTTCTCCATAGGTACCTACGCTTTGGAATGGGCAAATAGCTCCATATTTTCTGACTGACCGACTTATTGACAATTCAAAAGTGCCTGTTAATGGTTTAATTGAAATAAATGCTTTGACTTTGACTTTTGACTTTGACAAAACAATTTCTCAAATATTTACCAACAACTGTAGGTTTTGCATGGAGAGGATTACCACAGATGCGTGTGTTGCCATCCACACATCCGTGGATCGCGCCGTAGGTCGCAGTGGACGATCCTGCCAACGTTTCCATACAAACCGAGGGGGAATCCCCGTAATTAAAAACGATCAAAATCTAGTCGGTACCTCATCTCAGCGACAATCACCTCAGATATCTAATATGAATATTGCAGTTTTATGTCAGCGCCATCTCTTGACCGATAGTGGAACTAATGTAACTTTTGTTGATGATTTCTGAAAAAGTGTGCTATTTAGATACTTCGTTTTATTTTTCCTGTAATCTTTACATAAACTCTTATCACATAGAATTATTTCAGATTTTTCTCTAGCCGCAATCTCTCTCAGCGACAATCAATGTCAAAAACTTCTCAAAAATTTAAGGAAATTAGAGGTATTTTTGACAGATTGAGACTGAGATCAGGGGGCCTAAAAAGGCCACTTTAGCAGAATCATAAAAGGCTAACATTATGAATCATAATATGGCGAAGACAGTCCGTGTTCTTCTTTTTTTCGCTGCACTACGTAGGTATAACAAAGAGATTGAGATTTTTTTTTAACTCCTTTTTTAATGCAATCTGTCCTGAGATATTTAGCAATAGGTAGGTGGTGGTTTTCAAATTTGCACGGTATGAAGCCTCTGTTCCATCTGATCGGTACTACTACTATAGACTACTATTGAGATTGGATTTATTGGTATTTTAGCACAGACAAAAAAAATAACCGAAAAATCCTTCACCAATGGGATTTGATATGATTAACTTAACGGTTAACTGTCCAATAAGGTTAATAATGATACCCTTTTATAATTCTGCCAAACTGGCCTTTTTAGGCCCCCTGACTGTGAACGTTCTCAAAATTAAGAGAATTGCGCCTCCGTAGTTAAGTATAATCAGTTCCTAAAAATATTGATGAAAATGTTAACAAATGGATCAGAAAACGAACCTGTGATGCCAATTTCTTGTGCCACTTACAAATTGAGTGCTTTGATTTGATTATATAAATACTTAAAAAAAAAATGTTTATTTCAATTACAATGGGCATTTAGATACATATTTTTTGGAGATCTCCTTTTATGCAAGGAATTGCTTGTATTAGGAGTCTCCGCACTTCGCACTTAAACCCGAATTACTATTTTTATTTTTATTTACATTTTGACAACTGAGGAATCTTTGAAACTCAATTTTGGTCAATGATTTTTCAATTACAAATTAATAATATAAATACTTACTATATTTACTTTATACTCCATCACAGAAGTGAAAATAAAACACAAACAGAATACTTTGCTATCACTCACTGATATATCGGATATAGATTAAAACCGAGTACACCCGAGAACAGCCGAACACATCCGAAGCGGTGTCGCTTACGGTAACAGTGGCGCGAGTCCAATAGCTTTTTCCCATCTCAAAAAATGCCCAACGCGACGAAAGAAGCTTTCACTTCAAAAATGTAATTCAAACAATAATTACCTTCCAAGTACAGATGAATGTGTTACTAATTCCCTTAAGGGGCTTACAGGACCTAAACGCAAAAAAACGCAAGTATTAGAAACAATAAAAGTATATGATCGACTACAGTAAACAAAATCAGAAAAATATATGACATTCTTTAGAATATAGGCTAGGTGGCTAATGTGTTGAAAACATAATACAACTAATTTGATACGATAGAAAAAATCATGAAGATACCTCTAAAAACTTTCTTTTTACAATAAAAACCTTACTAATAAACATACAATCATTCTGATTTTTTGTCAGATTATTCTACAAGCAACATACTATTACATTACTGTTTTAATTTTGTAATCCAAACAATAGATTTTTTGTAATTAAATAATTGCTTCGATAAATTACTAGCGTTGTGTCATCGCGCTTCTCTTTCTTTTCTATGCAGTCCGACAGTGACCGCGCGTTAGGTCATGTAAGCCTTATTAAGTGATTGCGTAAGAATTTAACCAGAACTGGGTTTGTTTACAATTCCATCAGATTCCTTTGGAACGAACCATTCACGTAGTGTAGCCGTGGGCACAGATTACTAAATAGTTACTACGTAACAGATACTTCATTCAGTAGAAAATTTCCAATACCTACTGCTATAATAGCCTACTCCGTCGCGTCAGCAACCGCTGCATGCTAAAATTTGCCTAAATGCTCAAGCGTACAGTTGTGATTGAACGATTAAAATTGAATAACGTGCGTGCGCTTCGCTTGCGAAAACCGCACTGAATGTGGTCCGCAAACGGCCCGAGACCGCTTGGCCGGGCGGTAGGTAATTATAGCGCGCAAGTACATGGAGTGACGGAGGCCTGGCCGTGGGTAGCTGTGGAGCGGCGCCTTCAACATTGTCGCTGCGATGCTACGCCACGTAATCGTAAGCTACGAGTGCTACGGTGCTACGAAACTACGCCGTAATGCTACGAACTCAGTTTAATGAAAATTATACATTAAATTCGCTTTTCGCACTACAAAACTCCGCAACGGGTTTTGATGTCGGTTTTCACGATCGTTTTGAGAGTTGATTATGAGAGGTTTATGTGTGTAATGCGTTAATATTAAACTTGTATATCCATACTATTATTATAAACTAGCAGCGCCCCGCGGTTTCACCCGCATAAGTTTCGATCCCGTGGGAGTATAGGGATAAAAACCATCCTATGTCCTTTCCGGGGACTCAAACTATCTCCGTACTAAATTTCGTCTAAATCGGTTTAGCGGTTTAAGCGTAAAGAGGTAACAGACAGACAGACAGACTTTCGCATTTATATTATTAAGTATGATTATCGGGATAAAAAGTATCCTATGTAAGGACATAGGATACTTTTAGTTTGAGTTGCAGGAAAGGTCCCCGGCCTCAATCTATCTCTATCATCTAAATCGGTTCAGCGGTTTAATCGTGAAGAGGTAACAGGCAGACAGATACACTTTCGCATTTATAATATTTGTATGGAAGTATGGATTCGAAAGTAACTCTGTCTGTATGTTACCTTTTCACACCTACGCCACTGAACGGTTTTCGATAAAATTTGGCAGAAAGATAGATGGCATCCTGGAGAAGGACAGTGGCTACTTTCCACGTTCACGTTCGCAGGACGTTCCCATGTTACAACACGCGGGGGAAGCCGCGGGTTGAAGCTATTAAATAAATCAGTGTTTTAAGTCGTTAAAACAGTGTGAAGCAGGGGCGGGTCGAGGGCTTATTATAGTATATCATCATTTCAGCCGAAAGACGTTCACTGCTGGACATAGGCCTCCCCAAAAAGGTGGGGGCGGGGAGGGTTTGCCATAATCGCCACGCTTGGCAGGCGGGTTGGCGATCGCAGTATGGTATGGTGGTGGAATGCATAGAGAACGCTGCTGCCCATTCTCCGGTACGCCCCTTAGTCGCCTTTTACGACACCCACGGGAAGTATAGGGTGGTACTATTCTTTATGTCCGGCACCACACAGACAAGTCCGGCACCATACAGACATTATATAGTATATACCTAGTGCATTTTGATTTCATGCGCCGGACGTAAGGTAAGTACTTTTACTTGGTGGAGGTAGCCTCCACCAATGCATCTAATGCATTTGGACCCCATTTATATCGTTTAAGGATAGTTTGCTTATATCCCAAACCGCATAATGTCCACATCGTTCAGTTCCCATTAGGGAACGTGTTATGATACTTTAGTGTCTTTTCAGATGAAAATGGCGGTATGGTGCGTGTTAGCAGCTTCAGGCCGTGTTCTAATAAAGGCAATTGTCGCGCAAATATGCGAGCGCTGCGTTTTTTTTTCGGTGTATCCGATTACGTCGTCGAGCCGACTAACCTAACCTAACCAAAAACAATGGTCGCGATAGTTAGTTAGTTTGTGTGCCGTACAAACGCGACTTAAATGTTTGCGTGACTATGATTGTCGTCATCCATTGTCGTATTGTAAATTCGAAAGTAACTCTGTCTGTATGTTACCTTTTCACGCCTAAACCACTGAACGGATTTCGATAAAATTTTGCAGAGAGATAGACTGCATCCCGGAGAAGGACATAGGATAGTTTTTATCGACATATCTCGCGGGCGAAGCCGCGGGCGTAAGCATTCATAAAAATTCATAAAATTCATATAAAAGATCGTGTACTCGTGTGACGATCGTTTGTGGTTAGAACGCCGCCCAGGGCGCGTTCGGTTTTTCCGAACAAATGAGTGTCGATTGCGTATTGAAACCACATATATGCAATAAATTATACTACATACTTGTTATCGCCTTTTCCGACCATATACAAAAAAAATGAACGAAATCGCTCTCGAAAAAAATCAGCTGTTCCCTACATTTATGTTCGCATAACTCGTCAAAGTGTAGGGAACAGCTGATTACTGCTACTGATACTGTTTACAGAGATACTGTTTTGTGACTGAGTAATAACAGCCGCACGGGTCGATCGATCAGGTTAAGCTACGCTTGGCGCGGTTAGTCCGTGGATGGGTGACCATTTTCAAATACCAAGACCCCTCCGTGCCTCGGAAAACGCGTTAAGCCGTTGGTCCCTGCTGTCATTCGTGGGCCTTTGACAGTCGTTACCGGTCGTCAAAAGGCCGAAAGTCTGACAAGCAGTCTTACCAAGGGGTATCGTATTACCCAGTAAGTGGGTTGTGGAGGTCAGATAGGCAGTCGTTCCATGTTAAATACTGGTATTCAGCTACATCTGGCTAGACTGGCAGCCGACCCCAACATAGTTGAGAATAAGGCTAAGCAGTTGATGATGCTGATGACTGTATATTAGAACACGGGGTCAATTCAGACAATCTTGTTGTTTGTACTCGGTACATTATTAGTGTATTTGTTAGTCTGTAAGGCGAATAATTTATCTATGGGCCAATGTAGCCTTAAAGTAAAGGTTTTATTATTATTATTTCCTTTATTAAGCTAAATACATATAAATTATATTTTAAATATTATTATAAAAAAATATAAAAACATTTAAAAATATTAAAAATAGTAGCCCACCGGTATCGGGAACAGGGTCCAAGCTACCGGTGGTCAGGGTTCCAGAGAGAGGAACCTCCTGGAGGAACAATGCGGGCCGTGTCCAGAAGTACTGCTTTCTGGATCAAGCCCTTGATCCAGCTGCCCAACGCGAGCCTCCTCAGGTGTTGGTCGAGGCTATTAGTCCATTATTTATTATTATTATTATTTTCCACGCCTGTATTCCTCAAAGGGTTGGGCAGGCGTCATGTTACGTTTATGTTTGTATTATTATTCCTGTTAATAGCTCACGGCAATAGTAAATACAAACGCCAGAACATCAAGCTACCCGAAACTGTCAAATCTTCCCAATCAACTTTGAACCTTACACTTTAGCGATGTGTCTCACACACAATTGAGATTGAAATTGTGTGTGTCGTGAAGGAAGTTCCTCATGCATTGAATTGTCTGTTTAACAACGTCAATAGCGCAATGAATGTTGTTTCAAAATTAAAGACATTCCTATTCTACGGAGTTATTCCGTTCTGATCCCCTGAACCCCCCCCCTCCACCCCCCACCTCGATCCCCTCCTGGATCGTCTTCTGTTTTAATCTTTGTCTTATCCACTATAAACTTTCTCATACCGGTGCACCCCGCAAGCTATTCTAAAATTGCGGTTTATTGTGGTGTGTTGTGCTCGAAATCGTCTGCAAAACCGTTGACACAGACCGCTAAATAAATTGTGTACGATGACGGCTATTCGTTTTTCGGGACGTCTGAAAGGGTCCGTAATTTATCAAATCTGATGACGTCGTCAAGATCCCACTATTTTTACGGAATATTTACCTTTTGGAAAGAACAGGGCTGACAAATAGCTAAAAATATGAAAAACCTCGCACAGTCAGGGTGCGAGATATTTGATATTTTTAGCTATTTCTCAGCCTTTGCACCAACCGCGTGTCGTGGATCGTGTGGTATATTCCCGTCTCGGAATAATTGTCATGATAAAGTGGGGTGATACTTATTTTGTTTTAAAAAAACCTATAAAGTAGGTTCTTAGTAGGCTGTAGTTTACGGGGTCTACTAACTGCGCCCCGCGGTTTCACCCGCATAAGTTTCGATCCCGTGGGAATGTCGCGATAAAAATTAGCCTATATGTTAATCCAGGGTGTCAGCTACCTCCTTACAAAATTTTATTAAAATTGGTCTAGCCGTTTTAGCGTGAAGAAGTAACAAACATATAATTGAAATTGAAATACAACCATTTGAAATACAAGCTTCATCCATTATTTGATGACAACTTTTCTATAGAAAACTACGTTACTAAGTAAATCTCCTGGCTCCGGATTTTTCCGTGCAAGAGTAATATTATTTTTTTTACTGACTTTTTTCCACTCTTCAAAACAAACAATTAAATAAAAATTCATGTGGCCCACATCAGAAATTACTGGCCGAAATTCCTGGCAAAAGCTTGTGTCCTAATTAAATCAAATAATAAAACTCTGTCACGACCTCTTCTTAAATTATTACGTTGTCTGCACTTAAATGTATACGACTAGTTATACGATGTTATAAACCCTGGTTCACTCAATAATAATTTAATGAAATAATCCATGAAATAAAATCTTTATTTTTGTAAGTAGATCTTTTAAGACACTCTTATATACTCTCAGAGATCATGGTCTATTTTTTTTAGGTGGTGTTTTTTTTTTTATATTATTAGGTTTTTAAGAAAGTCTAACAATGCAGGGCTATGTCTGGAAGGGCCTTTTGAAGAAAGAGCCATTGCAGCTTTGAGTTGACCTGTCCCTACAGACGGGATGCATGAATCAGTCATCGTGTAGCTGAACCCTATTTTAGGGAGCTCAACGAGCCGTCACACGACGCTACCAGAGGGGCAATTCTCGTAAATTTAAGAACTTTAACGTCTGACCTTAGTCTCAATCTGTCAAAAAATAACTAATTTCCCTACATTTTTGACAAGTTTTTGAAATTGATTGTCGCTGAGAGAGATTGCGGCTAGAGAAAAATCTGAAATAATTCTATGTGATAAGAGTTTATGTAAAGATTACAGGAAAAATAAAACGAAGTCTCTAAATTGCACACTTTTTCAGAAACCATCAACAAAAGTTACATTAGTTCCACTATCGGTCAAGAGATGGCGCTGACCTAAAACTGCAATAGTCAACACCGCAGCGTGCAGTGTTAAAATTCTCTGACAAATATAAGCCTCGCCGATGAAAATTTAAAAACATATGATGGTACGGAACCCTCGGTGCGCGAGTTCGACTCGCTCTTGCCCGATATTTGCGGACAGTTATAAAGTCATGTACTCAATCTATCATGAATGCAAAGCCTCATTTTTTCTTGTTGTCTATACGAGATCTAAGAATCTAAGAGCAATCTAGCCTTTTCCCAACATGTTGGGGTGGGCTTCCAGTCTAACCGGCTGCAGCTGAATACCAGTATTTTACATGGAACGACGGCCTATCTGACCTCCACAACCCGGCTACTGGGTAATACGATATCCCTTCGTAAGACTGAATGTCAGACTTTCAGGCATCTGACTACCCGTAACGACTGTCAAAGATCCACGAATGACAGCTGGGAGTGGTCTCGGTATCCACACATCCACAGACCAACCGCGGCAAGCGAAGCCTAACCTGATCGATCGACCCACGGGCCCCTCTGTAATGTACCATATTCGGACACCATGTAATGTACCACATGTTGAGAAAAGGCTAGGCAAATGATGATGATGATGAAATGAATTTGAATTTCCACTTTTCCATCATAATAAAATTAAAAGTGTCTTCACTCTTGGAAGCTCTTTTGTTACATAGCCGTAAATTATTTATTCCCAAACCAATAAATAAAATACAGACTTTTCGTTTCGTTACCGAAATAGCGCCATGATTCGTGAAATGAAATTATTTGAGGAAAAATGAAGGTATTTAGCAACACGAGACGAAATAATCTTGACAATTTGAGACCTATTTTGCATGAAATGCTAATAATTTATAGAAGAAATTTTCATGAATTTTGTGAATTAATTACTTTTATAATTATTGTGGTGCAATATTTTTGATACTATAGAAGGTATGAGGAACAGTTTGAGGGTGTAAAGCTCACTCATACTTAATAGAAAAGGGGCGATTCTCCGACCAGATGGGTGTTGTGTCTAGCGGGCAACTGCACGATGATTCAGGTCGGGCCGGTGTATCTAAGCTAGTTGCGCGGTAAACTCTGCTTGCGAGATGCAGGATTTGGCATGACGTCAGTGCGTCACTTGACGTACTGACGTCATTCCAAATCCTGCATCTCGCAAGCAGAGTTTACCGCATCATACTGATGACGCGTACAATACAATTGTAATTGAAAGAAATGCAAGAAACCGGTAGAAAGAAAACTTGAAATTACATTGTTTTTAGGCGATCTGGGTCATATAGTTTGCACCAAAACAAGAGTTGAAGATAGCGGTCATTTCATATTTCATACTGATAATAAAAAAACCGGCCAAGTGCGTGTCGGGCCACGCACAGTATAGGGTTCCGTAGTAGCCCGTTATCACAATGTAGTACGATTCTGTTGTTCTTTATTCTGAATAGGTAAAAAAAAACATATTTTGGTTTTCAATGCAAGTCTTTACCCATTATAAACAAGCAACTACTTTATCTTAGTCACTTTAAAGGATTAATGCTAAGGATTTTGTATTTGGTACAAAATTATCCAACACCCAAGTTCAACGACTATTACTGCTAAACTAATAAAGTTATCTTAACCGCTATACTTTTCCTTTAAAGTTCATGAAATGCACTATCATCGAGAATTTTTCCAGATTTTTCAAGACCTTAGTTTAGCTTTTAGAGGGGGGGGACGCCCTACTGGAACAAAAATTTGCACTTTAAACTTTAATATTTCGTAAATGGAGCATTAAATCGAAAAATAATTTTAGCAACCCCTAAGCCATTTTAGAAGACCTATGCAACGATACCCCACACGATGGGGTAGATGATGAAAACAATATTCATCCCCACTTCACATATAGGGGAGCTACCCTAAAAAAAAATATTTTCCTAAATTTTATTTTACCACTTTGTCGGCGTAACTGATATACGTACTCCTACAAAATTTCAGCTTTCTAGTGCTACCGGTCACAGAGATTAAGCGAGGACGGACAGACAGACGGACGGACAGACAGACATGGCGAAACTATAAGGGTTCCTAGTTGACTACGGAACCCTAAAAAGGTAAAATTTATGAGATTGCATTAGTAAAAAAATAAACCACTGCTCCCAATAATTGTAATATTTAATTCCCCGAACAACTGATCCGATTCCTAAAAATCTTTTACTAATGGCGAACTGCAGTATTGCCGAGTGTCATTTTTTATCATACAAAGTCGGGTTAGTTACACCATTTATAACTCAAAAACGGCTGTATCGATTTTGATGGTCTTTGATTTGTTGGATTTGTGTCCGCCCCGAATAGCAGAAATACTGAACCAAAACATGGGAAAAATTCACGAAAAAAATAATAATAAAGATAATTAATTTTCTCATACAGTTATTTTTATTGAATCTGAGGTGCAATGTTCGCCGGGTAAGCTAGTAGGATATATTTCATGTACTTAATAACAAGAAATTCCACACGGACGAAGTTGCGGCTGCGACTTACGAGTGAATGTAGGTCGTAGGTTGGAACCCAGACAGGCACTTAAAATTATTTAATCTCTACTCTACCGGTGAAGGAAATCGCCATGCGGCCCACTCCCTCTCACATAAATAGGAGGCCTGTGTCCCAGCAGTGGGCTGATTATGAAGTCGCGGGCAGCAACTAATCTTTCAATAAAATAATTATAATACAGTGATAATAATTTAATTATATTTAAATAGCACCCTCCACTAATTATCTGACTTGTTTTAGATCCAAAATTAACATACAGGAAAAGTTTTTAACCAGTGCGCAAATTTTGACATAATAAACTTGAATGTATTTTAATAAACACGTATTTTTTGTTTTGATATGTTTCAATAGTAAAAAATTAAGTTAACGCTTACGAGACTTGTTTACTCAGAAATTTATTTTATGGACGTCGCTTGCCAGTCCGTCGACCGGTCGCCCGATTCACGCCGCGCGTCGACCGGTCGCCTGACGCGCCAGCTGCTATCAGAAGTACTCACGCGCGGTCGCTCTATGCGACGGCGGCGGATTATTGACCCCAGATTAGCGCTACAATTTTTTAAGTGTAGACTGTGTAAAGTTATTTGTAAACGTAATTTTTCGTAAATTCCAATTTATCCTTCATACCTTCATGGGCTTAGGACCATCAAAATGCAGAAAATAAATCATAATAAGTAAGAAAGTAATACGTTTTAGTCCATTCAAAATAAAACATTTAGGTATGATAGGTACTTACATGATACAATTTAGTTTGAAACAATTACATTTTGGCGTATTTAAAAAATTGGAATCAACTATCTTACAACAATGTCTAATCAAAGAGAACCTAACACACTAAGATTGTTTATAATTTCTTCTTACCTCTACATTTTATTAATCACAATATTTTAGGTATTGTTCGAAGGGCATAAACGTGCACGTTTAAATAAGTAAGCATTTAGTTTGTTTAGGACACTAACACCACTTTGTACTTCATTGAAAGCGTTAATTATTTTTTCTTTCAAGTCATCTAGGCTCTGAGCCTCTTCTACAACATTTCACTTGTTTCATACACCTTGGTTTGCTGCTAAAATTGTCCTCTCATTAGGGACCGTGGGATTGAGGACCCTTGGGCTCGCATACGAGGTACGCTCTCCCTTTCGTATCTTCTTCGTGCTGCTCGTAAATTTTCATTGCTTGACAAATACACTCGCACCATTTCATAATACTCGCGGTGAGTAAAATGAGACATTGTCACTACGCTAGTCTAGTACGCGGCACAACGCGCAGGGACGGCAAGGGCGCGACGAACATCCGACCTCCGCTTCCGCAAGTGACGTACTGCATGTGCACGCGTTTTGTTTATCAAATGCCGCGCCGGGCGCCGCATGCCCCCCGCACGGCCCGCACCCCCCTCTCGTGCGCTAGGCGTGCGTGGTCCAGCGGCCGGCGGCCTTCGCGTTTTCATTCATGCTCATTCATAGTATTACTATTAAATTATATCCATGTCTTGCTTATTTCAAATTGGGACAAAGTGGAAAAATTAAAAAAAAAAAGTCATAAACTAAAAATGGAAATGTGTTCTATTGCTTACACTGAGCCACCAAAAAAAATTTACGCAGTGGTTAAAAATTTATCCTGTATTATACCCCAGGGGTCAGACTTTGTCCCTCTAATAAATTAGTCTGCAGACTTTATTTAAAAAGCGGGTTTAAATTCTATGAAATGAATGCATGCTTTTTGGTTTCATCTTTTTTTTTTTAAACTGAGTTTTAATCCTGCTATCAAAAGTGTGTAGAACTGGCCCATGGATCATTGACCTAACGTACTGAGGGAAAAATATCCAGTTTTTTAGGCCTTATTCATGATATTTTAAGGAATTACTTACTTATTTTCCACGAAGAGTGAGGCAGAGGAGTAGTACCTACATAGTACAGACGCCAGCTCATCAAGCTACCGGAAACTGTAAAATTTTCCCAATCAACTTTGAACCTTATTCTTTGTCGATAAAGTTCAAAATCTATTAAAGAAATTTGACATATTGTAGTAGCTTGATGTGCTGGGGTCTGTACACCCACATTTCTCCTGTTATGTTTAAGTCCCATGTAATAAACTCGCTCCCTAGGCGATATTATTGCCATCAACCAGATGGAAATCCTCTGGGCTTCTACTGAGAAATTCCTGCTGAAGAATCCTAATAGCACTTTCCCAAACCTGGGAACCGAACCCAAGGTCTCATGCCTCTGGGTAGGCCACAATTGCGGCGATAAGTCCCCTCTTTGAGGAGTGGCTAGAGGGGCGCCACGGCGTCCGCACTTTCCGCCTAACGCAGGTCCGCACCGGACACGGTTGCTTCGGGAGGTTCCAGTTCGGCACCATTGTGTGGATCGCCCGGAGGACACGGTGGAGCATACGGTGGAGGTCTCCCCGGCTTGGGCGGCGATCGGCGGCGGCGATCTCTCGCGTACGGCCCTGGTCCAGGCCATGGTACGGAGCGAAAATGCATGGGAAGCCGTCACCTCCTTCATCACCGTAGGCGCGGGCTTGCGGACGGCGAGTAATGAGCAGCTCGCCGTCCAGTAAGGCCAGGCCCGGATCGACGACGCGTTGTGTTCCACGCGTGCCTCATAGAGATGTCAGCACTAACTGATGGTTACCGCTAGGGCCGATACCTGCCAGGGTCGCGGGTTGTTTGAAAGAGATATCGTGGCCCCTGGCACAGGCAACTGAAGGAACAGATGGGTTTTAGTCATTAAATGTCTAACACGCCATCTTGCTCCGCCCAGAGCAGGAGAAGTTACTTGATAATGTCCACCCAAAAAAAAGGCCTCATGCCTCTTGGTTATTACCTCAAAAATACACATCCATACTAATATTATAAATTCGAAAGTAACTCTGTATGTCTGTCTGTATGTCCTTTTCACGCCTAAACCACTGAACGAATTTCGATAAATTTGGCAGAGAGATAGATTGCATCCCGGGGAAGGACATAGGACAGTTTTTATCAACATACCACGCGGGCGAAGCCGCGGGCGGAAGCTAGTAATATAATAATTGATAATAATATGACTCATACCAAATGCTTATTTAACTTGGAGATCTATGTCACTACTAATCCGTAGTCACGGAACGGATTTTAATACGCTTTTCACCATCATTAATTTAGAAAATTTATTCCGGAAGTTTTATGTGTATAATAAATTAATATAATATAATGAAATCTCGATGTTTAGTCAAGTCGTAAAAAACCGTGCGAAGTGCTCCCGGATCGCTAGTATAATAAACTAAAGCAAAAGGACACACAAGGAAAAAATATTTACTTTACCGACATAAATATTTTTAGCCGGAAAATCTTACAAAGGGGGATCGTATTACCCAGTAACTGGGTTCATGTAGAATACTGGTATTCAACATCTTTTTAACATAGGAGCCACAGACAGCCCCCTTTGCAGGGGCTGCCTTGACGCCGAGGAATCAGCCGCCCACGTCATCCTGGAATGCGAGGCCATGGCTTCTCAACGTGCAGAAATCCTCGCAACAATGAGGTCGCTCCGCGAAGCGTGTGAAGCTCCCAGGAAGCTTCTGTGCTTTTAGGCGGAGCTGGGCTGGCTCTGTTAGCCAGAATCCCCACGAACAACGGAACGAATGGGAGTCTCAGTGCGGAAAAAGGTGTCCCATCATCATCAATACTGGTATTCAGCTGCATCCAGCTAGACTAGAAGCCGACCCCAACAAAGTTTTTTTTTATCTCCTTTACTCCTTCACACGCTGTCTACATGTCTCTATCTATTGTCCTATCGCAGGTATGCTGGAAGAGATTTTTTATGAAATAAGCATCACCTTTGTATCCATTTTTCAGTTCTGTTTTTTTTTCTTGTCTGTTTATATAGGGTTATTGGTAAAACATTAACAACCTCTTAAGAGGTCATTGTACTCATCATTATGATCAATTTTACTGTGGGACCAAACCTGAAATCACGAAAAGAAAATCAGCTGTTCCCTACATTTTGACGAGTTATACAAACACAAATGTAGGGAACAGGTCATTTTTCTTTCGCGATTTCAGTTTGGTCCCATAGTAAAAGTTGTTCATAATGATGAGTACAATGACCTCTTAAGAGGTTGTTAATATTTTATCAATATCCCGGTATACAGGAAAAGTTTTTAACCAGTGCGCAAATTTTGACATAATAAACTTGAATATATTTTAATAAACACGTATTTTTTGTTTTGATATGTTTCAATAGTAAAAAATTAAGTTAACGCTTACGAGACTTGTTTACTCAGAATTTTATTTTATGGACGTCGCTTGCCAGTCCGTCGACCGGTCGCCCGATTCACGCCGCGCGTCGACCGGTCGCCTGACGCGCCAGCTGCTATCAGAAGTACTCACGCGCGCGCGGACGGCGGATTGTTGACCCCAGTTTAGCGCTACAATTTTTTAAGTTTAGACTGTGTAAAGTTATTTGTAAACGTAATTTTTCGTAAATTCCAATTTATCCTTCATACTTTCATGGGCTTAGGACCATCAAAATGCAAAAAATAAATCATAATAAGTAAGAAAGTAATACGTTTTAGTCCATTCAAAATAAAACATTTAGGTATGATAGGTACTTACACATGATACAATTTGCGTCAATGTCTAATCAAAGAGAACCTAAGACACTAAGATTGTTTATAATTTCTTCTTACCTCTACATTTTATTAATCACAATAATTTTAGGTATTGTTCGAAGTGACCTCCTCCTTTTTGAAGGCATAAACGTGCACGTTTAAATAAGTAAGCATTTAGTTTGTTTAGGACACTAACACCACTTTTTACTTCATTGAAAGCGTTAATTATTTTTTCTTTCAAGTCATCTAGGCTCTGAGCCTCTTCTACATACACACGGCATTTCCCTTGTTTCCATACACCTTGGTTTGCTGCCAAAATTGTCCTCTCATTAGGGACCGTGGGATTGAGGATCCTTTGGGCTCGCATACGAGGTACGCTCTCCCTTTCGTATCTTCTTCGTGCTGCTCGTAAATTTTCATTGCTTAACAAATTCACTCGCACCATTTCATAATACTCGCGGTGAGTAAAATGAGACATTGTCACTACGCTAGTCTAGTACGCGGCACGCGCGCAGGTACGGCGAAGGGACATCCGACCTCCGCTTCCGCAAGTGACGTACTGCATGTGCATGCGTTTTGTTTATCAAACGCCGGCGCCGCGCCGCATGCCCCCGCACCCCCGCCCCGTCTCGTGCGCTGGGCGTCCAGCGGCCGGCGGGCGGCCTTCGTGTTTTCATTCATGCTCATTCATAGTATTACTATTAAATTATATCCATGTCTTGCTTATTTCAAATTGGGACAAAGTGGAAAAATGCAAAAATAAAAGTCATAAACTAAAAATGGAAATGTGTTCTATTGCTTACACTAAGCCACCAAAAAAAATTTGCGCACTGGTTAAAAACTTTTCCTGTATGTGTCTACATAAATGGTAAAATAAAATAAATAGTAGGGAAAAGGCTAGGCAGATCATGATGACCTACATTTTTTTTTTAAAACCACGCCCCATACTAGGCTTTTCTAAATATTTTATCAATGTATCCTTTCACGAACAGCAAATTCCTATGACTCCCGCACTGCGGGCTGCGTACTCTATTCAATTATTACGGTAATACAGACATAATGGTCGCCATTTTTGTTAACAGCCTCTAACTGTAGCACTAAACAGGAATGTAGTGTATTTTAATAAAATGTTGTTGAGTCTATTAAGTGGAATGTTGCGGCTAATGTTATTTCCTCTGCTTTTAAGAGGGTGTGAGGGTGTTTTGGAGTTTTACTTCCAATTAGGGGGCATTTTTAACTTGACCATCTCGCCGTTCGTTAGAGA
This sequence comes from Mesoligia furuncula, assembly GCA_916614155.1. NCBI lineage: Eukaryota > Metazoa > Arthropoda > Insecta > Lepidoptera > Noctuidae > Mesoligia > Mesoligia furuncula. The sequence continues at coordinate 28,515,552 of OU744797.1, forward strand.
TGTTTTTTCTTTTGAGTTAGGTGCTACGGATTGATTAAAACTGTATTAGGACTTACGAGATTGGGAATTTTAAATAGCTAGACGCATTTTCTAAGCCAAAAAAGTAAGTAATAAGAATGTAAACAAATGGAGTTTTATTTACTTTTAATGGGGTTTTTAACTTGAATATCTCGCTTTATTTTTTATTAAATTTCGGATCGGAGATGTTTTTTTTTTGAGGTTCCTACCTCATTTAATGATCGCTAAAAACTGGGAGTTAGACTTACGACATAGATCATTTTTAAGTAGCTAAAACACGCATTGTATTAACTGTAATCGGTTCCCAAAAGTAGCTATAAAATGTAATTAGATAAACAAATTGATCAGAAAATTTACATTTAAATTTACATTTAAAACCTTCTTAATACGTATAAATGAGTTACTAATACCCTTTAGTAAGTGATAACGCAAGAATATAACCTGGTCAGCGGGATTGTCCGAAAGGGTTACCGCTGGCCCGGAACATAAAGGGCTAAGGAAGGAACACGGGTGGGTTTTAGTCAGTAAGAGTCTAACACTCCCTTCCGCTCCACCCAGAGCGGGAGGAGTCATTTGATGATTTCCCATCCGCAAAAAAAAAAAAAAGAATATAACCTGAACAAGGTTTGTTTACACTTTTCACCAGATGCTTTTAGAACAGACCATAGATTGATTGACAAATTAAAAAGAACTTATGGCGGTGATCAACAGTGGCGGTAGCGGGTTTATTAAGTAGAAAGTTACTGCTAATGTTATTATGCTCTTAAGAGGGTGTGAGGTTGTTTTAAAGTTTTACTTACAATCAAACGGCGTTTTCAACTCGATAGTCTCTGCTTTGTTTTTGTTATAGGTCGGTAGATGTTTTTTAGGTTTCCATACTCTAAGGGAGGCAACGGGACCCTATTACTAAGACTGCGCTGTCCGTCCGTCCGTCAGTCACAGGGCTGTATCTTTTAAACCGTAATAGGCAGACTAGATTTTTTACAGAGTGACTGGATACAATAAAAACATTTAGTGTAATTGAGACGCATTGAAATACAGGTGGTCGTTTCTCCATAGAAACTATCTCACCTGTTTTTTTCTGGTTAATGACCATAAAGCAATGATTTTTTTATAGAATAATAAATATTAACAATTTGTATATTCCTATGTTTTCCTTTTTAATGAAACATTATTTTTATAAGCTCTAGAACCCCTTAAACGACGCCTAGTGTACAAATTTGACAACTATTAATGATACTATTAAAAAGAAAAACATAGGGACAAAGTATAATTATATTCTTTTTATTTAGTTTATGTAATATCTTTTAAATTGGTCTAATATTGGAGGAGGAAACAGGCGAGAGCCCAACCTCGAATTATTATTTTTACTTAAGATTTTTCAAAAGTCTCTCCGACCGCATTTCCTCTTAATCATCCATCACGACATCATGACATCAGAGACTTTATAATTGACAGAATTTTCAAGAAGCAGCAGTTTTCTCATTTTGAAATTAGCACACATTTTTCAGGAGCTATCTATCAATCAATTTATTTCGATATCACACAAATGGATGTTTCTGTTTTAGAGTCGCATCAATCAATCAACCATATCACGTTAAATGATTGATTCGAATAGATATTGGCAGGTGCGGTAACAGCTCTTATAATCCCATCTAAGCTTATCATTTGTCTGTCATCCATTTTGAAATAGGTACGGTGGGCTGCATCAATTGGGTACCCCAGTTGTATGAAAATTTTAATACAACTGGGGTACCCAATTGATGCAGCCCACTGTACATACATATACCATGTGTGAAAATACATGCATGTACGCAACGCAACGAGAGTAGGTTGTCGACATATGAAAATAGCAATTACGGAAAGGAAACAATCCTTTGTTATTCAAAATATTTTATGTCACCCTAGCAGCGCCCCACGGTTTCACTCGCGTAAGTTTCGATCCCGTGGGAATATCGGGATAAAAAGTATCCTATGTGTTAATCCAGGAAATGGTCTATCTATGTGACAATTTCCATCCAAATCGGTTTAACGGTTTACGCGTGATTGAGTAACAAACCTCCAAACATCTTCACAAACTTTCACATTTGTAATATTAGTTGGATAGTAGGATGAACCTACATGGGTAGTTATGAAACGTTAGATGTTACATGCACAGTTTCAATTTGTCGTTTCCTATGAAAAACTCTATTAAAAATAATTGTTTTTTTTTTATTGCTGAATGGGGTCGCTCTTGATCTCGATCACCCCTGATGGAAAGCGATGGATAAGGTCTATTATGAAACGAGCGTACCCAGAAGATGCCTATGGCACTGGAACTCCCACGCCTCGACGAAACAGCAGGCGGAATCCGGTGGGAGGGTGGTCGCAAACCAGGCGAACGTTAGCCCTACCACCGCAAGGGAAGAATTGGCCAGTCAAATAAGGTGTTGGGTGTGACTGTTCAGGATGCGCCGAGCGCTTGGTTCAGTTGAGTAACTGGCGGAACAAACTGCGCTACACGAGGAGGCTTCTTCATGCATCCCTAATATTGATATGTTCAAATCACAGTTTTAGTAGGCATTGGAGGACAGTGTAGGACTGTCAACATATGGCGAGACAGTGTTTCCTTTCCCAAACGGTTCGTCTCACCCGCTGAAGGCCTCCCATATGGATATGAGTTATCTTGGGTAACCTGGAGGTCTTTAAACAGACTCCGGACCCAGGTTGGCCGAAGCAAGGAAAACCTGTTCATGTGGAGATTCACAGACGACTCCGCCTTGGAGTGTTAATGTGGTGCTGTTCCACAAACGATGGGACACTTAATATCGTGTCCTGCCTGTGCTGTCAGCTGCACGTTACAAGTACTGGTAGACGCTGGTGATGGCGTCAAACAAGTAGCCTAATTCTGGGCCGAGTCCATTTAGATTGACACGCTAAGAAGAAGAACATGTACCAGGTACTTAAAAAAATAGGTATTGGCTAACAAATCAAACCATCCATGAGTCTAATAAGTAAGCCTGCTTGCGAAATTCCACACTTAAAAAAAATACAATGACAAAAATTTGTTGATTACACATTCACCCACTCGAATTTCTATGATCACACGTGTCTATCGACAAAAATCGAGCAAAACTGTAGGCACCTCAAACAAAATCAACACCGGCAAACTCTATTAGCATCCTATCAAACAAAATTAGACACTCGGCACTCGTCAATTTGGACAGACGATGACGTGTGGGTGACGTCACGGTAATGACGTCAGTGGCCCTGACGAGGCGCGCCTTTCGAGAGTAGCGTGACTGGAATTAAAGCAGTTATTGTTTACGCCATAATGCGAGGTTTGATTGTACCGAAGTGATTATTTCTGGAAATTAAGGTTGTTTCAGGCGACTGAAATAATAGTTGGCTTAGTTCGAAAGAGGTATTTAAGATTAGTACAAATTGGAGGTTTGATTAATAATAATTGTATATACCAAGACTGGGGCCGTATTTTTACACGTCTTTTTTTTTATTAACAATATTTCATCGTACACAGCGGAAAATCGGATTTATACCGCGATTCAAATAATATTTTAACTCACAAAATCTGATTACTGAATGAAATGGAGACGACCAAAAACAGAGTATTATTGAATTATAGAATGTCATTAGAAATACAACAAGATTCATGACTTAGAAAATATATCTTCCCGAGCAATATACTCGTAAAGAAAAAAAGAAAGATTACGTTCTATAGATTTATGTTAAAGCAAAAAAGTAACTTTTTGACCCTTTCCCAGCGCAAAGAGTACCTACCTGTGCATGTACATAGGTACAGTCGAGCTCACGTCGCGTCGGTGGGAACACTTTGATCTGGAACTGGCCTAGCAACTAGCGTAGTAAAGAGTCTTGATAAAAAAAATAAACGACTTAAAAAAGAAATTAACTCAAAATTATGAAATAACTTTAATTTCGGAAGTCAGTAGCAAAAAACTAAAACTAAAATACAGATCCCAAGACTCCGACTTCCGAAATTAAAGTTATTTCATAATTTTGAATTAATTTCTCTTTGAAGTCGGTTTAATTTTTTTAAATTACTTTTTTATTTTATATTACTTTTTTATTTCGTATTTTTTTAGTTTTATGTAAAAACTGGAATATTTGTTTGTTTATTTAGTAGGTAATAGTTTTGTTGTAAATATTGCACTAGAATTTGACCAAGGTTTTGAGATGTTTTCCCTTTGACACTATACCCGTAACTCGTATCAATAAGCCAGGCCATCACACTTAAACGTATAAGTCCATATCTTGAAAATTACTGAATTGATTTTGATGAAACTTGCACTGTTCCCTAAGTTGAAGTAAATGTAAGCCAATAAAAACAAAAATGGTCACGATCTGATTAATAGTTGCGGAGAAATGCGTGGGCATACATACATACATCTATAAAATTATGTATATTTGTTTGGAAGCCCTAATAGATTGTCATATGTGAATATAATGCAGTTCCAATAATATTACATTACATACGTGACGAATTGATAATAACTTGCTTTTTTTTGAAGTCGGTAATAAGGGGCTAGCTCATACTGGTTTTGCTACCACTAACGTGCGGCCTTCTGCACCTACTTATCTTTTTCTTGGTTTCGGACAATGAGACTGAGGGAAGAGAGTGCACTTGTGTCTGCGCACACACTTGTGCACTATAATATCTCCCGCGACAGAGGCTAGTTTCCGTTGAGATTGGCTGCCACAGTCGAATTACAGTCTGGAGGACTTTATTTTATTTATACGTATACCTATTATGTTTACCTATGTGTGTGCTCTCAAAACGGTGAAGAAAAAAATCGTGATCAAACCGGCATGTCCTAGAATCACGAAATTCGAAGACATGTGACATCTACCAACCCACACTGGGCCTGTGTAGTAGATTACAGCCCCTCTCGAGGGAGGAATCCTGTGTTCCAGCACTGGGAACATTATAAGAGTGATTATGGATTATAGATGGTTGTGTAGAGTGTCAGCATACCTATTTGTATGGTTCACGGCGATGGTGGAACTGTAAGGTTAGGTTAGGTTTAGCTGTTACCCCTCCCCGGTGGGTTCCCGCATTGTCGAGGTGGGCTCAGTAGCCGTGGCTTGGACACCCACGGTGAAGCGAAGAGGAATCCGAGGAGGGGCCGCTCGTCAGGGCTTTTGCCTGTAAGCCGACGACCTAGCGGCCAACAAGTAGGTTGCGGTGCCGCTTCGGCGACATCGCAACTGAGGCGGGCCGCGATGTCGTATGAGAGGCATCGCGGCTGAGAGTTGGAGGCCGCGGCGGGAGAGGAGTGCCGGTATTGCGGTGCGCCGCTCTCCCTACCTTCTGCGGCCTTGACGGGGTCGCCACCGTTCGATGGCGGACGCGGTGGGGCCGCAGGGGAGGAGGAGTGTCGGTACGACGTTGGCCGCTCTCCCTATCCTCAGCGGCCGAAAATTGGCAGGCGGCGGGGCCAATGACCTGACCCGTCGCAGGGGGACCAAGGGTGCCCAGACACGGGGTCGTCTGGCGCCCATGTGCTGGTTTGGTCCCCGTGGTGGTCACGGCGTGCTATGTGTTCTGGTGCACCGGTGATGGGGAGTACTCCCCAGAGGAGGGTCTGGTGACAGACAGCCGCGGCGGGTTCACGGATGAGTGCTAACGCGTGCCCGTGTTCCCGCCGTAGGCGGCAGAGGAGGACACCGTGGAGTTTTAGTGGGTTAGAGTCCCACATAACTGCACTATCTCCCCGTGGTAGTGCAGAATGCATGAGCATTTCTCCACGTTAAGTAAAAAAAAAAAAAAAGGTTTAGCTGTTAAAGGTAACAGACAGACAAACAGAATTACTTTCGTATGAATGTAACTATGGATTGGACTGCGCCGTTGGTCCCGCGGGTGCAAGCGAGAAGTCCTGGAGTGAGGGGTCCAGGGTTCAATTCCCAGGTCACACAAGGTGTTATTAGGTTTTCCATTAGGAATTTCTTAGTAACAGCCCGGAATTTCGAAGTTAGCAATGTAATAGGTAATACGGGCTGGTTTCCGCAACTCCACGTCAATGCGCGTATTTTGCGTACGGGTGGGAAAATCGATTATTCGATCTACCCCAGCTCCTCAAGGAAGGCCAGCAACGCCTTGATGTTGCTGACCGTCTCGCGTAGGGTACCTGGGTTACCGAAGTACTTTGCCCTATACATGGTGATCACCGGGCAGTTTAGAAGCACATGTGCCGCTGTCTCGTCATCTTCCATGCAAGCCCTGCACAGCGGACTGTCTGTTACTCCTATGACATAGAGGTGTTTATTAAATGACCCGTGGCCAGTTAAAGCTGCCGTAACTATACGCAGCTTTTGTTTAGTTAGACGGAGAACCTGTATCGTGAGGCGGGGATCCAAAGTGGGAAGTTAGCAATGTAATACCCCAGTGGCTTGGAAAGCACGTTAAGCCGTTGGTCCTGCGCCAGATCCCTCTACGGTCGTGTCGGATTGCCGCCCCATCGGACAATGAGACTGAGGAAAGAGAGAGTGCGCCTGTGTCTGCGCACACACTTGTGCACTTATAATATCTCCCGCGCAGAAAACCAGTCCATTAGCTGCCGTGACCGAAATACGGCCTGGAGGACTATAACTACTCGTATATTACTATAGATGGATTTATTTTTCAAAACATAATAATGACGAACAAAAATAACTTCAGCAATTTTACACAACATAACTCACAGAAGAACTAGCAGGGGATCGAGAAGGGGGGGTGGAGGGGGGTTCAGGGGATCAGACCGGAATAACTCAACAAAATAAACCATATAAAGCCTTAGGGCCTATATTAAATTGCCCGCGATGAACGAAGCGGCGAAGGTTATGAACTGACCCTAATTCTGATTAACTTGTAGCAGGGTTTGACCCTAATAAATAATAACAACATTTAAGTGTTATTTATAACCCATGCCGTAAACGTCAGTTGCTAAACTTGGGGCTCACGGTAACCAGCGATGTAAACCTATACACCAATATAAAAAGCAACAAACTCTTTTAAACGAAGTGTCTTAGAATTGACATTTTTATTTTTATTGATTTACGTGACATAACTCATGATATTTTTGATAACATTAGAGAAAATTGACTGTGAATGTGAGTACCATGCACGCTAGATCGAATACATATACTTGATAACTGTCTGGCGGTTTTGAGTATTACGGCCTATGGCCTACGCAAATGCCCTGGGGACCTAGTCTGCTATTTTTATAAATTCGTCATTCCAACACGATCCCACCGCCATCCCATTGTCATTTTGCTAAAAGTTTGTAATCTGCTAAATTCATAATGGTTGATCATTGGTCGGTCAATGGCACAGAAATTATACGATATTCGTAACGATTTAAAAGAAATGTCTGCACAATGACGTTGTAATGGTAGGTCACTGATCAAAGGAACTGTCAAAATTTTTGCAGATTACAGCGTAAGTCAGCAATTCATTTTTCATTATGTACGAGGTTACCATTCTATGCCATTTCTTTCAATGGAGTGTCAGTGGTTGACCATTGGAAAGTCATAATGACGCCATTTTAGTAGTAGATTACCAAACTTGTCAAAATCAACAATTATGAAATCAATGATAGACCATTCTGACACTAGCGCCGTGTGACGGGTCGTTGAGCTCCATAAAATAGGGTGGAGCTACACGATGAGTGATGCATGCATGCCGTCTGTTGAGACAGGTACACAGGTACCAGGTTTGGGTTGACAGGTCAACCAAAAGCTGCAAACGCTCTTTCTTTAAAAGGCCCTTCCAGACCCTGCATGCGACAATAATTAGTTGCGCTGATTATGATCTTCTTACCGTCCATTTAATGAATCTGTATCTCTACCTACTTAGATGTTTAATCAAATTGTTGATAACAAATATTTAAGACTGTGCTTAACCCTTAGTCTGCCGGAACGTAGATCTACGCGAGACACAATGGCTTTTTAATTGTGTCTGTAATTACGGCACATAAGCGGTTGAAGCGTTACCCCGAAAATCTAAAATCCTCGAAAACCTACTAAGCGAGCGAAAGTGATGTAATTACTTTTGAAACGCAGAAGAAGAGTGATGGCTATAAAGTACGTGCGCTCGGAATAAAACGACGTATGTGCAAAAACGAATTTACTCTCTTTTTAACAAAATAAATGAATTAAATTTAAAACTACTTTGAGTAAACTTTGATATGATAATTCTCTATGTTTTAAAGTAAATTACATTGAATAACTCTAAAGCGTTACGCCGTGATGTCGAAAATAGTACAAAAATATATATAACTTTGCAATTGTTTTGTTTCAAGGAAAAATCATTGAATCGTGTATTCCTTTTACGTGATGCTAGACCAAAGAGTCAAGAAACATAAATACCAAAATGTTAAATCCCTATTCCACATACTTAACAAGTTACACGAAATAGAAAAACCACATTTTTTTCAACATATCGCATTCAATTGCGATTTTTTTGTGAAATTATGAATGCAACGTTGAAATACGACACTTTACATAAACCTATGGGTTCCAAAATACTATGTTCGTAATAACATAAAATTTCATTAAAAAATAAAGGAGAAAATTCCCTTTGAATAACGCCAAGTATATACTATATATATACTATATATGTCACGGCTAATATCCGAATTGCGGCTACACCTAGTTTTAGCCGGGTACAACTAAGTGCAGCCGGCCACATGCGGTTCGTGTATACTTCGGGAGGCGACGTAGGATGCAAGAGCGAGCGAAGGGCACCCCGAGGTTCGGTTTTGTTAGGTTACTTTAAACCCTTTTCACAGAAATAGAGGCCACGCGAAGCGGGGCTCCGTCGATGGAGGATGCAAGAGCGAGCGAAGGGCACCCCGAGGTTAGGTTCGGTTAAAACTAGGTTTAGCCGCACTTCGGCCATTAGCCGTAACATATATACTTATGCTCGTGACTGTAGAAGTATTTGGTCCAAAATATTTTTTTTTTTTTATTGTTAGACTTACAAAAATCTTAATAAATTAATGTTTGGACTATTTAAAGAGGCCGTGACCTCTATATTTCCCTACATTTTACTTCCCTGTGTTATCGTGATGCCGTGACGTGGACGTCAACGTTAATATGGTCACGTTAGAAATTATAAACGAGCACATTAGCGCACTAATTACCCCTAAGTGCTTGGCCCGACTGGCAGCGCGGGGCGGTGAGCGGCGCGTGCGGGATCGTGCGCGATTTGCTTGTCCGCAGTGGAGCACGGCTTCGTTCGTTTAAGAACCCCGGTCCCAGCGCGGGCCGCCCACGCCCTGATTGCGGCCATGTAAGAACGAGCTATGGCGTCAGTAGTAGTTCACGCGCACCCCGCGCGCTCTCCGCGCCTTGCAGCCCGTGCCGCTCACCGCGTCCGCGTGCCCACTATGGACGCTCGAATCAAGTTCTTATGTTTGAGTACGCCACGCCGCGCCCGCGTTTGCAGTCTGTCTAAGCACTAACGTACCCCTTTCTGGCTATATCAATTTGTATACAGTCCATCAATTTTCCTCTACTCCTATAGCCATCTATGTACAGACGCCAGCACATCAAGCTACTACAATCTGTCAAATTTCTTTAATAGATTTTCAACTTTATTGCTAAAGCATAAGGTTCAAAGTTGATTGGGAAAATTTGACAGTTTCGGGTAGCTTGATGTGCTGGCGGCTGTACATTCATAATCAAAACTTTCCACTCATAAGACCCTAATACTATTATGTGTAGTTTCCTAGTTTGTACGTTGTGTGTCCTTCACTTACTTCCTTACGTCACTTACTTCCTTGTTATTTTACATGTTTGATAGGTAATAATTTATTTCTATACTAGCTTCTGCCCGCGACTTCGTCCGCGTGAAATTTCGCCCTCCCCCCATTTGAGGGTAAATTACGGGTGGAATTTCGAAAAACCCTTTCTTAGTGGTTACCTATTCTTCACAAAGAACACACCTTCCAAATTTCATGTCTCTAGGACCAGCGGTTTAGGGTGTGCGTTGATATATCAGTCAGTCAGGACTTTCAATTTTATATATACAGTTACTTAATTGCCGAACGAACACCAGCAATTAATTTACGCTTGACTACTGTCAACAACAATCAAGTTATTACTAATAACGTAGTTCAGACGCAGTCAGTGTTCATAATGACCGTTCATTATTGACATCAACCAGTTAATTTACAGGTGGAGCGTGTATTTTGTCATGAAGTTTGTTTTTAAATTGGCCTATTTAGTTAGCCGTTTATCTAAATACTTTATGAAAATAATAATGTAAACAAAAATCCTGTGTGAGGGTTAATACAGAGCCATCTAGTAGATAAAGAATCTCATAAAGTGGTCGCCATCTTGAATTTTCTATTTGATCCTCAAAAACCATGAAAACGACACTCATGATGATAAGTTTGAAAATTTTTCGCAGTCTGTTCCGGTCGAGATTAATACAAGACTCCGCCTTGGAGTGTAAATATGGTGCTGTTCCGCAAGCGGTGTGTCCTGCGTGTCCTGTCAGCTGCACGTTACAGGAACTGGTGGACGCTGGTGATGGCACCAAACAAGTAGCCGAATTCTGGGCCGAGTCCATTTAAATTGCCATCGACACGCTAAGAAGAAGAAGCGAATCTAACGATTTAAATGTTTGGTATTTCATTTTTTGTAAGTAAGTTTGAAGAATTGCCAAACATAAGTGGCAGTGGGCAGGGCGCATTGCTCGCAGAATAGAGGGCCGATGGGGCCGAAAGGTTCTGGAGTGGCGATCGCGTACCGGAAGATGTAGCGTTGGAAGGCCTCCCACAAGGTGCTCCGACGACCTTGTGAAGGCCGCAGGAACCCGTTGGATGCGAGAAGCACAGAACCGGTCGAAGTGGAGGCGCTTGGGGGAGGCCTATGTCCAGCAGTGGACGTCTTTCGGCTGGAATGATGATGATGATGAAGTAGGTATGACAGCATACGCCAATATGTACCTATTATAGGTAAGTAAATGAGGCGACGTCCACATCTGACCTCTAGAACCCAATTACTAATACTGACACATACCTAACTAGCTTCAATAATTAAAAGGTTCTTAATTAATCCATTGTGCATATATTGACAGTGTCCTCATAACCACTACAAGTAGTGGTACAGTCAGCAACAAAAGTCGATTTACACTTCAGTATTTTTAATCTCATTTATTGAGCAAAATATTAACACTTCAGTTTTTTTTTATATCTCATATATTGTGCAAAATATTTGTTTAAAATTGCATTTTACCTACTTCTGCTGCAATTATGAACAAATATTTTGCAATAACTGAGATTAAAAAAACTGAAGTGATAATCAACTTTTGTTGCTGACACTAATTCACGTAGTACAGAACAATGATTTGGAGTTTTTACTTAGGTTTTTTTAAGGGCAAGTAACATAGGTACAGTGATTACTAGATTTAGGGTATTACAACCAAAGGGCAATTCTCGATATTTTAAGAACGTCCACAGTCTGAAGGCCAATTCACGTAATTTTTTTTTTTTCCTTTTTGGCAACTGAGCTGATGTCGACTATTCTGCCAGCATCATGTAGTGACAGGCACGTAATTTAAAACGTCCAAAATCTTGTCGGAATGTCATCTCATCGACAATCAATGTCTAAAACTTGTCAAACTGTAGGGTAATTAGAGGTATTTTTGACAAATTGAGGACTGAGATCAGACTGTGAACGTTCTTAAGAGCGTTTACGCCGTACGGCATTTCATACAAACTTTCAAGCCCCTATTTTTCGAAATTAATGAACCGATTTTAATGAAACTTCATACGCATAAACAGGATACAACGGTCTAAAAAGTTAGTAGAGAACATTTTCGTAATGTCTTATTTAAAAAAAAGATAACTGGAAATCTCTGTTTCTATGGAAAATTTAAAATCGGTCTAATTTGGCTGTAACACTGTTTTTCGAAAATGTTCTCTACTAACTTTTTAGACCTTTGTATCCTGCTTATGCGTATGAAGTTTCATTAAAATCGGTTCATACATTTCGAAAAATAAGGGCTTGAAAGTTTGTATGAAATGCCGTACGGCGTAAACGCTCTTAAAATTACGAGAATATTACCCTGCCTATAAAACTTACAAACGTGTTTCATTGCTCGTTATAAACAGTGTGCCTAGTCCCTTGGGCACCTGTCTCACCGCGCCGACGAGGAAGCGACTTGCTATCAACTAATCTTTTACTATTCAAGCAGTACGGTTAAGGAATGACTTGCCCGTGTTGGTAAGGCGTGATCAATCTTTGTCCACTTTTAACCCTTTTTTTTTTTTTTGCGGATGGGAAATCATCAAATGACTCCTCCCGCTCTGGTGGAGCGGAAGGGATTGTCAGACTCTTACTGACTAAAACCCACCCGTGTTCCTTCCTTAGCCCTTTATGTTCCGGGCCAGCGGTAACCCTTTCGGACAATCCCGCTGACCCGGCAGGCTTCGGCCCTAAGGGGCCCCTCCCCGATGCTGACATCTCTTTGAGGCGCGCGTGGAACACGTACGCGCCGTCCGGCACGGGCCTGGTCCTGATCGGACGGTGAGCTACCCATTACTCTCCGCCCGCAGGCCCCACTTTTAACCCTCTGATCTCAGTCTCAATCTTTCAAAATTACCTCTAATTACCCTACATTTTTGACAAGTTTTTGACATTTGTTTCTCGCCGAAATGAGACTGTGACTGGATTTTGAACGTTTCAAACTACGAGAACTGGCCTTCAGGTTGTTCATAAACTTTATCTTCTACTGAACCTTTTCATCCTATCGTCAAAAATGACGTATTTCCATAAAAACTTCCTTCCTCTACTTAAACCCTTTAGAGGATTAATTTTCAAAACTCCTTCCTTAGTGCTTGACTTTGTTATATATGGAACTCTTTATTTGATGCCTCTAAATTTTTTATTGTTGAATGGGGTCGCTCTTGACCTCAATCATGCCTGAGGAAAAATGATGGATGAGGTCTACGATGGAACGAGCGTGCCCAAAAGATGCCTAAGGCACTGGAACTCCCACGCATCGACGAAACAGCAGGCTGCTTGACGCCGGACTCCGGTGGGAGGGTAGTCGCAAACCAGGCGAGCGTTAGCCCTACCACAAGGGAAGAATTGACCATCGATCGGTTTAGGCCGTGCTTTGTATGTCAGTGATTAAATGAAGTTAAGATTTTTATTAAGTAGATGCAATCGTTTTCTTTTTCTCATTAGATATAATCAGCTGCAGGAGGAGTGGTAGCTCCGTGGTATCGGCCTCGACTAACGAGTTGTTTGTGTGGTGCCGGACTTAAAGAATAGCACCACCCCATACTTCCCGTGGGTGTCGTAAAAGGCGACTAAGAGTCGTACCGGAGAATGGGCAGCAGCGTTCTCTATGCATTCCACCACCATACTATACTGCGATCGCCAACCCGCCTGCCAAGCGTGGCGATTATGGCTACCCCCCAAACCCAGCCCCCTAGGAGGCCTATGTCCAGCAGCGGACGTCTTTCGGCTGAAATGATGAACGAGTTGTAGGTTGTGAGTTTAAACCCAACCAGGCACTTTGTGCGTTAAATTTCATCACCACTGCTCTCAAAACGGTGAAGGAATATATCGTGAGGAAACAGGAATGTCCTAGAGCGAAAATAATTCATAGTCATGTGACATCTACCAACCCGCACAGGGCCCGCGTGGTGGATTATGGTCCTCTCCCTCTCATAGACAGAGGATCGCCTCTGTCCCAGAGTGGGAAAATTACCTGATTATGCTAGATATAATCATCACTGCATATAGTATTGGGTATATCTACTAAAATCTAGGACAGGGATGGGGAAACTTTTTCCTTCGCGTGCCGACATTTACTAACGAAATATATGGCGGGCCAAGTAGTTGCATTTTTGGCTATATTATTTACTGAAATAGAAATATTGATATGTATTTTCTGAAACTCTAATTTATTGTGCAATATTACAAAATAACTATAGAAATAAGAAAGAAATTGCAAATTGCAATTAAATTAAACTTTTAAGTTAGCTGCGAAGTAGATGGTTGAGGAGCGCTGGTCTTTGTGGGGACAAGTTTGGACACATTTTTTGTGTCTGGGTACGGTCTTACCCATCTCCTTTCTAACAATACGAAAACTTCACTTTGATTTTTGTTTGATGATCGCGGGCCAGATTTTAACGCTTCTCGGGCCGGAGTTGGCCTGCGGGCCGTAGTTTCCCCATCCCTGATCTAGGATGTCATGCTTTGTGAAAAAGATAATAGTAGTCGAATTCATCATCTACCTAGCCTTTTCCCAACTATGTTGGGGTCGGCTAATAATAATAGTCTGATTGTGCCACAAAAACAAGCTCGCATAACCTTCGCTTCCTTAAAAGCTTAGTTCCGTAGTTCACTCAACTGTTTTCATTTTCATCAACTCTCGTTCCGGTTCGAAAACTTTTGTTTTTACCCCTCTAGCAAAGTTTGGGGCTGTCAAATAACTTCCACGGTCTTTTGCGAGATTATTCGTGTTTTATCCATTGTTTCACAATGGCGTTATTATACAAGGTGGAGATAAAATACGGCAATCAATTAACTTCGTTTATCTAATATCGTTTCCAGTCGGTTTATATATTATCCAATAGTTCAGTATAACTGCAGTATAGCAGCCGCACAGGCCGATCGATCAGGTTAAACTACGCTTGCCGGTTGGTCTGTGGATGGGTGACCATCTTTACATACCGAGATCTTTGACAGTCGTTACAGGTAGTCAGAAGCCCGAAAGTCTGACCAAAAGACCAAAAGTCTGACAGCCTTACCAAGGGATATCGTATTACCCAGGAACTGGGTTGTGGAGGTCAGATAGGCAGTCGTTCCATGTAAAATACTAGTATTCAGCTGCATCCGGTTAGATTGGAAGCCGCCCCCAACATAGTTGGGAAAAGGCTAGGCAGATGATGAGTTCAGTATAGCTAGTAGGCTGATCGGCAAAACCATAGTCGGCCATCACTACTAACTATTTAGTTTGTTTATAAAATGTAGTCTTTAATTTCGGTGTAAGGATTTTATTGATAGTTTCTAATCTAAATTGATAGTTTTGAGTTATACACTCCTATTTAGTATTGTAGCATTTAGTATTGTCATTTATTGTCATATTGTCGTCTCCACATTGTATACAGTGTATAGAGGAACAGGGTGTAAAGTTCGCTCATCCTCCATAGAAAAGGGAGGATCCTACGACCAGATAGGTGTTGTGTCTACTGCCCCAAGATTGATGTTAGGACGTTGTATATTATGTTAGTCAAGCTGTAAACTCTGCTTGCGCGATGCAGGTTTTGCGTGACGTCACTGAAATGCGTAGTTCGCATGTGGCGATCTAGATGCCGCCACAAGTTTTAGGTTAATGAAGGACACACTTTAAAGGGCTTACAGGACCTAAATACAAAAATCGCAAGTTTTAGAAACAATAAAAGTATATGATCTACTACAGTAAACAAAATCAGAAAAATATGTTATTCATCAGGATATACGCTAGGTAGATAGTGTGTTGACAACATAATACAACTAATTTGATACGATAGAAAAAAATCACGAAGATACTCCTAAAAACTTTCTTTCTTTCTTTTTACGCTAAAAACCATACTAATATACATAGAATCATTATGATTTGTTTGTCAGATTATTCTACAAGCAACATACTAAAGCACTAGTGTTTTATTTTTTAGTTCAAACAATAGATAGATGTTAATAGATAATCCTTCATATTTTGCAATAAATTACCAGGGTTGTGTCATCGCGCTTCTCTTTCTTTTCTATGCAGTCCGACAAAGACCGCGCTTTAGATCCTGTAGTCGCCTTAAGGGGACTTTAGTGCTCATGAAAATGAATTACCTACTTTTTCTAATTTAATCTAACTTCTAACTATGAAATCCGAAAAAAAAACCGCTTTTACGTATATTTTGATCGTGTTAGCATTGCACTTGTGTATGAAGCCGCTGATTTTTTAAACTGACAATTTAGTACCGGACGAAGTTGTCAGCTTTGTATATAGAACTGTATTTCGATCACAGTTAGGTTCTTTTTACCATGTCTAAAGAAAACATTTGTTTTGTAATAAGACCGTTTTATTTTTGGCCTTTCAACGTAATAATAATATGCTCCCGACCGATTTCCACCGTTACCGAAATCGGTCGGATAAGCCAGGTAAGCAGAAAATTTTCAAGCGCATAAGTATGTGCGCAAACACAGGTGCACTCTTTGTTATTTTAGTCTCATAGTCCAATAGGACGGCAATCCGGCACGACCAGGGTGCAGTAGCACGGATTAGCCCATAAGGAAATTAAGCAATTGCTTAGGGCATCACGTCTCGGGGGCACCATAAGGCAGAAACAGCACCGAAACAGTATTTGCTAGCACATGAAAGGCAAGGCTGTTTATCAGCAAGATATTACAAGACCCCAAAAGTCACTCTAGTTAGAGATGTGCGCCAATCTTTACAAATCGCTCGTCGTTTTGGAAAAGTACGAGGTGACTAGTGGATAGGGGAGCCTACAGGCGTGGATTGCTTAGGGCATCAAGTAGTTTTAATCCGGCACTACCGAGGAGAGATTTAGGCGCAGGATCAACGCCTTTACGTGCTTGTCAATGCACGGAAAAAGGGCCTTTCAACATAGTACTTAATCGAAAAAAGCGTGAAACATATTTCTTTGATTTTTTTTTTTTAGTTTTAAGTTAAACTTCGATTTAAGTTTTTAACCTAACCAATAGTCCTATTAGGCTGTTAGTAACCACAGACAACCTGACAAACAAGCTAAAAATAGGCGCACGCTACAAAGAAACCTTTCACAGTTGTATCACTATAATAGTAACTCGTAAGGACGGTCCTTCACTGGAACGCATCAACTAATTGAGTTATACAGCAGGGCTAGCATGGCCGGAGACATTTTATCCACGGGGAGAGGAGAAAATACTATTCCCCTCTGTCAATTTTGTCCACCCTCCGAGCATGGCGACATGGGTGGATAAACTATTCATGGTGGCAGTAAGCACGAGACATTTTTATAGTACAATTAATTATATTTTCTCCAAGAGATATACTTAAACCTACCATCTAAAGACGAGGACAAATTTCTCCCTTTGTTATGTCAAAATATCTGTAATTTTTTTCTTCCACTAGTCGCCATGCTATAGACGGGGGGTGAGTATCCACGTCTAATGTCAAAAAGTGATATAATTCTCTTTCCCCCTGTTGCCGTGCTTTGGCAGGTGGATAAAATAATTTTATCCCTTGTCAGTGGAAATAACCGGTGGAGAAAAGTTTTATCCCCAGCCCATGCTAGCCCTGCTGCATGTAGCGAGAAACTGGTATGTTTTTTTTTACATCTGATTTTTGTGTCGATG
Source organism: Mesoligia furuncula (assembly GCA_916614155.1). NCBI lineage: Eukaryota > Metazoa > Arthropoda > Insecta > Lepidoptera > Noctuidae > Mesoligia > Mesoligia furuncula. The sequence goes on from OU744797.1 coordinate 28,532,919, forward strand.
GTACTCTTCCCTGTTCTGTTTTCCTTGTTGAGGGGCCCGTGGCTAAATACTAACAGCCGCACAGGTCGATCGATCAGGTTAAGCTACTCTTGCCGCGGTTGCTCTGTGGATGGGTGATCATATTTACATACCGTGACCCCTCCGTGCCTCGGAAAGCACGGTAAGCCGTTGGTCCCGGCTGTCATTTGTGGATCTTTGAAAGTCGTTACGGGTAGTCAGAAGCCCGAAAGTCTGACAACCAGGCTTACCAAGGGGTATCGTATTACCCATTAACTGGGTTATGGAGGTCAGATAGGCAGTCGCTCCATGTAAAATACTGGTATTCAGCTGTATCCGGTTAGACTGGAAGCCGACCCCAACATAGTTGGGAAAAGGCTAGGCAGTTGTTTTGTTGTTGGTACTCTTCCTTGTGGTTTTTTAGGGTTCCGTACCTCAAAAAGAAAAACAGAACCCTCATAGGATCACTTTATTATCCGTCCGTCCGTCCGTCTGTCTGTCAAGACCCTTTGTCTCGCGTGCTCGTGGAGGTATCGAGTTGAAATTAAAACCATATACTTAGGTCTGCGGTCCCTTGAAACTGTGAGAAAATAAAACTTCTAAGTTAACGTAATAAAAAGATACGGCCGTTTGATGCCGCAAAAAAACGTATATTTCGACACTCTCAAGGGAATCAAAATGTATAGCGTACTTCCCGTTGGCCTAAAATCATGAAATTGAGCAAAAAGCAAGATCGTGTAGCACAAGTAAAGGAAAAATCCGAAAACCGTGAATTTGAGTTACATTAAAAAAAAAACCGTTCGATGCGAGAAGCACAGGACCAGTCGAAGTGGAGGTGCTTGGGGGAGGCCTATGTCCAGCAGTGGACGTCTTTCGGCTGAAATGATGATGATGATGAAACGGACCAACCTCGGCAAATGTAGCTTATACTTATCTGCGTTTGACTCGCGCGGCTGTTATGTGATTTAGCCACAAGTAGGTACAACGGGCGAAAACAAGGGCACGCAGATATACAATCCTTCACAGTTATTTTACTTCTGGCAGTAGCAGTCCAACAGCAACCTTATTATAACAACAATAAAGATCACTGTGAGTCTGACAGACTTGTCAGTGGCAGCGATCTAACATCAACCTTATAGTATAGAAAATAAAGATCACTGTGATTTTGACAGTGATGCTAAATTCGAGGTAAAATAGCTCTGAAAGAACCAGTGTCAGAGTGCCAGTCGCGAGTACTACCCTCAAGAGTTAACTTAAGACCCGAGCAGCCCCTCCCGACCGCTGCGCTATTACGGCAGCTACACGACCTAAAACGCGGTCTTTGTCGGACTGCATAGAAAAGAAAGAGAAGCGCGATGACACAACGCTGGTAATTTACTGCAAAATATGAAGTATCTATTTACAAAAAATCTATTGTTTGGACTAAAAATTTAAAACATGTTACTTTTATGTATATTGCTTGTAGTATGTTGCTTGTAGAATAATCTGACAAAAAATCATAATGATTGTATGTAGTATGGTTTTTATTGTAAAAAGAAAGTTTTTAGAGGTATCTTCATGATTTTTAGGGTTCCGTATAAAAACGGAACCCTATTACTAAGACTTCGCTGTCTGTCCGTCTGTCCGTCTGTCCGTCTGTCCGTCTGTCCGTCTGTCCGTCTGTCTGTCACCAGGCTGTATCTCAAGAACCGCAATAGCTAGACAGTTGAAATTTTCACAAATTATGTATTTCTGTTGCCGCTATAACAACAAATACTAAAAACAAAATAAATCAAATGTTTAAGGGGGGCTCCCATACAACAAACGCGATTTTTTTGCCCTTTTTTGCTCGATATCAAAAATGGCAACAGGTAGGCACTTGAAATATTCACAAAATATTCAGTTGTATTTTAACTTTAATAATAAATAATAAAATTAAAATAAAATAAATATTTAAGGGGGGCTCCCATACAACAAACATGTTTTTTTCGGTGTTTTTGCCTTGTGGTACGGAACCCTTCGTGTGCGAGTCCGACTCGCACTTGGCCAGTTTTTTCTATCGTATCAAATTAGTTCTATTATGTTTTCAACACACTATCTACCTAGCATATATCCTGAAGAATATCATATATTTGTCTGATGTTGTTTACTGTAGTCGATCATATACTTTTATTGTTTCTAAGATTTGCGTTTTTTGTGATTAGTTCCTTTAAGCCCCTTACCGCTCTCACCATCGACGCCTCAGTACCACGCGCTTACGTCATCCGAGCGAAGTCTCAAGTTAAGGCCGACACTACTCGAGAAGTTGATCGAATTTGGTCGAAACAAACATGGGCAAAGTACCCCACATCCAGCATTCCCCTCACGTACATGGAAACATCATGGAACAACATGTCTGTGTGGTGCCGGACTTAAAGAATTGCACCACCCCTTACTTCCCGTGGGTGTCGTAAAAGGCGACTAAGGGTCTTACCGGAGAATGGGCAGCAGCGTTCTCTATTTATTCCACCACCATACCATACTGCGATCGCCAACCCGCCTGCCAAGCGTGGCGATTATGGCAAACCCCCCCAAAATTGGGGGAGGCTATGTCCAGCAGTGGACGTCTATCGGCTGAAACGATGACGACGACATGGAAACATCGCAATTTTTATAACGCTACTCGCGAGCAGGGTAAGCATAGTTGTTCTATTACATGTGGCCGAGGGATGGTTTTCTACCCTAATTGAATGGTTACGCGTTTGGTTTGGGTTGGGTTGTGAAATATGCATATCGTATTGCTAATATATAGTCCTCAAGATCGTATTTCGACAACGGCGGCCAATCTCCCTCAACGGATCAATCAACGGAGACTATAGCCTTCAGCGCGGGAGATATTAAAGTGCACAAGTGTGTGCGCAGACACAGGTGCGCTCACTCTTCCCATACTCTCATAGTCCGATGGGACACGACCGGAGAGAGATCAGGCGCAGAACCAATGGCTCAAGTTCTAGCCGACACTACTCGAGGAGTTGATCGAAGTTGGTGGAAGGCCACTTTGGTTCGCTTCGTCCAACCTCGGCTCGCCTCGGGCGACTTCCGATCGTGGTTGGTTTTTGCGCCCGGGTCAAAGGACTCGAAATATCCCTTAGTTCTTAGCAAGAATCTATAATCACGTACTTCGGACTTTGGTCAATTTCGCCCAGTACTCCGTCGAAGCAGCTTCACGAGTAGTGTCGTGCAGGTCTCACTCTTCGGGTTGTATGCTTACACTCGCTATACGTGAAGTGTGTCTGTGTGTGCGTTCGTTTTCGTTTTTTGTATGGAACCGACCTTCTGCCCATTTCTATTTTGCGTGTCAGATGGGGAGAGGATAAAGTAATATGGCGGAGCTAATTAGTTAAGATGGACGTAAAGGTATCTCTGTAATTTAATGTAATGGAGAGATGTTTAGAATTTGGGCAGCCGCAGTTTTATGTGAAAAGGAACAAATGGGGAAATAAGGTAGGACTAGGGAAATACGGTATTTATATACAGTGGGATTTAATGGAGGACATACTTTAAGCTAGTGTTGTAAAAATCAGTAGTTAGTAGCCCTTAATCCATAACTTCGTTGACTTTATACTAATTAACGAAGAATATACTAGACGCAAAAGTAAAAAATAAAAACATTACCGTCAAACTGATTATAAACTAGCAGTGCCCTGCGGTTTCACCCACGTAAGTTTAAATATCGGGATAAAAAGTATCCTATGTGTTAACCCGGGAAATGGTCTATCTATGTGACAATTTTCATCCAAATCTGTTCAACGGTTTACGCGTGATTGAGTAACAAACATTCAAACACATCTTCACAAACTTTCACATCCATACTAATATTATACTATTATCAATTTGAAAGTAACTTTGTCTGTCTGTCTGTCTGTATATGTTACCTTTCACACTTAAACCACTGAACGGATTTCGGTATTGGCAGAGAGATAGATTGCATCCCGGGGAAGGACATAGGATAGTTTTTATCGACATACCTCGCGGACGAAGCCGCGGGCGGAAGCTAGTTTATAAAATTAGTAGGATAGTAGGATTAATTAAGTACCTAATACCTAGTCAGAGTTTGTAATGTATTAAAAAAAAATATTATTTTAGAAATACGGATGTTACACCCCTAGTAACACTGTAGCGGTATCTACAACGCCACATGCGAACAACGCGTCATACTGACGTCACGCAAAATCCTGCATCGCGCAAGCAGAGTTTACCGCGCAACTAGCATAGACACAACGGCCCGACATTAATCATCGGGCAGTTACCCGCCATACGCAACACGCGTCTGGTAGGAGGACCCTCCCTTTTCTATGGAGGTTGAGTGAACTTTACACGCTGTTCCTCATACCTCTATAATACCTAGTCAGAGTTTGTAAATAATTGATTCCTTTAAAAACTAGGATGTATCCAGAAAGGGTGTTACTATACACCCCTGTGTACCCCTTCCATATAAGCTAGGGATGATATAAGCTTCTTTGTGAAACTTAAGGTTAGTGTGAAAGTCGCGTGCACAGACTAAAGAGATAATTAGACGTCAACGGCACGCGACCGTTAATTTTAAATCGTGTGTTTTTAAATCGTGTGTGCTCGCCTTTACTGTTTTACTATTATCGTGTGTGTGATGTTAGAAAATAACATGGGGTTATAGGTAATTAAGGGCCTGTGCATACTACGTTTTTTAAACGCGCCGTTGACGCGCGTTTTAGAAACGTGCGTCGACGGCGCTCTTTTATCCTACAGAAGGTCTACAGACTGCGTCTGACTCGCGTGCGTATCGCGTTTGTAGCGATACAGACACGATACGCACGCGAGTCAGATACTGGCAGGCACTGCTCTGTACGATAAAAGCGCGCCATCGACACACGTTTCTAAAACGCGCGACAACGGCGTGTTTAAAAAAAGTGTTGTGCACAGGGCCCTTAAAGAAGGAAAAAATAAAGGGAATTTGAAAGTATTTTTTCAACGCTCATATTGACTAATCAGCCTATAATGTTCACCCACTGCTGGGACAAAGGCCTTCCCGTACTCTTATAGCCATCGACATTCATACCATTACACACATTTATACATTACACATTCCTCCCAAAATTGGGGGAGGCCTATGTCCAGCAGTGGACGTCTATCGGCTGAAACGACGACGACGATACATTACACATTTACACATTCATACATTTACACCGCATTATATTGTAGTCTTTGATTCATACTAATACTAATATTGTGTGTTGTCTTTGGTCCCTGGCCCTGACATCAAGCAATGGACAGGGTTGTCAACTTTTTTTGGCTTGAGTACGAGGCTTTTGACTACGTTGTCTGCGTATATTTTTTCTTTCAATGTACGTTTTGTTTGTGCAGAATAAACAGTTTTTCTTTCTTTTTTTTTTCTTTCTCTTTATACTCAAAACTTCACATTTTCCTCATTCCTCCGTATCGCATGCCACGAATATTAATTACACCTTGTTGGTAGTAATAAAGTTAGTTCAGTCTTACCAAGGGGTATCGTATTACCCAATAACTGGGTTATGGAGGTCAGATAGGCAGTCGACCCTTATAAAATACTGGTATTCAGCTGTACTCGGTTACTCTGGAAGTCGATCCCAACACAGGACGAGGCTACGGGGTAGCAATAAAGTTAAAGGTACATAATGTTCCTTTGAAGATCAGAGAGAAAAGTCTGAGAAAAATTTGGAAAATGCGCTTTATAGAGGATCAACTTTAATAAATAATTTTATTTAATCAAATAACAATGCTATTTTCTAGTTTCTGTATAGTTTTAGTTAAGTTAGAATTTAATTTTGTTATTTTTACCTGTCTAAATAAATAAAGTTGTTATAATAGAAAAAAAAATAATAACAATGTTACCTTAAATAGTAGTTATCTGTAGGTACACTTGAGTTATGCTAGTTAACAAATCAGGTAGGTTTTGCAACCAACCAACCAACCCCTACTAAGTTATAAAATAACTTGTGTTAAGGGCAGTGGTACAAGCCCATACAAATACTCGTACATAGTTCAGTTTCACAAAAGAATTGCAGGAGAACAAGTGTTTTTTTTTTTTGTCAACATAAGACCATAATTGCAGAATTCAGAAAAAATATATAATGAATATGCGAAATGCGAATGGAGCGTAGTCGAGTTTCTTGCCCATTCTTCTCCATAGAAATCTACGCTTTAGAACGGACTGTAAGCTTCAACTTTGTGACTAACTGACCGACTTATGGCAATTCTAAAGTACCTTTAAATGATTTAATTGAAAAGAAATGCTTTTGAGTTTAAGTTTAAAGGCGTGGGTAGCCGCTCTCTATTTTTTTGTGAAAAACTACAGCTTATTCGCCGTGTGTAGACACGGTCGCCACTTTTGTATGGATCACTATGGAAGCTTGTTGATAGGCACGTTTTTTCTACGGCGTGGTTGATACGGCGTCCCGAAAAGGCTCCTACAAACAGACACGACACGCGATATAATCGCGCGCAACACAAAGGCACCGCCCGTTGCGCGACTTGCGGTGCCTTTGTGTCGCGCGCGATTTTATCGCGTGTCGCGCCTGTTTGAAGGAGCCTTAAAGAAACCGTGCCGTGCACAAAAAGCCATACTTTTATTTATCAACTAGCTGTGCCCGCGACTTCGTCCGCGTGGAATAGTGACTTTTCGGGCAGCATATTTTAAATTACATATACCGTCTACAGACCGGGCATTTGCTGTCCGAACCCTCTGAGAACTCAGGCGAATTTCAGTGAAAGTCTCAGACTCTAGTGCTTGAGCTTCACGATCGGCAGTGAGACGTATTTCTCGTTCTTCCTGTGTTTCCTGAGACCGAACATTTGCTGTCCGAACCCTCTGAGAACTCAGACGAATTTCCCTATCAGTGAAAGTCTCAGACTCACGCGATAGTGTATGAGCTTCACGATCGGCAGTGAGACGTATTTCCCGTTCGTCCTGTGTCTCCTGGGATCGAGCATTTGTTGTCCATACTCTCTGGGAGCTCAGGCGGGTTTCCCTGACAGCAAAAGTCTCAGACTCACGCGATAGCGCGTGAGCTTCGCGATCTATAGATAAACGTGCCTTTCGTTGTTCCCCGTTTTCCCTATTTCGAGTTGTCATCATTCGAGAACGATTTGAACTCAGTCGAGATTCTCGCTGAGTCGAAGTTTCTGCAGCACGAAACCTAGCCTGGTGCAGAGAGCCTTTTGCCTCACGACCTTCCTCAGATTCCTGTGATCGAACTAATCTCATCCTTTTAGCATTTCTGCTACATTGGGAGAGGTTGGATCTTCTTCGAGGCATTCTTACAATAAAATAGTACTTACTACTTAACACACAGTTATTTAGTGAACACGTACTATCGTAAACAATTAAATTATAAATACTTACAGATTATTATACAGTCTGAAATTATCACAGTTTAAGTAATAAGTGTTAAGACGTGTAAACCAAACGTCATTATCATCATCATTTCAGCCGATAGACGTCCACTGCTGGACATAGGCCTCCCCCAATTTTGGGGGGGTTTGCCATAATCGCCACGCTTGGCAGGTGGGTTGGCGATCGCAGTATGGTATGGTGGTGGAATGCATAGAGAACGCTGCTGCCCATTCTCCGGCGAGACCCTTAGTCGCCTTTTACGACACCCACGGGAAGTAAGGGGTGGTGCTATTCTTCTACACAGACAAATGTAATAACTTTATAAAACAAAAGAATTGCTAGAAAAAATAATTACTAACCTAAGCTAATGAACTTATACTTAATAAAGAAAATCAAGAAAAGAAATGCCTAACCTATACCAAATACTTATAATATTTATACAGGAAAAGTTTTTAACCAGTGCGCAAATTTTGACATAATAAACTTGAATATATTTTAATAAACACGTATTTTTTGTTTTGATATGTTTCAATAGTAAAAAATTAAGTTAACGCTTACGAGACTTGTTTACTCAGAAATTTATTTTATGGACGTCGCTTGCCAGTCCGTCGACCGGTCGCCCGATTCACGCCGCGCGTCGACCGGTCGCCTGAAGTACCTACTCACGCGCGCTCGCTCTATGCGACGGCGGATTATTGACCCCAGTTTAGCGCTACAATTTTTTAAGTTTAGACTGTGTAAAGTTATTTGTAAACGTAATTTTTCGTAAATTCCAATTTATCCTTCATACTTTCATGGGCTTAGGACCATCAAAATGCAGAAAATAAATCATAATAAGTAAGAAAGTAATACGTTTTAGTCCATTCAAAATAAAACATTTAGGTATGATAGGTACGACATGATACAATTTGCGTCAATGTCTAATCAAAGAGAACCTAAGACACTAAGATTGTTTATAATTTCTTCTTACCTCTACATTTTATTAATCACAATAATTTTAGGTATTATTCGAAGTGACCTCCTCCTTTTTCAAGGCATAAACGTGCACGTTTAAATAAGTAAGCATTTAGTTTGTTTAGGACACTAACACCACTTTTTACTTCACTGAAAGCGTTAATTATTTTTTCTTTCAAGTCATCTAGGCTCTTTCACTTGTTTCATACACCTTGGTTTGCTGCTAAAATTGTCCTCTCATTAGGGACCGTGGGATTGAGGATCCTTCGGGCTCGCATACGAGGTACGCTCTCCCTTTCGTATCTTCTTCGTGCTGCTCGTAAATTTTCATTGCTTAACAAATACACTCGCACCATTTCATAATACTCGCGGTGAGTAAAATGAGACATTGTCACTACGCTAGTGTAGTACGCGGCACGCGCGCAGGGACGGCGAACGGACATCCGACCTCCGCTTCCGCAAGTGACGTACTGCATGTGCATGCGTTTTGTTTATCAAACGCCGGCGCGGCGCCGCATGCCCCCGCACCCCCGTCCCGCGCCCCCGTGGTCCTGCGGCCGGCGGGCGGCCTTCGCGTTTTCATTCATGCTCATTCATAGTATTACTATTAAATTATATCCATGTCTTGCTTATTTCAAATTGGGACAAAGTGGAAAAATGAAAAAAAAAAAGTCATAAACTAAAAATGGAAATGTGTTCTATTGCTTACACTGAGCCACCAAAAAAAATTTGCGCACTGGTTAAAAACTTTTCCTGTATACAAACCCTAAATACAAATTAAGATAAGTATACCGAAAATCAGGGAAAGAAATGCCTAACCAATAATAAATGCTTACAATATTTATTTACAAAACCCTAAATAAAAATTAAGATAAGTAAATACCCAAAAATCAAGGAAAGAACCGCCTAACCTATACCAAATACTTACAAAATTTTAAATAAAATTAAGAAAAAGAACCTAACCTACAAACCCTAAAATATAAATAAATGAAATATGCAAACAGTCAGTATTCAAGTGAATCGCAATAATCGAATCCAACTATTCGCCTATACTCTCCAGGATACGTGCGTTCGCTACGAATAACTGAATCCTTATGGCAGCGGCGCGTTTTCTTTTGAAATGGTCATCTCGCAGTTCAACCTGAGGGGTTGTCGACTGCTTAACCTGGCTTTCCTGTGGATGCCTCAATAAATTAAGGCCTCCAGCCAGGGCATAATACACAACTTAACTACACAATATAAACTTAAAAACTAAGCGACTACACGCTAAGGGCACCCCCTGTGGGGTACGGACCTCGGCTTAGGGCGTCGCTGGGAGAGGGCAGCAAGGGACAGGCTGGATCGGAATTATGGCAGCGGCGCGGCTCTCAGCGCGCTTTATACAAGGTGTAACGGAAAGGGGGTATCAACCCTGAAGGAGGTGAATGTGCTCATGAAACTGAACAAATTTCCCCAAAGAACATAAGTCGATATATGAAAAAAATTTTGGACCTCCCATAGTAATAGTAAATCATTGATGTGCTATTACTATGGGAGGTCCAAATTTTTTTTTTCACCTTCATTCACCTCCTTCAGGGTTGATACCCCCTTTCCGTTACACCTTGCATATATAGCCACGGACGCGCAGGCGCGAGGCGTTTACGTACTCTGATAGAATACCTTAACAAATGTTCGCCGTGATTCTTTAAATTGACATAACTTTTTTATTTATGAACCGATTGACATGAAATAAACACTAAATGTTAAGTGAAGCTTACTACAATATATAAGTGAAAACCGCATCTAAATCGAATAAGCCGTTTCTGATATTAGCGTGCACAAACACAGCAGACAAACAGACAAACAGACAAAAAAAAATTTAAATACAATTTCGGGTTCGGCATCGATAAAATAACAACCCCTGCTACTTTTTTTAAATATATTTCCATTGTACAGACACCACTTTTCTACAATTTTATTATATGTATATAGATATGTACAGACCAGCACATCAACCTACTACAAGCTGTCAAATTTCTTTAATAGATTTTCAACTTTATCGCTAAAGCATAAGGCTCAATGTTGATTAAGAAAAGTTTTACAGTTTCGGGTAGCTTGTTGTGCTGGCATCTGTACATAGCTTAACCTAATAATATCATTTAATGGCATTTAATGTTTTGTTCATTAGTCTTTCATTCGGCATCTTTCACTCGAAGTGATACAAAGTCTGAACACAAAAGAATCAAAGTGAAAAATTAATTAATTAGTAAACCGATTCAATGATGTTGGATTTCGACATTCGATATCTTTCACTTGCACTCCGAATGATTGAAATCTATACTAATAATAAATAAGAAAGCTCAAGAGTTTGTTTGTTTGTTTGAACACGCTAATCTCTTAAACTACAAGTCGCATTTGAAAAATCTTATTCATAGCTCTTCTTAATACTTGAGGAAGTTATAAGCTATTTAACATTACCCTTATGAGGAAATGTGGGTGGTCGTTTTTCCATAGAAACGCTGTCGCCTATTTTCTTTCTGGTTAATGACCAGAATAAAGCAATGATTTTTACAGAATAATAAATATTAAGTACTTGTATGTCCCTATGTTTTCCTTTTTGATGATACATTATTTTTATAAGCACTAGAACCCTCAAAAAATGCCGATTTAAACCGCTGTCAACAGAGGCCTAGTGTGTAAATTTGACAACTATTAATGAAAAAAGTAAACAGGGACACAGCATATATCCTCTTTTTCAGTTTATGAAATATCTTTTAAACTGGTCCAATTTTGGAGGAGGAAATAGGCGAGAGCCAAACCTCGAATTATGACTTTTTACTTAAGCTTTTTCAAAAGCCTCACAAGAATTTTCACGCGGACATAGTCGCGGGCAGAACTTAGTATGAAATAAAATGAACAAATGAACGTTAATTTCTAGTTGGTGACGTGTGAACGTAGAATGAAACAAAAATGAACCTTCACTCGAGTAAACCATTCACTCGTATCAGCTCGCAACTTAATCAAGATATTTGGAGGTAGACACGCAATGTATTACGTCGGGACATTTGATATTACATCGTTTAGTGACGTCATCGTTTTATGGGATTATTTCTTGTCTATTCGCTGTCATGTCAACAGTTATAATCTTGTCATAGATGTAGGGGTTTGCTGGAAGTTGCCTGGTTTAATAACAAAATTGCCTTGTCTTTTCTATAAGGTAAACAATCTATATAAATACACCATTTATAGCTCAAGGACGGCTGGACGGATTTTTATGGTCTTTGATTTGTTGGATTTGTTTCCGCCTCGAATAGCAGATTTTTTATTAAAACTTGGGAAAAATTCACGCAAAAAAAAATATATTTCATTTTTTTTTTATATCTTTTTTTCACTGTCTCATACTTTTTTGATGATTCTGAGGCGGTGATGAAGTTTGCCTGGTCAACTAGACCTAAATAAATTATACTTTATTTCAGACTATGGTCCATATTAATATGTAGGTACTAGTTCGACTAAAGCTACTTTTATGGAAGACCTGCAAAAATACTGCGCCTTAATTCGTCAAAAAAAGATTCAAATCTCTATAAAAACTTGGTTTACATAATAAAAGTAATCGCCAGACAATTTACGACCATCGGCACTGCAAGCCCATCTGATAATAGACACCTTGTAATATATTTTGATAGAAAATCAACTTTATTACGAGTAAAAACCTGCGCTTTTATTATCAATAAATGTTATGAGGCGGATATTTTGATATAATATAGGCTGTTTGGAAGCTGGATGCAAAGCCTTAAAGGGGGTGATAGTTGACACCATTTAGAGCATTTTGAACCATACGTGACTTGGACGAAGTGTGTTTTTTTTTATTTTTTTTACAGTTAAAGTTGGTCATCTCTTTGCTGCCATGGCTTATTTTAATTTAATTTAATATTTCAATTGTTTTTTTTTTCGTCTTTTTATTACGGACGCTTTTAACGTTCTGCATCGTTTTCATATGCATCATTTTTAACATGAAAGATGTAAACAAGACTTTGTAACCATATTATTTTGATTTAAAAGAGTGTCCATGGAGTTTCTTGCCCGTTTTACTCCATAGGTACCTACGCTTTGGAATGGGCAACTAGCTTCATCTTTCTGACTGACCGACCCCTTGACAATTCAAAAGTGCCTGTAATCGGTTTAATTGAAATAAATGCTTTGAGTTTGAGTTATGTTATTTTTGACTAAAAGTTTGTAGTTAAAAAAAAAAAAAACATATAAGTCGTCTAAGACATGTATGTTATGTTACAATGTTTATGTTCTTTCTCCAGAATTAGTTTACTGACAAGTTATATGAGTTCATATAATTGTTTTTTATTATTTTTTAAATTCTATTAACCTCTTAAATAAATTGCAAACTATAGTTTTGTATAATTTAGAAGCATTTTTTTAATTTTGTAAATGTAAGAACCATGTTTCCGTTTATTATGATTTTTTTTGATGTTGACTTGAAAGAGCATGGCAGTTGAGAACTTGTCATGCTCACTTAAATCTCTCACCGATGGCGGCGCGTGTGTTGGATCATTCAGTTCCCTACAAACTGGTTGAGTTGGATGGTGCTGATCCACGCGTCATGTTCGTGAACGGGCGCCTTCGGTTGAGACTGGTCATCTCTTAACTGCCAATGCTTATTTTTAATCTTATATTTTGAATTATTTCTTCTTTGTGTCTTTTTTTTTACATTGTTCTCACATATAGAAGCAACAAGAATAATGTACCCAGGATTTTGTAATATCTTGATTTAAAAGAGTGTCCATGGAGTTTCTTGCCCGTTCTTCTCCATAGAGATCTACGTTTTGGAATGGGCAACTAGCTTCAACTTGCGGACTAACTGACAGACTATTTAATTTTGACAATTCAAAAGTGCCTGTACAAGGTCTAATTGAAATAAATGCTTTGAATTTGAATTTTGAATTTGTATGGCTCAAAATGCTGTAAATGGTGTCAAATATCCTAAAAGCTAAAAGCTCCCTTAAAGCTTTGCACTCAGCTTCCAAACAGCCTGTATATCTCTGAACACAAAGAAAATTTACGATAAAGATATTTTTTTAAAGATAACAAAATCCTGTCCAAAATTTTAGTCCTTCCATAATAATGTTTACACTATCATTAATAAAGCCTACACAAATATCGCATTTAAATACACATCTAGGAGCACATTTATATGAGCAGGTGGTGGCAACTGAACGGTACACCAGTTGCCACCACCGCACATATTTGTAGGTCGTGAGTTCGCAGGCAGTTCTCTACAAAATGGTTGAGCTGGATGGTGCTGATCCACGCGTCATGTTCGTGAACGGGCGCCGTCGGTTGAGACTGGTCATCTCTTAACTGCCAAGGCTTATTTTTAATCTTATATTTTGAATTGTTTCTTCATTTGTCTCTCTTTATACATTGTTCCCACATATAGAAGCAACAAGAATAATGTACCCAGGATTTTGTAATATCTTGATTTAAAAGAGTGTCCATGGAGTTTCTTGCTCGTTCTTCTCCATAGAGATCTACGTTTTGGAATGGGCAACTAGCTTCAACTTTCTGACTAACTGACAGACTATTTAATTTTGGCAATTCAAGAGTGCCTGTACAAGTTTTAATTGAAATAAATGCTTTGAGTTGAGTTTGCAGGCACTTTACTTCGTGTATTTATTTTCATCACCGCTGCTCTCAAAACGATGAAGGAAAAAATCCAAAAATTTGAAGACATGTGACATCCAACATCCCGGACTGGGCGCGTGGTGAATTATGGCCCACTCCCTCTGTCAGAGAATGTATCCCAGCAGTGGGAACATTATAGGCTGAACTCAAACTCAAAGTATTTATTTCAATTAAACCATTTACAGGCACTTTTGAATCGTCAAGAAGTCGGTCAGTCAGAAAATATGAAGCTAGTTGCCCATTCGAAAGCGTAGTAGCCGTAGTAGGTACCTATGGAGAAGAACGGGCGAGAAACTCCGTGGACACTCTTTTGAATTATATTTTTACAAAAATATTAGTTACATCATTATTTTTGAATTTATAATTATATGTGAGAACGATGTAAAATAAGGGGGGTTGAGAAAAATATGTAATCCGCCATCTTGGAGCGGCGGCCATATTGAATTTAGTGTAATTTTACTAACTTTATCGTTTTCTACTCTTCAATCCCTTTCATTTGTTACCCATATTATGGGAGTTGAGAAAAAATATGTAAACCGCCATCTTGGAGCGGCGCCCATACTGAAATTATTACAATATTGAATATTGCACATTGTATTTCTACCAGAACTAAAGGTGTATGCAAAATTTCAGCTCAATCGGATACTAACAAATGGTCGAAAAATGGTTTACAAATTTTGACGGACAACTTACATACATACAAACAGTGCAAGCTAAATAAAAGCTTGTAATAATAATAAAAGCTTGTAAAAAAAGACTTACGCGTTAAAAGCGTTCACGTTCGCGCTGACTTTTGCGAAGATAAACTGACTCTGTGAGACAATTATGTAAACGAAAGATTGCGATTTTTCACTCCACCAATTCCCCCAAGAAATTCCCTAAATTGCCTTCAAGGTAAATTAAACGCGATTCCTACTCATATTTTATCATTTTATCTAATTTTAAATAAGTACCTACATCCAGCACCCCATCCGCTCTAGTCACTTCTACTTAATAGGTACATTTCCTTAATTCTCGTCCTCGATAAACATGTCTAAAGGGTAATGTAATGTCGTAACTCGTAATAATTTTGTTCCACAATATACTCTGTCTCTTTTTTTCTGTGTAACGTCTCATTCGCACTGGAAGCGCTAAGGTAGCCCGCGAAATTCAACTTTTCTTACATTTTATGCAATTTGCTGGTCAGTATTAAGTAAACACATTATGTATTTACAGAATTATAGTCATTAGGATCATTAATACAACTTGTTAAGATAGTATAATTGTTAAATGTCAAGATTTCATGATATAGTAATTCAGTGGGATTACTTAATCTTAGAGAGTTGTGTTGATGACTTTAATGATTATAATTCTGTAAATACATATTTGTTACGGTCGCGAATCATATTTTAATCAACGTACAACTTAATACTGACCAGCAAATTGCAAAAAACCTAAGACAATTTGAATTTCGCGGGCTACCTTAGCGCTTTCGCCTTAAGGGGCTAACGGTGTCGCGCGGTTTTGGTCGCATTTTCGGGAATAATGTAATGGGCCGTCTGCGTTTTGTGCTACAGCGGATTAATTGCGTAACACATTTAAAATGGTAATGTCTTTCATTCTGACAGACCAACAACATTCATTGCATTCTTTACGTTGTTAAGTAGACGAATTTTTCAAGCATGTGAAGTAATGGATTAGCAGTGCAAGTCAGGTTTTGATTCTCGTCACTTTTGGGTAGTTAAAACTTTCCATCTTGCTTATTTGGCTTGTAGTATCTAAACATTTTCTTTATTAGCATACTAGCTGACCCAGCAATCTTCGTACGGCCATCGCCATCTATCCATCTATCGAAATCAGACAATCCGTTTTCAAGATATCATCAAAAAAGTCGTTCCATATAAAATGTATGACAAAATGAATTATCTTTATTTTCGTAAAATTTTTCCATGTTTTAATAGATATTCTGCTATTCGGGGCGGAGACAAATCCAACAAAGCAAAGGTCATAACAATCGGTCCAGCCGTTCTTGAGTTATAAATGGTTTAGTAACCCGACTTTGTTTTATATACATATTTATGTGCAAACGTTTCTTTCATAGTTTATGATTAAACTGCTTAAAACTTACACAGGAATGACCAAAAATTATTGAGTTGGATATTTAAACAGAGGGTCTAGACAAAGTCATCGTCTTTCCGGGTCAGCGGGATTGTCCGAAAGGGTTACCGCTGGCCTGGAACATAAAGGGCTTAGGAAGGAACATGGGTGGGTTCTAGTCAGTAAGAGTCTGACACTGCCTTCCGCTCCAACCAGAGCGGGAGGGATCATCTGATGATTTCCCATCCGAAAAAAAAAGAAAAAAAAGTCATCGTCTTTATCACTCTTTCGGTGTTAAAGATGATGGACAAAATGTATCAGACTGATATCATCATCATCGTTCTCCTGTTCTTATTCCAATTTATTCGCGGTCGCGCAACATGTCTTTTTCTTCCATACTTCTATATTAGTCGTCTCTCGGTAGTCTCGGTAGTTCACACAGTCCATCCATCTTTCCATCCATCCATCCGTCTTCCCCTACTCGCATAGCCATCCACACATTCATACTAAAACCTGTATTCTGTATGAAAACCAGCATTTCAAACAACTGTCAAAAAATTACAGTTGTGATTTCAATATACGTACAATTTTAGTTGGCAGTCGAATGTAATTTTTCTGACTTTAGAATGCCCGGGAAACAAAGAGAAATCTGAAGTGAATCATAAAATATTGGTATGCAAGCCACTAAACAGCCAGCTTCAAATGGTATAAAAAAACGACGGGTTTGGACTCCGAGAGTGCCGGCAGATGTGAAAACTTGAATATTAACGTTGTTTACTGTAACTGTAGCTGTAACCGTAACCATAACCGTTACCGTAACCTTAACAGTAACCGTAACTGTAACCGTAACTGTAACCGTAACTGTAACTATAACTGTCTGTCTGTCTGTAATTTGATCCTGTATACTTGTTTTAAATTTTTGATATTTTGGAATCTTACGAATTTTCGATCAGGGTCACGTGTCATCTTACGATCACGTCTATAGATGGGCAATCCAAACGGGTTTAAACCCGGCGCTTTGATAAACACCCAATTTTGTGGGTGTTTACGGGTGTTATCGGGTGTTTATCAAAAGCACCGGGTTTAAACCCGGTGGATTGCCCACCTATAGCACGTGTCATCTTACGAATCTTACGATCAGGGTCACGTGTCCTGACGCGAGTTTAACATTTTTAACCCATTACAAAAAAATGTACAACGCCGAAAAAGAAGTTTTCACTTCAAAAATGATGTGATTCGAAGAGCTGCAGAGGATAAACATTTTTAAACCAATTTTTACAAAATACTTTGCTGCCGTTTTTATCGCGTGCTCTTTCCTCCTCTTCAGTGTCATGATGTGTAATTAATATGTATACATAATACACACATCAAAAGTGTCTAGGGATCAAGCATTTTTATGCGGATTTCTTGAGATTGAGATGTGGCTTTGTAATAAATTTATGATTTTATAAATTTATATGGATCCTCTTTGGTGCATTTCATAATTTGAATCAGGAACTGTGAATCAAATTCGAGTAAAAGATGAAAATCAGCTGTCAATATTTTCCCTATAAAAACATACAACGCATTGAAGACATTATTAGTGCTACTGTTTCCCTACTACTGATTAAAACCAACGTTATTATGGAGCAGCGACGTCATTTAAGCAGGGAAGAAATGCTCAGAGCCGTGGGAATGATAGAAGCTGGTTCCCGGCAACGTACTGTGGCTTTAGCTCTGAATACAAGTCAGAGTGTTATCAGTCGACTTTGGACACGTTACCGAAGCACTGGTACCGTGGCTGAGCGCCATGGAGGACGGTATCGCTGCACCACACGGAGACAAGACCGATACATTCAAATCTTAACTCGAAGAGCTCCAACAATAACCGCCATGATATTAGCCGTGAGGCTTCATCACTCTTCAGGGAACTTAATTAGCGACCAAACAGTCAGAAACCGCTTGCATGAAGTGAACCTTCATTCCCGAAGACCGCTACGGGTACCACCTATAGCAATGCACAATCGTAGGATTCGATATCAATGGGCTCTTGAACACAGAAATTGGGCAGAAGAACAATGGCGTTTCGTGTGCTTTTCTGATGAGTCTCGTTTTGGTATGAGACCGGATACAAGACGTATACGACACTGGAGAACCCCTGGACGCCAACAGCGATTAAAATCCTGCCAGGAAGTCCATCCTTATAGTGGTGGAACCATCATGGTATGGGCGGGTATTTGGATCGGCGGAAGAACTGAGTTGATTTGGATCAGAGGCAACCTCAACGCTCAAATTTATGCTGAGACGATTGTATCAGACGTCATCGTTCCTCTACAAGTGCAAATCGGTCCCTTATTTCAGTTAATGCATGATAATGCACGACCGCACACCGCAAGAGTTGTAAGACAGACTCTCGCCGCAGCTAACATCAATGTCCTGCCCTGGCCTGCTCAGTCGCCAGACTTGAACCCGATTGAGCATGCATGGGATATGCTACAGAGAAGAGCTCTGCCGAATATGGAGGGTATCCAGTCGCAAGAAGACCTTTTTTTGTTGTTGCAACGAACATGGGCGGCCATTCCACAGCGTGATTTGGATGAACTCATTTTGAGTATGCCAAACCGATGTTCTTGTGTTGTTAGTGTTCGCGGTAGAAACACGGATTATTAATTGTTTAAGTTACCCAATAAAATTTTAAAGAAAACTGTTATTTCAGTCTTTTTTTCGAACTTTTGTGTTAGTGGTTCAAATGTCAAAAATCCCTTTATTAGGAAAATGGCAAATTTCTTTATTAATGCAAAGGTGACTTGGTTTATCGTTACTGTGACAAACGAAAACACTTTATTTGATGAATCCTTAAAGAAAATTTTAATTAATATCAATCAGGAGAAAAGTTATTGCAAAAATATATGTTGATCCCTAGACACTTTTGATGTGTGTATATTATACCCTATCATGCGTGGTATAACGCACAAGAATCTGCCTAACCCAAAAATAAATAATTCACCTTCCTCCCCCATGTATCGTATCTATATAATGTATTTAAACCAATTCCGTTCGACCTCGAAAAAGATATCGGAGCGCAGCATTTGAATAATCTTAAATGCGGGATCGTAAAAAATAATTTCGTTTATGATACGCATATCAAATTATGTTTAAGCGATTTTTCTTTCTTTTGTTTTTGTTTCTGTTTGTTGGAGACTTGGCTTGCGTGAATGTCGGAAAACGACAAAAATAACGATTGAATTATCCTACGAGAACGTGAACCGATATAACCTGAGATGTACTATTAAATGTAGCATACAACTGAGTGGCAACACTGCTCGAGCAGTCACGGTTTACCCCCCGTGGCGACTGGACGTGCCCGCTGAGTTGTTGTGTACTTACTGATAATCTGGTAGTTTTTCTTTAAACCCTAAGCCCCTAATAAGAGATTATAGTGAACACCACATATCCTATGTCCAAATCCAGGTCACGCACCAAGATTGCTTCACACATTTTCAATCTCGACACGTTTTTAAGGAGATTCTTAATCCATTGCTTCATAATTATGTTTGAAAAATTTGTCTGCTCAACAACGTAACGCAATGAACGTAGTTTAAGTGTCAAAATGAAAGACATTGTAATGAATTGTCATTTTATATGATACGCGATTTTATTCAAATCCGTAATGGCCTGAACAAACATTCAAATTCAAAAACTCACAAACATAAAGACTGTATAACATTTACAAGATTCGTAAGATTTCATTTCTTTTTCTCGAGAATTCGTGACGGGTGGTCCCCCGAAATCTTTTTGGGGGTATGTAAGACGTAGCTCGGGGATTATTGAAGATTAATAGGGGATTTCAGCCCACCTGTGCTCAAGGAGACAGCTGTGGCAGGCTGAATGCTTAATGTACGGTGTTTTAAGTACTCACACAACGTTTATGATGTACATTATTATGCTGCTCGGCAGCTTTATTTTGCCGTAAAGACGAGGCTTCTTCTATTTAATATAAATTTGTAAATTCATTCACGTACACTGCCTAAATTGCTGTGTCTAAAGAATGAAATTTTAAGGAAGGATTTTTGAAAATTTGTCCCCTAAACAGATAAAAGTTTGAATGGAATTTTTTTCATGTCATTTTTGCTCATGGAAATTTCATCGGGCCCGCGTCTTGTACCCCCTTTTAGTTTTAAATCTACAGTTCTGGGCCCACATTCCACCAACCGGCACGGGGCCCGCGTGGTGGATAACGGCCCATTCCCTCCCACAGAAAGGAGGCCTGTGTCTCAGCAGTGGGAACGGTATAGGGTAATTATGTTATTATGCTACACTGTTCTTTACATTTGCTCACAATTTTTGTTTTGCTCGCTTGTCTATTTATTTATTTGCTCTCATGTACATACATCACACATTTTACAGAATAATTACTATCGGTTTTATTACATGGACCCTGTCAGGATGCTGCAAAATTATGTTAGTTTGGTGCTGAGTTTAAAAATGACACCAACACAATGAATGCGGCACCTAACTAAGCAGAAATCAAACATTTGAGTTACTGTGTTCATTAAAATAATTTGAAGTCTTGTTTGGATTAGCTGTGTTCTGTAAATCACGTTCTATTTTACATTTTTCATTCGTAGCTCCAATCGTTTAGAAAATCACTGAAACGGAATAACGACTTGATAAGCGCTTCTTTTGTTTTTTTTAGCTAGGCAAGCAGATACTTAGGGTACCGGTTGTTTCAAACGGTTGGTTAACGTAACATAGGTACGTACTTCAAATAATAACGATTACGTAATCATTCATATTTAACGTAAAGACGCCAGCACATAAAGCTACTACAATCTGTCAAATTTCGTTAACAGAATTTCAACTTTATCGCTAAGTTGATTGGGAAAATTTTACAGTTTCGGTTGATGTGCTGGCGTCTGAACATCAAGGCCATAATTTTGTAATTGTAATTTGAAACAACGCTTTCTTGGGTTTGACGATAGTTAACGCCATTTTTGACGTATACGCGTGCGTCAAGTGAACGTGAAACAACCTGCACGAAGGGTAATTACATGCCGAAGATACCTTAATGCGATACCTCGCTTTCGCGGTTTAGCTCGCTACCTCGATTTCACCTCCGTAAAAGAAATGCATGCTAATAGACACGCACGCACATGCATCAAGGTAATCTCCCAAGCAGCCCGCGATGTGACATCTCCGACATGTAATTACCTATAGGCTCATCGTCCACGAGAGTACGCAAATGTAACCATTTTACCCACTCAAACACAGCAATGAGTAGCCAGAATGTCACAGCACTAGTATTTAAATGGCCGTCCGTTCACGACGAGTTACGCAACCAATCACAAACTAGTTAATTGTGCGTTAGTAAGGCCCGGTTGTTTCAAACGGTTGGTTAACGTAATATACGTAGAGTCACGAGCACTAATATGTCAACACTTGGCAACTTTGAATTGTGATTTTTTCGTGAAATAACGAATGCAACATTGAAATACGTTACTTTACACAAACCTATGGGTTCGAAAGTACTTTGTTCGTAATAACATACAATTTCATTCAAAACTAAAGGAGAAAATCATCTTTAAATAAAGCCAAGTCACAAGTGTATACATATTTATGCTCGTGACTGTAAGTCAAATAATAACGATTACGTAATCGTTAATATTTAACGTACTCCAAGGCCATAATTTTGTCATTGTAATTTAAAACAAAGTTTTTCTTGGTTTGACGATAGTTACCGCCATTTTTGACGTATACGCGTACGTCAAGTGGACGTGAAACAACCCGCCCTAAGTCGCGTCGTGATCAGTCCGCCATTTAAATAGTGCTCTGACATTGAATTCTCACATTACTGAACCGCCACTTTGGACTACTGCTGAGCATGAGTTCCTGGGATTGGTTTCCAGGTTGGGTCAACTGTTAATGGGTTTTTTCATTAGTAATTTCTGAGTAGCAGCCCAGACTCGAGATTTAAGCCCGGTAGCCCTGAAAAAAATAATTTCTTCCCACAGAACATTAAAGCGATTTCATTGCAGTAAGAAGAAAATTAAATGTTTGTAAAACAGTAAAAGACCAAACATGATTGAACATACTATTTACCGAAAAAACAACGAAAAAAAAAGGAAAACCACTATTACTGTAATATAAGTAAATTTCAATGGTTTGAACGATATCACCAAATGAATAAAACAGTTAATTTTGTGACCTTTTACATTTTACCTCAAGCTTTAAGTGGCTTACATGACCTAAAGCGCGGTCTCTGTCTGACTGCATAGAAAAGAAAGAGAAGCGCAATGACACGACGCTGGTAAATTGTTGCAAAATATGAAGCAATTATTTAATTATAAAAATCTATTGTTTGAACAAAAAAATTAAAACACTGGTATTTTAGTATGTTGCTTGTAGAATAGTCTGACAAAAAATCAGAATGATTGTATGTATATAATTATGGTTTTCATTGTAAAAAGAAAGTTTTTAGAGGTATTTGCATGATTTTTTTCTATCGTATCAAATAAGTTGTATTACGTTTTCAACACACTATCTACCTAGCATAATTATATCCTGAAGAATATCATATATTTTTCTGATTTTGTTTACTGTAGTCGATCATATACTTTTATTATTTCTAAAACTTGCGTTTTTTGCGTTTAGGTCCTCTAAGCTCCTTAAAGTATTAATGTAAGAATAACCGTAATTCCGCCCAAATTAATGAAAAATATTACCTCAAAAATAAAACACCTAATAAAATAAATGTTCCCGCTGCTTATACTTCCCTAAAACCTTTTTAATCCTTACCGGATCCAACTCGTATCAAAGCAGCAAAATATCGCCGTTTATTTTGTGAATACACAGTGTCATACATCCCGCCGTTCACGGGTAATCCCCGAGGTGCGGGAAACGGCTGCGCCTATTAAGTGATTGGGATTAAGGCGGGGATTCAGTGACGGCGATAGCGGCGACAAATTTGTTGAGAAAATAAAAAAAGGACTGCCTTTATTTGGACATAGTTTAGCAGAAAGAACTCAACAAAAAAAATGACAAACAAAAAAATGCGTTAGTCCAATGATATTCTAATAAACAGATATGTTATACACTTACAAAACAACAGAAAAAAGTGTTCCGCGCCGAGAGGCAGCACACATACACACTTTTCATTCATTTTACATTTCACTACAAGTAAAACGGATAGAAAAAGGATAGCTTGATAAAACCAATAAGAAAAAAAGTGACAGCTAGATGTTGTCAATTGCGCGTGAATGTAAACAAACATTATTCGGGCTACCAATCACCGCACGTTGGCATCATAGACTAACAAATTAACTAGGCAGAAAGTACAAACCGCGTGTACAGAATTTGTAGTCGGGATTTGAAAATTAAACACGTTTTAAAAAGAAAGAAATACAATTGTAAAAATAATCATACACCTTCGAAAATATTTAATTTTAATCTCAATATAACACTATCTGTGACATACTATGGTAACGATAAGCTATTAATATTTTCTTTTCCTACATATTATGACATGTTTAATTTATAATTAAATATATCAAACAAAATTATAAAGAAAAGTTATTAAAAGGGAAACTAGAACTCTGCTGTAAAGATGACTTTACTGCCTAATATTCGCATCTGTACTTTTATTCTATGTCCGGAGTGCTCGCATCCTTGTTGTTCTTACGACAAAAAATGTATTTTCCATCTCTTTCTTTTTCCTAACCTCCAAATATCAGAATATTAGGAAAATAATTGAAATATATTAATAAATCGAAGTATAATGTGTACTTTCGTGTGGTATGAGATTCCTTGTGTTTTATTAACTTTGTACACTTTCTAAATACACAAAATGGTATTTTGGATGGTAATTACGTAGCTGCGCGCACCGTCTCACTCGTAGACGTGCGTGACACAGACTAAAGGCAATACGTCCCAATTAGGACGTTTTCTAGTCTTCACGATTTGCGCGCTCATAACATATCTGTTTACTAAAATATCATTGCGTTAGTCTGTGTAATACAACTTGACTCATGAAAATATTAGTATAATAGCCCATAGGTGACAATATTTCAAAATATTCCAAATACAACATGATTGCAGCAATACACACCTAAACTTAAAACTGTCATCATCATCATCATTTCAGCCGAAAGACGTCCACTGCTGGGCATAGGCCTCCCCCAAAAGGGGGGGGTTTGCCATAATCGCCACGCTTGGCAGGCGGGTTGGCGATCGCAGTATGGTATGGTGGTGGAATGCATAGAGAACGCTGCTGCCCATTCACCGGTACGCCCCTTAGTCGCCTTTTACGACACCCGCGGGAAGTATGGGGTAGTGCTATTCTTTAAGTCCGGCACCACACAGACTTAAAACTTTATTTACTCAAAAATTACTTTTTTGGGTTGAGTCCGTTCTGCTAAACTAGGTACGTCCAATTAATAGTAGGCATTTTTAGTTAATTAAATAAAATCAGCCAATTAGTGTCTTATTACAGGGCAAAGACCTCGTCTCATACAGTGAAGCCATGTGTAGTGTTAACCACTCTTGCTCAATCGGTAAGCTCCTTAAGTTTCGAGTTAAGCTGCACGATTCTGACATATGCGTGCACTGACTGGACAGGTCCTCTCAATCTGTGTGGTTATTTCCTCAAAAGACCATCTCAGACATCGATCTACATGGTCTTCATATAAACTGACCAAGATTTTGTCTGGACTTTAAAAGAGACTGTGACCTCTGAGTTTGTTTCAGCCTTTCTTCTCAGAGTAGTCAGATAGAAACGCCGACCTCATGTAGGTTAAAAAAAAATATGATTGTCGTGTAAAAGTGTTTGTGCAAACTTTCTTACAAAAATAAAATCATTTATCATTTATCAAGGCGTATTGGTGATTTCAGACTTACATTCATCACACTAATATTATAAAGGCGAAAGTTTGTGAGTGTGTGTGTTTATATGTTTGTTACTTCTTCACGCTCAAACGGGAGGATCAATTTAGATAAAATTTTGTATGGAGGTAGCTGACACCCTAGATTAACATATAGGCTACTTTTTATCCCGATATTCCCACGGGATCGACATTTACGCGGGTAAAACCGCGGGGCTTAGCTAGTTATTCATAAGACCAGAGGGGCAGCTCTCGTAATTTTAAGAAAATTCACAGTCTGATCTCAATCTCAATTTGTCAAAAACAAGTCTAAATTCTTTACATTATTGACACGTTTTTGACATTTGTTGTCGCCGAGATGCGACTGCGACTAGATTTGGAACGTACAGACGCCAGCACATCGAGCTTCTACAATCTGTCAAATTTCTTTAATAGATTTTCAACTTGATCGCTCAAGCATAAGGATCAAAATTGATTGGGAAAATTTGACAGTTTCGGGTAGCTTGATGTGCTGGCGTCTATAAAATTGCAAGAATTGGCCTTCAGGTTTGCAAAGCATATGCTTAGCTAACCTTTGCTGCCTACCACAAAACAAAAGTGAAAAAAACTAGACTTTATTTAATACATACCTACAGCCGTTTGGGGTTGAAAAACTAGGGCCATGGGGCCTGAGTGCCCACTTAGTATTTCGAGACATCATCGCCAAGCGGTTGGTCAACTCTTCACGTGACCAGAGGGCTGGCCTATTTTTTGGCCAAAGAATCAGCATTGCCATACAACGTGGCAATGCTGCCAGCCTTTTGGGCACGTTTCCTGTTGACAGCGATGCGGACGAATTTCTTGATGCCCTTTGATTTTATTTCCCCTCCTTTTTATATACTTGTGCATATTATTATTATTATTTTAAGACTGTTAGCTTTTATACATACATATACAAAATAAGAAAACCTAGCCTAACCTTTTGTCCTAATAGATCGTTGCGTCGGTTTATTGGAGCAGTCGTCGCGCGAACCCGCGTTCGGATTCGCTCGATTTCTATTAGGACACGCCTTACCGTAGGTATACGAAACATTACAATATTAAAGTCAGAACTTTTCTCATTACCTACCGAATAGCTGTAACATTAAAGTAACATAAATACTTGGAGCCACAATATAGGTACGGTCGGACGCACCTACGTGTTACGAAAACCACCTTATAGCTACGGAATAACGCCGCTGTCGAAGTCAAATTGTGGCAATGGGCGTGAAGCTGACTGTACAAGTTTCAGTGAAACAATCAGAGGGAACGCAGACTGAAGAATACGTTAATCAACGGAGTTGAGTTGTAATTGGATTACCAAGTTACCTACATTTAAATTCGTATATTTTTGTGAATAATGTTTAATCTTGAGGAAAATATATTTTGTAATTTTTGGAGGCGAAGACGAATTCCTTTGGAAGGTATAAATAATTGAGCCTATTTACATGATGAACGTGGTACAGGAATACAATAGATAAAATTGGTGTTGTGCACGGCGATAATCAGTACAATATTTTTTAAAGTTGGGGTGACGCGTCAACATCCCACAGTTCATGAGGTTAAAAACAAATGCAGAATGAAACTGCAATGTGATCCCACAACAATGTGACAATACACTAAACTATCTTACTGATGATCGCCGTGTGAACAAGGCCTCTGGTTTGTATTCTGAAACCCGAAACGTTGCAAAAAAAGTTTTAATGAGAAATTAGAGCCTCGATGCGTAGCGGGTAGACTATCTGCTACGATGCCGTAGCTCGCGTAGCAAGCGTGAGCTACGCCGTAGCATATAATATCCTAGAACGTGCTACGAGCCTCGAAAAGGATAAATATTACATATTACATCTATCTATACATACCTAGTATAAAATAAAGTCGATTTTCGTGTTTTTCTGTGAGACCGCGTTGTTATTCTAAACTGCACAACGGATATTGATGCGGTTTTCAACATAATTTACCAAATTTTTATTCCAGAAGGTTCAGGTATACAATTATCTGCCTAGCCTTTTCCCGACTATTTTGGGGTCAGCTTCCAGTCTTAACTAAATGCAGCTGAATACAAGTATTTTTATACGATAAAGAAATCTCGAAGATTTGTCAAGTCTTGCGAATCAGGGAGTCGCTAGTAGATTATAATTAGTTCTTAGATGTCACTTCAGCACGGACATACTATCTGTTGTCTTTTTAATTGGCATTACATTACAAGATAAAGCAATTCATAAAACAGCATCAATCAAGCGGACGCTCGACAAGATTGAATAGCTCTTCTCGTGAAACAACATCGCTGAAAGCGCTGGATTATATAAAATAAAACAGACAAAGTAGACTCTTAAGAAAACACGATTTACTAGTTCACTTAATTAAATTCAAGTGCCTTTTAATACTAAAATTCGCAATTTTGTTTGTGTTTGAGACAGATTTAAGTTTTAAGTTAATTCTAGTTAACGCTTAAGTGTGGTTAAGTTAATTAAGTTTTTGTTATAGACAAGATTGTTGTTTAAATTGCTCAGGATTTTGTAGAAAAGGTCTGATCAGCGGGGAGGTTATGAACCCGAATAAAAGGGGGGTAATTGCGTAACAAACTTACAGTAGGAACGGCTCTCATTTTGATAGTTCAACAAGATTCATAATTATATTCAAAATTCAAGGCGCTGAAATTTGACATACAACAGGTGTTTACCTAGTTTGGGTTTCAGAAGCTTCATAGGTTTTTGTTATACTAATTTACTTCAATAAAGATTTATTATTATTTATATTTTTTATTTATGTCTAAGCTGTGTACTTCTTTAAGTAACAAATTCACCATACTAATAGATATAATATGTTAGTTTTTTTATATAATATCGAACTAAAGTATTGTCGAAATGAATACGTGTCGGAGTTCCATATTGTCGAAATAAAATCTTGTCGTACTACGGTTTGTCGAAATTCAGTTGGTAAGTCGCAATCAGGGTGTAGGCTACAGAACTGTATCATAATACTACAACAATGACTTTTATATAAAACTAGCTGACCCGGTAAACGTTGTTTTGCCATATAAATTATTTCTAGCTGCCCGGCGGTACATCGTTCGCATGGTGTCCTACCCCTTACCCTACCCTACTCCTACCCCACTCCTACACTACTCCTACCTTACTCCTACACTTCTCCTACCCTACTTCTACCCTACTCCTAACCTACTCCTACCCTCCTTCTACACTACTCCTACCCTACTCCTACACTCCTACTCCTACCGTACTTCCACCCTACTCCTAACCTACTCCTATCCTACTCCTACCCTACTTCCACACTACTCCTAACCTACTCCTACCCTACTCCTATCCTACTCCTACCCTATTCCTACCCTACTCCTAACCTACTCCTACATTACTCCTACCCTACTCCTACCTTACTTCTACCCTACTCCTACTCTACTCCTACACTACTCCTACCCTACTCCTATAAGTAAATAAAAGTATTAACAAAAAAAAAAGTAGCCTAGTGGAGTAACTAACACGACTTTCTTTTATATATATAGATAAAGTCGTATTAATAGTTACTCTATTTATAACTCAAAAACGGCTGAACCGATTTGGTTGAAAATTGGTGGGGAGGTAGCTTAGAACCAGGAGACGGATATAGGATACTTTTTATCCGTTTTTTTAAATACTTTTATTTACTTATAGGAGTAGGGTAGGAGTAGTGTAGGAGTAAGGTAGGAGTAGTGTAGGAGTAGTGTAGGAGTAGGTTAGGAGTAGGGTAGGAGTAGGGTAGCAGTAGAGTAGGAGTAGGGTAGGAGTAGTGTAGGAGTAGCGTAGGAGTAGGGTAGGAGTAGGGTAGGTGTAGGGTAGGGGTAGGACGCCACGCGAACGTAGTAGTAATTTTTATGGCAAAACAACGGTTGCCGGGTCAGCTACTTATAAATAAAATAAAGCATAACTTAAAAAATTATCATCATCTACCTCTAACATTAGGATCACACCATCAAATCTGTCGGAACAAAATACCGTGCCAAGCTAAAAATAAATGGAAGATGTGTGTCATCAAAATGACGTACGCAGCAGCCCTATTCTAAGGGATAATAATTTTTTTTTGGAATGTATCATATTGTAACATGACCCTTTATGTATCAAGACTTGCCAGCTTTGTATTTTCTCAAAATACGCTTCAGTGCTCAAAGAGGTTGCTTTTTAATCTAAATTCTGAAATTGAAAGGCTGTATAGATGTGTGTTTGAGTCTGATTTAACGGCTTTTATAAAGAAGAAGATTAATAGTACAGTATACGACTTAGCCGCCTTATATTTATTTAGGTAACGTAGCAGTACATGCAACATCTATGCTTATATTATAAGAAGGTAAAATTTGTGAGTTTTTGTCTACGGTTAAAGATATTTATTACTCAAAAGAATTAAAAATTCACTTAATGTAACTACATGACCTAAAGTGTGGTCTGTGTCGGACTGCATAGAAAAGAAAGAGAAGCGCGATGACACAACGCTGGTAATTTATTGCAAAATATGAAGCAATTATCTATTTACAAAAATCTATTGTTTGAAGTAAAAAATTAAAACACTAGTATTTTAGTATGTTGCTTGTAGAATAATCTGACAAAAACCATAATGATTGTATGTATATTACTATGGTTTTTATTTTAAAAAGAAAGTTTTTACATTGCATTATATCCTGAAGAATATCATATATTTTTCTGATTTTGTTTACTGTAGTCGATCTTTTCGTCGACTTTTATTGTTTCTAAAACTTGTGTTTTTTGCGTTTAGGTCCTGTAAGCCCTTAAAGAGAAACATATACTGCGCGCAACGAGCTATGAGCGCTGACCTTGAAGAAAACAAACGTCACAAACCCTTATGTCTTAGTAATAAGGGTTTGTTTCGCTTGTTTTTTTTCAAGGTCAGCGCTCATAACTCGTTGCGCGACTTGTAACTAGGTTTTAACAACATTGTGCCATCAAGCGTAGCGTATCTTAAAATTGGCATTATAATAACGCTTTTATTTTTTTTCAAGAAAAATAAATCTGAAGCAGGTAATTTTTGGAACTACTGATCCGATAACCGATATAGCCCGAAGAATTGCCAAACTTAAGTATCAGTGGGCAGGGCCCATTGCTCGCAAAACAGATGGCCGATGGGGCCGAAAGGTTCTGGAGTGGCGACCGCGTGCCGGAAGACGTAGCGTTGGAAGGCTTCCCACAAGGTGGTCCGACGACCTTGTGAAGGCCGCAGGAACGCGTTGGATGCGAGAAGCACAGAACCAGTCGAAGTGGCGGTGCTTGTGGGAGGCCTATGCCCAGCAGTGGACGTCTTTCGGCTAAAACGATGATGATGACTGATTCGATTCCGAAAATTCAATCGCTAACGGAAAGCTATAGTATTACCAAGTGTTATAGGCTATATTTTATGTTAAAACGAGAAATTTCACGCAGACGAAGTCGCGGGCAGAAGCTAGTCATTCATACTTAAAATTAACAAAAACATTCCCTTTGATCAGAAATAGGCATTTTTTTTTAGTGTGTGGTCTGGAAAAACAAAGAAAGCAGGTAGGTACACTATCCAGCATTAATGATAATAAACAGTACTAAGATAAGTAATAAAAGATTAATACATACTATACATAAACTTGTGTCTTCATCCCATGGAGGTTGGCAGAAAGTGCAGAACACCACCTGCTCCTTAGATCATCATCTGCCTGCCTTTTCCTAACTATGTTGAGGTCGGCTTCTAGTCTAACCGGATGCAGCTGAATACCAGTATTTTACATGGAGCGACTGCCTATTTGACCTCCACAACCCAGTTACTGGGTAATACGATACCCCTTGGTAAGACTGGTTGTCAGACTTTCGAGCTTCTAACTACCCGTAACGACTGTCAAAGATCCACGAATGACAGCCGAGACCAATGGCTTTACGTGCTTTCCGAATCACGGAGGGGTCACGGTATGTAAAGATGGTCACCCATCCAAAGACCAACCGCGGCAAGCGTAGCTTAACCCGATCGATCGACCTGTGCGGCTGTTATTATTTAGCCACGGGCCCCTCCAGACTATCCTGCACTTATGATAATAAAAAGTACTAAGATATGTATTAGAAGACTAATACATACTATACATGAACTCAAGCCTTCAACCTATGGAGGTTGGCAGAAATTGCAGGACGCCATCTGCTACGATCCTTACATACTCCATAATAAAAGAATAATAGTACCCCGATCTCCATTTCAAACTAAATAAACAAAAAAGACAACTATTTCGAATGTAAATTAACATTGTACAATTTCACGAAACTACTTTTATTTGTATTCAACTATTTGGACCCTTCTGCGGAGTACAAACCTTTTATTCAAATGTAATTTTTCGGTTCACATATTTGTATTTCAATTTATTTACTCTCCAGCACCCTTCTCATTTACATTGGTTCGAAATCTATCACGATAGGAAACCATTATTTTGAAGAGGTATGTATCACTGATCTTGGACGCTTTTTTTAGAGTTCCGTACCCAAAGGGTAAAAAACCGGGCAAGAGCGTGTCGGACTCGCGCACCGAGGGTTCCGCACCACAAGGAAAAACAAACCACAAACTTTCGCCTTTATAATATTAGGTGATTAGTTTAGACTTTAGATGAACGTTCATCTGCTCCTTTCATGTCATTTGTCGATCATTCGGTAGGCGAATGAAAGATGCCGAGAGCCGAAATTCAACATCGTTAAATGAGTTCACTAATGAATTAATTTTTCACTTTTGTTTCTTTTTGTGTTCAGACGTTTCACTTCGAGTGACAGATGCCGAATGAAAGACAAAACTAAACAAAATTGAAGGGCCTGATATGTGCTTTAGCAACAGCTGCAACTGTCCCGGAATTTCACTAGGGATTGCATTATAGCGTATTAAATAAACACTTACCTACTACATATAAAACAATTGCTACCGTAGGGCCTATTAGAAAATAAATATTAAAAATACAAAATAAATACCCTAGGCCTATATTCAGAAAATATGCTCTGTTCCATACATAATTTAACATACACTAGGGTTTGAAAAGTCTCGACAGTTTCCAAGTCTCGGGACACGAGAAAACCCAAGTCCCGGGACGTCCCGTAACTTCGTGGCTTCTCAGAATAAAATTACAAGGAAAATTGTTTTTATTTTTAACTAGCTTCCGCCCGCGACTCCGTCCGCGCGGATGTCGGTCTTCGCGTGGATGGTTTATTTCTCCATTTTGAGTAACTCTGACAATGACATCTTATAAATATCTATTGGACCCAAATACGGCTAAGCCTATAATAATTAAGGAGATCCCTCTATTGAGCTACTGCTGTTGAGCTCGCGTTCTGTAGTAAGTATTTTTTCCATAGTAATTCCGACCTTGATAAGTAGCATGTAGCAGTAAATTACTGACAGTAACGAAAAGTTTGCAATAATAAAAAAGTGATCGTGACAATGCGACAGAAAGTTAATTGAGAGCTTCAGCATACACAACATTGTTAGTGAGCGCGTCCGGAATATGAACATGAAGATTTCTTGGACTGCTCACACGGGAAAGAGCTACGTAAAGTTGCCCGTGTGAAAAACAACTCGTGGTAAGATCTACGCCAGCAACTCCTAGGGTCTGACCTTGAGCCTTATTTATTGTCATGGCGTAACACAAAGCTACAGGAAACTGTATTCTCTTAAATTGAAATGGAAAATTATCCACTACGGGTAATGCAACGTGTGTTCGCGGTTCTACAGAACAACGTCTATGAATAAAACCGAAAAATAAGATTTTTTTTTTCTACGTATTTTTCCAGGATAAAAAGTATCCTATTTTATGCCCAGGATAATAAGGTATAATTATACCAAGTTTCATCGAAATCGAGCCGTTAGTTTTCACGTGATGCCTGCATATACAGACAGACAGACAGACAGACAGACAAAAATTTTTTTAATCACATATTTGGGTTTGGTATCGATCCAGCAACACCCCCCGCTATTTATTTTTTCAATATTTTCAATGTACAGAATTGACCCTTCTACAGATTTATTATATGTATAGATTAATTTTGGGCCAGATTTGATTAATAAAAAAAAGCAATTTTAGTTTTTCTATTGTGTTTACAGCTTTGTAAAGGTTTGTACGTTTTTCGGTTGCTTCAAATAACTGGAATTCCTTTTTTTTACCCAACTGAGCGCAAGCTAAGACAGGGTTATTATTGCAAACTGCCAATGTAATTTTATTATTATTTGGTTGGTAACATTAGTTTACGTTTTTATATGTTTGCAACATTGTCTTTTAGTTCTTTCCGTTTTACATTACTAATCATGTACGAAGTAATAAAATAAACTATTTGGTTCGGGTTATTACCAGGATCTTTTATTTAATCGCTACGGTTGTTCATTATAATAACCGTGTGTCTTTGCTGTCGCTGAATACCCTGCCCTGTCTTTGATGTACCCGAAATTCTTGCAAAAAATCAAGAGGTCTGTTCCATTTGACTTCGAATATCAAGTAATTATTCGTTAAGGCGGAAGCGCTAAGGTAGCCCGCGAAATTCAAATTTTCTTACATTTGTGCAATCTGCTGGTCATTATTACATTATACGTTGATTAAAATATGATTCGCGGTCGTAACAAATATGTATTTACAGAATTATAACCATTACAATCAGTAATACAACTTGTTAAGTTATATAGTATAATCCCCAATTGTCAAGATTTCATGAAATAGTCATTTTTGGGGATTACTTGATCTTAGAGAGTTGTGTTGATGACTTTAATGATCATAATTCTGTAAATACATATTTGTTACGGCCGCGAATCGTATTTTAATCAACGTACAACTTAATACTGACCAGCAAATTGCAAAAAACGTAAAAAAATTGAATTTCGCGGGCTACCCTGGCGCTTTCGCCTTAAGCTAATAGATGCCGGTTTTAATGACAGAGTGCTAGAAGCTAAAAAAGTTTATTAAGTATGACCTTTTAAAATTAAAATTATTCAACATCTGTGTCTCAAGTCTTGAACCGAAAATCCCGGGACCCGAAACAACTAAATTTACAACAAGTCCCGGGTCTTCGAGACTCGGGATCCAAGCCCTAGCGTACAAGTTATGAAAGAAAAACAACCTTTCTTTTACCCCAACCCGCGTTCATATAATTGCCAAAAACATCCAGCTTATTAATGCGTAACATTCCCCCGAAATTATCCTTTAAATATTGCCATATAAAACGGGTAGAAAAGTATATTTTATGAGAAGACTTCCAGAGTCGTTTCTTCAACTTTAAATGTCTAACTTCGAGTCATAAACTATACTCTGGAGACGCGGCACGAGACTGTTTCGATAACAAGGAGTTACGATCGACTGGAGTAACCACTGCTGAGATTTTACTGATTTTACTTAGACAACACTCGCACTGGGCCCGCGTGTAGGATTTTTGCCCACTCCCTCTCACAGAGAGGAGACCTGAGTCCCAGCAGTGGGAACATTGTAGGCTGACTATGCTTCATCATCATCTGCCTAGCCTTTTCCCAACTATGTTGGGGTCGGCTTCCAGTTTAACCGGATGCAGCTGAATACCAGTATTTTACAAGGAGCGACTGCCTATCTGTCCTCCACAACCCTATTATACTGGGTAATACGATACCCCTTGATAAAACTGGTTTTCAGACTTTCGGGCTTCTGACTGTAACGACTGTCAAAGATCCACGAATGACAGCCGGGACCAACGGCTTAACGTGCTTTCCGAGGCACGGAGGGGTCACGGTACGTAAAGATGGTCACCCATCCACAGACCAACCGCGGCAAGCGTAGCTTAACCTGATCTATCGACCTGTGCGGCTGTTATTATATAGCCACAGGCCCCTCAAGCTGTCTTTGCTTATGCTATTTAAATAACGTAGAACGAATATACGCTCATGGCTAAATAATAACAGCGGTAAAGTGTCGATCGAAGGTTAAGCTACGTTTGCCGCGGTCGGTTCGTGGATGGGTGACCATCCATTAGATATCAAGACCACTCCGTGCCTCAAAAGGAAGGTCGTTAAGCCGTTGGTTCCAGCTGTCATTCGTAGATCTTTGAGAGTTGTTACGGGTAGTCAGAAGCCCAAAAGTCTGACAACCTGTCTTACCAAAGGGTATCCTGAACCCAGTAACAGGTTTGTGGTGGTTTAATAAGCAGTCG
The DNA here is from genome assembly GCA_916614155.1 of Mesoligia furuncula. Taxonomy (NCBI): domain Eukaryota; kingdom Metazoa; phylum Arthropoda; class Insecta; order Lepidoptera; family Noctuidae; genus Mesoligia; species Mesoligia furuncula. The sequence goes on from OU744797.1 coordinate 28,568,015, forward strand.
CTCAGTGGAAAATACTGGTATTTAGCTGCATCTGGTTAGACAGATAGCTTTTAGTTAGTTAGATAGCTGTCTCCAACATAGTTGGGAAAAGGCGGGGCAGATTGTTTACGCCGTGCGGTATTTCGTACATACTTTCAAGCCCTTGTTTTTCGAAATGAATGAAACTTCATACGCATAAGCAGGATACAAAAGTCTAAAAAGTTACTCAAGAACATTTTCGAAAAACAGTGTTTAAAGCCCAATTAGACCGATTTTAAATTGTCCATAGAAACAGAGATTTCTAGTTATCTTTTTTATAATAAGACATTTCGAAAATGTTCTTAAGAAACTTTTTAGACCCTCGTATCCTGCTTATGCGTATGGAATTTCATTAAAATCGGTTCATTCATGTCGAAAAATAAGGAATTGAAAGTTTGTATGAAATGCCGTACGTCGTAAACGCTCTTAAGAACATACAAGCATGATGTATGAAATCTATGTAATCGTCCATAACCAGCTTATAATATTCCAAGGCCTCTTGCTGGCCTCCTCTCTGCGAGAGGGAGTGGGTTGTAATCCACCACGAGGGCCCGTGTCCGTTTCGACTGCTCGGACACAGTGTCGTAGAAGAGAAACGACTACGTCAACATTACGAAAGAATTTGTAAAACACTAACAATGAAAGTCGCAAATTCGTAGATCGAATATTCAGAAACTTGTAAAGGTTTAACCAGGGCCGCGCCGTCCAAACGTCGAGAACTAAGCCTGCGTGGCCGCGCGGTTCTCCATGTTTCGACAGCACGGCTATAGCATTTAAGTTCTGTAGGTCGTGAAGTCCAAACATTAGGGCTTTATTCATACCGTCTACATTTTCTTCGAAATCGTATCAGTGTTTAGCAATAAAGAATGGGACCTCTACTAAGCTCCGTTTAAGAGAACTGCGTGGCCGCGCGGTTCTCCACGTTTCGAACGCGCGGCCATGCTTAAACCTTTACAACTTTCTGAATATTGGTTGTACGAATTTGCGACTTTCATTGTTAGTGTTTTACAAATTCCTTCGTAATGTTGACGTATTCGTTTTTCTACAACACTGTGTGCGAGCAGTCGAAACGGACTCCGAGAGCCCAGTACAGATTGGTTGAGGTTACATGTCTTCGAATTTTTGGTTCTAGAACTGGCCGGTTCCCTCATTCTTCACTGTTTGGAGAGCTGTGGTAATGAAATAAATTGCCCAAAGTAACGCGCCTGTATGGGATCGAACCCACGACCACGACTCGTAAGGCAAGGCCGTCCTCACTGGGCCACCACTGCTCTATCTATAAAATATTTATTGGTGACCTAACCTTGGTAATTTCTGTATATACAGGGCGTCCCACGGATATGCCACATGGAGGGAAAGTGCCTTGAATTTTGTTGTTGGAACATTTTACTGAAAGAAGACATTATTTTAATTTAAAAAACAATTTAAACTGCATTCATAGATTTTTAAATAATTACATGGTTGAACGGGGAATCGAACCCGCTACACGAGAAAAAAATTACCCTGTAGCTTTATCATACCGGTCGAAAGGCTTCATCATAAGGATTATTTTTTGCTAAATAACATAGTGTCAGAAATAAAAGCAAGACCATGAATTTTAAATTATGTGAAATTTTGTTCAGAAAAATGAAAAGCTGACATTGCCGTAAGGACATACAACTGACATTATCATAAGTAAGTACTTATTACTAATAAATGTACCCACATGAGAAGTACGCATCATTTCCCTATTATAATTTAAGTGTATGTTAAAATGATAAAGAGATACAAAAAAGATTGAAAATAATATCAAAAGTGTGCGACTTTGTATTCAACAGTATGGGACTCATTTTGAGCATTTGATAAATTGATTAATTTTATATTAAAAATGTTAAAATTCATGGTCTTCCTTTTATTTCTGACTCTGTTATTTAGCAAAAAATAATCCTTATGATGAAGCCTTTCGATCGATATGATAAAGCTACAAGGTATTTTTTTTCTCATGTTTGTTCAGCCATGTAATTAGGTATTTAAAAATCTATGAATGCAGTTTAAATTGTTTTTTAAATTAAAATAATGTCTTCTTTCAGTAAAATGTTCCATCTACAATATTCAAGGTACTTTCCCTCCATGTGGCATAGCCGTGGGACGCCCTGTATAATGGTAGTCGTCAGCTTGTTTGCTAAACCTTATTAAAAAGTAATACTTCATGGAAATAAAAGTAAATATATATCAATAAGTGATGGCCCCGTTGTGGGTACAAATCCTGGTAAGCACCAATGACCAAGACTCTTTGAATTCTCACACTTAACACTTTCTTAGTTTATCTTGGACATCTTAAGTGACATCGCGAGGAAACCTGGACATAAATAGGTAGTTAAAATTAGTTTGAAATCGCCAGCCACTCTCTAGACGGCTGCAAGCGTGCTGATTAGTACTCGTGCCTTCTCTGTTTCAGAAGAAGCATTTGTCCTGCAGTGTTACAGTCATCATCATCATTTCAGCCGAAAAACGTCCCCTGCTGGACATAGGCCTCCCCCAAGCACCTTCAATTCGATCAGTTTTGTGCTTTTCGAATACAACGGGTTCCTGCAGCCTTCACAAGATCGTTGGTCCACCTTGTGGGGGGCCTTCCAACGCTACGTCTTCCGGTACGCGGTCGCCACTCCAGAACCTTTCGGCCCCATCGGCCATCTGTTCTGCGAGCAATGTGCCCTGCCTACTGCTACTAAAGTTTGGCAATTCTTCGGGCTATGTCACGTGGTACAGTAATACGCTGATATTATTATTATGTCATCACAAGTAAAAAATTTGTCCATAAATACGTACATTTAGTATCAATACCATAATGACCATCCCTGGACTGAATAACTACTTCCAAGAAATCTATTTCCACTATTGAAAATTACTCCAATTGTGGACTCAATCAGTCTTCAGACTATCCGCATACCATATTATTGACCAGGCTTTGACCAATCAGACTTGTACGAAGAAATATTTACCTCCAATTATAATCAGCCCCACGCTGGCAAAATTCGCAGAAACAGAAATATAAACTGAAATTGAACTGAACTAAAATATGAACTGAATTCGGCGAACCAGTGAACTATGTTACGATAAGAAGTCTAGTTACGAAGATGTGGATACGTAGAGGCAGATTTAGGTCGAAAACTTGAAAAGATTTAGACCTAAGCTAAAAGTTTGGATGCTAAAAGTTTTGGATAAACCTACTCGTAAGTTTCTTCGTCGGATTTGAGTGAACGTGTTTAGCCATGATCTAGCTAGAGTTTTATAGCAGAAAGTTGGTCTTATGTTAGAGCATGGGATAATTATCCTCATACCAGAAAAGAAAAGAAAGAATAAAGTTGTTGTGTATGTAAGTATATTCTCATAATATTTGTTTAGTTTTACTAAGTGAATTGTTTATGATTTTTTTATGTCTCCTTTACTCTTTCACGCGCTTTGAGGGGCCCGTGGCTAAATAATAACAGCCGCACAGGTCGATCGATCAGGTTAAGCTGCGCTTGCCGCGGTTGGTCTGTGGATGGGTGACCATCTTTGTATACCGTGACCCCTCCGTGCCTCGGAAAGCACGTTAAGCCGTTGGTCCCGGCTGTTATTCGTGGATCTTTGACAGTCGTTACGGGTAGTCAGAAGCCCGAAAGTCTGACAATCAGTCTTAGCAAGGGGTATCGTATTATCCAGTAACTGGGTGGTGTAGGTCAGATAGGCAGTCGCTCCATGTAAAATACTGGTATTCAGCTGCATCCGGTTAGACTGGAAGCCGACCCCAACATAGTTGGGAAAAGGCTAGGCAGATGATGACTCTTTCACACGCTGTCTACATCTCTCTATCTATTGCCCTATCGCAGGTATGCTGGAAGAGATTTCTTATGAAATAAGCATCACCTTTGTACCTATTTTTCTGTTCTGTTTTGTTTGTTGTCTGTTTATGTATGTACATAAACGGTAAAATAAATAAGTATATAAAGTTTAATTGGACACAGTTCGTGAAAAACAAACAACAAAATAAAAAATAAAAGTAATGTTTTAACAACAATTTATAGTGTGTGCCTCACGGCTGCGCCTAAAAGGAAAAGAAAAGAGGAAAAGGAAATAACATTTCGGGGATAAATAGCCTAGCAGTATAAATTATACTATTAGTTATTTTCTATTACGCGCGTTTACGCCGTACGGCATTTCAAACAAACTTTCAAGCCCTTATTTTTCGAAATGATCGAACCGATTTTAATGAAACTTCATACGCATAAGCAGGATACAAAGGTCTAAAAAGTTAGTAGAGAACATTTTCAAAATGTCTCATCTAAAAAAAGATAACTGGAAATCTCTGTTTCTATGGAAAATTTAAAATCGGTCTAATTTGGCTTTAACACTATTTTTAGAAAAAAAGTGGTGCCTTCAAGGTTCGTACCCAGACAGGCGCTTTACTTTGTGTAAATTATTTCATCACCACGGCGAAGGAAAACACCGTGAGCAAACCGGCATGTCCTAGAACCAAAAATTCGAAGACATGTGACATCTAGCAACCCGCACTGGGCCCGCATGTTGGATAACGGCCCCCTCCTTCTCGCCGAGAGGAGGCCTGTGGAAACATTATAGGCTGATTATTATGCTAAGTAAATACCTGGAATGATAAAGTATACTTCCCTAAAATTGCTTTAGAAAATCAATTTAAATGATTTTGCATCTAGCATCAGCATCAATTTCAGGGGAACAGACTGGAATAACTCATAAATACGAACAGAAACATTGTTGTTAGACTTTATGTAACTTACATTCCGAACGAAAACACAGGTATCCATATTAACATTATAAATTCGAAAGTAACTCTGTCTGTCTATCTGTATGTTACCTTTTCACGTCTAAACCACTGAACGTATTTCGATAAAATTTGACAGAGAGATAGATTGCATTCCGGAGAAGGATATAGGATAGTTTTTATCCCGATATTCTTACGAAATCGACACAATAGTATCAAATAAATACATTATTAAACAAGGACTTACAAATGTTCAATTTGCCAGCAGAACCTGATTCGACCCCTACAGATACGAGGTCATTTTAAATTCTAGTGTTTTCGCAGCAATCTCGAAATGTAGGAGCTGCACCAACTGGGAGCAAGGCCGCCATTTTTCAGTTCTTTAATTTATAGAAAGGAGATAAAATGTGAAATTGGTTTTTGTAATCGCCTGAAAATTGTACGGATTATGGTAGTTAGTCGTTACCCCCTTTTTTTTTTTTTTGCGGATGGAAAATCATCAAATGACTCCTCCCGCTCTGGGTGGAGCGGAAGGGAGTGTCAGACTCTTACTGACTAAAACCCACCCGTGTTCCTTCCTTGGCCTTTTATGTTCCGGGCCAGCGGTAACCCTTTCGGACAATCCCGCTGACCCGGCAGGCTTCGGCCCTAAGGGGCCCCTCCTCGATGCTGACATCTCTTTGAGGCGCGCGTGGAACACGTACGCGCCGTCCGGCACGGGCGTTGTTACCCCCTTACTAATAGAATAGAATAGAATACTCTTTATTATGTACACCATATTAATTACAGACATAAGGTATAGAAACTGTACTGTGACACAATGAGCGGTCTTATCACTAAAAGCGATCTTTTAAAGACAACCTTTGGATGGATTAAAAAGGGGAAGGACAGACAAATACTGCAGGTAGTCTGTGGTGTACCATTTACATAATACAATAAATACAACTAATAAACGTATTATATCAGATGAAGAGTTACACACCGATTTCTCTCTTTCAGTCGTCAGTAATTTAACTTTCGAAAGAAGAAGACAGAGCGTTGTGTAACTATACAGACGCTATACAACGTTTATTAGTACGGGTTAGTGTGTAAGTAGTTATAACTCTTACGTTTGAAAAGTCCGGAACCTTACAACTAAAATGTTTTTTAACAACGATGATATAAACGAATGTTTATAACGTACATAATAGCTGTTGCCAGCGATACCGTCGATGCGTGTTTTTTTTTATTTATTTTTTTTATTACTACTATAATAATACAAAACAAAAACCACCGTACCTCCAACCCTTACACATTAATGACCGACTACTGTGGGGTGACGTGCAAGTCACAGCAGCGTCGCATGTACGGACAGTCGAGCTTGTCCGCTATCATCATCAGCACGCTGTTGGGGCTGCCGCGCACCCTGCGCACCAGAGACGCACTCCGCTTACGCATCGTTGCATAGAAGCAGTCGACGCTAGCTTCGGCAAACATGCCCGAGGCACTTCAGTGTCGCGGCAGCCCAATCAGCGCTCTAAAGGCGTACAAACATCCAGGATGAAAAGTAGTCTAGGAAAGACCTTCTCCTGGCTACCTGTTTGTCCCATTTGTTCACGTGACAAGGTAACAAACAGATAGAGTTACTTTCGTATTTATAATATTAAAGTTAGGATTAGATATTATATGTATAATAGGTATTAGATTACAAAGGAATTCCTCAGCAGTCTCAAATGGAAAACGACCGACGTAATAAGACTGTTTTCCAGTATAATCAATTAAATTATGCTCTTATTTGTTTAAACTCAACCAAAACCTCAGCGATTTCGCAACTGAATATTATTCCTCAAACCGTTCGTGTACAAACATCAAAGACACGGCTCTATTTGCCAGAACAATTCGGTGTTCAACTCAAATGGAAACAAAACTGACTTCGCAGCGGGTCGTCGCCCCGGGTATCGCGAGAATTCGGGGAAATTCCGAGAAACACCTATAGTTTTGGTACAAGTTATTGAATAAAGGCGATTTTGAAAGATAATAAAAAAACTAGGTAGGTACTCAAAAACAACAAATACCAAAACGCACTAACACCCATTTTAACAAACCAATTGCACTGTGTTTGCTGTTAGAGAACCCAATTCTGCGTGAATCTTGCCTTTATATATAAGCTGTAATTTTTTCTTCTTTCTTGCGTGTGACAAAATATGTGGCATAAACGGAACATAAACGCCCGTATCTTTTGATTGCGTTGACTAAGTTTGATGTTTTCACTGCTTCAAGGGATTGCAGCCCTGAGTATTTATTATTAATATCAACTATAATTCCACGCACTTAACTTAAGTGGCAGTGGGCAGGCCACAATGCTCGCAGAACAGATGGCCGATGGAGCCGAAAGGTTCTGGAGTGGCGACCGCGTACCGAAAGACGCAGCGTTGGAAGGCCTCCCACAAGGTGGTCCGACGACCTTGTGAAGGCCGCAGGAACCCGTTGGATGCGAGAAGCAAAGAACCGGTCGAAGTGGAGGTGCTTGGGGGAGGCCTATGTCCAGCAGTGGACGTCTTTCGGCTGAAATGATGGTGATGATGATGATGAACTCCACGCACTCCTGAGAAAAAGGGTCTTGACAGACGGACAGACAGACGGACAACGAAGTTTAAGGTACGGAACCCTAAAAACAAGTTACAACTCAAAATCGCGGTCAGTTTATCCCTTGCACGACGTAGTTTAACACACGTAACATACCCACATCACAGCCACACGGAGCGGCTCATCAAATCCACGCAATTTACTTAACAACACGAAGACTCGTAAACACACAATAAAAATGTGCAAATCATTGTTATTTTATCCCCAATTTTCGCTGAAACACTATTCTGTTATGTAAGTGTTGTTTTTCCATCGAGTTCGGATAACTATTGAGTGATAGCATATTGATTAAGTATTCAATGGGTTTGCTAAAAAAGTTGTTTGGGTTTCTTTATAAGCCTACGTTCACACGGCTTTGAACACGGCTGTACGATATCGATGATGAGTTGGAACCCACCTAACATTTTTCGAGAAATTCAGTGGGATGTACACAGGGTTATTGGTAAAACATTAACAATCTCTTAAGAGGTCATTGTACTCATCATTATAAACAACTTTTACTGTGTGACCAAACCTGAAATCACGAAAAAAAAATCTGCTGTTCCCTAAATTTATGTTCGTAAGTCGTCAAAATGTAGGGAACAGCTGATTTTTTTGTCGCGCCCAATAACCCGGTATATATAGGTAGGTATATATGTATATGGGATGCATGAAGAAGCCTCCTACTTGCGGAACAAACTGCTCAGTTTGTTCCGCCAGTTACTCAACTGAACCGAGCGCTCGGCGCATCCTGGACAGTCACACCCAACACCTTATTGGACTGGCCAATTCTTCCCTTGCGGTGGTAGGGCTAACATCCGCCTGGTTTACGACCACCCTCCCACCGAAGTCGGTGTTCGGTTGTTTCAAAGGTGAATCGGTTAGTTTTTCAAGAGCAGCCAAATCTAAGGGTGTGGTACAGACCATGAAAAAGAAGAATTTTGTCCATGGGACCAACATCGTAATGGCGAATAAAAATTCAGCCGTCCCATACGTTTAGCTCGAGTAGGTATTGAAGATTTCTATGGGACGGTTAATAAATTTTTCGCGATTATGATATTGGTCCAGAGGGGCCGTGGCTAAATAATAACAGCCGCAAAGGTCGATAGATCCTCGGCAAGCCGGCAAGAACCGCGGCAAGCTCATACCGTGACCGCTTCGTGTCTTGGAAGGCACATTAAGCCGTTGGTCCCGGCTGTCATTCATGGATCTTTGACAGTCGTTACGGGTAGTCAGAAGCCCGAAAGTTTGACAACCAGTCTTAACAAGGGGTATCGTATTACCCAGTAATTATGTTGTGGAGGTCAGATAGGCAGTCGCTCCATGTAAAATACTGGTATTCAGCTGCATCCGGTTAGACTGGAAGCCGACCCCAACAGTTGGGAAAAGGCTAGGCAGATGATGATGATATTTGTCCCATGGAGAAAGTTGTTCGATTTGATGGTCTATACCACACCCCTAAAGAATGATGGGCGTTTTGGCCGTTATGTCCAATAAAAACCACATATAAGTACATCAAATGAAAGTTTATATCATAAGCATCAATTTTCATGTTGAGCAGAAGTCTGTGAAATATTTGGTTTTAGAGATATCAGACCTGCAACTACCATGTAAACGTATTAGTTTATGACGCTAATGTGCACTGCAGTTTTCAATAATATTAGTTATTGACTCATAACATTGAGGGGTCTTATGGCTAAGTAATAACAGAATTTGCACGCACGGTTCGATTGATCAGGTTAAGCTGCACTTGCCGTGAGTGATCCTTGGATCGGTGACTCCCTGTCTGGGTGACCAATTTTACATACCAAGACCTCTCCGTGCCTCGGAAAGAACGTTAAGCCGTTGGTCCCGGCTGTCATTCGTGGATCTCATTAGAACTCTATTGGTCATCAGGCCAGCTCCATACAAAAATGCCCATCATTCTTTGAAAACTAACCTTGTATATCATACTACAAGCCACCTAAGAACCGTACAAACAAACTACTGAAAACGTATCACCATTCCTTCTAAAATCGTATTTTCCATTTACAATTGTACCTGCATCAAGTCAAAAAGAAAAACAAGTTGTTACTATTTGAATACAAAACCGCTTTTCCAAGATATGTTGGAGAATACTGCAAGATATTTCAAGTCGGCATGAATCTTTAGAAAACCTGCACCAAAGCCATATACATGTATGTACCTACTAGCTTCTGCCCCGCGGCTTTGCCCGCGTGGAGGTCAGAAATTATCCAACGGAAACGTTATACTGGGATAGAATGTTAAACCAGATTGTACATTATCTGTGTGCCAAATTGCATCCATATCCGTTCAGCCGTTTTTGTGTGATTGAGTAACAAACATACTAACGTTAACATTAAGAGCCTATACTACCTCAAATGGCTTAGCATGATCCTTCGTTATGTCGAAAATATCGCAGCATTAATTTTGAAATAAATATATGCTAAAGTTGAGGATTAATGTTAGGTACTATGTTAGACGTAAACACGATTCCATAAAATTTTCTCGATAGAAAAAAATTTCAAAGTTACCTCCAAACCGAACAATAAACCGCTGGTGTTCAAAAAATACTTCAAATTAGATCATGAAACTTTGCATACTAACTGAACTAACTATAAAGCAGGTCTTATGTTATTTAGTTTTTTTGAATTACCTTTATTTTCACCGTAAAAAGCAAATACGCTCTCACACAGTCCGCGAGCAGTATCGTGCGAGTGAGATAAAGAGCGAATTTCAGCTGAGGTAGTATAGGCTCTTAACTAACTTTTACCAAAGGCTTCGCCCGAAAGATGTCGGAAATTATACCAAAGGAGCGTGCTACCAGAACGGCAAATAAAGTAGCTTAGGCTCAGTTATGTGCCAGTGAAAGCCCCGTCAACATCGGTCTAGCCGATTTGGAGATTAACAGGAACAAACACACAGACAGACATACAGTTTTTTTGTTATAAGTACCGTAACATTGGATTTTGACATAACACACAGACACTCCAATTTTATTTATTTGTATAGTACGATTCCTACGTACAAATGTACAGGTATATATTAAAAATATTCTTCCAAGAAAGACTTTGAGGTGGGTAAGAAAACACAATGGGTTTCAAGTGCCTTTTGTATTTCTGAGCGCTGCTTATGAAAAGAATTTTATAATATACTAAAGCATATTTCTCCTCGCAACAAATCGAATTGCGATTTAACGTCGATTTATTGCTACAAAGGAAAATGTTATAACAAGAGATTTCAATCAAATGAATTCGCGGGTTTTGCATTTTATTAACTATATTATTCTTTAGAGTCTGGGGTCTAGTCTCTAAGTCCATCAACGAAGGTTCCTACTGAAAGCAGTCGATCCGGCGTCTATTTTTCGGACTGTCAAAAACACATCGCGCGCAGGGACAACTGTCAAATCGTGTTGTCATTCATTTTTATTTCGGAATCCGAACTAATGTTATGTCCGTAAGTCATACGGAGTAAAAAACGCCCGTTACTTCGGCCGAAACTACGGGCTACTTCGTGAAACTACAGGAAACTTCGTGCTAATGGAGTAGATCCCCTGATGTTGATACATGTCACATTAGACCACACACGATACCTATCGTGTGTCGTCTAAAGCCTCCTCTACACGTCGTCAGATGCACCAGCAGATGGCCATCTGCGAATGCCTCCGCCGACGTGTAGACGAGGTAATTTGCTAGTCTGTGGTAGGTATTTGACGTCGGCAGAGGCTAAATACCTACCACAGACTAGCAAATTACCTCGTCTACACGTCGGCGGTGGCATTCGCAGATGGCCATCTGCTGATGAATCTGTCTACGTGTAGAGGAGGCTTAAAGTATAGAAAAAGTCTAGATACGAGTACTTACCTACACGTTATAAAAAAAACAAAAGACAAACAAAAGTCAAAAACTTAGTGAAAAGTGTAGGGAAGCTAGGATATTTTTGACAGATTGTTACTGAGACTGCGAACTTTCTTAAAATTACGAGAACTGCCCCTCTGGCCATACACGCACGCCGGTTGCGAGAAGTACACGCACATCAAGCTGCTACAATCTGTCAAATTTATTTAATAGCTTTTCAACTTTATCGCTAAAGCATAAGGTTCAAAGTTGATTGGGATAATTTGACAGACAGCTTCGATGTGCTGGCGCCTGTACTACGCACCTGACTTTTGTGAAGAACGTCACCAACTCTAACAATAGTTTTAAAATAACGGACTCTGCTTTATTCCCATTGGAAATAATTAAGGCGAACTAAGTGATAAGTTTCCACTAAATTACTTAGTAAAGTGACGACTTTCAAGTTACTACATCTGCTAATGACAGCTACCCCGCTCAAAGTTTATCTACAAGACTACCCACATTCCACAACTGAATAAAATTAAACATGGCCGACAGCAAAATGGCGACTTATTAAAATATATAATTTCATTATAATACACGAGGAAATACCCCTTTTCAGTGTGTCTTCAACGTATAAAATCGTGTGCACTTATTTTTATGGCTTAATTTTATCGACGAACTTGTTGTTTATAGTAATGTTTTATAGTATATGCTAGTTATATGCCTAAGCCATACAACGTGGAAATGCCGCCAGTCTCTTGTGTACATCACCAGTCGACAGCGATGCCGAGGAATTTTATGACGCCATATTTTAGTTTATTAATAGTTTTAGTTAGGTTAGGTTATTATATTTTAATTATAATAGTAACAAACTATTAAAAGTGCCTGAATTAAATTGACGTAATTTTAGTAGGCAAGTTTTAATCACGTCTAAACTTGTATGGAGTAGTGTCAGGCGCTGATTAATTTGACAGGACTAAGCTATAATTTATCTTCTGTCCTTTTCCTAATGAAATAGAAAGAAAAAGATGCACTGAACTTAAATTTAGTTTAGTTTGTGAACAAGGGAATGGGCAACAATATCTGTAGCTATTACTCAAGGTGAGTATGAATCACTCAACTGCAGAGATCTCAGACGCGTCTGTCTACCGGTCACTTAGGTAAGTTTATAAATAGTTAACAGTTCCAGCCAGGACTTACGTCACGCCGCAGTTTGTTTTCTCGGAACCGTCTGATGCATAGGACTGGCTAGAATTGGTGACAGTGTTTTGTTTTCCTTTCTTAAAAAAAACTACATATAAGACTTACATTCTGATCCTTACTAATATTATAAAGTGGAAAGTAACAATTTTTCTGTCTGTCTGTATGTTACCTTTTCACGCCTAAACCACTGAACGGATTTCGATAAAATTTGGCAGAGAGATAGATTGCATCCCGGGGAAGGATATAGGGTAGTTTTTATCCCCATCTTCCCACGGGATCGACTTTTATGCGGGTGAAACCATGGGGCGCTGCTAGTTCATACTAATATTTTATTTTTGAAAGTAACTCTGTCTGTCTGTCTGTTACCTTTTCACGCCTAAACCACTAAACGGATTTCGATAAATTTGGCAGAGAGATAGATTGCATCCCGGGGAAGGACATTGGATAGTTTTTATCGACATACCTCGCGGGCGAAGCCGCGGGCGGAAGCTAGTATTATATAAATGCAAAAGTAACTCTGTCGGTTTGTCTGTCACCTTTTCACGCCTAAACCGATAGGTATGATCTGAATGAGACGGATAGGCAGCCTAGGACCTGGAGCAAGACATAGGCTACTATAACCCTGGATTTTGTATAAAAACATAATCAAATACAGGATACTTTTTATACCAGTAGTACGTTTTCGTTTTTCGTGTCTATGTGATCGGTTAGTTCTTCTAAACTACACACTGATATTTGATCTGGTTTTCACCATCATTTAGAGAATTTATTCCGGAAGGTTTATGTGTTTAATACGTTAAGAGGAAATGCGGTCGGAGAGACTTTTGAAAAAGCCTAAGTAAGTCATGATTCGAGGTTTGCCTCTCGCCTAAATCCTCCTCCAATATTGGACCAATTTAAAAGATATTTCATAAACAGAATAAGAAGGCTTATACTGTATCCCTATGTTTTTCTTTTTTCATTAATAGTTGTCAAATCTGCACTAAGCAAAGGCCTAGTGCAAAAAATTACCGATTTAAACCGCTGTTAACAGAGGTTAACAGAGGTCTAAAATGTTAGGTACTTAAGAACATTTTCGAAAAATAGTGTTATGAGCCAAATTAAACCGATTTTAAAGATTCCATATAAACAGAGATTTCCAGTTATCTTTTTTTAAATAAGATATTTCGTAAATGTTCATAAGTAACTTTTTACACCTTTGTATCCTGCTTATGCGTATGAAGTTTCATCAAAATCGGTTCATTCATTTCTAAAAACAAGGGCTTGAAAGTTTGTATGAAATGCCGTATAAGCATTATCTTATCATTTCCTGCGCGCTGTTATTAACGCTTCCTTAAGACATTCGTAGTCCGTCACAAGTTAATTCGACGCCTCCAGTAAATAGGAACTAGACCATTTGAGGACATTCCGAGCCCATTAATGGCTAACTTATCAGTTTACAACACAATATGGAGTGACACTAACCCTTACACAAATCACAATACGTCTGATTTTCGATTGTCACTTCACCTTTGTAACGATTGCCGAGTCAACAATTTTACATTTGAGTTTAATCCAGTGATGTTTTAGTGGAATTAGTGAGGAGTTTCGAGTTTTGGAGACGCTTTTAGTAAGTTTGTGCCGTCAATGCCATTTAGATGATATCGGAAATATCCGTTTTGTTATCGCATTTCTAACCTAGTTCTGTTTATTTACTAGATTTAGCCTGAGGTTTCGCGTTCCGTAATTACACTGGTATATCTGATAAGGGAAATCACTTCATTGGCAGTGTTGTTCAGTACTTAGAACTATGTATATGTATATGTCGGAAAAGGTAGGTGTGTCTCGTTATTATCAGCCATATTTAAACTACTGTGGGCGTAGTGTGGGCAGTGTTAGTTATTGCGCAATAAGAAAAACCGTTTGCAGTTCAAATCAAAAAATGATTTCACGAACAAAATAATCATACTAGCAAAACACACACTGTAGGTACACGATACAACCAGATACGGAACACGGGACATTTTCTGAGCACATGTTGTCCGTACAATGTCCAATTTCCAAGCTCCACATCGTTCTGTCGCGCTGTCGTGGACCCCCCACAAACTCAGGCTAGACTCTGTCAGGCGCCACCAGATGGCGGTAGCGTTCTGAATAGTCAAACTAATAATAGTCGACATAAACATATACATTATAGGTACCTAAGTACAACTGAGGTCGATATATTTGTTAGTTAATATGGTCACTTAGAGCCTCCAAATGACAATATTAAGGCCAGGACTCTCAGAATCGACCTATTTTTGATTCAACATTAAACAATCAAATATTCTTTGTTTTGACCTGATAAAAATATATGTTGTAGTTCAATTAACATTCTTGATTATTCTACGGTTCAAAACACGATATTTACAACTTCACTCGATCATAAAAAATCGCAAACAAATCGAAAACAAGGAAGTTTTTGATCGTTTTTCAAGTATTACTTGAAGTAGATCAAACTTTTTCTTACAAAAAATATGTCAAAAAATAGGCAATGATGTATAGAAGAAAATTCTACGGTTAATTTTTCTCAAAACAGATTTTTATTGTTTTAACAAGATATAATATAACAAGGCGGCCCACGCGCATCGCTTCAGTAGCCTGCCAGGCGTCACCGAGGTAGGACCTGTGTCGCTTTTCCTGGCTCGCTGCGTTCCCCCGCTAATCGATCGAAATATACGTTCACAGACTGAAATATAATGCAGTATTGTTATTTTCCGTGTTTGTGTATTCGTTTTAAAAATCAGTCTGTAAATATTGTTGTAGGTTCTAGTATTAATAATTAAACTAGATATTAGTTTATGTTGTAATAGGTATATTATATAGTGATAATTAAGATTAAATTACGGGGAATAAAAACAGAAGGAAGAAAAAATGTCCAGTATTGAACTGCGGGAGCTTAAAAAAAAAAGTAAGTTTGATTATTATTTTTCTACGTATTTATGACTACTTACCTACTTATTGGTAAAAGTCGACGGGACGGAACAATATTGTAGTTGTTTATGTAATTAGGTACCTACTTGCTTTCGTCACAGTACTAGCAGTAGCAGGTACCATAAATTTACAATAAAATTATAGTAATATCAAAGTAAATACATATAAACTAGTTGATATTTTAGTTTTTAATATTTCAGTTTATAGACAAAACAGTAGCACAACTACAACAAAGATAATTTTTGCTAATAAAACTTTTTATCTTTGCAGTTCATCGATACCAAGATCTAAAGGCGTATTTACAAAAAAAAACCGGGCAAGAGCGAGTCGGACTCGCGTACCGAGGGTTCCGTAACATCCGGGTTTATGCGTAAGGTTTATGTTTATGAAATTAAATGTTTTTTTTTTATTTTAATATTTGAGTTGATTGAATGAAAGGTAAATTACGGTTTACGATTTATGACGTATTAAAAAAAACTACTTAGTAGATCTCGTCAAACCAATTTTCGGTGGAACTTAACATCATATATTTTTTTAGCTTTATCATTATCTTATTTTAGAAGTTACAGGGGGGGGGGACATTTTACCACTTTGGAAGCGTCTCTCGCGCAAACTATTCAGTTTAGAAAAAAATTATATTAGAAACCTCAATATCATTTTTGAAGACCTATCCATGATACACGTATGAGTTTGATGAAAAAAAAATTGAGTTTCAGTTCTAAGTATGGGGATCCCCCAAAATGTATTGTTTTTTTTCTATTTTTGTGTGAAAATCCTAATGCGGTTCACAGAATACATCTACTTACCAAGTTTAAACAGTGTAGTTGTTATAGTTTCGGACAAAAGTGGCTATGACATACGGCAACGGAACCCTAAAAATGCACAGGCGAACGTAACTACATAATCTACAACTCGATTTTTTTAGTTAGAGAACGGGATTTAGAATGACGACCGACGCGACGGCAGTATTTGCTTCTCGCTCAGGCGCAATAGCTACTACTACGTGAGCGACAGACATGTACACAGTATTATCTATACAGTATTGTGACTCGGCCCTCTTCTAGAAATAATTACAGACCTACAGCCGCGCGTAAGCACGCGATAGGGCTGCCCGCCTACAGTATTTTAATTTCATCAACCTGCCAGCTTCTTTCTAGTTTTGTGATTGTATAGGTAAAATATTATATTTTTTATTTAAAAATATGAAATTCGTTGTGAATGAAATAGGAAGAGTTCAAAAACAATACATATTTTTGTTTTTTTTGATTAGTAGATTTAATTTTAAAAAAACTTATTGACGAATTCAAGCAACCAAAAACAGCACAATATAGTCTACAATTGCTCTTTACCATATTATTAAGTAAGTACTTGTATTTATTTCAATGAATATTTGTCACAAGTAGCACGCTTACTGCTTACAAAACGATCACACCGTCCGGCGTCCGTTCATCACTGCGGAGCATTCGAGACTGTTTGTTTACCGAGTGTAAACCGGACTCTAGGCGCGTAGGTATAACTCGCGTTCCGACCGTTTGTATGAAGATAGTATACTGTAATAGATAATATTACCGTGCCTACTGTATCTATCCTACAAATTATAATAATAATGCAAGTTTGTTGATGTTGTTGATAGTAGAGTGTACGTAGATATTTGTTACCTCCTGATTTAACGACTGACTTACTACTCGACTTACCGATCGACTTACCGACTGACTTACCGACTGACTTACCGACTTACTGACTGACTTCCTGCGGGAAATTGAATTACGCGGGTAAAACAGCGGGGCAAGCTCGTCTAAAATAATTTCGATGTTTCACATCTGCTAGGCCTCTCACGACGGCTCAATTTATAGATGATCTTTTTATAATATACATTACATAGGTACCTACCTAATTACCTATAAAACTTAGTAATAGGATAAGCTTGCGAATGCGTCTACAGTAGGTTTTTTTTTTAGCATTGATCTATCTTTAGACACTCTGAAGCAACGGAAAGCACCAGTGGAGATGGAGCTGGAGAACGTGATCCAAAAACTCAATCGCTTATGAGTCGCTGAAGACATACTATAGAACGAGTCAACGCCGACCCAACATTCATGAAACGCATTGTTACTGGTGACGAGACGAGTTTGACATGCAAACTAGTCAACAAGCTTCGGAGTGGCGCCTTCCAACTGAACTGAAACCGAAAAAACCACGCTACTGCCAAAGTCGATCAAAAGTCAGTCATGTTGTCTGTTTTCTTTGACTATCGCGGTATTGTACACTCGGAATTCATACCGGAAGGTCAAACGTTAAATAAAGTATATTATTTGAGCGATATGCGGCGTTTGAGAGAGCAAATTCGAAAAAAAGGCCAGATTTGTGGGAAGAAAATTGTTGGATCTTGCACCACGATAATGCGCCTTCGCACAAGGTCATCACTGTGAAGGAATTTTAGCGAACGAAGGAGAATTCGCGGCGTAAACTAAGCTCAATTCCGGAAAAAGCGTTTAAAAAATGTTTTTATGATTTGGTTATTCGTTGGTGTAAGTGTGTCGTTTCTGAAGGATCATACTTTGAAGGGGATAAAATAAATTTGAATGAATACCTAACTAACATTTTGTGTATTATTTGATCTCGGTACTTCTTTGACAGAGCAGTATTTTAGAATTTTTTATTTCTAATAAAGAATTTATTATCCTGTGCATTGTATTGTAATGAGTTTTATCAGAATTTATTTAGTCCAAAGTATATAACTAGTAATAAATAACTAGGTTATGCCCGCGACTTCGTACGCGTGGACTATAAATTAGTTATTAAACATACCCTATGTGATGGATGAAAACCAAAGCTACAGAATATCGAAACTTCCATCAAAATCCCTTCAGTAGTTTATTATCAGACAAAAATTCGACAAAACGGATCGTAAGGGTAGTGCGGAAGCGATATAACAGTCATGAAAGAAAAGATTAGGTAGCAATTAAAAAACTGCGCACCGGACTGCGGACTCGCGCAACGAGGGTTCCGTACCATCATATGTTTTTAAATTTTCATCGACGAGACCTATATTCATCAGAGAATTTTAAAATTGTGCACTGCGGTGTATAATATTGCAGTTTTATGTCAGCGCCATCTCTTGACCGATAGTGAAACTAATATAACTTTTATTGATGATTTCTGAACAAGTGAGCTATTTAGAGACTTCGTTTTATTTTTCCTGTAATCTTTACATAAACTTCTATCACATAAAATAATTTCAGATTTTTCTGTTTGCAAACTTCGGAGATAAGGGGGGGAAAGGATTTTTTTGCATTTTACATCAAAAGTCGAAAACAATGCAGCCCAAAAAAAAGAATAAATGTTTGAGAATGTGCAAACTGTTTTCTTTCATATGATACCCCACATGCCCTAGTAGCCCCACTTCGAATTTTTCAGACTTCCTTTCAGGCCCTGTTGCAAAAAACGTACCTACATATATTTTTATTTCTTTCTTATTTGCAAAATAGTTGAGCAAACGTCATCTAAAACTATTCCAAATTTCAAGTTGATGCATTAGTAGTTCTTGAGATGTCCAGCTGTGACAGACAGACAGACAGACAGACTGAGTCTCACCATAAGGGTTCCGTTTTACCATTTTGGTACGGAACCCTAAAAAGAAACAATTGTTGGTAGATAATAAAATTAATTATGTTGCTATATTTATATTTCCCTAAAAATAAACACCAGAAATATTAACATAAATGTGACAGACAGACAGACTGAGTCTCACCATAAGGGTTCCGTTTTACCATTTTGGTACGGAGCCCTAAAAAGAAACAATTGTTGGTAGGTAATAAAATTTATTATGTTGCTATATTTATATTTCTCCAAAAACTAAACACCAGAAATATTAACATAAATTTTATACATAATATTAAAAAAATATAATATTTACAATCACAAAACTAGAAAGAAACTAAAGTAGGTGATGAAATTAAAATACTGTAGGCGAGCAGCCCTATATTTCAAGAATAGGGCCGAGTCACAATACTGTTAGATGAAATTACCGTGGCACGCGCAGTTCGAATGAACTCGCTGACCCCGCAGCGAGTTCATTCGAACTGCGCGTTCGCGGGACTTGCCACGCGCGGAGGGAGGTAACGCTAAATGCCTACTGCACTCGAATATCCTGGCCTTAACTAACAGATATCCCACCCATCCATCCACCCATCGCGTCTGCGGAGTTTAACTACCCAATTTAAATTAACCCTGTATATCCCAAGATAGTTTTTCGGTTATCTCGAGCCCTATTAAAAGATTATTATTATCTCAGACTATTTAAAGAGAGATATATTTAACGGGCTTACAGTACCTAAACACAAAAAACGCAAGTTTTAGAAACAATAAAAGTATATGATCGCCTACAGGAAACAAAATCAGGAAAAATATATGATATTCTTCAGGATATATGCCAGGTAGATAGTGTGTTGAAAACATAATACAACTAATTTGACACGATAGAAAAAAATCATGAAGAAACCTCTAAAAACTTTCTTTTTACAATTAAAATTATATTAATATACATACAAACATTCTGAATTTTTTTGTCATATTATTCTACAAGCAACATACTAAAACACTAGTGTTTTAATTTTTTAGTCCAAACAATACATTTTTTGTAAATAGATATGTGCTCCTTATTTTGCAATAAATTACCATGGTTGTGTCATCGCGCTTCTCTTTCTTTTCTGTGCAGTCCGAGAAAGACCGCGCTTCAGGTCACGTAGTCGCCTTAATGTAAAAAGCGTTAGGAAATGGCTTTTGGAACGTTTCCAAATGTTTTTTACACCTTACACTGTTGCAATACAACACCTATTTCAGTGTTGCTAATGCATCATTAAGAAACCGGCCAAGTACGAGTCGGACTCGCACACGAAGGGTTCCGTACCACAAGGCAAAAACGCCGAAAAAAACATGTTTGTTGTATGGGAGCCCCCCTTAAATATTTATTTTATTTTAATTTTATTATTTATTATTAAAGTTAAAATACAACTGAGTATTTTGTGAATATTTCAAGTGCCTACCTGTTGCCATTTTTGATATCGAGCAAAAAAGGGCAAAAAAATCGCGTTTGTTGTATGGGAGCCCCCCTTAAATATTTATTTTATTTTGTTTTTAGTATTTGTTGTTATAGCGGCAACAGAAATACATCACCTGTGAAAATTTCAACTGTCTAGCTATCGCGGTTCTTGAGATACAGCCTGGTGACAGACAGACAGACAGACGGACAGACGGACAGACGGACAGACAGCGAAGTCTTAGTAATAGGGTCCCGTTTTTACCCTTTGGGTACGGAACCCTAAAAAAGTAACAAGGTAATGTTATCGTCTTCATCAAGTCTGGATTTGTGCCCATTTAATGGCACTATGCTCGTCCCCTGTTAAGAGCGTTTACGCCGTACGGCATTTCATACAAACTTTCAAGCCCTTATTTTTCGAAATGAATGAACCGATTTTAATGAAACTTCATACGCATAAGCAAGATACAAAGGTCTAAAAAGTTAGTAGAGAACATTTTCGAAATGTCATTCATTTCGAAAAATAAGGGCTCTAAAGTTTGTATGAAATGCCGTACAGCGTAAACACTCTTAAATGGGATTTAAACATAACTAGGAAAATGTGGGTGTACAAAATATGTAGGTGGCCTAGATAGGACACTTCTGCCTAACCCGTCGTGGGAACTAAGCCTGATGATATGTTATCGTTAGTTCGTGTGTCGTTGTTAGTGTTTTTAGGGTTCCGTACCCAAAGGGTAAAAACGGAACCCTATTACTAAGACTTCGCTGTCTCTCCGTCTGTCCATCTGTCTGTCACCAGGCTGTATCTCAAGAACCGCGATAGCTACACTGTTGAAATTTTCACAAAGTATGTATTTCTGTTGCCGCTACAACAACAAATACTAAAAACAAAATAAAATAAATATTTAAGGGGGGCTCCCATACAACAAACGCGATTTTTTTGCCCTTTTTTGCTCGATATCAAAAATGGCAACAGGTAGGCACTTGAAATATTCACAAAATACTCAGTTGTATTTTAACTTTAATAATAAATAATAAAATTAAAATAAAATAAATATTTAAGGGGGGCTCCCTTACAACAAACATGTTTTTTTCGGCGTTTTGGCCTTGTGGTACGGAACCCTCCGTGTGCGAGCCCGACTCCCACTTGGCCAGTTTTTCATAAACCATCTTAATTCCTTTACTGTCATTACTAGCAGCGCCCCGCGATTTCACCCGCATAAGTGTCGATCCCGTTCGAAAGACACGTGGCGCCATCTATTATCATAATAAAGTTATTGTTGTTTGCCTCGGGAACAGCACTTTTTTTCGGGATAAAAGGTACCTTATGTCCGTTTCTGCACACCTGACAACGTCATCATCTGCCTAGCCTTTTCCCAACTATGTTGGGGTCGGCTTCCAGTCTAACCGGATGCAGCTGAATACCAGTATTTTACATGGACGCGACTGCTTATCTGACCTCCACAACCCAGTTACTGGGTAATACGATACCCCTTGGTAAGACTGGTTGTCAGACTTTCAGACTTCTGACTACCCTCTAACGACTGTCAAAGATCCACGAATGACAGCCGGGACCAACAGCTTACCGTGCTTTCCGAGGCACGGAGTGGTCTCGGTATGTAAAGATGGTCAACCATCCACAGACCAACCGCGGCAAGCGTAGCTTAACCTGATCGATCAGCCTGTGCGGCTGTTATTATTTAGCCACGGGCCCCTCGTACACCTGACAACGTATAATGCAAAATTTCAGGATGATCAGTTGAGTGGTTTAGGCGTAAAATGGTAACAAACAAACAAACAAACTTACTTTCGCATTTATAATATTAGTTAGGTTACTTCAACAGTTACAATCCAATAGCTTTTCTGTCAAGTCCCAATATTTATTAAAAGTTTTCTTCAAAGAGCAATTCACACAAATTCTCCCATCATCATCTGCCTAGTCTTTTCCCAACTATGTTGGGGTCGGCTTCCACTCTAACACGATGCAGCTGAATAACAGTTTTTTACATGGAGCGACTGCCTATCTGACCTCCACAACCCAGTTACCGGGTAATACAATACCCCTTGGCAAGGCTGACGACCGTACCGACTGTAAAACATCCCTGACAGACGGACATGACAGACGGAACCAACGGCTTAACGTGCTTTACGAGGCACGGAGGGATCTTTTTTTTGGGGTCGGAAGTCATCAAATGACCCCTCCCGCTCTGGATGGAGCGGAAGGGAGTGTCTCTCTCTTACTGACTAAAACCCACACGTGTTCCTTCCTTAGCCCTTTATGTTCCCGGCAAGCGGTAACCCTTTCGGACAATCAGGCACGGAGGCACGGAGGGGTCTTGGTATGTAAAGATGGTCACCCATCCACGGACCAACCGCGGCGCGGCGCTTAACCTGATCGATCGACCTGGGGCTGTTATTACTTGGCCACAAGTCCCTCTCACAAATTGCCCTAATCAACTCAAATATAAGAGCGCTTATTACCGGTCTCAATTGCCAACAAAAATGCAATCGCGTGCCGATTATCAGCAACTAAGAGGAACATTAAACTTTGTAGTAAACTATCTAAGTGCTATCTCTCACGAACTAGTTTTCAGGACTGAAATATCAACGGTTGCGACAGCACGTCTGAAAAGTTTATGTTTGTGATGTCATTCTTTTGTTTTATAAGCGAGCGTACATTAGAGTTTTATATTTTTGGCGTTGGATCCCACAAAACATTATTATGTATTTCCGTTGGATACCACATTTTAAAGAGGTACGCCAGTGTTACCGGCCGCGATTTACGAGTTGTAGGTCGTGGGTTCGAACCCAGCCAGGCTCTTTTTGTAAATTATTTCATCACCACTGCTTTCAAAACGGTGAAGGAAAACATAGTGAGGAAACCGGCATGTCCTAGAACCAAAATTTCAAAGATATGTGACATCTACGGCATTGGGCACGCGTGGTGGGTTATGACCCAGTCCCCCTCTCAGAGAGAAGGCCTGTCTCCCGCCAGTGGGGACTTTATAGGCTGATTGTGCTGTACCTACATAAGAAACCATAGAACACGGAAGTGCCACGTCAGCAGCGTTTAGAGACGGCAGTAGTAAGTGTAGCAGTATCAACGCAAAACGCCACATGCGTACGTCACGAAAAATCCTGCATCTCACAAGCAGAGTTTACCGCGCAACTAGCATTACAACGGCCCGACATGAATCATCGGGCAGATGCCTGCCAGACACGACACCCGTCTGGTCGGAGGATCCCCCTTTTCTATGGCATATGAGTGAACTTTACACCCTGTTCCTCATACCTCTATAGTACATACACACGAGCAGCATGCGTCAACGCGTGCAGAGGCAACTGCAGCCGTCAACACGTCAACGGCTGCCGTCAACACGTCAACGGCTGCTGTCGACAACGTCCCGGTCATGTATTTGAGTACGGCGCTCAAATAGACGAGCGACGCGTTGTCGATGACAGCTACAACAATTCGCTAGTCTGTGTGCACTTTAGGGTGCGGCCAGATTGGAGCTATTAAATCATCATCATCATCTGCCTAGCCTTTTCCCAACTATGTTGGGGTCGGCTTCCAGTCTAA
This sequence comes from Mesoligia furuncula, assembly GCA_916614155.1. Taxonomy (NCBI): domain Eukaryota; kingdom Metazoa; phylum Arthropoda; class Insecta; order Lepidoptera; family Noctuidae; genus Mesoligia; species Mesoligia furuncula. The sequence goes on from OU744797.1 coordinate 28,592,008, forward strand.
CCGGATGCAGCTGAATACCAGTATTTCACATGGAGCGACTGCCTATCTGACTATTTATTATTGGAGCTATTAACCCTTCGAACAATAATGGTACCTAGTACCTACCTACCAAAATAGGAATCGAGAAAAAAAATTGAGAAATCATGGTAAATTCTATCAAAGCCTATCGAGTTTTACTAATCAGAACGATAATATACATCCAAATGTATAAATAAATAATAATTAAAATGTTACCTACATATCTACTGCATATTCCGCAAAATTTTCATTAGCACTGCAAAGCGCAAAGTGCAAAACGGAAAACATGCAAACTAAAACACGCCAGGCCTACCTAAAAACCATAAAAAGCGCACATCAAAAACTCGTATATCTCAAGTGCTGCTACGAGCGGTATTCACAGACCGTAAACAAAATATCAAATGTATGAAAATTTCACATTTCCCTACGGAAATGTACGGACCGAATGGGGGAATAAAGTCCTTTGAAAATGGCCTTCCTACCCTACTTTTGCTATCTGATTTCGGTATAGGCCTGACACGAACTACATGGCCGGCTCCATATAATCCGCCTGTAATGTTCTCTGTTGAGACACAGGCCTCCACTCTATGAGAGTGGGCCGTAATCCACCACGCGGGCCCAGTGCGGGTTGAAAGATGTCACATGTCTTCCAAATTTAGGTTTTAGGACATGCCAGTTTCTTCCCGATGTTTTCCGTGACACGATGTCTTGCACGATGTTTTCTTTTCGAAGTCCCGTCGACGGTAGCGGTGGGTAAACGACGGTAGACACGCTACACGTGCAGCGAGTGTAAGTGCACTCACGACCGTGTGTATGTGTGCGTGTTCTCGCTTGCTGTATGGAGTCGACCTTCTGTACTATTCTGTGGTACTGGGAGCAGCTCAAAATGCTTTAACATTCAAGGTCGAGTTTACGTGACTCTAACAGTATCTACAACGCCACATGCGAACTACGCGTCATACTGACGTCACGCAAAATCCTGCATCACGCAAGCAGAGTTTACCGCGTAAATAGCATATACAGGGTTATTGGTAAAACATTAACAGTCTCTTAAGAGGTCATTGTACTCATCATTATGAACAACTTTTACTATGGGACCAAACCTGAAATCGCGAAAAAAAAAATCAGCTGTTCCCTAAATTTATGTTCGTTTAACTCGTCAAAATGTAGGGAACAGCTGATTTTTTTTTCGTGATTTCATGTTTGGTCCTATAGTGAAAGTTCTTCATAATGATGAGTACAATGAGCACTTAAGAGGTTGTTAATGTTTTACCAATAACCCTGTATATAACGGCCCACACACACATGAATCAGTGGGCAGTTGTTCGCCAGACACAACACCCGTCTGATAAGATTCAGGTATGATTTTCATTTCCATATCCACAATTTCTGGTAGGTTTTGCACATTTGTTTTTTTTTTGTATTGTAACTACAAATTTACGGTTTTCGGATTTTTATTCCTTTATTTGTGCTACATGACATTGCTTCTTGCCAAGATTCTCTTGCGTGTGTCAAAATATGCAGTATAAACGGAACGCAACGAAACGCCCGTATATTTTGATTGCGTTGACTAAATTTGATGTTTTCACTGCTTCAAAAATTAATTCAAAAACAAATTAATGACATAATTTATTGAGGAAGGGCTATTACAGTATTGAAGAGTTTATCAGTTGACAAATGACAATGTATTTATTCGATATTTGCTATTTATTGTGTTTTATTGAGTTTTATTATTATTTTCATTCTGTAGTTAATTAAATGATTTTTTTTTCATTTTCATCTTTTTATTTTATTATACAACTATTAATTTTATTATTGTAAAAAACGAGTTCTTATTATTATTATTTTTTTTTCTTGATTTTTATTATCACTATCTCATCATTATTTATTAATCTAATTATAAGTTATTTTGTAATGTAAGACTTTCTACACAATGTATTTTGTTAAGAAATAAATGACTACGACTATGTATTTACTAAACCAAGTTGACCTAACCCTCAAAAACGCTAGAAGGTACACTTTATCAAGTAGCCCATAAAATTATCTACTGCCGAGCATCACGCTATCCTCTTAACCCGTTACCGCTAAGTAATAGCGATGCCAGTAAATAGCTTGCAAGCATGTTTACCTAACACACTAGCTCAAGCTACTTACAAGCTATCGCTCGAGCGCTGCGATGGCACTCCACTTCGAGTTTAGCATAACAAATTGCGTTCAGGCTAAGTTCCATAATTAATGTCGGCGGGTGATAGTAAAATTGTACCAGATGCTGGTTTATCGAAGCAGAGACATGGCTAAGCAGTTTAGGGCGCATTCTACCAAACTTTTATACCTAGAATAAGTCTTATCCTGAGAATAAATTTAAATTTTTGACAGTTTTTCCATACAACAACTGTCAGACGTCCATTTTATTACCGACTTAAAAAAAAAGGAGGTTATCAATTTGACACGTATGTATGTAATATTATTGGAATTGCATTATATTCACATATGACAATCTATTAGGGCTTCCAAACAATATACCAAATTTTATAGACGTATGTATGTATGTTTGTCTACGCATTTCTTCGCAGCTGTTAATCGGATCGTGACCATTTTTTTTATTGGCTTACATTTACTTCAACTTAGGGAACAGTGCAAGTTTCATCAAAATCGATTGAGTAATTTTCAAGATATGGACTAATAAGTGTAAGTGTGACGGCCTGGCTTATTGATACGAGTTACGGTTGTAGTGTCAAAGGGAAAACATCCCAAAACCTTGGTCAAATTCTTGTGCAAAAACTAAAAATTACGAAATAAAAAAGTTATTTAAAAAAAAATTATTTCGGAAGTCGGTGGCAAAAAGTTAATTCATAATTTTGAGTTAATTTCTTTTTGAAGTCGGTTTAATTTTTTTTAAATTTCTCTTTTTTCGAAGAATAAAAGAAAAGACTTTGGTAAAATCGGCCCTTAGTTGGGTTAGGGCTAGTATTACGTCAAAATTAAGATCATCCTGACTCAGTGGCATACCACTCGTGGCTAGAAAGGAGGTGTTTTTTCCTGGAGGCAAACGGCAGTGGTTAGTTTAATTTTTGCAACACACATAATATAGTTAAAGCAACATTTTTACAAACAATATTTTTAATTTTTTCAGCTAGCTATTTAGTAGATATGTAGTTTTTTTTTTGTTAGCTGTTGCTCAAGCAAGAGTTTAGCATAAACAAATTGCGTTCAGGCTAAATTCCATAATGAATGTCGGCGGGTTATAGTAACTTGGGTAGCAGATGCAAGGTTATCGAAGTGGAGACTCGGCTATGCAATTTAGTAAGGTTAGGGTAATGTCAAAATTCAGCTCAGTCGCATAATCTGTCGTTAGCTAAGTGGTGAACGTTTTGTGTCCTGGAGCCAATAATTTCAGCAGTGACCAGTTTAGGTATTGCAACTCATAGATTGAAATAGTTAGATTCGCCCGACCACGTCAAAAGATGGTCACGTTTCTGTTTCGTTCACAATGATATTTGAATAGTATTGTTTCACTCACTCCGTATTTGCCGTTCCATGTGCTCACTCTTCTCAGTTTGGACACTTTTTTGCGTGACCTAAGTACGCGGAGGGCAAATCTAAAGATTTCAATCTTTGTAGCAGTTCACATTGCTAGTACCTTTCGCTTTAATTAAAAGCGAATGCCCGAAATGGGAATAAAATTAATATTGCCGTTAAAAAATTCTACTGTTTTGAAGCAAACGTAGATAATGTCAAACAAGGCTCTGGTACAGTTGGCCCACACTTAGTCTTTAAGATAAGCCTATTGGTCCCCTGATAGAAATTAGTCCCTGCAATGATACTCGGGAGAGCGGTTAATAACGTCTTACAGATTAAATATATTAGGATAGATAGTCAACCACTTGAGTGTTGCAATTCTTTCCACCACGTTAATATATTAAAATATATTTTGTTCTTCGTTAAGGCTGTGAATTCTAAAAGTTAATAATAGCAAATACCGGTCAGTGGGTTGTCGGACCATTCAAATATTTCGGTGTTTTGATAAATTAACCCCTTGTATGTCGTAATTACAGACACAATTAAAAAGCCATTGTGTCTCACGTAGATCTACGTTCCGGCATACTAAGGGTTAATTAATATTACTAAACTGCTGCTATTGTAAACAAATATTTTGCTCAATAACTGAGATTTAAAAAAAACTGAAGTGTTAATCGAATTTTGTTGCTAACCGTACAAGACTTCTTCCTGTGTTTTGTTGTTTTGGATTTTTTGATGATAAACGGTGATAAGTTTGGATCCATTACAAACCGTAAACTTAGATCTATTGGGTAGGTTCACAGTGTAGACACACATGTACAGTCAATCAGCAGCTCTCAAAACGGTGAAGGAAAACATCGTCAGGAAGCATGCATGTCCAGCATGTCCCAGAACTAAGAATTCGAAGACATGTGAAATCTGCCAATCCACCAGCACTGGGCCCGCGTGGTAGATTACAGCCCACTTCCCCTCATAGAGAGGGAGGAGGCCTGTGTCCCAGCAGTGGGTACATTACAGGCTGATTATGCTACTAAATTAAATTATGAAATATCTCTCCGTAGTGCACTTAAATATTGATAATGAATTGCAATAGATACAGGGTGGAAACTTTCAGCGGGGCAGTAAGGGGAAGTACCCTATCCATTGCAGCTACGCGAAAATGGTCTTAGGAGAATATCCATAATTTTTTATGGGATTTTGATCCCCATTCACAGATTTTCAAAAAAAATTACAGTTAGCAAGAAAATAGCCATTTTACACAAAAACATTTTTTGATGCCAATCGATCCTGTTTCTAATACTGATCAAAAACTTATATGGGACCAACCATCGTTGGAGTACTCAAAAAGTCACATATTTTCTTGCTAACTGTAATTTTTTTTGAAAATACATATGTGAATGGAGATCAAAATTCCATAAAAAATTATAGATAGTCTCCTAACTGTCTCCATACTGTTCGACAAATTGTACAGAAGACCGAGGAGTACAACCAGCCGCTGTGTATGGCATTTGTGGACAACGAGAAAGCCTTCGACTCCATCGAAATATGGGCAGTTCTGGCCTCTCTGCAACGATGTCGAATTGACTGGCGCTACATCGAAGTGTTGAGATGTTTGTATGACGCTGCAACGATGACTGTCCAGATCCAGGATCAAAAAACCAGACCCATCCAACTCAAACTCAAAAAACTCAAACTCAAAGCATTTATTTCAATTAAACCAATTACAGGCACTTTTGAATTGTCAAGGGGTCGGTCAGTCAGAAAGATGAAGCTAGTTGCCCATTCCAAAGCGTAGGTACCTATGGAGGAGTGGCGCGCGGAGGCACTACGCCGGGGGAGGATCCGCTTCCGCGGCAAATCGCTGCGGAGCGGACGGATCTCCGGCGCGATCTCATGGCGGCATGGAAAGAGCGACTGTCGCAACCCAGCGCAGGGCACGCCGCGATAGCGGCGATAAGACCCCTCTTTGAGGAGTGGCTAGAGAGGCGCCACGGCGCCCTCACCTTTCGCCTGACGCAGGTCCTCACCGGACACGGAAGTTTCGGGAGGTTCCTGCACATCATCAGGCGGGAGGAAACGCCCGGGTGTCACCATTGCCAGGATCGCCCAGAGGACACGGTGGAGCACACGGTGGAGGTCTGCCCCGCTTGGGCGGAGCACCGCCGTGTCCTCGTAGAGGCGATTGGCAGCGACGGCGACCTCTCGCGTCCGGCCCTGGTGCAAGCCATGGTCCGGGGCGAGAGGGAGTGGGAGGCAGTCACCTCCTTCTGCGAAGCAGTCATGCTAGCGAAGGAGGTGGCGGAACGGCTCAGGGAGAGAGCCTCCCGTCCCAGCCGCCGCGGGAGACGCTCCGGGCGTCGGGAGCCGCGTGACGACTCCCGGCCACCGTAGGCGCGGGCCTGCGGGCGGAGAGTAATGGGTAGCTCACCGCCCGATCAGGACCAGGCCCGTGCCGGACGGCGCGTACGTGTTCCACGCGCGCCTCAAAGAGATGTCAGCATCGAGGAGGGGCCCCTTAGGGCCGAAGCCTGCCGGGTCAGCGGGATTGTCCGAAAGGGTTACCGCTGGCCCGGAACATAAAGGGCCAAGGAAGGAACACGGGTGGGTTTTAGTCAGTAAGAGTCTGACACTCCCTTCCGCTCCACCCAGAGCGGGAGGAGTCATTTGATTATTTCCCATCCTCAAAAAAAAAAAAAAAAAAAAAAAAAAAAAAAAAAAAGTACCTATGGAGAAGAACGGAAAACTCCATGGACACTCTTTTAAATCAAAATAATATGGTTACAATGTCTTGTTTACATCATTCATGTTAAAAATTATACATGTGAAAACACGAAATAAAAAAAAATAAAACAATTCAAAATTAAAATAAGCCATGGCAGCAAAGAGATGACCAGTCCCTACTGACGGCGCCCGTTCACGAACATGACGCATGTATTAGCACCATTCAGCTCAACCATTTTGAAGGGAGCTAAATGATCCAACACACGCGCCACCATCAGCGAGACATTTGAGTGAGCGTGAAATACTCTCAGCTGCCAGGGCACATTCAAGTCAATAAAAGGCGTACCCAGTAAATGGAAGCTTTATAGTATGTACATAGTACTCACACATGTGCTATGCAATTATACAATACTAGGTGATTGAATTTATATAATGCAAAAATAGTATTTTAAAATCTTCAGCAGCTCCAACAGTGTTTTTCAATGCTAATCAATTTATTTGTGCGTCCTTATGGAGCAGGACCAGCGTTTAGCCAAGCATTTTTGTCAGTGATGTAATCCCCCAATTTATAATATGCCTGGCTGCATAGTGTGCGTTTTATACAAGATTTAAATTTCGTTTCATTCAGTTCAAGTATGTGGGTAGGTATTTTATTGTAACATTTTAAACAGTAGCCCATGAAAGACGAGTCTACTTTAGCCAGCCTGAAACCTGGTTGAACTAATTGGTCCCTATTTCTAGTGATATAATTGTGTCTTTCACCTCTTTTACTAAAAAGATGTAGATTTTTCCTTACGTACATGATATTTTCATAGATATATTGACAAGGTACCGTCATGATGTTAATATCTTTAAACAGTTCCCTTAGAGAGTCACGCCTGCGGAGGCTGTATATGGCTCTGACAGCCCTTTTCTGCAGAATAAAAATAGACTCGATGTCTGCAGCCCGTCCCCATAGTAAAATACCGTACGACATGATACTATGAAAGTAACTAAAATAGACCAGTCTCGCGGTATCAACATCAGTAAATTGACGGATTTTTCTTACAGGATATGCTGCCGAACTTAGCCGTCCTGCAAGGGATGTTAAATGGGGACCCCATTGAAGCCTTGAGTCGAGCGTGATCCCTAGGAAAACAGTACTATCGACGAATTCTAGTTTCTCTTGATTCAATACTATCTCACAATTACTACTTTTGACATTTGGTAAAGAAAATCTTATGCACTTCGTTTTTTTCCCATTTAATACTAAATTATTAGCAGTGAACCAATTTTGGATCTGCAGTAGGGCGTTATTTACGTCGTCAAGATTTGATGCACGTCTATTAATTTTAAAAATCAAGGACGTATCGTCAGCAAATAACACCATTTGTGGTTGAGTTTTTAACAAATGGGGTAGATCATTCATATATACTAAAAAGAGGAAAGGACCTAATATCGAGCCCTGTGGTACACCCATTTTTACTTTTAAGCCAGGTGAATTGACACCATTTATTTGAACGTGCTGTTGTCTATCATTTAAATAAGATTTTACTAAACTGAGCGCAAGTTTTCCCAGTCCGTAATGCTCAAGTTTTAAGAGTAAGGTTTCGTGTTCGACGCAATCAAAAGCCTTGGAGAGGTCACAAAAAATCCCTATGGCGTCTTGGGACTCTTCCCAGGCCGCAAATATGTGTTTTAATAAGGTGACACCGGCATCAGTCGTACAACGTCCCTTGGTAAAACCGTATTGTTGGTCGTGTAATATTTTATTGGTGTTAAAATGATTGAGCATTTGGTTCAGCATCACCTTTTCAAACACCTTGCTGAAAACCGGTAACACGAATACGGGTCTATAATTATTGGTATCCTTACTGTCCCCCGATTTGAGAAGTGGTATTACCTTACTGTATTTCATTAGATCCGGGAAAACTCCTTGATCCACACACAAATTAAATATTAAGGCTAAGTACGGCGCTATTGTCTCAATAATGGAGGTACATACTTTGATAGACAATCCCCATATATCTTCGGTTAATTTGATCTTGATTTGCTTGAAAGCTTTTATTACAATTTTGGGGTTTATATGCTTGAATTTAAATTCAATCTGGCAGGATGAAACGTTTGCTTTTAATAAGTCAATAGAACGTAAGGGCGAGGAATTTAAGGTTTCAGTAGTTTTATGCGGGATACTGGTAAAGAAATTTACAAATTCTTGAGCAACCTCTTTGTTAGTGCTTATGAGACCACGCGAAGTCTCTAGTGCGAAATCATTATTATGTCTTTTATTCCGGTTAGATTCGTCATTAATAATTTTCCAAACCGTCTTTATTTTATTATCGGCTGATTTAATCTTGTTGCTAATATACAAGGCTTTAGCTACCTTACAAGTATTTTTAAACGTTTTGGAGTAGGTACCAACGTATTTATTAAAAGTTTCAGAGTTAATATAAGGCTTAAGGCCATACAGCTCAAACAATTTTTCTCTACTTTTCCTAATACCCTTAGTTGCCCAGTCACTGAACAAAAAATTTGGACAAATAGTTTTAGTTTTCTTCTTCAAAGTGTTATTGAACTCGGTGCGCACTATCGAAAAGAACTCCTCATATAATTCATTTACATTGTTTTTAATTTGGCCTGGTACACTTAACTTACTAATTAAGTTATTATTAAATCTATTTAGATTGCTTGGTGTTATTTGTCTAGTTTGTATCTGAATTTTTTGTAATGGTGTATTGGACTTGAACACAACGGTTTGACCACTGTGATCAGAAGGGAGATAGTTTACAATGGCTTTATCTAAGTAGTCGCAGCAACAAAAAACATTATCAATACATGTAGCAGAATTTATAGTTATGCGGGTTGGTTCTGTAAACACATTTGACAAATTAAATGATTTAAAGAGACTTAATAATCGACTGCTATTTGAACTATTCTCTAAGATGTTAATATTGAAGTCACCACAGATAATTAGCGATTTTTTACCAGTTCCAAGTTTTGCTAGAACATCTTCCATTACTGACTCAAATATGGAGTAGTTTTGATAATTTGGGGGTCTGTAAACGCACACTATAATATGCTTATCCAGCTCAACACAGGACAGTTTAATGTTATGTTCAACCGACAGATCAACTATATCTTTACGAGTCTTAGATTTAATAGAATTTTTAACTAAGATTAATGAACCCCCACGCAGCATAGATTTTCGGTTAAAACAACTGCCCACACTATAATTTTCATAATTAATTAGCATTTCATAATCTTTCAACCAATGTTCAGTTAAACAAATAATTTCAAACATGGTTTTTTCTAAAAATAATTCAATTTCTAATTGTTTGGATGAAAAACCTTGAATATTTTGGTGAAATAATTTCAAGGAATTCTGCTTAGACCCTTTTTTACATTTAACTATTTGAGAGCAAGAAGGCACCTTGTTGTTGGTAGGTATAACAATATTGTTATTGGTATCTTCTGTTGTCTTACTATCTAGTTTAAATCAACATCCAGAGTGAGCCCCAAGACTCCCATGCCATCACCAGGCATTGATAACCCAATCCCACTACTTGTGGACCCCACATTAGAATGAGAATTTGCCAAAGTGACACATGGATCCTCCTTCGTACATTTATTGTAAACAGTTATAGCATTAGTGCTACAGTTATTTCGGGTGACCACCTTTTTTTTTTTTTTTTTTTGAGGATGGGAAATCATCAAATGACTCCTCCCGCTCTGGGTGGAGCGGAAGGGAGTGTCAGACTCTTACTGACTAAAACCCACCCGTGTTCCTTCCTTAGCCCTTTATGTTCCGGGCCAGCGGTAACCCTTTCGGACAATCCCGCTGACCCGGCAGGCTTCGGCCCTAAGGGGCCCCTCCTCGATGCTGACATCTCTTTGAGGCGCGCGTGGAACACGTACGCGCCGTCCGGCACGGGCCTGGTCCTGATCGGGCGGTGAGCTACCCATTACTCTCCGCCCGCAGGCCCGCGCCTACGGTGGCCGGGAGTCGTCACGCGGCTCCCGACGCCCGGAGCGTCTCCCGCGGCGGCTGGGACGGGAGGCTCTCTCCCTGAGCCGTTCCGCCACCTCCTTCGCTAGCATGACTGCTTCGCAGAAGGAGGTGACTGCCTCCCACTCCCTCTCGCCCCGGACCATGGCTTGCACCAGGGCCGGACGCGAGAGGTCGCCGTCGCTGCCAATCGCCTCTACGAGGACACGGCGGTGCTCCGCCCAAGCGGGGCAGACCTCCACCGTGTGCTCCACCGTGTCCTCTGGGCGATCCTGGCAATGGTGACACCCGGGCGTTTCCTCCCGCCTGATGATGTGCAGGAACCTCCCGAAGCTTCCGTGTCCGGTGAGGACCTGCGTCAGGCGAAAGGTGAGGGCGCCGTGGCGCCTCTCTAGCCACTCCTCAAAGAGGGGTCTTATCGCCGCTATCGCGGCGTGCCCTGCGCTGGGTTGCGACAGTCGCTCTTTCCATGCCGCCATGAGATCGCGCCGGAGATCCGTCCGCTCCGCAGCGATTTGCCGCGGAAGCGGATCCTCCCCCCGGCGTAGTGCCTCCGCGCGCCACTCATACAGGCGCGCGAGGACTATCGCCTCCAGATCCCATGGCGGCAGTCCGGCAAGGAGGCTTGCCGCCTCGCCAGAGATCGTGCGGTAGCCCCGGATAGCCCTTATGGCTACCACCTTCTGGGGCGCGTTCAGGTAGTGGGCGGCTCGCCGCCGCAGTGAACGCGCCCACACCGGGGCCCCGTATATGGCCATGGACCGCACGACCCCCGCGTAAAGCCTCCGGCAGGAGGCGTTTGGCCCCCCCAGGTTGGGCAAGAGCCGCTTGAAGGCGGCCCCGGCCCGTTCCAGTTTGGGGGCCAAACGTCGGAAATGCTCCACGAAGTTCCACCGGCTGTCGAGGACGAGACCCAGGTATTTCATCGTCATCCCGACGCCGATGTGAACCCCTCCTACCGTTAGTTGGGATCCCGATGGCGGCGCGTTCCGGGGCCCATGAAACGACATGGCCTCGGACTTGTGCAATGCCACCTCGAGACCCAACTGCCGGATCCTCTCCACGACTATCGCAACCCCGCGTGTCATCGCGTCGGCCGCCGCCTGATGCGACCTCCCCTGCGCCAGGACCAGCGTGTCGTCAGCGTAGCAAACCACGCTGACGCCATCAGGGAGGTCGGCGCGCAGCACCCAGTCGTACCCGATGTTCCACAGAGGCGGCCCCAGGACCGATCCCTGTGGGACACCGCACGACATCTCTCGCCGGTTCCACTCCCCATCGCGACCTCGGGTGACCACCTGTACATTAGAGTTATTACTAATACTTGCGGTGTTAATTATATTACATGACTTCGACATACTACTTATGTCTGAGTTTATATAAGCTAATAGCCTCGCTATTTTATGTCTAAACCTAATGGGCAGATACACTGTATTCCTTGTCGATTTCAACTTATCAACAAAACTGTTGGTGTCAAAAAATATAAGTTTGTCACTGTAGTGACTTACTAAGAAATGTATATGCTTATTAAGCATATGTATATAATTGTTTTTTTCTATTTGATAACCTCTCAAAATATGAAAAAGCACACAAAATAATTTTATTACAATTTATCTTTAAAAGCTCAGAAATACTGTCAGTGATATCATCTTTTGTGACCTGTGAACTATTACCTATAAATACAGTAATATTGGTATTAGAGTCATATTGATTTCCTGTAATTGATGTCATTATTTCTTTGAAGGATGTCCCAGGTAAACAATAGTTTTGAGTAGTAAAACAAAAGTTGTTACTAACTAATTTCGCTAAACCTCTACCTATACTATCTGAAAACATAACTGACTTATGACTTATGATGAAGTGAGCGAGGAGTGAGCTGTCAATAGTGTCAATTCCTAGCAAAAACAAACCCACTTCACCTAAGTTTTCACGGTGAGATTTTTACAGAATCGACCGGCTGGAGTGGGACAGCGTAGGGCTAGTATTTGTTTTTTTATTCGAAAGAAAAATTTTAAATTACTTAGAAAGTTTAAAGTGATAAAAACGTCTAGACATTGTTAAAAAAACTGGCCAAGTGCGAGTCCGACTCGCACACGAAGGGTTGCGTACTACAAGGCAAAAACGCCGAAAAAAACAAGTTTGTTGTATGGGAGCCCCCCTTAAATGTTTATTTTATTCTATTTTTAGTATTTGTTGTTATAGCGGCAACAGAAATACATCATCTGTGAAAATTTCAACTGTCTAGCTATCACGGTTCATGAGCTACAGCCTGGTGACAGACGGACAGTGGAGCCTTAGTAACAGGGTCCCGTTTTTACCCTTCGTTTTACCCTTCGGGTACGGAACCCTAAAAAAGATGATTTAAAAATAATGTAGGACTCAATCTTATCTCGCACACTGAAACATGTATCCAAACCACTTTAGGAAAATAGATACACTTAGAGCTTACAAGCATATTCACCTGAGTGCCAATGACGGTAAATTACCGGATACAATACATTATACACTCTCCCCCACTTTGAACATTAAAAGTTATAGGATCCACGTATCGGTTCTGCTATGAAAGCTTATGCTTAGTTACTGACAAATGGGTAATAGTACCCAGAGGATACTAGAAACAAAGGGTAACAGTACCCAGTGGGTCGTAGTGACAGTGGGTAGTTACCCTTTAGCAGGTAATTAATAATAATCTAAATATACAATGTGTTGATTTGCATCCTCGTCAAAGTTCAGGAGGTTGTCATAAAATACATAAATAATCAATTGAAGTACGTTATGAGGCAATAACTAGTAAGCGCTGCTTTTTTTTTGTTGTTGAAATTTAACAGTATTTCAGAATTACACCCTTAATTCAATACAAATAAAACAGAATCACCCGACTACGCACACAGCGACAATGCATGCAGCTGTTTTTCCCCGAAATGGTAGCCGCGCCGTCGCGCCGCGTAGCAATGACCCGACCGGTAGCAATAATTTTACCTAATTTTATTTCGAAAATCACCTACATTATTGTCATAAATTTCGCTTGATAATTAACTCATTTTTGAGCATCATTGGAATACGGAAATCTTACTAATGACAGTAATACTAGTGCGCCAAAGAAAAGTTCACTGACCTGTTATCAGATGATTAAATGATTTTGTTTTTATTTGTGGATTAAATTGGTTGATTTGAAACTTTCCTTCCTACATAACGGGCTTAGGGCCGGCAATAATACCTACCTTAGTTAGTGTACCGATCTACTAAGTCTAAAAATGATGTTTTCTACGTTTGATGAAATGGAAAGACGTGCTAGTTAAGTATAAGTACGTGGTGTACTTACTTTCAACTCTTAGGTAAACACTCGTCCATCCACAGGATGTTGGCGTCTTGGTGTTCCAAGAACCAGCGACCAAAATGTAACCCGCACAGCATTATCACCTGGGTGAATGTCTTGTGCCCGATCGGGATACATTTCCACAAACATCCGGATGGCTCCACGTAGGCTGTCTCCACTGATGGCGACCATCTCCACCAACTCGGCATTTGAGTAATTGTCCGTCATCACACTTTGTAACTACGTCTCGATGTACGGAAATTCGCAAAGCGCACACGCGAACATGTCGGCGAGTTCAATCACACTGTCGGCGGGGAAAAGGGGCGTGGCTAGGAGCGGCGCGGGAGAGTGTGATTGGAGGATGGGATTGATTACCTACGAATTTATCGAATGAGAATTGCATGAATGGTTTGCATTTGTGTGTGTGTGAAGCGCGGTTATAGGGCTAGTAACAGACGGGCCGCGTTTAAATACGGCTGGTTCACCCTTACGGATTTCCTTAAATAAGAAAATAAAATAAAAAAATACCTACTCATTTTATTGTTGATTTGGGTCGAGAATCATTAGCATAATTACGTCCTTGAATTTGACTAGGATGCAAATCAACACATTGTATAAAACTCAAAGGTGACTGACTGACATAGTGATCTATCAACGCACAGCCCAAACTACTGGAAGGATCGGGCTGAAATTTAGCATGCAGTTAGATGTTATGACGTAGGCATTCGCTAAGAAAGGATTTTCATAAATTCTACCCCCAAGGGGATAAAATAGGGGATGAAAGTTTGTATGAAACTTTGTCAATTTTAGACCGATCGGGCTGAGACTTTGCATGCATATAGCTACTATGACGTAGGCATCCCCTAAGAAAGGATTTTGATAAATTCAACCCCCATGGGGATAAAATAAGGGATGATGGCGGATGTAAATGTATTAGTTTTTTTTAATAATACTTTACGCGAGCGAAGCCGCGGGCAAAAGCTAGTACTTAATAAACAGCATATTGTTGTCCCACTGCTTCTCATACACAGAAGGCACGAGCATTGATTACCACGCTTGCTTAAAAGTAAACTAGTCGCGAGCTCGAACTCACTGGTGGTCATGGCCAAAATGCACGGTGTCTCACCTGGCTTCGTGTCCGACAGAACTAGTATCAATGATGAGCAGTTAGACGCTAGTCTATACGAAAAACGGCCCGTACCCAGTTAGCTTAACAATAATGGGCGTATTTTTTTACTCTTAAGGGAACTACATGACCAAGTGCGGTCACTATCGGACTGCGTAGAAAAGAAAGAGATGCGCGATGACACAACGCTGGTAATTTATTGCAAAATATGAAGCAATTATTTAATTACAAAAATGTTGTATGTTGCTTGTAGAATAATCTGACAAAAAATCAGAATGATTGTATGTAAGTATATTATTATGGTTTTTATTGTAAAAAGAAAGTTTTTAGAGGCGTCATGATTTTTTCTACCATATCAAATTAGTTGTATTATATTTTCAACACACTATCTACCTAGAAGAATATCATATATTTTTCTGATTTTGTTTACTGAAGTCGATCATATACTTTTATTGTTTCTAAAACTTGCATTTTTTGCGTTTGGGTCCTGTAAGCTCCTTAAAAAGTCGATTATTTTCTATTTAAGCACCTGGTAGGTAGAAATTCTCTAATTATCGAAACATGGGCCTACAAATCAAATTAAATTAAGAATTCTCAGCGAACGCTGGCATAATTACCAAACCGGCTTTAATTGTACGACACGTTCCACATTGAGTTGGGTACACACATCGGAATAGGCTAAGTATATTCACCTAAAGTTTAAAGAACAGAGACGAAAATCTGAGACTTCCTTATGACTACATTTTTTTACCGGTAAATTTACCGGAAATTTAACTATGTAACTTTCAATATCTTATTTTATCATTAACATTATAAATGCTAAATTTAAAAAAATCCAATATTAAATATATATCTATTTTTAATATTGGTTATTTTATTTATCAAAACATTGATTACGATTTATTAAAGCATTTATAATGATAAAATAAGATATTGAAAGTTACATAATAATTAAAGTTCCGGTAAAGTCATCGGTAAAAAAAAAATTGTCATAAGGAAGTCTCTGATTTCCGTCTCTGTTCTTTAAACTTTAGGTAAATATACTCAGCCTATTCCGATCACTGCTCATCACGCTTGTGTACCCCGAAGGGTTCGGCAGGTTTTCATAATTCAGGGTCAAATTAAATTAGCAAACCGAACTCGGCAGACGTGATGGATATCGACATCTTAAAGGGCTTATAGGACTTAAACGCAAAAAAAACGCAACTTTTACAAACAAGAAAAGTATATGATCGACTACAGTAAACAAAATCAGAAAAATATATGATATTCTTCAGGTGCTAGGTAGATAGTGTGCTGAAAACATAATACAACTAATTTGATACTATAGAAAAAAATCATGAAGATACCTCTAAAAACTTTGTTTTTACAATAAAAACCATACTAATATACATACAATCATTGTGATTTTTTGTCAGATTGTTCTACAATCAACATATTAAAACACTAGTGTTTTAATTTTTTAGTTCAAATAATAGATTTTTATTTTTAACTAGATGCTTCATATTTTGCTATAAATTACCAGCGTTGTGTCATCGCGCTTCTCTTTATTTTCTATGCAGTCCGACAGTGACCGCGAATTAGGTCATGTAAGCCCCTTAACATGATAAAACAAAAAATATATTAAATTCTGGGCCCGCGTGGTGGATTACGGCCCACTCCCTCTCACTGAGAGGAGGCCTGTGTCCCAGTAGTGGGAACATAGGCAGGCTGATTATGATGTAGAGTTAGGCAGAGGTGGACCTGTATTATACAGGTATTCACAACCATCCGACAGGCTGTCGTATCGAAAATGACACATTTGGATAACCAGATTTACCTTGCCCCCGACAGCAAACCGCTGTCGGAAGGCTACCGGTCGTCTATTTGATCCAAACTAACAAAATTTTCAGGTTGTGAACATTGTTTAGAGGACTTCTACGATAACATTGGTTGTTCGATACGGTATGGAAGCGTATCGAATGGTTGTGAATGCTGGACCTATAGAAAACCCACATTTCACTTATGTAATAAGGGGCGAGGCTATTGCCGTCAACAGGGCTGACTCCGGGTTGCTACTGAAAAATTTTAGATGGAAACAACCAATAGTAACGGTTTGCCTGAACTAAGAATCGAACCAAGGACCTCACAGTCTAGAAGTTGGTAGATAAATAAAGTTTTTCGGAATCGCAATTTCAATTATTTTTTACCCGATTTTTTACCCGACTTTGGAGGGTATAATTATGGTTTTAACCGGTATGTATGTATGTTCATCTGTTCTCTCATAACTTCAAAACTAATAATAATAATTTGACAAATGAGGTATCGTTAGAAGCGTCTTGATCGTCCGCTGGTTATAGGTTATGTGACATCACACTAATTCAATATGGCGCCCTCTAGAGGACATAATGAATTTAAAAATAAATATTTTGGCATGGTGCCTTGTTGGATATCAAATGAAAGGGCTTAATTGGCACATTTCAAAAATGTAAATATTACTGAAATAATCCCCTAAATAATTAAATAAAAAGTAAGTTTAAAAACTAACTGAAAAGGATGAAGTAGGAATGTACCTTCCCGTGGTCGCATGCTTACCATAGCTTATAATAATATGTATGTTAGTACAGCGGCATGCGATCACGGGAAGGTACTTTCTTGTTTCATCCATTTCAGTAGTCGGATTTTAGTTTTTAAACCCTTTTTTTAAATCAAGTGAATATTCTATCTCGAGCCTCAATCTACGTTTGCTGTTTAGTTTGAAAATATGAGTTTTTGGAAAAAATCAACTTTAATAGGCGCACATAAAGTTCAGTTTGCATTATACCGTTTTTGATAGTACCAGTCATTACGAAATCAACATAATTTACACTGGAATGAAGTTGATGTTTGTTTGGAGAGGAAATAAATACCATCTACGGGAAAAAAGGATTGAAAAAGCAAACGTTTCCGCATTTGTTTGTCAACAAAAGTTTAGAATTCGTGAACTCTGTAATGCTCTTTTCAAAGCTGCTACCACTGCTCAAATGCTCAAAACCGAGTGCTCAATACACGCCAAGTTTAGACGACTAGCTGCGACAAGTCCCAAACCCGTGACAATGTCGGAATAAAAAGTATTCTAATCTAAGTCATTGTCTACCAACGTTCCAAATTTCATCCAAATTCGTTCAGTTGTTTTAGTGTGAAAGCGTAACAAACAAACATACATATGTAAGGTAAGTAAGTTTTTGTACAACGCCACATGCGAACAACGCGTCATACTGACGTAACGCAAAATTCTGCATCTCGCAAGCAGAGTTTACCGCGCAACTAGCATAAATACAATGAATAATTATAATTATTATGTATCAATGCTAGCTCTATGTTCAGTAACATAATAGTCCACTAAAGCACTCAGCGTTGTTAAGTGATGGCCTGAAACACAGGTTTGAATAAACCTACATCAGGCAGGTCGCTATTGAATTCAGTTGGCCTTTAAGCATCATAATTATATAAGTTATATACTTCATTTATTTTAGGCATAGTTTAATATTTTCTTCATGATATTAATATGTAACTTTGTAATGATGTAACTTCTATGTAATTTATATGTGAACTTATGAATAAAAAAAAAATATTAACGGCCCGACATGAATCATCGGGCAGTTGCCCGCCAGACATAACACCCACATGGTCGGAGAATCCTCCTTTTTTCATAGAGTATGCGTGAACTTTACACCCTGTTTCTCATACCTCTATAATAATATGACTATGTTGATATACAAAAACACAAAACAAATATTTTCTTCATATAATACTAGTTTATATAGTAGACAATGAATATTCCACATACACAAGTCAGTTTCAAGCACCTATTTTCTCAGTTTCCTTGCTCCATAACTGAGTACCTACTCTAAGTATCATGTCGCACAAACGAGGCCCTTAAGAGACTATATGTATATCACCGCGACGTGATCACGTGTTCCGAAGAGGTGCGTACGTTTATAGCTTGCAGAATTACTGCTTATAAAGAGGGTATTTTTTTGAGAAGAGCTCTGATATAAATTAGGTCTCAGGTATGTAAAATATGTGTTGGTTACGAGGCTTTTTTCTCGGAGGTACTAGCCTAGTAAAATATACTTTTAGGAATACCTATCAAGCTAAGCTACGCTTGCCGCGGTTACCGTGACCCCTCCTTGCCTCAAAGCACCGGCTGTCATTCATGGATCTTTGACAGTCGTTACGGGTAGTCAGACGCCCGAAAATCTGACAACCAGTCTTACCAAGGGGTGTCGTATTACCCAGTAACTGGGTTGTGGAGGTCAGATAGGCAGTCGCTCCATGTAAAATACTGGTATTCTACTGCATCCGGTTAGACTGGAAGCCGACCCTAACATCGTTGGGAAAAGGCTAGGCAGATGATGATGAGGAATACCTACCAAGTCGCCAAACGACGAGATTCGGCAGAGAACCAAAATAGAATAACCGAGCTGATGTGGCAATTGGCCGGCCATATTAACCGTGGAGCTGATAACCGTTGGTTTGTCTTGTGACTGCGAATCGACAAAAGTAAGGTGGGACGCCCTCAGGCTAAGTGGAGAGATGATCTTCACAGAGTGGCTGGTAGCAGCTGGAGGAGAATTGCCGTCAATTGAGATGAATGGCGTGCGATTGAAGAGGCCTGTGTCCAACAGTAGACTTCTATAGGCTGATGATGATGACGAAGTCGCCAATACAAAGTGAGCACGCTGCGATGATCAATGCTCATTTTTGAGGTGCTTTTAAATTGCCTCTTCGAGGAGTGAGTTTCTGAATTCAGGTACGTCCGAGCACCCTGGTTAGTCAGCACCGCTACTAAACTACTGACTGGCCAAATATAGTTTGTTCGTGGCTTCAACTATTAAAAGTTCGTGCCATTACGACAGAAGAATGTCTCCTCGTTATCAGAGGAAACTATGGCCAGCAATGGACCATTAAAGGCTGATAATTGGGGTATAATGACTGACTGGCCAAATATAGTTTGTTCGTGGCTTGAACTATTAACATAAAAGTTCGTGCCATTACGATAGAAGAATGTCTCCTCGTTATCAGAAGAAACCATGGCCAGCAATGGACCATTAAAGGCTGATAATTGGGGTATCGGTGTCCTTGCTCCATTTTCCTTCATTTTGCTCATTTTTGAGGTGCTTTTAAATTGCCTCTTCGAGGAGTGAGTTTCTGAATTCAGGTACGTCCGAGCACCCTGGTTAGTCAGCACCGCTACTAAACTACTGACTGGCCAAATATAGTTTGTTCGTGGCTTCAACTATTAAAAGTTCGTGCCATTACGACAGAAGAATGTCTCCTCGTTATCAGAGGAAACTATGGCCAGCAATGGACCATTAAAGGCTGATAATTGGGGTATAATGACTGACTGGCCAAATATAGTTTGTTCGTGGCTTGAACTATTAACATAAAAGTTCGTGCCATTACGATAGAAGAATGTCTCCTCGTTATCAGAAGAAACCATGGCCAGCAATGGACCATTAAAGGCTGATAATTGGGGTATCGGTGTCCTTGCTCCATTTTCCTTCACCGAAAAGATAACATTACACCTAATTTATGGTAACGTCGTGATTAGATTCCAAGGGTAAAACCGCGGTGAACATTCCAATGTAATTTATACAGATTATATTGTAACAGGGTGGAGTCGCGGTACCACGGCGCGGTAGCATTCCACTTACGTTGCGGATTAAATTGTATATTATATGGCTTCCCTGAGGAGTGGGGAGTCAAATAACGCCGTGTCGTGTCAAATCAATCTCTGCTACATGTGGAATTTAAATACCGATGTATGTTCAGGTATGGTCTGTTCCAAAAGTATCTGACGATAAGGTAAACAAATGAATCAGACAACGTATCTGTAGATGTCTGTTTGTAGTGTCACTGTCAAATTTACTGTTTTGATTTGATTGTTTGAATACTTGAACCCGAAATTCGAATTTTAAACCACCTTTTGACCATCACACGTCAAATAAACCAATGAATGAATGAATAAATACATGGCTGTGGCAGTCAAAAGGGTTAAAGGAGAGGTTACTTTTGTAACCTCAATTTTCGTCGATGATTTTTCAATAACAATTCAATAATCCGCTTCGTTGTATTTGAATTTCTTTCCCCTGTAAAAAGTTATACAAATTCCGAAGAAATATGGAAATTAGTAAGAGAAAGGTCTGGTGAGTATGGTGGATGACGGAGACTTTCCATTAGTAACTCCTATAGTTTAGATACGGCCGGTTGTGTGTTGCTTCGACGCCATTTTGTTGTTGTTGTTCAGTAATTTCATACAGTACCCACTTTCCGGGCTTTTTTAACTTTACAATTTGAAGTAACTATGTAGTTTCTTGTCCATTCCTCTCCATACGAAACTACCATTTGGAAGGATCGATTTTCTTGTAAATGGCCTTCAAAAGTGCCTTCTTGGAATACATTTTAAATTGCTGACGTTAAGGTAAATGGGTACTAATGGGTAGTGGTAGACCGCGAAATTCAAATTTTCTTACGTTTTTTGCAATTTGCAGGTCAGTGTCAGATTGTCACTTGATCAAAATACGTACTTGATCACAATCTGTTAAAATTACCTTTAATTTCCCTACATTTTGACAAGTTTTTGACATTTGTTTGTCGCCGAGATGAGACTGAGACTAGATTTTGAACATTTTAAATTAGTAGAATAGGCCTTCAGGTACATATTTAGAGAATTTTTCATTACACATTATACAGCAAAAAACGTAAGAAAATTTGAATTTCGCTGTCTACCACTACTTATTCACCTTAACCCAATCCTACAAACATAATTGACACAATTTGGATGAGTTGAATAAGGTAATCTTATAAAACCCAAATTCTGTGATTCGGTTCGAACCAATTTTCTTGGAAATCAATACAAACCATCGAATGTAGGTGCCTTCGCGTGCTTCACTGCTTATCCCTAAACAGCTACTATTTATTGCGCTGGGCCAAGGTGACGTCGTAATCGAAGTAATTAACTACTAGAAAATATTTTATAGACTTTACGAGGTTTTAATACAGCATAATATTCTGAGTTTAGTTTTTCCTTCTCTTTTTAAGGCCTTTGTTTGTTCTTTGGTTTTTTTAGTTTTTAAGGTTCCGTTCCTCAAAAGGAAAAACGGAACCCTTATAGGATCACTCGTGTGTGTCTGTCTGTCCGTCCGTCTGTCACAGCCTGTTTGCTCCGAATCTAACGGACTGATTAAGTTGTTTGGTACACATATGAATCTCTGTGACCCAAACACAGACGTATACTTATACATACTTATAGATTACAGAAAAACCTATAAGAAGTCTGTGGTCTTAAAACAACATGATAAGTCTCGCATTATTGTGCGTACAAACTTACATTTTCAGTTGCAATGTATGGGAGAACATGTTTTTCAACTAGGTAGGTACCTACAGTGTTAAGTTTGTTCTTGGGATAAATTCATTCCAATTACGGAACCCTTCATTGTGCGTAGTCCGACACGCACTTAGCCGGTTTTTTTTCTTTGCTTTGGTCTTTGTCCTGCGGTGCAGCAGTTTTAACAAAGAATGACGTCACACTAATATTATAAAGGTGCAAGTTTGTGAGTGTGTGTGTGTGTGTTTATATGTTTGTTACTTCTTCACGCTCAAACGGCTGGGCCAATTTGGATAAAATTTGGTATGGAGGTAGCTGACAACCTGGATTAACATATAGGCTTTTTATCCCGATATTCCCACGGGATCGACATTTACACGGGTAAAACCGCGGGGCGCAGCTAGTCTTTAATAATTCTCCAACTTCCCCAACCAGAATGCATGAGCATTTCCATAAAAATTCAAAATATTGAAGACCTTTGAATCCATACTATTACTTACTAATCTTAATAAATATGAAAGTACCTCTGTCGGTCTGTTTTTTTGTCTATCGGTTTTATTTTCACGCCTTGACGACTCTCAGGAAGACCATGAGCTGAGTTAGGACACAGAATACTTTTAATCCCGGTCTAGTATGTTCCCTTGGGATAATTTCCAACCTCCAGACGGGCGAATCCGCGGGCAAAATCTAGTATTCCATAAGCATACAATATACATTTTACATGACGCATAATCAGAATTAAACTCCGCGCCCTCTTAATTTGAGTAATAGAGCAACTCATAATCCAATAAAACACTACCAATGTAACAGTGATTTTATTCATAAAACACCTGGTACAAATAACAGTGATTTTATCCATAAAAGGGTAAGGGTATTTAAATGCTTACCAAAATAATTTTTGAACCTACCAAAATGGATAAATGCTCACCAAAATAATCTGGTTTCCCTGAATTAGTAACATTAATACCCAAAATGAAAAATATTGGCGACGTAGGATGCAAGAGCGAGCGAAGGGCATCCCGAGGTTAGGTTTGGTTAGGTTACTTTAAGCCCTTTACACAAAAATAGGGGCCCCGCGAAGCGGGCCTCCGTCGACATAGGATGTGGCAAAGAATAGAAAGGGAAATACGTTAATTTCTATTATACAATACTTTATAAAACACAATTTGGTGAGCGTTTATCCATTTTGGTAGGTATTTCGAATTTTTGGTAGTAAAATAGGTACTTTTCTGGAAGTCGTTTAAACACAAGCATTCATAAAATACCTGGTATAAATAACAGTTATTTTATTCCTAAAATACCTAGTATAAAGAGAATGCTCCTCTGTTATTTAATAACAGAGGAGCATTCTCTGGAACTGATACTCGGAACAACTGCCCTAGTTCACATATCGCGCGGAGTTAACCGGTTAATCTCTTAAACCCATAAAAGTGCAGACTCAACGGAGCTACCATGTGGTATAGATCGGCTCGGATAGAAAGGGGACTAGTTTTTTATATTGTAACTGGTATTTTGGTGTAATGGGGAGAAATCGTTCATCATCTGCCTAGTCTTTTTCCCAACTATGTTGGGGTCGGCTTCCAGTCTAACCGGATGCAGCTGAATATTTAAAAAATAGGGAGCAAATAGTTGAAATCGAGCATTATAATAACAATAAAAATGAAATAGAATTAATCAGATCCGACAGCAGACAGATTACCGCTTCAATCCCGCAAGGAAGCGTAATAGGGTGTTTCTTATTTCTCGTCTACATAAACGACCTGCCTGCTTATATAAATGAGCCATGTGTCCTATTTGCAGATGACATATCTATACATACTTCATGCGAAAATAACTCAAATTTAAATGAAAAATTAAACTCCATACTAGACTCCACAATAAACTGGATGACTGAGCACAACTTAGAAATTAACTTCAATAAAACTAAAATAATACCATTCCACCCTCGCCAAAAAACACCAATAAATATAAACTTTAGCTTTAAAAATAATAAATTAGAAGTAGTTGATAATTTCACCCTATTAGGCTTAAACATTGATACGCACATAAATTAGAAAATACACATTCAGAAAATAAAAGCAAAAATATCAAAATTTTCTTACGCTCTTCGAGAGATCCAAAAAACGACGGACATTAAAACTGCACTAGTAATGTACTACGCTTATGCCTATGCATGGCTGAAATACGGAGTTATTTTATGGGGCAATAGTACTGACATACCTACGCTGTTTACCCTACAAAAAAAATTGATTAGAATCTTGGTAAATATTGAAGATACCGACAGCTGTAAACCCCACTTTCAAGAACTAAAGATCTTACCCCTACCCTGTCTCTATATATTTGAAGTTTGTAAGTTCGTGCGTAAGTATCCAGATTTCTTTACAAAAAGAGAAGATATACAAACAAAAATTATGCTTAGACATAAAAATAGACTAAACTTACCACCATCTAGACTAAAAATGCATTCCAATAGTACCCTTGTCATGTCCATAAAAATCTACAATAAGTTACCCGAAATTATAAAGAATTTAGACAAAAATAACATCTTCATCAATAAATTGAAACTTTTTCTTCTACACAAATGTTACTATAGCATAAATGAATACCTAAATGATAAGTTATAAATAGCTCTATAGCTATTATAGTCAAATAAAAACATACAGTATATATTTATAAATAATAATAATTACAAATAAATAAATAATAATATCATCATCTGCCTAGCCTTTTCCCAACTATGTTGGAGTCGGCTTCCAGTCTAACCGGATGCAGCTGAATACCAGTATTTTACATGGAGCGACTGCCTATCTGACCTCCACAACCCAGTTACTGGGTAATACGATACCCCTTGGTAAGACTGGTTGTCAGACTTTCGGGCTTCTGACTACCCGAAATACTACTAAATAAATAATAATAGTTAAAAATAATAATGATAATTACAAATAACTTTATAAATATAATGTAAATATAATAAATACAACAATATAAAAATAATGTATATAAATATAAATATAATATAAGAATATGTTTATAAATATAATGTATATATATAATAAATAAAACAATAATTAAAATTCATAAATTAACTTCTGTACAACAACAGTAACAGTTGCTATCATAATAGATTATATTATTATTTAGTTACTCTAAAATAAGTAATAAGTAAAACAAGCAGTGCCTTCATTCTCTCTTCTACCTACATTTATCTATGCTGTGCCCGACAGGGTCCATAATTGTGACTAATATTTATTTTTCATCTCTCATACTCGGAAAGTAGTGTTTGTTTGATCCGAATAGCGGGTGGAAAACGCTGCTTCCCACCCTAGGGCGGGAATGTCTCATAGTAATTGCTTCCCTCCCTAGGGCGGGAATGAAATTTAAAAATAGAACTAAATGTAGTTAGGTAGTCAGCTTAGTCAGACATACGACACCCTTAATTGATTGTGTAAATATTTATTATGCTACCCATCAAATCTTATGAATGTGCGTTAATTAGGAGAGTTGGATAAAAAGCTCATATGTTAACGCCATTAAATCTCTCAGATTTAGCGCACAAGTTAATAATTTACCTTGAAGAAATTCAACATACATAGGTACGATAATCACCATTTTGATGTCAGTTGTGGTCGAGGCTAAAAAACATAAATATTGAGGAATTCGAACATCCTGACTTTACCATAATGGGGCTGTGAATATACATCATTTAATTATTTGACGAATTTATCCATAGTTTAAAGTAAATAAGTAGTGGTAATGAACTTTTTTTGATATCTAATGTCAAAGTTTCGCGCCAATCGTATGTGTTTACATTTTTACTTTTCACAAATTTCACACACACAGATGTAGATAAGATTTAAAATGTGACAAATGTTATTGATAATATTATAAACAACACGAAAATGCCCAGTTTTTAACGTAATATTCAAACACAGGTTCAATAATACGTATTAATCATTACCACTACTCAATTTGTGTTCAAAATCGCCGACCATTATTGTTTTTTTTATTGCAGTGATGTGTGAAAGCGATTATACCAAACAATTTTTTTATTTTTTATTTCGATTGACTCGAGTAATTAATATGACGAATGTAATCGATACTTGAAAATAAAATAAAATTATTTTAAGCAATAAATACAATAAGCATTGTTTATAATAATGATTTATGCTTTTCTAATATCATTTCAATCTCTTCTAATATCATGTCAATAACAGACAGGCCAATAGGTACATACCTCATTTACTGAATTTCGCGCCGAAATGCTTCTATAATTGAATTTATATTCGGAATGCGATCGCTGTTTAAAATTATTTTAATTTATTGGACAATTATTTATTGTGGATTTTTTTTTGATACTTTCTAATAGTTTACTACAGAATTCCCAGTAAACATTTTTTAGATAGGCTTACCAGAAGTTTTTTTGAGAATGATGATAATTAATGAATTCTATAGATTGGTTATTCTGCAAACACATTCATTTCAATACATTTTGTTAGTTTAAAGAGTTTTTATTCAGTTTCTACATTTTTTTTTTGCGAGTATCGATTAGGCTGTATGCAAGTTTTGAATCGAAATAAGAAAGTTGGGTCAGCACTAAAAAGTGTCACGTCGCAACACAATTTTTAGTAATTTTTATCAAGATTATCGTGTTTTCTAAGTAATTTATGAAAAATGGTAAAAGTAAGAATGCAGACAGAATGTTAATAATACGGGCCCATAGTAAGCGGAACGGCCTGCGGTGGTGACAGAGAATCTACTCATGTGGCGGAGACGTGGTGTGTTCCATACTTCAAATTTAAAAAAGACTAATGAATAGGTACCTATTATTCATGTAATTATTATCAATAAATATTTTAGAAAAACTACTATTTTTTACTTTCCTCAAATTCGAAATGAAAAGTAGAGTGTTTAACGCGGGTGAAGTCATCAATTCCCACTCGGACTATAGCCGCCCTCGCTGCGCTCGGGCGTCTAAATGCCTCGTATGGGAATTGATTCCTTCCGACCCTTGTATAACAATCTACTATTCCATACCACCTATGTATACATTATGGTACGCAATAAAGAATTGAGAATTGAGAATACCAATATTTTACATGGAGCGACTGCCTATATGACGTCTATAACCCAGTTACTGGGTAATACGATACCCCTTGGTAAGACTGGTTGTCAGACTTTCTATAAATTTCTATGATCTTTCTAGAACGTCACCAATAAGGTCGCTTTAAGCATTTCATACAAACTTTCAAGCCCTTATTTTTCGAAATGAATGAACCGATTTTAATGAAACTTCATTCGCATAAGCAGGATACAAAGGTCTAAAAAGGTCAGCGGGATTGTCCGAAAGGGTTACCGCTGGCCCGGAACATAAAGGGCTAAGGAAGGAACACGGGTGGGTTTTAGTCAGTAAGAGTCTGACACTCCCTTCCGCTCCACCCAGAGCGGGAGGAGTCATTTGATGATTTCCCATCCTCAAAAAAAAAAAAAAAAAAGGATACAAAGGTCTAAAAAGTTAGTAGAGAATATTTTCGAAATGACTTAGGTATTTAAAAAACTGGCCAAGTGCGAGTCGGACTCGCACACGAAGGGTTCCGTACCACAAGGCGAAAACGCCGAAAAAAACACGTTTGTTGTATGGGAGCCCCCCTTAAATATTCATTTTATTTTGTTTTTAGTACCTATTTGTTGTTGTAGCGGCTATAGAAATACATAATTTGTGAAAATTTCAACTGTCTAGCTATCGCGGTTCTTGAGATACAGCCTGGTGACAGACAGACGGACAGACGGACAGACAGCGAAGTCTTAGTAATAGGGTCCCGTTTTTACCCTTTGGGTACGGAACCCTAAAAAGATAACTGTAAATCTCTGTTTCTACGGATTTAAAATCGGTATAATTCGGCTGTAACACTATTTTTCGAAAATGTTCTCTACTAAACTTTTGTCAGTTCAAATCAAATATATTCTTCTATTCTTATTCTTATTCTGCTATTCTTCTGACAGCTGTTTGCTGTCGGGGGCAAGGTGAATCAGAAGTCCATCCCGTAAAAACCATTCAAAATCTAATCGCAACCTCAACTCAGCAACAACCAATATCAAAAACTTGTCAACAATGTAGGGAAATTAGAGGTATTTTTGAAAGGTTGAAACTGAGATCAAACTGTGATGATCCCCGCTAATGAGACACAATTGGTTTTCTATTGCAATGGGCCGCCAGAGGGCGCGCCGGGACGGAGCGATCAAAATAAACGAGAATTGGTTCTCAAAATGTGTCATATTCGATCCGATATTATGAAGCCTGTATTTTTATAAAATACAACATGAATTTATATATATTTGTAGAAAGTAAACGGCGGTCAAAAAAGTTGCAGGTGTTAGCAACAAAAACACAATTTCATAGCAACAGCTTTAAGGCAATGGCTCAGAATCTATAGCCTAATAAGTTACCAGGACAAGTCATCTCAAGTATTAACATTAACGAATTTAAAAGAAATCTGTTCAAATTGTTAAATAACAAGGTGTATTTAACAATTTAAACAGTAACAATATTATTCTGTTAACGAATATTTAAACGACAAATCTTAATTATAATACCTGTTAACTAAATCCAATCAGTTCTCATGTTATCATAATAAATAACTTTGATTATTGTTGTATTAGGGAACCTTTGATTTTTTGTATGCCTTTTGGCGGGGCACAAAAAATATGTATTATAACACCTTCTGTATGTAGGTACCCTTTTTTTTTTTTTTTTTTTGTGGATGGGAAATCATCAAATGACTCCTCCCGCTCTGGGTGGAGCGGAAGGGAGTGTCAGACTCTTACTGACTAAAACCCACCCGTGTTCCTTCCTTAGCCCTTTATGTTCCGGGCCAGCGGTAACCCTCTCGGACAATCCCGCTGACCCGGCAGGCTTCGGCCCTAAGGGGCCCCTCCTCGATGCTGACATCTCTTTGAGGCGCGCGTGGAACACGTACGCGCCGTCCGGCACGGGCCTGGTCCTGATCGGGCGGTGAGCTACCCATTACTCTCCGCCCGCAGGCCCGCGCCTACGGTGGCCGGGAGTCGTCACGCGGCTCCCGACGCCCGGAGCGTCTCCCGCGGCGGCTGGGACGGGAGGCTCTCTCCCTGAGCCGTTCCGCCACCTCCTTCGCTAGCATGACTGCTTCGCAGAAGGAGGTGACTGCCTCCCACTCCCTCTCGCCCCGGACCATGGCTTGCACCAGGGCCGGACGCGAGAGGTCGCCGTCGCTGCCAATCGCCTCTACGAGGACACGGCGGTGCTCCGCCCAAGCGGGGCAGACCTCCACCGTGTGCTCCACCGTGTCCTCTGGTATGTAGGTACCCTGTGTTCACGAAATAAATGAAATTGAATTTGATACCTGTCGGATGGTTGCGAATAGCTAGGTATGCAGATCCCAGTAAAGTGTGCCCACAATATTCCACACGAATGTAAAGTTTTATCCGAAATAATGGCGCCTGCTAGACCCAAATAATGGCGTCTGAATAAAATATGCTCTCGTAACAGCATTTTAGGGGCAAACCTATCACTTTGTAATACTTTCGGGCGACAACGGAGATAAGTGCGAGACTTTTTTGAGTTTTGTGAAAAAGGATGTAGCTAAGAATATGTTGATATAGTCCTTAGAGTAATGGTATAGTCGAATTGTTATACCGCCCTAAGGTTGAATGTCGCTTGCCCGTCATAAAACGACAAGGTATATTTGTCTATATGAGTTTGGTTTTTTCAACCTTAGTGAAGTTTAAATTTACGGGGAAATGTGGTTAAAGGTAAGGTATGTAGGTCCTCGGCGCATCACAGCTGAAAAGGAAAAATGTCAACTTAGTTTGAGGGGCCACTGTAAGTCGGTGAGCAGCAGCCCTAAGTTTCAGAAAAGATTTTGTATGAATACTGGCAAATTATTACTTGTTTGTAACAATTAATTGAAGAGTAGAGTCTATAACTTCAAAGACACTGTGATTTAAAATTCCAAAATGATCATCGACTTATCTCGCTAAATGTAGAGACGCCAGCACATCAAGCTACCCGAAACTGTCAAATTTTCCCAATCAACCTTGAACCTTATGCTTTAGCAATAAAGTTGAAAATCTATTAAAGAAATTTGACAGATTGTAGTAGCTTCATGTGCTGGCGTCTACAAATAATTTACATTCCCTTCGTCTATGTGCACAGTATTAACAATAAAATTGCCTTTTTGTGCAAATAACTCTAGTTTGCAATCGGGATATCATTAAGATATTTTTGTTTTGTTAGCCTACACTCGAACCAGCCAAAGTCTCCGCACAATGGGTGCCTGAAGATGGACGGCGGCGCCACCGAGGCCGGCCCAGAAAGAGATGGAGAGATGACCTGGACACGTACCGCGATAATGTTTACGCACTCTTTTGTGTTAATATAGTTTCATTATTATCGAGCCATTTTCACTGCTTAAGGGGCTTACATGACCTAAAGCGCGGTCACTGTCGGACTGCATAGAAAAGAAAGAGAAGCGCGATGACACAACGCTGGTAGTTTATTGCAAAACATGAAGCAATTATTTCATCATCATCATTTCAGCCGAAAGACGCTCACTGCTGGACATAGGCCTCCCTCAAAAGGGGGGGGTTTGCCATAATCGCCACGCTTGGCAGGCGGGTTGGCGATCGCAGTATGATATGGTGGTGGAATGCATATGAGAACGCTGCTGCCCATTCTCCGGTACGCCCCTTAGTCGCCTTTTACGACACCCACGGGAAGTATGGGGTGCTGCTATTCTTTAAGTCCGGCACCACACATACAAGCAATTATTTAATTACAAAAAATCTATTGTTTGGACTAAAATATTAAAGTTGATCACATACATTTATTTTTTCTAAAACTTGCGTTTTTTGTGTTTAGGTCCTATTAGCCCCTTACACTGGCTTAGCCAAAATTACGAAATATCGTACAATATTGCGATTTTGCGATCTAATCTAATCTAATTAGCCTGTATTAACCCCGCAAACAAGAAATTTCACGCGCACGAAGTCGCTAGAAGATAATAATTCACAAAAATATAATGTTAATTTAATGTTGTATTGTAGCTTAGCTCAACATCTGTCGATCTAGGAAAAAAATAAAAAGGGTCATAGGGGTTCATTTTGCAGTAATTTTCAATAATTTGTTAATTGGCATAATTTTTTTATATATTTTTTGTGAACCCTAATGGATCGTAATGTAAACGATAGACAACTTTGTTGCCCTCCGAATAAGCTTACTTTTATCTCAGTAGGATCAAAAACGCCGAAAAAAACACGTTTGTTGTATAGGAGCCCGCCTTTTTTTTGTGTGGGAAATCATCAAATGACCCCCCTCCCGCTCTGGGCGGAGCGGTTTATGTACCTAAATAAATTATTATTATTACAAACGGCCTGTGTGTACATCTTAAACTGATGTATCTTATCAAACCTTATAAGTGTGTTGAGAAGATGTAAAATACTGGCCAAGGGCGGGTCGGACTCGCACACGAAGGGTTCCGTACCACAAGGCAAAAACGGCGAAAAAAACACGATTGTTGTATGGGAGCCCCCCTTAAATATTATTTTTTTCTGTTTTTTGTATTTGTAGTTATAGCGGCAATAGAAGTACATCATCTGTGAAAATTTCAACTGTCTAGCTATCACGGTTCATGAGATACAGCCTGGTGACAGACGGAAAGACAGACAGACGACTGTGGAGCCTGTTTTTAACCTTTGGGTAAGGCACCTTAAAAAGAAGGTCTAACCCCGTGCACCAAGCACAGAGTTCACAGGTTAATATAATGAATATGATGATGAGGTTCCTACATCCAGGACCAAGTTGGTACCTCATTAATGCGACAGTACGGCAACCTCGTTATTGGAACAGCTCAAAATTAATTCAAGTTCTCTCACTTCGGCAAAGCTACGAATACTTGAACAACTTTACTTATTAACAAAGTTCACGTCGCGTTCCAAAACCTAGTTTTTTGTTTACTTTTCAAACAATTTTTTTGTTCACGGTGTGGCTGGAATTTTAATTGGTGTTAGGTTAGGCTAGCGGTAATTTGCACGCTAAGAATGAGTTGAAGAATTTCAAGTTTTGTTCAATGACATTGTGTTAAGTCGTCCGGTTCTAGGTACAGACGCCAGCACATCAAGCTACCCGAAACTGTCAAATTTGCCCAATCAACTTTGAACCTTATGCTTTAGCGATAAAGTTGAAAATCTATTAAAGAAAGACAGATTGTAGTAGGTTGTACTATATACAAGGTCTGTACTATATAGAAAGTGTTCTAGTACACAAATTCACTACCTACACACTAGGGTCCAATCCACTTCCCCGCTATTTGGCTGCCATTTTGATTTTTTTTATTAAGATATTCTGTAGGTACGTGTCTTTTTCTGACGTACCTACGTGTGTTTTTTTGACTCGCACTTGGCCAGTTTTTTATTGCTAAATGGCCCCAATCACGCCTGATGGAAAGCGATGGATGAGGTCTATGATAGAACGAGCATGCCCAGAAGATGTTCACCCTTGATTTGAAGGCAGTCGGGTTAAATGAGACATTTGAATAGCTTCCAGGTATTCCAGAATGTAGTAATTCCCATGCCATTATGGCATATGGCATTCATATTATGTACTAATTGTTTTATTTAATTAATTGTGTTATTATCTGCGCATAATGTAGTGCATGCTGTGCTTTTCTGTAAGTGATGAGGCGTTTAGACTTAAGTTTGCAATGTACAAATTATAAAGTAACAGTGTACTAAATTGTTGAGAAGCCTAATAAATAAATAAATATTTTTTTATATATTTTTTTTGGAGTTTAATTTTTTTTTAAGGTACGAAAATGTGAACCCATTGAATCGTAATGTAAACGATAGACAATATTGTCGCCCTCCGAATAAGCTTTATATGAATGTGAGTTTTGTGTCTGGGGATGCTCCCACAATCTGGGTTCGATCCCAGGGGGCCTATTTAATAAAACCGGCCGGTGAAAGGCTACAATTCGACAATTTCACAAGTTTCTCTCGTGCATTTTCTGTTGTCTGGCATTTTTGCAGAAACGAGCCTTTTTGGCGCAGCCGTTGGGCACACTCCTGCAAATCTTCCTGCTAATTTCTTACATCGGACTTCACACTTTTTATTTGTTTTTTATCTGATGTTTGTGTCTTTCATCATCTGCCTAGCCTTTTCCCAACTATGTTGGGGTCGGCTTCCAATCTAACCGGATACAGCTGAATACCAGTATTTTACATGGAGCGACTGCCTAACTGACCTCCACAACCTAGATACAACATAGATTAGAATCGATAGATAGATAGATAGAAATAATAGATTAAAAATGAATGGAAAAAAAAGAAAAAAAAGAGTAATAAAATAATAAAAATAAATAATAAAAAATAATAAATGAATACATGGAATAGAATGGAATATGTGAATTAAAAAAAAAATGAATAAAAAATTAATGAAATGATGATAATGATTTTAAATGAATTTTTTAATGAATTGATTGTTCGAATGGATAGATTGCTCTTTTTGAATAGATGTGATAAAAAAAACATAAATAATCAAATTATTCAAATTTTTTTTTTATTTAAACTCCGGCTTTCAAATCATAAAACTTTACAGTAAAAAACCCTTAGTAGGTACCTACCCCGGATTTCTCAGTCCTGACTTACAAACTTACTCGTTTCGCAACGGAACAACTGTCAAACTTTGACAGCTGTACGGAAGTCACACTTTCAGAAAATAAGTAAGGAACTCGCTAACTTAGTTGTTCGGTAGCTTGTTCTTTTTTTCTTGGACTTTCTTCAGTACGTTAGGTGTTTAAACGGTGTACTATTCATGTGTAAAAAATCTTTCTAATAAATAAGATAAGAAAATATAACCATATCTTTCCCATTATATTTTCCTACCGTCATCATCATCATTTCAGCCGAAAGACGTCCACTGCTGGACATAGGCCTTCCCCAAGCACCTCCACTTCGACCGGTTCTGTGCTTCTCGCATCCAACGGGTTCCTGCGGCCTTCACAAGGTCGTCGGTCCACCTTGTGGGAGGCGTTCCAACGCTACGTCTTCCGGTACGCGTTTACCACTCCAGAACCTTTCAGCCCCATCGGCCTGTTCTGCGTGCAATGTGCCCTGCCCACTGCCACTTAAGTTTGGCAATTCTTCGGGCTATGTCGGTTACCTTGGTTCTCCTGCGGATATCCTCATTTCTGATTCGATCACGCAGGGAAACTCCAAGCATAGCCCTCGCCATTTCCTATTTTAATTAAACCTATTCCATGACTGACTGAGTGAGACCGTTTTTAATAATTTATGATGGAAGTTTTACTTTCACTTTGATCTCAATATTTAATCTAGTTTTATTGATGAATTTTATATATACAATGACATGAATATTTACCTTGTAAAGTATTTTTTTTTATTTAATTATTGCGAATGTGAAGACTATGTGGGTCATTTCTTTTTTCTGTTTTCCTTCTTAGTTAGTTTTAATCATGATCTGGCAGTTTGAGTAATTTACTCGACCTACCCAAATGTCCTTTCTTTGGTATTGTTCGTCGAATCGTTGAGCTCCTCGAGTTCTGAGTTGAGCTGCACGATTTTTGACAAATGCGTGCACTGATTGGACAGGTCTGCTCAATCTGTGCGGTTCTTTCCTCAAAAGACCGTTTCAGACACCAATCTACATGGTCTTCACATGGTCGGACCAAGATTTTGTCTGGACTTTAAAAGAGACTGTGACCTCTGAGTTTGTTTCGGCCTTTCTTCTCAGAGTAGTCAGGTAGATAACGCCGACCTCATCTAGTTCAAAAAAATATGATTGACGTGAAAAAGTATTTGTACAAACCTACTTACAGAAAATAAATCGATACATATAAAATTCAAAGTCCTGACTGACTGACTGATATATCAACGCACAGCCAAAACCGCTGGTCCTATAGACATGAAATTTGGAGGGTGTGTTCTTTGTGAAGAGTAGGTATCCATTAAGAAAGGGTTTTTCGAAATTCCACCCCAAAGAGGGTGAATGGGGGAAGGGTGAAATTTCACGAAGTCGCGGGCAGAATCTAGTCATTTATATAATCGTTTGCAATTACTTACCTACTCATAAATAAACTGCAGTGGTAAATAGCATTATGTATCACAACTCGGTGGTCTCCAAGATACAGGCGCCGCCGCCGCCAAGTTTGGGGATCGCCATAAAGATCCAAATGATGATCGCTAACAGTTGCAGACCGACATTAAGCTATGTTAATTATAAGGTAATACATTGGTTTGTAACATTGGTTCAATAAATTCTTAAATCTTATTCTAATAAACAACTGACAGCTCATTTTCCTCGTCTCGAAGTCTACAAAAAATCCACTTTATTACAAAAATGACGCCAAAAACCCAGTTTCTTCACTTCGTAAAAGGAAAGTACGTTTGTGAGAAAACGTAGGCGTAGCATAATCTTTTCGACGCCATTCCATTGGACACAAGACGGAAATAAAAGGAACGCTGTTTGCCCCGAGGGGATACAAAGGAAGGATCCCAATATTGGCTTTATCACTCATATGTTAACAAAGGAGTGATTGATAACAAGTTGTTAGGAAGGTTGGCTTGGAGGCATATGTCACAAATATTTGGCCAAGGACTTCATTTGGCGTATTTTACAGTTGTATTCCTGATGTATAATATACATACATATACATATGTAGTTATAAGACCTTTTTTATGTATTCATTAATTTTGTTTTTTTTTTTCTGCCACAGTGGCCTTTTTAGGCCTCCTGATTCTTAACAACGTTACACCCAAAATCTGCAAACTATGTCGATCTCGTTTATTGATCAATCACTTTTGACAAAAACACCCAGTAAATTGAAACTTCAATGAGGTTCAAACCATAGTTCAAACTTCTTAACTGTCTATAAACAAATATAGACCTTGACGTTTTATGACGTGCATTTAACCCTAGGGTGGTAAAGCAGTTACGAGGTCGACTATACTTAAATAAGCAACAATATTCAGTGAGTGAGTCATTAGTGCTACCACATGCCTATTAAAACTCAACTACCCACATTTCACAACATATTTTCAACTACCGTCAGACCGTCATTTGTGCGTCATAATAATTTATGAGTACATGAAAACTTTTACATTAGCTTTACGCTACAACATTGTAATAACACATGAGTAAGCTCTAGTGGGGCTCTTACCAAGGGGTACCCAGTGTGACGCCAGAACATCAAGATACCCGAAACTGTCAAATTTTCCCAATCAACTTTGAACCTTATGCTTTAGCGTTAAAGTTGAAAATCTCTTAAAGAAATTTGACAGATTGTAGTAGACTGATGAGCTGGCGTCTGAACATGATGCGTCTAAATAGATGCCGACTACAACACACTTGGGAAAAGGCTAGGCAGATGATGAGAAGGCTATAGAGCCTTGAATTCAGAATTTGAGATAATTATCAAGTTATGGAACAAAAAACTGAATGTCATACATAACTAAGTTCAAATTCCTTTACAACCAAAAACTTATTAAGGACCTTTTTGTTACAAATGGTCATTCAAAAATCAACTTAGAATACATAACGCTGAAGTAGATAATTGATTAAGTGACGATGGAATGTAAACTATCTGAGATTAAGAATTGAAGTATAGGGTTTGTACTGTATTATTTTGTAGCGTTTATTCTGTACTAGCTACTGCTTGGGACTTCGTCTTTGATCCAGGATGGAAAGAAGCCTAGGTGTGTCCTTCTCCAGGTCATGGTTTACCAATGTGCCAAATTCCATCCATATTCCTTATTGGTAAAACATTAACAACCTCTTAAGAGGTCACTGTACTCATTATTATGAACAACTTTTACTATGGGACCAAAATTGAAATCGCGAAAAAAATCAGCTGTTCCCTACATTTTGACGAGTTATACGAACATAAATGTAGGGAACCGCTGGTTTTTTTACACGATTTCATATTTGGTCTCATAATAAAAGTTGTTCATAATGATGAGTGTTTTACGAATAACCCTGTTTAGCAGGTAATTATACAAAGTTATTTTAAGTATATGCAAAACCTGGTTTATTAACTGAATCGATTCCAATAAGTTTTACCCCATGTTATATTTTGTCCCAAAAGTATTTAAAAAAGGTTAAAAGTTGGACACCGAGTGACACTAATTAGGTTATCCAATCTCCGCGCCGAACGGTTAGGTACCTAGGTACTATTATCAATCAGCGCAAGACGGCGCGGCGCGAGCGGCGCATGTTTTTGTACGGACAAACAGGTAACTTAACAAGCTTATATCTTTGTGATTTTTCATGATACAGTTTTGAAAATTTGTACATAGATTCTTTACTTGAAAATACTAGACACGTGTTTCAGGTTTCGCATATACTAAAAATAATGATGTATAGTAGGTAATTCATAATCTTATTAATGACTAGCTTCTGCTCACGACCTTCTCTGCGTGAAATTTCTTGCTCCCCTGAGCCATCCCGTCACATGGCATCGCCTGCCCGCTATTTATTCGTTTTGGTTGCGTTCTTTCTGTTTGTTTTTACTGAGCTTCTAAGGGTATTAACTTGATGTTAAATAGCTCATAAGCCTTGCTCAAGAATTGGTCTATGAAATGCATAAAGGTTTTTTTTCAAATCCGACTGGTAGTTCCAGAGATTAGGGCGTTCAAACAAACAAACAAACTCTTCAGCGTTATTATTAGATATATTATATAAGTACTAGCTTCTGCCCGCGACTTCGTCCGCGTGAAATTCGTAGGTACTTTCCTCTTATAATTTCGAAAATGTATGTTTATGATTTTTATCATTTATTTAGATATAAAT
This sequence comes from Mesoligia furuncula, assembly GCA_916614155.1. Classification (NCBI taxonomy): domain Eukaryota; kingdom Metazoa; phylum Arthropoda; class Insecta; order Lepidoptera; family Noctuidae; genus Mesoligia; species Mesoligia furuncula. Next base: position 28,629,882 of record OU744797.1, read on the forward strand.
AAGTGTTCGGGCCAATTTTTTAGTTTATAGCTCAAAGGGATCAGATTTTTCAAATAAACTGTATCCCAGGTTTTTACCCCCAATTTTGAAAAATCGTTTGGGATGTGTTCATAACTTGACTCAAAGACCCATACCTATTTTCGAGTTAATGGAAGCAAGCAGTAGAATTTTCCACCTTCGTAGGAGTCAATTTTTGAAAAACCCTAAATTACTTTTTTAAGTATTTTTTGTTTTAGTAGTAGGTATCGAGTTTAGAGTTAATCCGACAGCGGGTTAAATATTTTTCTAATCCATCAACTTTGTCACCCCCCAAATCCTCTGTGAGGGATTTTTTAAACTAAAAGTGACAATCTTTATTGTTTACTGACCCAAATATTGCCAATTTTCTGATTTATTAACCAAATGAATAAGATTTTTCATATAAACTGTATCCCCTCTTTCTATCCCCATAGGGATGGAATTTCGAAACATAATCTAGATTATTTATACCAATTTTCCAGTTAATCAAGCCTCGTAATAAAATTCTGCCCTGTGAAAGTGACTACCCCTCTTCACCCCATTAGCGGTAGATTTTCGAAAAACCCTGAACCACTTTATTATTTATTTTGGTCTTAGATAGGTAGGTACTGAGTTTCGAGTTAATTGGACCGCGCATTAAAATTTTTCCATAATAAATTTGACACCCCCAATCTCGCCTTTGGGTTAGTTTAGAATTCCAAAAAAATTCGAACTTTATAATTATTTGTGCCAAGTTTCAAGTCCAAATTTTATTTGTACCATTTTTTTGAGTTTATCAAGGCACTCATTAAAATCCCCTTATAAATCGAATTACCACTTTTCGTAAATATGTTTGGGATGTGTTCATTACTCGACTCAATATTGTTTATACCAATTTTTGAGTTAATCAAGCCACGCAGTAAAGACTTCCCCTATAAAATTAACTTTTCACCCCGTTAGGGGTAAATTTTCTAAATACGATGATACACGTTATTCTTTATTTTTGGTCTTAAGTATAAATACTGAGTTTCGTCTAAAATTCTTCCATACAAACTTTGACACCTCCCAATCCCCCTTCAGGGGGTAGTTTAGAAAAAAAAATAGCCAAACTTCATAATTTATTTAGATAAGTATTCGTGCCAAGTTTCATGTTTATTAACTCAAGCAATAAGATTTTTCATATAAACAAAATCCCCTCTTTTCACCCCTTAAAGGTTAAATTTCCAAAAACCCCTTCTTAGTGGATATCTACTCTTCACAAAGAACACACCCTCCAAAATTAATTTCTCTACCCAGCGGTAACGACCAGCGTTTTAGGCTGTGCGTTGATATATCAGTCAGTCAGGACAAAATTTCATCCCCCTTTTCACCCCCTTAATGGATGAAATTCTAACAACACCGTTGTGTTAGCTTCCAATCATAAGCCTAGATAATAAATTTAGTGATTTTTACGTCGAAAATTAATGATTTTCTATACACAATTTCATCCCCCTTTTTAACCCTTCGGGGGTGGAATTATCAAAAACGCTGAGACACGTATAAATTAATTTTCAATTGTTAGCCTAAATACAAAATTAGAAGATCCTAACTTCAAAACTGTCGGACTTTCATATAAACTTCCATCCCCTATTTTAACCCTTTAGGGGTTGAATTCCCAAAAATCCTTTCTTAGTGGATACTTACTCTTCACAAAGAACACACCTTCTAAGTTTCAAGTCTCTAGGTCCAGCGGTTTGGGCTGTGCGTTGATATATCAGTCAGTCAGTCAATCAGTCAGTCAGGACTTTGAATTTTATATATATAGATATAAGTTTTTTTTTTGCGGATGGGAAATCATCAAATGACTCCTCCCGCTCTGGAAATATATAAGTTTTAAAGTTATATATAGTTTTAAACTAATATATAGTTTTATATAAGTTTTTTTCTGGAAGTATAAAGTAATTTTAGGAATAATTGGAGTAAGTATATAAGTTTAAAATACTTCAACTATTCCTAAAATAACTTTGCTGTCGTGGCAAATCCTCTCTAACCGTATCTTCAGCAAATAAAAATGGCACGTTAAATATTACCCAGGCTTTCCTACAAAACATAAGTGATAGTTCAACCCTTCAATTGAATCCCGGAGACAAATAGCATTCCCCGCTTTACTGGTATAGACAGTAGGAATTAACAAACCAAGAATAAAAAGAATTGGTCGAGTGACTGTCCCAGTATGCTAGCCCATTGTGAGAACGGCGCCAGGCCACTGAGCCTCCATGCCAACACGTACGATGAACGATTCTATGCGATATTGGCGGCAATTCTATTAGGAACTACTACCCTATCCTTTCTATCGTGAGGTGAGATGTTTTCGAGAACAGAGGGCATAGACAAGTTCTGCCAGGGTCGCGGATAGTTCGAAAAAGATACCGTGGCCCCTGGCACGGGCAACTAAAGGAACACGGGTGGGTTTTAGTCAGTAAAAGTCTGACTCTCCACCCAGAGTGGGAGAAGCTATTTAATAATTTTCCACCCAAAAAAAAAAGGCATAGACAAGTGACAATCGCTTTCAAAGCGTTTTGTATTTTTACAACGACTTTCAACAGGATTGACAATGAATGAAGTCGAGGATGTACAACATTTGCTGATGGACTGTGTCCGAAACAAAGATGTACAGACGTCAGCACAACAAGCTACTCGAAACTGTCAAATTTGCCCAATCAACTTTGAACCTAATGCTTTAGCGATAAAGTTGAAAATCTATTGAAGAAATTTGACAGATTGCAGTAGCTTGATGCGCTGGCGTCTGTACGTGAATCACTCGTGATCGAGCTGAAACTAAATAGGTTAGATGTCAATTTTATCTTTACCATGTTCAGGTGTTGAGTGATTCACTTCCTTTGAACTATTTCCCAACTATGTTGGGAAATAGTTCAAAGTCCAGTCTAACCGGCTTCCAGTCTAACCGGATGCAGCTGAATACCAGTATTTTTCATGGAGCGACTGCCTATCTGACCTCCACAACCCAGTTACTGGGTAATACGATACCCCTTGGTAAGACTGGGTTGTCATACTTTCAGGCTTCTGACTACCTGTAACGACTGTCAAAGATCCACGAATGACACCCGAGACCAACGGCTTAGCGTGCTTTCCGAGGCACGGAGGGGTCTCGGTATGTAAAGATGGTCACCCATTCACAGACCAACCGTGGCAGGCGTAGCTTAACCTGATCGGTCGACCTGTGTGGCTGTTATTATTTAGCCACGGTTAACAATTAGTTCCTAGGTATATCTAAATAATAGATGTTAATATAAAATAAAATTCGATGTATCTAGATCGATATCTTGTAAAAGGGTATGATGGGGTTGGCATATGTAAGATGAAAACCCCTAAATGAAAACAGATTTAAATTAAAAAAATAAAAAACCCGACTGCGGTAAAAAACTTAAGTTAAATAAACTGATAAGGGGCCATTCAAGTATTACGTAAGCACTACAGGGGGGCGGGGGGGTCTTTGCTTTGCTTATTTTTGATGACATGGGGGATGGGCCCCCCCATCCCCCATGTCATCAAAAATAAGCAAAGCTGATCTGGATCGTGATCGTCAGCAGTATTTTTTTTTACTTTTTCGGATTTTCTACAAATTTTGTTGATTTTGGTTTGAACACATAATTATGGCAACCCTACTTGTCTATGGTTGAAAACGAAACGCATATATGCTGCTCTTCAATCAATAAAGAAACCAGAACACATTGATAAATGCGTTGTTTACGTAAGCATAGGAGGGGGGGTAAGCGCTTTGCTTACTTTTGCTGACAAGGGGGAGGAGGGGGTTAATAATTGCAAAAAATCTGCTTACGTAATACTTGAATAGCCCCTAAGCTAAAAACAAGTCCATTTTAAAGCAAGCAGGCGGGACCCATTTCAATTTGAAAATATAATAAAAATTGTATGAGTCCTGCCACTGATATACCCAGTGTCCCTCTCACAATTAAGACGAATCTAACGGCACCTCTCAAGTTAAAATCGACATACATACATACATCCTCCGATCCTAACATACATACATACACTCGAAAAACATAACCCTCCTTCTGGCGCAGTCGGGTAAAAAAAAACAGGATCGACATAATCTTCTCAGTAGTTTAAGTCAATCCAATTTATTTATGATCTTTATTGCTGATATAATGTCACTTTGCCTAGAAGCCCTCGAGGCTTAAAAAACTGTTTTTTAACAGGAAAATATTAGAGTAAATTGTCACGTGATTTTGTACTATTTACACACCAATTTGAAATGTCACCTTGACCCTGCTCATTAATATGGTGGACGTTATTATTCTGATAAAGTTTACCTTGAACCTCACTCAAGTGAATTTAATTGTAAAGCGTACTACTTATTACATTTTTAAGGTAGGTATTCCACGTACAGCACCGATTTGAACCACACTTGAGCGAACGGCACCGCGCAACAACAACGGTGGCAACGGCGCGTACGTATTCCACGCGCGCCTCAAAGAGATGTCAGCATCGAGGAGCCCTTAGGGCCGAAGCCTGCCGGGCCAGCGGGATTGTTCGAAAGGGTTACCGCTGGCCCGAAACATAAAGGGCTAAGGAAGGAACACGGGTGGGTTTTAGTCAGTAAGAGTCTGACACTCCCTTCCGCTCCACCCAGAGCGGGAGGAGTCACTTGATGAATTTCCATCCGCAAAATAAAAAAAAGCCATTCCACTAATGGCACCGATACAAAGTTTTCCTAGGTTTGGTAAGTCTTCGAATCTTAAATTTTACTCTCACAGGTTGTTGACAAGTCCCTTACTTTCCTGACTATCCAAGCCAAATGTACTAAAAAAGTCTTCGTTCCTACTTATAAGTTATATGATTTTCACGAGCTATTCTGGGACAGTTGGTACGGCCACTAGAAAACAATTTCAGGCGGTAAAGTTGGCAACAGTCTGTGCTTTAATACCCGGTGCATTGATTATGCATTAGGACCAACGGCCTCCGAAGAAAAGAACCGTAGGACCAGCCTTTATTGAAAACGTTTTGTATTTAAGGCAGTTGTATTGAAACGGTTTTATTAAACCTTAGGCCGATCGTCCACGGCGCTACGCAACAGTAACATTAATAAAAATCAAAAGTTCTGAGTTCAAAATCAGCACTTTTCGAACGTCAATTACATAAGACAGTCCCCCAAAACGCCCGCCCTTCACCAGTTCATAACGTGTTACAAACTCATATCACCAATGTGTAGCAGAATGTGCCAGCACATAGTACAGACGCCAGTACATCAAGCTACTCGAAACTGTTGAATTTTCCCAATCAACTTTGAACCTAATGCTTTAGCGATAAAGTTGAAATCTATTAAAGAAATTTGACAAATTGTAGTAGCTTGACGTGCACTTAACGTTAAGAACAGTATTTTTTACTGAACCGAAAACAGCTTGAGGCAAAATGTTACCGTCATGACAGTAAACTTTAACGTTTTAAGTAGGTAAAAGGTCACAAAATTAACTATTTAGTCTTTTGGTGATATCGTTGCATTAATGTTAATAGACTTACATTACAGTAATGGTGGTTTTCCTTTTTTTTTTTTGCTTTTTTCCAGTAAATAGATGATCAATCCTTAAAAGTTACTGTTTCAATGTTTTTTACTGTTTTACAACCATTTTTTCTTACTATATAAAGTCAGGAAGTCCTAATGAAGTAGCTTTAATGTGTAAGAAATTATTTTTTTCAGTGTGTACTGGTCGGAAGCGCTCCTGATGAGATGAGCGTGAGGTCCTGGGTTGGATCCCGAGGTCGAGCAATGTGTTATAAGGTTTTTCTATTAGGAATTTCTCACTAGCAGCCCCGGATTTGTGCACGGTTGATGGCAAAAGGCTCACCCCCTAATTTATTAAACGTAATCATAACTGGCGCAATGTAGGTGCACAGACGCCATCACATCAAGCTACTACAATCTGTCAAATTTCTTTAATAGATTTTCAACTTTATCGCTAAAGTACAAAGTTCAAAGTTGATTGGGAAAATTTGACAGTTTCGGGTAGCTTGATGTGCTGGCTCCTGTACTATAGATAGATACACCTCTGCCTAACAGGCGTGATGCTATGATATCATCATCTGCCTAGCCTTTTCTCAACTACTTTTGAGATCGGCTTCCAGTCTAACCGGCTGCAGCTGAATACCAGTATTTTACGCGGAGCGACTGCCTATCTGACCGCCACAAGCCCACAACCCTGTTACTGGGTAACAGGACGATACCCCTAGGTAAGACAGGTTGTCAGACATTCGGACTTTTGACGACCTGACGAGGACGCGTGATCTTATATTATGTTATGTGTACGGACATTGAAATACCTACTGGTATTTCAATGTCCGTACACGAGGTGACGTAATTAACTAGTTTATGATTGGTTGCATCGTGTACGGACCGCCATTAAAATACTAGTGCTGTGACATTCCGGTTCCTTATTACCCCGCGCTCCGAATTGCGTCAAAAGCGATTATATCGCGAATCCGACCAACGCGCAACGTCACAAATAGTACTCAATAGTCCTTATATTTTGTGACTATTAAATTTGGTCGGATTCGCGATATAATCGCTTTTGACGTAATTCTGAACTAAGGGTTAGTGATTTGAATTTGTAACACGTCACTTTTGAGTAGCGTCGTGGGACGGGTCGTTGAGCTTCTTAAAATAGGGTTGAGCTACACGACGACTGGTGCATGCATGCCGTCTGTTGAGGCAGGTCAGCTCAAAACTGCAATGGCTTTTTCTTCAAAAGGCCCTTCCAGACATAGCCCCTCACTTAAATGCTAATAATATAATGTTTAGACTTTAAAAGAGACCAGGAAATCCGTGGCCGGCGCCATCTAAGTAGTTTTAAAACATTGACCAGACAATTTACAACAATCCATACTAATCACACTAATATTATAAAGGCGAAAGTTTGTGAGTACGTGAGTGTGTGTGTGTATGTGAGTGTGTTTATATGTTTGTTACTTCTTCACGTTCAAACGGCTGGACCAATTTTGATAAAATTTGGTATGGAGGTAGCTGACACCCTGGATACTTTTTATCCCAATATTCCCATGGGATCGACATTTACGACGGTGAAACCGCGGGGCGCAGCTAGTAATATTATAAATGCGAAAGTGTGTCTGTCTGTCTGTCTGTTTGTTACCTCTTCACGCTTAAACCGCTGAACCGATTTAGATGAAATTTGGTGCAGAGATAGTTTGAGTCCCGGGAAAGGACATAAGATAGCGTTTATTCCAATATTCCCACGGGATCGACACTTTTGCGAGTGTAACCACGGGGCGCTGCTAGTCAGTTTATAATGTTCCCACTGCTGGGATACAGGCCTACTCTATTCGAGAAGGAGTGGGCTATAATCTACCACGCGAGCCCAGTGCGGCTTGGTAGATGACACGTCGTGTCTTTGAATTTTTGTTTCTTGGACATGCCGGTTTCCTTGCGATGTTTTCCTTAGGTGTGTCCAGACCGGGCGAATGCGCCGCTCGCGAGCCGCTTGCGAACTGCACGCGTGTTGCTCGCGTGTGGTTACAGCCTACGTTTGGTGCGCCGCTCTAGTGCAACTCCGGCAAGGCTCGAGTGGGGCGCGCGCAGCTCGTGCGCACAAAGCTTCTTTCGCGTTTGAACTACGCGTGCACCTCCTGCGCCGCTCGAGAACGACGCGTAGCTTGAGCGCGAACGGCGCGCGAGGGGCTGCGTACGAACATGAAATGCAAGCGCGGCGGCTCGCGAGCGGCGCTTTCGCCAGGTTGGACACACCTTTCACCGTTAACTCATAAGTCGGGGCCGTCACTCGTAAGTCTAACTTACGTGTAAGTCTTCTTATAGAAGCTTTTCACATCGGTGTTGAACTTGTAGCAGAGTTTCTCATAAGTTGGCTGCGTTAAATTAGGTTTACTAACATAGTTCATCATCTGCGTAGCCTTTTCCCAACTATGTTGGGGTCGGCTTCCAGTCTAATCGGATGCAACAGAATACCAGTATTTTACATGGAGCGACTGCCTATCTGACCTCCACAACCCAGTTATTAGGTAATACGATACTCCTTGGTAAGACTGGTTATCAGACTTCCGGGCTAAATACGGCTAAATATGTTAATAATAATAATAATATGCTAATAGGTTAATATGTTATAATGTTATAATATTTCTTAACAACTATGTTGTTAAGAAATATTGTTAATAATACCATCATCCATTGTTACTTGTATATTAAAATACTAGCAGCGCCCCGCGGTTTCACCCGCATATGTTTCGATCCCGTGGGAATATCGGGATAAAAAGTATACTATGAGTTAATCCTGGTTATAAACTATCTGTGTGCCAAACTTCATCCAAATGCGTTCAGCAGTTTTTGGATGAAAGAGTAACAAACATCCATCCATCCTACAAACTTTCGCCTTTATAATATTTGTGTAATATTAGTGTAAAGTGTGATTAGTAGGAAGTAGGTTATACAAGGTTATTGGTAAAACATTAACAACCTCTTAAGAGGTCATTGTACTCACCATTATGAACAACTTTTACTATGGGACCAAAATTGATCTCGCGAAAAAAAATCTGCTGTTCCCTATATTTTGACGAGTTATACGAACATAAATGTAGGGAACAGCAGATTTTTTTCGTTATTTCAGGTTTGGTCCCATAGTAAAAGCTGTTCATAATGATGAGTACAATGACCTCTTAAGAGGTTGTTAATGTTTTACCAATAACCCTGTATAAATAAATTATACAAATAAACATAATTTCATCATAACATCATTTCAGTGTCGTGTACGACAGGCCTTACTCCGGTACAGAATAGAGGATGCAAATTGAGCAGTAAAGGTTTTTACGACCGTGTGTTTAGACCTTGTTTGTATAAGCCGAATCTGGCATAAATTTAGCTCGATTAAAGTGGGGATCCTCAACCTTTTTTAAACCAAAGCTAAATTATGCCAGTTTGGAACAAGGACCATTTTTTAAAAAAACAACGCATATTTTGTCTTGTAGGGTTTAATTACAGCTACCCTACCTTCGCTTCCGTCTTATAGTTGTTTTTATAACAAATTATTTTAGACGACTGAAGTTTAGATGGTACCTAATGATAAATGATTTATTTTCTGTAAGTAGGTTTGTATACAAACACTTTTACACGTAAATCATATTTTTTTTAAACTAGATGAGGTCTGCGTTTCCTATCTGACTACTCTGAGACGAAAGGCCGAAACAAACTCAGAGGTCACAGTCTCTTTTAAAGTCCAGACAAAATCTTGGTCAGGTCGTGTGAAGACCATGTAGATTGGTGTCTGAAATGGTCTTTTGAGAAAAGAACAACACAGATTGAGCGGACCTGTCCAATCAGTGCACGCATTTGTCAAAAATCGTGCAGCTCAACTCAGACCTTACGACGTAAAAACAGACTTGCAACTTAATTAGCTCAGTTAGCTTTGACTACATTAATGGAGTGCAATTTTGTCTGTGCGACGTAATCATCTCTGTCCTGCAGGTCAAAGGTAAAAGAGACAGAAAAAAAAAGAATTTTTCTACCTGCTAGTCAAAAGCTGCAAGAAGAATATTGCATTCTATTTGTGGTTAAAATGGTGCAGTCTAAAAGCTCGCAACGTCGCAAATAGCTGTCAAATATTTTGTAGTTTTGATTAATTTGTCAATATTAATCAAATTAATTTTGAAACATGGCTCTGTAGTGCATTAGAATATCACACTAATATTATAAAGGCGAAAGTTTGTGTGTGTGTGTGTGTGTTTATATGTTTATCACTTCTTTACGCTCAAACGGCTGGACCAATTTATATAAAATGTGTGGAGTTCTGTATGGAGGTAGCTGACACCCTGAATTAACATATAGGCTACTTTTTATCCCGATATTCCCACGGGATCGAAACTTATGCTGGGGAAACTGCGGGGCCGCAGATAGTTCATAATAAATTCCAATAATTAATATCGTAAGCACTGAATATTTCATTTTAGGCGTAAAAAATAGCATTATGAAATGTTCTAAATATTTTATTCGCTCTTAAAAAAGTACGTCATAATTCCATTCAGCATGCTTACTTAACATTGATAAATAATTCAGAACAGTGAAATATTTGACAGTTATTTGCAACGTTGCCAACTTTCTAAATACAACCTCCTAACACACAAATTCAAGATTAGTAACTCAAACTCAAAACATTTATTTCAATTAAACCTTGTACAGGCACTTTTGAATTTTCGAAATTAAATAGTCTGTCAGTTAGTCAGAAAGTTGAAGCTAGTTGCCCATTCCAAAACGTAGATCTATATCTCCATATAGATCTACGTTTTGGAATGGGCAACTAGCTTCAACTTTAAAATGTAAAGATTCATGATTCATGTTTCTTTTCAAATGTAAAGATTTCATGTAGGTAGGTATTAAAAGTCGATCGCAGTATGGTATGATGGTGGAATGCATAGAGAACGCTGCTGCCCATTCTCCGGTAAGACCCTTAGTCGCCTTTTACGACACCCACGGGAAGTAAGGGGTGGTGCTATTCTTTAAGTCTGGCACACCACACAGACAACATTAGGTTTAACATTAGGTAGGTACTTAAAGTCAAAGCCTTGCGCTTGCCCTTGAAAATAGCGCCCCGCGGTTTCACCCGCGTAAGTTACGTACCCGTGAAAATATCGGCATAAAAACTATCCTATGTCCTTTCCCGGGACTCAATCTATCTCTATACCAAATTTCATCTAAATCGCTTCAGCGGTTTAAGCGTGAAGAGGTAACAGACAGACAGACACACTTTCGCATTTATAAGATTAATAGTATGGATTAGTTTATTTATATCTAATAACAAGTAACAAAGGACTCAAATATGTTAGTGACAAAATTTCTTAACAACTATGTTAGTAAACTTAACCTAACACTGCAATATAGTTCATGCGAATCCTTTTTTTTTTGTGGAGAATTGCTCATGCATTCTGCACTGCCACGGGGAGATAGTGCAGTTATGTGGGACTCTAACCCACTAAAACTCCACGGTGTCCTCCTCTGCTGCTTACGGCGGGATCAAGGGCACGCGTTAGCACTCATCCGTGAACCCGCCGCGGCTGTCCGTCACCGGATCCTCCTCTGGGGAGTACTCCCCATCACCGGCGCACCAGGCATGCGAATTCCTGCTACCAGCTCAACGCCGATGTGGAAAGTTTGCAGCAGCGATTCACCTACAAGCAAGCCCTCTGCTTGCGATACACCACGATATAATGTTGGGGTTGGTCCGTACCCGGCGCACCAGGGAGGCGCATCTTTTTAACTGACTTCCAAAAAGGAGGAAGTTATATGTTCGACTTTATATATAATATGTATTTTTTTTATGTATGTTCACCGATTACTCGAAGACGGCTGGACTGATTCCAAAAAATTTTTTTTTGTTTAAAAGGGTATGGTCTCGAGGTGGTCCCATTGTCACCAAGTTGGAATCTGATGAGGGAATCTCATAGAAATCGAGGGAAACCCTCAAATTTTATAGGCACACCTATAGCCTATTTTGATTTATTTGATTTATTTTAAGTTAATTTCGTTTGTTTATATTAGTTTGATTTATATTGATTTAATTTTACCTAGTTGATTTGATGTGTTCTAATTTGGATTTAATTTTAATTTAATTTTATTTATTTAAGTATTATGTTTTCTATGAATTTATGTCGTGTGATAATAGGTGTTCTTTGCCTGAAATAAATGAATTTATTATTATTATAGCGATTTGGGTATTTTTTATAGTAACTTGTGCAGTTCCTTCGGAAAGCATCATTTGGTGAAGTGGAACTGATGATGAAGACCACAGATGGCCACCGGAACTACTCATTAATAAGCATTTCACGGGTTGCGATTCGATTAGGTACTTTAATGTGGCTGCTAAGCAATTTATGCTCGTCACAATGCGTATGGTGAAGTGGAGCTGAGGGTGACTTCTCAGCTCCAGTTCCCATGGCTCTTACTAGGAGAACTCCTCAACAATTAACGTCCCTGCATCGGAAAAAGCAATATTTTGTAAAAGGTGATGAGCACTTGACATTAGGCTATTGTAAATTAGATAAATTACAAACTGACCAGATAAACTACAACTGACCCACTAAAAAGTGAAAAATAAATTTTTTTTTTACATTTAAAAAAAGAACCGACTTCCAAAAAACACTACTTACAAAGTGAAAAATAACTTTAATTTCGGCAGTGGCAAAAAACTAAAATACAAATCCAAAGACAACGACTTCCGAAGCTCGTAGCGTAGAAGCCGACACGAGCGAGATAATATTTCCTTAGAGATAACTTAAGTAACTTCTAAGTCAACCAGCAGGGTAATTGCGTAACACACTATTAGTAGCAATGGGTTTCATTTTGACAGTTGAACAACATCCATTGCGTCATTTACGTTGTTGATCCAACACATTTTTCGAACATAAGGAGCAATAGATTAGCAATATGCTTCAAAATTATTCCAATTGATAGTAATAGTGTGTTACGCAATTAGGGTGCAGCTCAACTAGAAGTGCCTGCCCCTAAGCAACTAATTCTGCACTAAAACAAAAACAATGGCTTCATTTTATGGACTGGAAATCCACTCAAAGAAAGTTTTAATTTGTTTGCTCAACTTCTGTCCAATCTCGTTGAAAACGTACAGAGACTGTACATACTAACTAGTGTACATAGTGTACATTTTAACTAGTTACACATCAACTCGGACATTGTATATAGGAACAGGGCCGGATTAGGCACGTAACAGGTGTAGCAAATGCTACAGGCCCCGCGCCCCGGAGAGCCCCGCGCTTAGACGAACAAAAAAACAAGTCATGTTACCTATGTAAGTATGCCACCGGTAAGTCTAATGGACTAATCACACTGATATTATAAAGGCGAAAGTTTATGAGTGTGTGTGTGTTTGTGTGTTTATATGTTTGTTACTTCGTCACACTCAAACGGCTGGACCAATTTTGATAAAATTTTGTATGAAGCTAGCTGACACCCTGGATTAACATGTATGTTACTTTTTATCCCGATAATCTCACGGGATCGACACTTATACGGGTGAAACCGCGGGACGCAACTAGTGTATAAATATACAGGGTTATTATGAAACCCTTAGCTATATTTTTTTCTCTAAACCAGAATCGATAACAGAACACAAAAGTGAAAAAAAAAAAATTTTTTTTCCTCTTTAGAATGTCCTAAAAATTCATAAAAAGTAGGATAAAATAGCAATGTGAATGACCTTAGGTTACATTAAGCACACACGAGTAGGCAGCGAGCGGGAAATACACAGGAGCGGGAGGGCGCAAGGTGCGCGGAGGAGGGGGAGGGGGCGGCGCACGCGGCTACTGTATGCCGCCGCCCGCAACATCGAACAGTTGCCCGCCGGTCGCCGACTCGTTATCAACCCGTGACGCAAACGTGCTACCTGCGTCGCTATTAGTCGGCTGAAGTGATAACAAAATGTACAGTAACCGGGAGTATTATGAAATGGTGAGAGTGTACATAGAAAGTGTCGAAAGTCTTTACCAAGCTCGAAGGCTCTACGAGACGGAATCCATCCCCCGACTACGTGCTCAAGGACTTTCCAACCCAACGATTTCTCATCGTAACACGATTTTAGCGGCGAATCAACGGCTCCTTGATTATGGTCAATTCACAGTGCCTACACACGTGTCCGGTTCTGGTCGACCAAATAAAATTACAATCGGACTTGAAGACGAAGTTTTAGATTACCTACTTCGAGCGAAATCCGAGGGCAAGTACCAACGACGCCGCACGTGTTTTTAATTTAAGCCAGCCAACAGCATGGAAAATTCTGAAGAAGGCTGGTCTACATCCGTACCACTACCAGAGAGTTCAACAGCTGAATGATGCCGATGCGCTACCGCGACGAGTTTTCTGTGAGTGGTTAGTTCAAAATCAAAACGTCAACATTTTGTGGACTGACGAAGCACTTTTCACTCGGATCGGACTCTACAATCGCCGCAACGAGCACTGGTGGTCATTCCGAAACCCTCATGTAATTCGTGAAGATTACCATCAAGTGCGATTCAGCGTCAATGTGTGGGCAGGCATTATTGGCAACACGATTCTCGGACCATATTTTATTGAAGGCCATCTCACTGGAGGTACCTATCTCGATATGTTGCGGGGTGTAATAACAGAATTTTTAGAAAACGTACCGATCGCGTACCTACGCGATTTTTATTATTATTATCAACAAGACGGGGCTCCCCCGCATTACGCCCGCGATGTTCGAGAATACCTGAATAGTGAGTACGGAGAACGATGGATAAACCGCGGTGGACCCGTGGCTTGGCCTCCTAGGTCGCCGGACCTTACGCCATGTGATTTTTTTGTGGGGTGAAATTAAACGTCTTGTTTATCATAATGAGTTGCAAAGTTTAGAGGACCTTAGACTAAAAATTTATTAGTGCATTTGACATTGTTAAAACTAATAGTGCAGTGCTCGATAGACTCCGGAGAAATGTAATTAAACGTGCAAGGCTTTGTTTGGAGACAAATGGATTTCACTTTGACCAATTGTTACAGTATGATTGACAGTAAGATTTGTACCTAATTTTTTATTGATTAATCTTCAAAATTGTAAACATAAGTTGGTTGCCATTTCTTTAAAAATACGCCAAAATACGGTCCTCATCCCATAAAAGTATGAATTCAATATTGTACCTTAAGACAATCACGTACGTTAGAAAATTGCATGTTTAGCGGCATACGTTTATGATCGCCGGCTATTCGGTCAGTGACCGCTTCACGTACCTGCAGCGTTGACGATAAATTTGGCTATTTTGTTGGACCACTTTAAAACGGAATAATTGCTTATTTGTTGATAAAACATAAATCAAAATAAAATTAGCAAATCATATTATTAATTTAGTACACGTTCTGTTGAAATAGCTAAGGGATTTGTTATAACCCTGTATGTGGTCTAAAGAACACGAATCAGTTCGAGACGGGATGCTAACACTTTTTATTAAATTCGAAATGCTTTGATTTGAAGCCAGTAATTTTAGTCAAGCACTAGCCTTGTAGTAACAGCCCCGACTTACGAGTTGTAGATCGTGAGTTCAAACCCAGACAGACACTTTACTTTGTGTATTTAATTTCATCACTACTCTTTTCAAGACGGTGAAGGAAAACATCGTGAGGAAACCGGCATGTCCTAGAACCAAAAATTCGAAGACATGTGACATCTGCCAATCCGCACTGGGCCCGCGTGGTGGATTATGGCCCACTCTCTCTCACAGAGAGGAGGCCTGTGTCCCAGCAGTGGGAACATTATAGGCTGATTATGAAGAGTTCAGTGTTATTAAGGATTATGAGGAAATCAACATCGTTGTTAATAAACATTGATTTGGCTAGTGTTACAGCATAAACGCTCTTAAGTAATTGTACTTAAGAGCGTTTATGCCGTACGGCCATTTTTTTATATTTTATTTTTATTTTGGCTCACCAATAATTGAATACACTGACACAAAGATATGAGATACATCCAATAGACTCATAGACTAGTGTACCAAGTTCTTACAGGTAAGCACATCATGCGTTACTTATTTATCGATTGATATTGAGCGCCCACTTAAAATTAGATGAGTTCTTATACTCATTTCATTCTTATTTACATTTGGATGGCCCCGTATCTAGGTTGATGGATCTAGAGAGGAGACCTCCAAGCTCCCCCTCTGGCTTACTCCGGCACTGTGCAGAAACCACAGATACCTACCTAACTAAGTAATGAATACCTAGAAGTCCCATACTCGGGTTAATCGGGCGACGTATCTGTTGTAGAGACACAAGGGAATCCGTTACAGGATATTGAACCGTTACAGGATATTGTGTTTAATTATTATCTAAATAGATGTTCAGCGTAACGTTAAATTAATTGCAATTAATGTTACGTCATTATTAGGGGCCCGTGGCTAAATAATAACAGCCGCACAGGTCGATCGATCAGGTTAAGCTATGCTTGCCGCGGTTGGTCTGTGGATGGGTGACCATCTTTACATACCGTGACCCCTCCGTGCCTCAGAAAGCACGTTAAGCCATTGGGCCCGGCTGTCATTCGTGGATCTTTGACAGTCGTTACGGATAGTCAGAAGCCCGAAAGTCTGACAACCAGTCTTAAAAAAGGGGTAGGTATCGTATTACCTAGCAACTGGGTTGTGGAGGTCAGATAGGCAGTCGCTCCATGTAAAATACTGATATTCAGCTGCATCCGGTTAAACTAGAAGCCGACCCCAACATGGTTGGGAAAAGGCAGGCAAGGCAGATGATGATGACATGATTGTAATTTCATGTATAAAACATGTATTGACGATGTTTCAGATATATAGCATACTAGCTGCGCCCCGCGGTTTTACCCGCGTAAATGTCGATCCCGTGGGAATATCGGGATAAAAATTTGCCTATATGTTAATCCAGGGTGTCAGTTACCTCCACACAAAACTTTATCACAATTGGTCCCGACGTTTGAGCGTGAAGAAGTAACAAACATATAAACACACACACACACTAACAAACTTTCGCCTTTATAATATTAGTGTGATTTTATCAAAAATTTGTGGTCGTAATTGAAGGGTGTGTTACAGACTATCAAACTCAACAACTTTCTCTATGGGACCAACATTCGTCCGCATCGCTGTCAACAGGAACAGTGCCCAAAAAAACCGGGCAAGAGCGAGTCGGACTCGCGCACCGAGGGTTCCGTAACATCCGGGTTTATGAATAAGGTTTATGTTTATGAAATTAAATGTTTTTTATTATTATTTTTATATTTGAGTTGATTGAATAAAATGTAAATTGCGGTTTACGATTTATGACGTACTTTTTTATTTGGCTCACCAACAAATACACCAACGAATACACTGACACACAGATATGAGATACATCCAATGGACTTATAGACTAGTGTACCAATTTCTTACAGGTAAGCACATCATGCATTACATATTTATCGATTGATATTGAGCACTTGAAAGAAAGAAAGAAGAAAGAAAACTGTTTATTCTGCACAAACAAAACGCACGTTGCAAATTTAAAAAAAAGACATTTACACACACAACGTAGTCAAAAGCCTCGTACTTAAGCTTAAAAAACGTTGACAATTTTACACACATTATTTAATAGTTGACATTGACAATTTGATATTGACATTTGACAATACAAATCAAACCGTGATGCGCCCGCGTCACTGGCATAAATATGACAACAAAACAAAGTGAAAACAACAATCAATCAAAACAAAAACAAAATGCCAATTGCAGAGTGGAAAAATAACTATTTTTGTAACAAACAACAATAATAAAAACAATTAAGCCGTGCGTCGCACTGTGCAAGAACAGGGGGCCTAAAAACGCCACTTTGGCAGAATCATAAAAGGATAACAGAATGGACAGTTAACTGTTAAGTTAATCGTATCAAATCACATTGGTGAAGCATTTTTCAGTTATTTTTTATGTCTGTGCTAAAATACCAATCAATCCAATCCAAATCCAATCCCAATCTCTTTGATTGTACCTACGTAGTGCAGCTAAAAAAAAGAAAAACAAGGACTGTCTTCGCCATTTTATAATTCCTTTTATGATTCTCCAAAGTGGCCTTTTTAGGCCCCTAGGTCTATGCTCAGCAAAATGCTGTTACTTCGGACGACACTTACTTAAAATTAAATCATTCTTATTTACATCTAGGTTGACGGACCTAGAGAGGAGACCTCCAAGCTCCCCCTCTGGCTTACTCCGGCACTGTACAGAAACCACAGATACCTACCTAACTAAGTAATGAACCTAGAAGTCCCATACTGGGGTTAATCGGGCGACGTATCTGTTGTAGAGACACAAGGGAATCTACCGTTACAGGATATTGTGTTTAATTATTATCTAAGTAGATGTTCAGCGTAACGTTAAATTAATCGCAATTAATATTACGTTATTATTAGGGGCCCGTGGCTAAATAATAACAGCCGCACAGATCGCTCGATCAGGTTAAGCTATGCTTGCCGCGGTTGGTCTGTGGATGGGTGACCATCTTTACATACCGTGACCCCACCGTACCTCGGAAAGCACGTAAGCCGTTGGTCCCGGCTGTCATTCGTGGATCTTTGACAGTCGTTACGGGTATTCAGAAGCCCGAAAGTCTGACAACCAGTCTTACCAAGGGGTATCGTATTACCCAGTAACTGGGTTGTGGAGGTCAGATAGGCAGTCGCTCCATGTAAAATACTGGTTTTCAGCTGCATCCGGTTAGACTGGAAGCCCACCCCAACATAGTTGGGAAAAGGCTAGGCAGACGATGATGACATGATTGTAATTTCATGTATAAAACATTTATTGACGATGTTTCAGATATATAGCATGTATCAAAATGTGTGGTCATAATTTAAGGGTGTGGTACAGACCATCAAACTGAACCACTTTCTCCATGGGACCAACATCGTAATCGCGAAAAAATTATCAACTGTCCCATACATTTGGGTCGAGTAGGTATTGAAGTTTTAGACATGCTGTATATTTTGGTAATAGATTTTTGGTGTTAACAACCTGTTTTTTTGTAAACGATACATAATGTCATTATATTGAGGAACTTTATAATACTACATTTAAAATAATAATAATATGTGCATTTTTAAGAAAAAATAAGCAACATAATCAAAGGGCATCAAAAAATTCGTCCGCATCGCTGTCAACAGAAACAGTGCCCAAAAGAGTGGCAGCATTGCCACGTTGTATGGCGATGCTAATTCTTTGGCCAAGAAATAGGACAGCCGTCTGGTCACGTGAAGGGGCGACTAATAGTACAGAGCCCTCATACCTCTCCACTCCTCATTAGCACCTCAGGACATGTTGCCCTCTTGTCGCTACGACACTACGTGCTAGCGACCGTTTTCGGGGGCCCATTATTGAGTTTGCAAGTCACCCCCTATCATTTTATCTGTGTAATTTATATAAAATATTGGTCAGGCAGGGGCAACTTTCAATTTTCCATTGTCCTAAATAACCAGTTCACTTTAGCCACCCGAACCCATAATCCAATATCTTTGTTTCCATATCCTGCAATAGTCCTACACCAACCGGGGGTTATCCTTGGGTGCACTTGCATAGTGCAATCGTCGATTGGTGCCGCATTTCATTAAAATTTCGTAAGGGGCTTGTGCGAGTTGGCTTCGGACCCGAGTTATGTAAAATCAAAAAATAGTAATACTAATACTAGTCCTTTTTTAACACACAATGGAAGTTTTTATGCGACGAACAACAACTAGTATATACATACCTAGTACCTACCTCATTCCGCTGTTGTGACAGTCTTCACATTGTCGCTTCGACGACGTTTCGACAGTTATTTTTTTGTCTGTCGAGTCCTGCCAGTGAAAAGTTAGCCGGCACCTAATACTGGGTCTGTCTGCGACATGTGCCCGACATACAAACAACGACACCGTTCTCGAAATAAAAGAAAAAGCTAACGAAGCAAGTTTCCTCTCCGCCAATTGAAATAATCAACGTTTCCGGAGCTGGCTAGAATTAAAGTAAATATCTGCTGGTGGCTTGATGTTTTGAGAAAATAAAACAAATGTGACGTGCTAAATTCGCATGCATATAGTCAGGGGCTTACATGACCTAAAACGCTGTCACTGTCGGACTGCATAGAAAAGAAAGAGAAGCGCGATGTCATAACGCTGGTAATTTATTGCAAAATATGAAGCAATTATTTAATTACAAAAAATCTATTGTTTGGACTAAAACATTAAAACACTCACTAGTATTTTAGTATGTTGTTTGTACCAATAATCTGACAAAAAATCAGAATGATTGTATGTATACTAATGGTTTTTATTGTAAAAAGAAAGTTTTTAGAGGTATCTTCATGATTTTTTTTTCTATCGTATCAAATTAGTTGTATTATATTTTCAACCCTCTATCTACCTAGCATATATCCTGAAGAATATCGTATATTTTTCTGATTTTGTTTATTGTTTCTAAAACTTGCGTTTTTTGTGTTTAGGTCCTGTAAGCCCCTTAACTTTAGGTAACTTTATTTTTAGTTAAGTGTATCGTTTAGTGTAGTATTTTGTTGGGCATGGTGTGTATGTTTCACTGATTTTTGCACGCGACTTCCGTCTGCGTGGAAGTCCACTATATATACCATAAAACATATTATCCTATGGCATTCGGGCCGAGTGCCATTCTGATAGAAAGCTACACTATTGTACTATAGCTTGAATATTATGGCTGAATATAATTTTACCTCTTAATAACATTAGTTCTGATTATAAACGATCTAGTTTTTGTTGTTAATATTGCAAAAGCTTTTGAATTCCTTAAGAGAGACACAATGAAGTAGATATGGCTGCAAGACTCCCAGGAGTCTCAAGTATTTAATCGAACCTTTAATATTTGCCATTTTGTGCTCCTGTGACCACTCTAATATAATTATTGCGCCTCTTTTTGTGAAACTCAAATTATGTATCATTTTTTAAAATCCTAAAAATACTAATTAGCCAAGCTAACTGCGACCATGGATCAGGTAACTATTTCGCATATTAATACAACAATATAAACCACTAGTTTTAATATAAAGTTTTAAAATTGTATTGCTTTAAATAAAACGGCTTAATTCCAATTGAATAAGTAAAAATGATTCACAAAATAATGAAAATTCATATCAGCACCTCATAAAAAATATCTGTGGGATTTATAAAATTCAGCTTTGTTAAATAATGCCAAAAATATTGGGGTCGGCTTCCAGTCTAACCGGATGTAGCTGAATACCAGTAAATTACATGGAACGACTATCTGACTTCCACAACGTTGGGCTTTAAAAGAGACCATGACCTCTGACCTTGAGTTTTTTTATTTATTTATTTCATTAACAATTTTTACATTGTCTCGAAATGTATTATATTTTGATCTAAAATAACATGAAAAGCAACAAAGATTAAAAAAAAAAATATTATGAATACATCCTACATGAGTGACAAGTTTTAAAACAATCTTCGTAACATATGCAAAAGCCATTGAGTAGTTGTAAAAAAACAAAATAAAATTCAATTCAATGTACCAATACAAATGTCAATAGAGAAATACAAATGTTTCGGCATTTCTTCTTAAGAATCAGTCAGCTAGGAAATGCTGACGCCATTTTGTTTTAAAATATTGACGTGTAAAAGTATCTTAAAAGATCTACTTAGGTACAGTATATAAACGTTTCATTTCATTTCCGTTTTTGGGTAACAATACCTCTTGGTAACTGGTGGTCAGACTTTCGGGCTTCTCGACCCCTAACGAAATATAATCAACATACTATGAATTTAATTGAATCACATGACTGCAAAATCTCGCAATGTATTCTCAGACGCAAACGGTTCGCGAAATTACTTTCAATATGCATAAATATAATATGGAAATGAAAGATAAAACGATAAAAAAAATTGGGGGAGAGGTGAAATAATGCCAAAAGGAAATATTTAACTTATCCTCTAAAAACTTATTGACCTTCTACTGAACACTTCTTAAAATGAACTGCTGGACATAGGCAAGCACCTCAACTTCGACCGGTTTTGCGCCTCTCGCATCCAACGGGTTCCTGCGGCCTTCACAAGATCGTCGGTCCACCTTGTGGGAGGCCTTCTAACTCTACGACTTCCGATACGCGGTCGCCACTCCAGGACCTTTCGGAACCATCGGCCATCTGTTCTGCGAGCAATGTGCCCTGCCCACCTATATACAACAGTAAACGTTTACGTAATGTTTGTTTAAAAAAGCTTTACAACATAAGCACTAATGTAAACAATACTCATGTTTCCTATAACTTTTAATTACTGTGTGAAGTAAGGCTTCCACCAATGAACAGCTCTAATCAACGCTGTTTTAATTAGAGCATTAAATTAACATAATAATTATCGACGTCCTTAAGCGCGTATATCACCTGCGTTTAATATAGTTGCTGCGGCTACACGTACCTAATCAGGGAAATTAATTGTTTATCAAACTGATACTCTACGTCAATTTGCCGTGTAATGGCCAGTTTATACAAAGAATTACAGTTTTGTATTGAATATTAGCACAATTTGGTAGTCGTTTTAATAACTTGAGGGCTTGTGGCTTAATATTAAATTTATAATATAAATTATTTTTCCATTCTTTGTGTGTTTTACTAACATAGCTTATAAGTGTTTTGTAACTAACCCATGGACCTCTGATGTCTAATAAATGAATTATAACTAACTATAATTATAAATTCAAAAGTAATGATGTAACTAATATTTTTGTAAAATACAATTTTAAAAGTTTTTTTAAAAGAGTTAATAATAACAGCGGCACGGGTCGATCTGAGGTTAAGCTACGCTTGCCGCGGTCGTTCGTGGATGGGTGACCATCCAATACATGTCGAGACCCCTCCGTGCCTCGGAAAGCACGTTAAGCACGTGGTTCCCGTCTGTCATTTGTAGATCTTTGACGTTCGTTACGGGTAGGTAGTCAGAAGCCCGAAAGTCTGACAACCAGTCTTACGAAGGGGTGAGATCGTCTTATATTAAAATGAAATCGTTTTTCTTGTCTGTGTGTGTGATCGCGTTGTTCATCTAAACTACGCAACAGATTTGGATGCTGTTTTTCATCATGATTTATAGAATTTTTTCGGAAGTTTTATGTGTATTTATATTAAACATGGTAAAGAAATCTTGATGTTGACTAGTTAAAACCTACCTTCTTCAATCAAGCCTTGTCCGAACTATATTGGGGTCGGTCGGTCACCTCTAGTCTAACCAGATGCAGCTGAATAAGCTGCGCTGCTGATGTGCTGGCGTCTGTACGTCTGTGTTATTTCAATGCTACCTACAATTTTTCTAGGAAAACTATCAAACAAGATAGTCCAAATTTTTTTGTCAATTTGACCCCTATTACATGGTTAAACATGACTAGCTAAATCTGGGGGTACCTACTATAGTACACGTCTGCCTAACCCTTTGGGAATAACAAGCGTGATGTTAGTCTCAAACAACATACAATTTCGGTTAATGCAGCCTTGCTGTGTAGCGTTCATCCTAAAGGTCATTGCACACATATCAACTCGGAAAGGGATCGTCACCATATCAACTCGAGCCATTCAGTATTATTTGTATGAAACTCCCTACTGTAACGCACACTAATCGGAATCGTGACGTCATCGCCCCACCTCGGGACAAGCTCACGAATTTCGGTGCTGTGCGTGGTCAACTTGCAGTTCCCGCGCTTATAGCTCATCGTCCCCGCGCTTACGTCCACCCTTGTCCCTCTCACCCCTCAAACAGCCTGACTGCAGCACCATCAACCAGCGGTCGGCGAGCCGTAAGCGCAACGTCGCCTAGCCGTAGCCGAGTCGACATTATCTGAGCTGCTGATCCGCTTTGGTTTTGTGCTTACGTTAGGTTGACGCCCGTTTGACGGCGAGGCGAAAGGCGATACGGTGACGACCCCTTTCCGAGTTGATATGTGTGCTAAGACCTTTATACGGCTTGCTATGCCCCAACTTCGTCTCCAATACGGTCACAGATGGCACCAAACAGTTGACGGCACGTATTTAGGTGCCGACGTTGTAGAAATACTAGTTGGAACTTCGCAAATTAGACGGCTCTAGGCAAGTTACAAGTTTTGTAAATACAGTTGAAATACGTCGCGAAGATGGTAGTTTTTTGGATACGTGAAAAAAAAAACAAGTTTGTCAACCTGTTTATTACAAAATAGCAGCGCCCCGCGGTGTCACCCGCGTAAGGTTCGATCCCGTGGGAATATCAGGATAAAAACTGTATTATGTCCTTTCCCGGGACTCAAACTATCTCTATACAAAATTTCATATAAATCTGTGCAACTGTTTACGCGTGATTTAGTAACAAACATCCAAACATCTTCGCAAACTTTCACATTTATAATATTAGTAGGTTTAATGTATATGTATTCAATAAATAGTATACATGTAGGTAGGTACAGCGGCGTTTTCACAATTACAATGGCAATAGGGTTTAATTTTGACAATTCAATGCTATTGTTTTGTGTGTTTATGTTTGTTACTTCTTCACGCTCAAACGGCTGGACCAATTTTGATAAAATTTTGTATGGAGCTAGTTGATATCCTGGATTAATATATAGGCTACTTTTTATCCCAATATTCTTACGGGATCGACACTTATGCGGGTAAAATTGCGGGGCCCAGCTAGTATTTTCATATTATGTAGCAATAGTTTAGGAATTTCCTTCAAAATTCTTTGACTTATGATATAACAAACACATAAACAACTGTTATACACAATTTAGGTGCTAGTTACTGTGTTTTAGATCGTCAAGTTTGTATTGCCTACCATTAAATCATAAGAAAACAGTACAGTTGAAGTAATGAGCACATTAATATTCATCAGAAATAATGAACAACAGCAAATCCTACTGGCTGAAGCGCTGTATATTTTTCTGTAATCTCTAACCCAGAAAGAAATAAAGAAATGAATAAAATCTAGGACACAACCATTCGAACGTGATCTTAGAAAATGTGGAGCCAGGAATATTTGAAATGGTACGTGATAGAAAACTATGAAAGCAAAGGAAGCCAGGAAATCCATACATAGATATTGGTTGGCTCATCCGCGTTGGTTTTCATATATTTCTTAGAAAATCAAACCGTAAATTGAGAAAAATGTAACAAGAATTTTCTGATCAAAAATTTTTGGTTGTTGGTCCCGATGTCCGGCCTTCCGGTTCCGAACAATTTGATGACCAATTCGATTTATAATCAAGTTATTTTCGTAGTAAAATACTCATTATGATCATGATGACATTGAAAATAATATATTATTTATTTATTTATTATTTATTTATTCTTTAATTAAAATATAATACAACGTCAACTAACATCAATTTAATCGGTATCGTTAAACAATATATTATTACAAATTATAGTAAATGATAAATGATTTATTTCTGTAAGTAGGTTTTTACAAACACTTTTACACGTCAATCATATTTTTTAAACTAGATGAGGTCGGCGTTTCCTATCTGACTACTCTGAGAAGAAAGGCCGAAACAAACTCACGAGGTCACAGTCTCTTTTAAAGTCCAGACAAAATCTTGGTCAGATCGTGTGAAGACCATGTAGATTGGTGTCTGAAATGGTCGGAAGTCGGAAGTAATTTATCGATAACAACATATCGCAGAACAGATGGCCGATGGGGCCGAAAGTTCTGGAGTGGCGACCGCGTACCGGAAGACGTAGCGTTGGTTGGAAGGCCTCCCCACAAGGTGGTCCGACGACCTTGTGAAGGCCGCAGGAACCCGTCGGATGCGAGAAGCACAGAACCGGTCGAATTGGAGGTACTTGGGGGAGGCTTATTTCCAGCAGTGGACGACTTTCGGCTGAAATGATGATGATGATGATGATCGATAAAAACTATGACTGAAAGCATTGGTTTCCTAGGAACGCAATTCCGTTATAATATAATAGCCGTTATAACGGCCTTGAGAGGAGGCCTGTGTCCCAACATTAGGGACATTATAGGCTGATTACAATAACCATGAAAACATTCATTGTCATGAAAATGTTCACCCGTATTTGACATTAAGGTGTCAAAAAATGCTCTAGGGGCCTAAAAAGGTAACTTTGACAGAATCATAAAGAAGAAGGAGAAGAAGGAGGAAGGCTGCGCTGACGTTCATGTTCGGGGTCACCAGTATAGAGGTATGAGGAACAGGATGTAAAGTTCACTCAACCTCCATAGAAAAGGGTGGATCCCCCAACCAGACGGGTGTTGTGTCTGGCGGGCAACTGCCCGATGATTCATGTCGGGCGTTGTATCTATGCTAGTTGCGCGGTAAACTCTGCTTGCGCGATGCAGGATTTGCGTGACATCAGTATGACGCGTTGTTCGCATTTGGCGTTGTAGATACCGCTACAACATTATGAATCATAATGGACAGTTAACTGTTAAGAATAGAATAGAATAGAATACTCTTTATTATAACCATATTAATTACAGACATAAGGTATAGAAAGGTTAAGTTAAGCGTATCAAATCCCAATGGTGAAGGATGTTTCAGTTATTTTTTTTGTCTGTGCTAAAATACCAATCAGTCCAATCCAAATCCAATCCCAATCTCTTTAATTATACCTACGTAGTGCAGCGAAAAAAAGAAAAACACGGACTTTCATCGCCATATTATTCATAACGTTATCCTTTTATGATTCTGCAAAAGTGACCTTTTTAGGCCCCCAGTACTTGGACAGCCGTTGTTATTGTGTGACCGATCACCACTTTCATAGAAAACCAAGGCTTAGGCGATCAATCGTCTAACGGTGAGTAGCATGTATCAAACCAAACATAAACTATTGTTATCCTTCACTCTCAAATAAAATGGAAAAGGGACGGAAGATTAAAGCGATCCCTTCATACCTCCAGTGCCCCCCCATTAATCACCTTTATTTTTTCCTGTTTTCACCCCAAAATACCCCAACCTAACGTTCCCTTCGCCGTTTTTCGTGTCTCTGTGGGACCGCGTTTTTCTTCCAAACTTACGCCACGGATGTTGATGCGGTTTACACCGTCATTTAAAGAATTTATTCCGGAAGGTTTATTTCAATAATCCTACTAATATTATAAATGTGAAAGTTTGTAAAGATGTTTGGATGTTTGTTACTCAATCACGCGTAAACCGTTGAACAGATTTGGATAGAAATTGTCACATAGATAGACCATTTCCTGGATTAACACATAGGATACTTTTTATCCCGATATTCCCACGGGATCGAAACTTACGCGGGTAAAACCGAAGGGTACAGCTAGTAAAAAAAAAACTTTACTTCAGACCTTGATCCATATGATGTTAGTAATACACACTTATATTACATTAATATTAAACTTACGTATAATTTGGGGTTCGTGGCTAAATAATAACAGCCGCACAGGTCGGTCGATAAGGTTAAGCTACGCTAGCCGCGGTTGGTCTATGTATGGCGGTTGATATTTACATACCGAGACCTCTCCGTGCCTTGGAAAGCACTTTATGTCGTTACGCTAACCGCGGTTGGTCTGTGGATGGGTGACCATATTTACATACCGAGACCTCTACGTGCCTCGTAAAGCACGTTAAGCCGTTGGTCCCAGCTGTCATTAGTGGATCTTTGACAATCGTTACGGGTAGTCAGAGGCCCGAAAGTCTGACAACCAGTCTTACCAAGGGGTTTCGTATTACCCAGTAACTGGGTTGTAGAGGTCAAACAGGCAGTCGCTCCATGTAAGATATTCAGCTGCATCCGATTACACTGAAACCTGACCCCAACATAGTTGGGAAAATACTAGGCAGATGATGATGACTAAAATTACGTATAATAAATAAATCTCGATGTTTTTTAAGCCCCTAAAAACGTGCGAAGCAGGGCGGATAGCTAGTTTCACGATAAACGTAAAGAAAATCATATGGAACATAATTGAAGACCTACAAAAGGTCTCGAAAGAATTATTTTACTACCTAGGCGCGTTAAAGCAACCTTCGTGTTATTTTAGATGTGCACGCGATGTTTTAATTTGGGCTCGGATCAATCATGGGTTTGGTGTAAGCATAAATAAATATGGCGTCGTAACATATTTTCTAAGTGATTCATCATCATCATCTGCCTAGTATTTTTCCCAACTGCCCCAACCTTTTTTGTCGAATGAAATTTAATTTGATAAATGAGCTGTTTGTTTTCTATTAATAAAATAAAGCTTTATTCAAGAACATCCATCGGTTTTTTCCTAAACTTCAACTATATCCGACGATCCTGCATACTTATCTCTTTTGATGACTATACGACGATAACACATACATCATCATCATCTGCCTAGCCTTTTTCCCAACTATGTTGGGGTCGGCTTCCAGTCTAACTGGATGCAGCTGAATACAAGTATTTTACATGGAGCGACTGCCTATCTGACCTCTACAACCCAGCTACTAGGTAATACGACACTCCTTGGTAAGACTGGCTGTCTTTTACATGGAGCGACTGCCTATCTGACCTCCACAACCCAGCTACTGTTTAATACGATACCCCTTGGTAAGACTGGCTGTCTTTTACATGGAGCGACTGCCTATCTGACCTCCACAACCCAGCTACTGGGTAATACGATACCCCTTGGTAAGACTGGCTGTATTTTACATGGAGCGACTGCCTATCTGACCTCCACAACCCAGCTACTGGGTAATACGATACCCCTTGGTAAGACTGGCTGTATTTTACATGGAGCGACTGCCTATCTGACCTCTACAACCCAGCTACTGGGTAATACGATACCCCTTGGTAAGACTGGCTGTATTTTACATGGAGCGACTGCCTATCTGACCTCCACAACCCAGCTACTGGGTAATACGATACCCCTTGGTAAGACTGGCTGTATTTTACATGGAGCGACTGCCTATCTGACCTCCACAACCCAGATACTGGGTAGATAGCCCTTGGAAAGACTGCCTGTATTTTCTAGGTGATTATAAAAACAAAATTCAGAGAGGCAATTCTAGTGATTTTAAGAACGTTCACCGTCTGATCTCAGTGTCAATCTGTCAAATATACCTCAAATTTCCCTACGTTTTTGACATTTTGTTGACATTGATTGTCACTGAGATGAGATTGAACTAGATTTTGAAAGTTTTTAATTACAGGAATTGGCCTTCAGATAGTGGCACAGGGATCTGTACTAAATAATAGGGGGTTGTTGTTAATAAATATGTGTCATTTGTGAAATTATCCCAGAAAATGTGTTAAAAAACGGACATACATACATACAGGTCAAACACATAACCCTCCTTTTGGGCTTCGCCGCAGTCGGGTAAAAAACAAGATGGCGATGTTTGTTCCGATTAAGGCCACGCTCCAAAAATCCTTGTACCATTTGTACTTGAGCTTTCACGGTCCTTTGACATGGCTGGCGACCTTTTCAATTTCGTATGTTAGGTACATATTATATTTATATAGTATAATAACATATATATGTATACTAATAACAAAGCTGACGCTTTTATCGCGTACGTCTTTTTAGGGTTCCGTAGCCAAATGGCAAAAACGGAACCCTTATAGATTCGTCATGTCTGTCTGTCTGCCTGTCTGTCCGTCTGTCTGTCTGTCTGTCTGTCCGTCCGTATGTCACAGCCACTTTTCTCCGAAACTATAAGAACTATACTGTTGAAACTTGGTAAGTAGATGTATTCTGTGAACCGCATTAAGATTTTTACACAAAAATAGAAAAAAAACAATAAATTTTAGGGTTCCCCATACTTACTTACTTATACCCATACGGGGGTATCTATGGGTAGGTCTTCAAAAATGATATTGACTCATTTTTTTCTAGACTGAATAGTTTGCGCGAGAGACACTTCCAAAGTGGTAAAATGTGTGTCCCCCCCCCCCCCTGTAACTTCCAAAATAAGAGAATGATAAAACTAAAAAAAATATATGATGTACATTACTATGTAAACTACCACCGAAAATTGGTTTGAACGAGATCTAGTAAGTATTTTTTTTTAATACGTCATAAATCGTAAACCGCGATTTACCATTCATTCAATCAACTCAAAAATAAAACATTTAATTTCATAAAAATAAATCTTATGCATAAACCTGGATGTTACGGAACCCTCGGTGCGCGAGTCCGACTCGCTCTTGCCCGGTTTTTTTACATAGTTCTCACATATTGTATTTTAATTCAACATTAATGATGTAACAAATATTTTTGTAAAAATATAATTTAAAAGAGTGTCCATGGAGTTTCTTGCCCGTTCTTCTCCATAGGTACCTAAGCTTCGGAATGGGCAACTAGCTTCATATTTTCTGACTGACCGACTTCTTGACAATTCAATATTGCCTGTAAAAATGGTTTCATTGAAATAAATGCTTTGAGATTGAGTTTGCTTGTTTGAACGCGCCCATATCTAAAACTGCCAGAATGATTTGAAAAAAATTGCTTTTCATAGCCCAGTCCCATGCCTCTTGACGAAGGCTATAAGGCTATTTAATGTCACGCTAGGACCATTAGGAGCCGAGTGAAAGAAAAAGTTAGAAGCGAAAACGAATTAATAGCACGGCAGGCGATGCGATGCGACGGGGTGACGAAGTCACGGGAGGAAGCTAGTGTAAGAAATTTTCCATTACAATTTTGGACCTTATTGACAGGTGGAAGAGAAGAACCACCTATTTGTATGTATCCCCCTTCTTATTTTCTAGTCTATTAATGGAAACTAAGACGATATTGTCTTAGTTAAAGCAAAACAATAAAGCCCAAGTTGCATCCCCGTTATTTTAGAAAATAAAAGAAAGAAAGAAAGAAAAAATACTTTATTCTGCACAAACAAAACGCACATTGGAATTAAAAAATAAAAAAAAGACATAAAATGTAGACTCACAACGTAGTCAAAAGCCTCGTACTCAAGCTTAAAAAATGTTGACAATTTTGTTCATTGCTTAATGTCAGGGCCAGGGACCAAAGACAACACACATTATTTATTAATTGACATTGACAATTTGAGATTGACAATACAAATCAACCCGTGATGCGCCCGCGACACTGGCATAAATATGACAACAAAACAATGTGAAAACAATAACAATCTAAACAAAAACAAAATGCCAATTGCAGAGTGGATAAATAACTACCTACTTTTGTAACAAACAACAATAATATGGACAATTAAGCCGAGTGTCGCATCTGTGCAAGAACAGGTCGATGCTCAGCAAAATGCTGTGACTTCGGACAACCCTATCGAATTTTGAATCTGCCTTCTTTCATATATCTATGGTCTGCATCCTTTCAAAATGAGAGGTTTTTCTTTTGAGTATTAAAAAAAAAACATAGTTTCCAAGAACTCTGAAGATGGCGTTGAACTGACTACGTTACTAGGTGCCAAAGTCAAAACGCTTGGAAAAAAAACATTGCGTCACGTCATATACGCTTGTTGAGTGACAGTTTCGTTTGCTTTCGTTTTACGATCTCAAAATTACCTCCAAGTGAATTAATAGAAAAATTATGTGAGTTTCCGTTCCTTGCAGTAACTTACCAAGTTCAGCGCCATCTATCCAGCGGCTAGAGAAGCGTCAAAAAAAAAAGAAAAAGAAAATCCCTCATTAATAACACAAAAGCATAAATGTAACTTAAACACAATCCTACTCCTTTCTAAAAGCAGAAGACGACGACACAATCATAACAAATTACGCTCAACATTTGGGGGTTTTCGTTTCAAAACCTTGAAAAAACCCGCGAAAAATCTTGCAAATTTCTAAATAAAATAAATGAACAATATGAAAAGGGGTGAAACTGGGAAGGGTTTATTGCATCTCATAAGCAAAGGCCGGGGGACAACGGCAATAAATGTGTCGTCTCCCATTGAAATATTTGAGATTATGCAACCCCCATACTGGGGGATCCGACATGTTTTCAGTTTATTTGAATATATTTTGGCAGTTTGCGATAGAGAATCTTAGATTTTCTCTTGTCAAAATGAAGATAGAGGCGGGTATCGTGTGGTTACGATAAATCGATGGGGTCGTTTCTGGGGTAGGATTTCCCCCAATGATGTTGAAGAATGTCTCACTTTGTTGTTGACACACTTTTAGAATAACTATTCATTTTCATGCATAGACTTTTTTCCTCTGTAAACTCTATTAAACTTTTTCGAGGACTAACCTCTAGAGCACGGCAACGGAATGTCCGCCTCCTATGCTAATGTCCACAGGTTCGATTTTGTTTTTAGGTCAAGTATTTACATAGCCTGGATTTTTTTTTTTTTTTAGATTTTTGTGTAGTATAGAGATTACTAATGAAAGCAGGTTTAAACCTGTATTTTTTTTTCAAAAGTTTCTTGGGTAATGTGATTGGAATTGTACGTACAACCATTCTTTAAAATTCCTCTTCTTGTTTTGGTTGTGTTTATTTTCAGCTTTTGCCCGCGTCTGTGATTTTGCTAATATTTCTTTACCTTTTCCGGTCTTCTTAGCTAAATATATTGACACAAAAATACGAAAGTACGCGGTGACGAGGGTTGACAAAATTTTGTTGGTGTCAATATTTTGTCGTCTTTTGCGTTGGTAGGCACACCCAATAATTATGGTTTCCTGTATTAATGCTGTTGGCGTACCTCTTTTAAACAAAAAAAAATTGTTTGTAGCAGTAAAAAATATAATAAACAGGATATAAAAAATAACCAGTGATTATTATTATAAAATAATCATGAATTCAGCATAATGATTCTAGAACCCCTAGCATATACAATCTAGCTGTGCCCCGCGGTTTCACCCCCGTAAATGTCGATCCCGTTAGAATATCGGGATAAAAAGTAGCCTATATGTTAATCCAGGGTGTCAGCTACCCCCATACAAAATGTTATCAAAATTGGTTGAGCCGTTTGAGCGTGAAGAAGTAAAAAACATAAATACACACACACACACACTCACAAACTTTCGCCTTTATAATATTAGTGTGATGTGATTCGTGGGTAATAAAAATAAAATATTTGCACCATACATTTTGACCTACTGCATTTTTCTATGAAACAGCCGATTTTTTGTTTGATAACCGACGTAAAATTTCCACGCTTGGGGTCTTTAGAATCACATATGCTGAATTCACAATTTGCGCACCGGTTATTTTTTTTCCTGTATAAACGTTTAATTGACCCCAAAATTCTAGGCCAAACGCGACAATTCACACCTAATCTGTCTTACACAGAATTTTGTACCAAAATTCTCCCTAAACTAACGGGAACTGACAACCTACACCATACACCGTCTGAAACCATAATGTTATAGTGCAACGTCAGTACAAAGCTATTACAAATTTGATAGTTGAGCCGACTCCGAGGCGCCCTGAATAATTTGATTCAAATTAAACAGTTTGATACTTGCTGGCACTGCTTTACCGAGGTCGTTGTAGACGTATTTTAATGGTTCAAATTATTCTGAACCGAAGTTACTACTAGTAGTCGTGGTCGTGTAGTTTTAACCTCAAATAAACCGGGGGGATAATTTTGTAACACACAATGGCAATTCCTTTCATTTTGACAATTCAACAACATACATTGCGATATTTACGTTTTCGCTGCTCGTTAATAAAACACTTATACAACAACAACAACAACACAACAACAAACATAAAATTAACAATAACCCAACAACAAACAACAACATTTACATTTTATTAACATTTTTTTTTATTTGAAATGGGTTTGCCCTTCACTCTAGTCTAGGTCAGAGGTGACAGAGACAAAGTCGACGATGGAGTGAGCTTACGCAGAAGAAACCTGGGCGCTTATGTAACGTAACATAAAAACAAACAACAACATAATTTACATTTTATTAACATTTTTTTTAAATGGTTTTGCTCTTGACTCTAGTCTAGGTCAGAGGTGACAGAGACAAAGGACGACGATGGAGTGAGCTTACCCAGAAGAAGACTGGGCGTTTATATAACGTCAGAAGCTAGGTGCACGGTTCCAATTGGTCGTTTCCTATAGAGAAGAGCCGGCAAGAAACTCCACGGTTACTCTTTTAAAAATAATTGGCTTTTACAATGTATTCAAATTGTAGGCCTGTCAACAAGTAATAGCAAAATAGAAAATGGTGTACAAATCTACAGTCTACAAGGCAAAATCCTTTGAATTGTTATTAAGAGTGTGTTCCGCAATTTGGGTGCAGCTCACGAAGGATCTCGAGGAGCTTAACAAATCGTAATTTATGCGGCTTAGGCAAGACCGTTTGACGCTTGAATAAGTTAACGTTTTTGCGTCGAGGGCACGGAAGGGATTATTTTCATAATCTGCCTAGCACAGATAAAGATACACCTAGATAACGCAAGAGCAACTACTTCACGTGCCAAAAATCGTACCAGCTTACGTACAAAAACCATAAGCCGCCACTTTCGCGCTCAGTCTTGTGTACTGCTGGCTGGGTGAGCATGAGCGCTGGCGCTAGGTCCAGGGTGTGGGGCAAGACGGGTGCCGCACGTGGTGGCGTCTTTGAATCGATTTGATTTTCCCATCACTAAATAGTGGTAGGTAGTCAAAAAATGGTACGCTTGGTTTTCATACAGATCGTGATACTTGTGTTATTTATTTAGGTCTATTTATATCTGTGCTGCCTAGTCTCTTCTCAACTATGAATAGGCAGCTGTACTGCTGGGGAGTTTGTTGTGCCACTTCATCTTCCCAGATAAACCACTAAGTTGAGTTGAAAGGCGGACGTTTTGGGGGACTGTCTCATGGTATTTTAACGTTCAGAAAGTGTTGATTATCAGCAGTGGTCGGAGTAGGTAGATTGAATTGGGGTCATTTAAACTCACGTTTAAATGTTTGTAAACGCACCTACAGTACAGGAGAAATTCCTAGTGTGGGGCAACGTTAAAAAAAACGTTTAAACGAACGTTACGTTACGTTTACGTTTAAATAAGCGTAATTTCCGAACAATAACGTAAATAATACAAAATTTCTTCTTCAATCTAAATATATAAAACTCAAAGGTGACTGACTGACATAGTGATCTATCAACGCACACCCCAAACCACTGGAGGGATCGGGCTGAAATTTGGCATGCAGGTAGATGTTATGACGTAGGCATCCGCTAAGAAAGGATTTTGATAAATTCTACCCCCAAGGGGATAAAATAGGGGGTGAAAGTTTGTATGAAACTTTGTCATTTTTAAACCGATCGGGCTGAGACTTCGCATGCATATAGCTACTATGACGTAGGCATCCCCTAAGAAAGGATTTTGATAAATTTTGCCCCCAGGGGATAAAATTTGGGATTATGGAGGATGTAAATGTATTAGTTTTTTTTTTTATAATACTTAACGCGAGCGAAGCCACGGGCAAAAGCTAGTTAGTTATAATTGATGAAGAAATTTGAATTGAAGGAGAAATTGAACAATAAAATCAACAACAAAAAAACTATACTTTCTATAAAAAGAAATAGATTATCAACAACACTTTTTTTTTCCGCACTTAGCCAACCTGAAAGACTGAAAGAATACCCTGAAAGCCTACACCGACACAATTCCCACAGCGAAGCCACAAATGGTTTCACAAGGGGCGGAGACTATAGCGGCTCCATTATAAACTCGCTAATGTAAGGTCCTTAGGACCAGCAGAAGGACCAAATGAGACCTGCCAGTTGCGAGCTGAGGATTGGGAAAGGGGTTCCGGACACGTCATGGTTGCCTTAATAAGGATTCCGAAGTTGTCATTGTTGTTTGGATATAATAGAAGTTTTGTGACAGAACAATAATTATAATGGTTTTAGGGTTCCGTACCCAAAGGGTAAAAACGGAACCCTATTACTAAGACTTCGCTGTCTGTCCGTCTGTCCGTCTGGCCGTCTGTCCGTCTGTCCGTCTGTCCGTCTGTCCGTCTGTCCGTCTGTCTGTCACCAGGCTGTATCTCAAGAACCGCGATAGCTAGACAGTTGAAATTTTCACAAACTATGTATTTCTGTTGCCGCTATAACAACAAATACTAAAAACAAAATAAATTATATATTTAAGGGGGGCTCCCATACAACAGACGCGATTTTTTTGCCCTTTTTTGCTCGATATCAAAAATGGTAACAGGTAGGCACTTGAAATATTCACAAAATACTCAGTTGTATTTTAAGTTTAATAATAAATAATAAAATTAAAATAAAATAAATATTTAAGGGGGGCTCCCATACAACAAACATGTTTTTTTTTGCCTTGTGGTACGGAACCCTTCGTGTGCGAGTCCGACTCGCACTTGGCCAATTTTTTTATGTTTTTGATCCCTAACTTCGGTGGTTGTTCCGTATTTTTTAAAACACAAACACTTAACATAAAGCCTGTGTTTTTTTTCCTTTTTTTTGGGTGGGAAATCATCAAATGACCCCTCCCGCTCTGGGCGGAGTGGAAGGGAGTGTCAGACTCTTACTGACTAAAACCCACACGTGTTCCTTCCTTAGCCCTTTATGTTCCGGGCCAGCGGTAACCCTTTCGGACAATCCCGCTGACCACATAAAGCCTGTATTACGCCGCATATTTTAAATGTATCATAATTATTATTATTTTTTATTAATCGAGAGAATGAAAATGAATGTTTCGGTCGCATGGTGGAAAGGTCTAGGGACAGCATCTATCCATACTAATATTATTAATTCGCAAGTAACTGTCCCCTGTGTAATGGTTTATCCCCTTTTCACGCCTAAGATAATAATGGACGTATTTCTATAAAATTTAGCAAGGAGTTAGATGGCAACCTGAGGAAGGACATAGGATCTTTACCCCCTTATTACGTTTCCGTGGAATCATTTTCGACCTCCTACTGGGCGAAACCGCGGGCAATCGCGAGTATTCCTATAAAAGACAAAGAACTGAAGCAGATTATTAACGATGTTGTTTGTTTATTTAACTAAGGAACCCTAAATATGACAATTATGTAATTGGACCCTCTACGCTGAAAGTTTTGTTTAAACGAGGTAAGCCCTTTTATGATGATGATAATATTAATATTATCTTTACCCAGGATTTTTTTATATAAATAAAGAAAGAAAAATAGGTTTGTCATAGAAACACGTGCATACAAAAGAGGGGCCCCTGGCTAAATAATAACAGCCACACAGGTTGATCGATCAGGTTAAGCTACGCTTGCCGCAGTTGGTCTGTGGATGGGTGACCATCTTTACATACCGAGACCCCTCTGTGCCTTGGAAAGTACGTTAAGCCTTTGTTCCCGGCTGTCATTCGGGGATCTTTGACAGTCGTTACGGGTAGTCACAAGCCCGAAAGGCTGACAACCAGTCTAACCAAGGGGTATCGCATTACCCGGTAACTGGGTTGTGGACGTCAGATAGGGAGTCGCTCCATGTAAAATACTGGTATTCAGCTGCATCCAGGTAGACTGGTAGCCGAGCCCAACACAGTTGGGAAAAGGCGAACCCAACATAGTTGGGCTAGGCAGATGAGTATCCCCCCCGGTGGGTTCCCGCATTGTCGAGGCGGGGGGGCTCAGTAGCCGTGACTTGGCCACGGTGAAGCGAAGAGGAACCCGAGGAGGGGCCGCTCGTCAGGGCTTTTGCCTGTAAGCCGATGACGTAGCGGCCAACAAGTAGGTTGCGGTGCCGCTTCGGCGACATCGCAACTGAGGCGGGCCGCGATGTCGTAACGGAGGCATCGCGGCTGAGGGTTGAAGGCCGCGGCGGCAGAGGAGTGTCGGTATTGCGGTGCGCCGCTCTCCCTACCTTCCGCGGCCTTGACGGGGTCGCCACCGTTCGATGGCGGACGCGGTGGGGCCGCAGGGGAGGAGGAGTGTCGGTATGACGTTGGCCGCTCTCCCTATCCTCTGCGGCCGAAAATTGGCAGGCGGCGGGGCCAATGTCCTGACCCGTCGCAGGGGGACCAAGGGTGCCCAGACACGGGGTCGTCTGGCGCCCATGTGCTGGTTTGGTCCCTGGGGTGGTCACGGCGTGCTATGTGTTCTGGTGCGCCGGTGATGGGGAGTACTCCCCAGAGGAGGGTCCGGTAACGGACAGCCGCGGCGGGTTCACGGATGAGTGCTATCGCGTGCCCGTGTTCCCGCCGTAAGCGGCAGAGGAGGACACCGTGGAGTTTTAGTGGGTTAGAGTCCCACATAACTGCACTATCTCCCCGTGGTAGTGTAGAATGTATGAGCATTTCTCCACGTTAAAAAAAAAAAAGGCAGATGAGTATTCTTTCTAAATAAGGAATTATTGAGACGAATGAGTTTCATTCCATATCTAAGAAAAAATAAATAAATAATATTTTCCACACTTGAAATTATTCTAGTTTCTTAAATTAATACCAAACTACAACTTTCGTCAAGCAGACTCTTTTAGTAAACAATTGATAAACGAAACTAAAGAGTAATCCCTTACAACGCTAAATACAAACCAACTTGGTCCTTTTGCTCTAGATTGGTATTTTGAAGTTCGGGGTTCATTGAGACAACCCTAATCCGCTGAAATGTTATAACTGTATTAGTGACTTGAGTAATTTGAATTCGGTCGTGTTAAGGTGAGTATACACCAGTAGCGAAGGGTCAATGTTTGTAAGAGGTAAGCCGGAGTAGACATCTTTAATATGATTATATTATTTGTCTACAGAATACTGACTGTGCCATTTTTGGAAGGGAAATCGGTAGGAATCGCTCTAGGTTGGTCTTATGAACCCCGAGGACCCAATTGGGACAACCCTAATCCGCTGAAATGTTATAACTGTATTAGTAACTTGAGTAATTTGAATTCAAGGTTAAGGTGTTAAGGTGAGTATACACTGCCGCGGTCAGCGGGATTGTCCGAAAGGGTTACCGCTGGCCCGGAACATAAAGGGCTAAGGAAGGAACACGGGTGAGTTTTAGTCAGTAAGAGTCTGACACTCCCTTCCGCTCCACCCAGAGCGGGAGGGGTCATTTGATCATTTCCCATCCGCAAAAAAGAAAGGAAAAAGACACCAGTAGCAAAGGGTCAATTTTTGTTAGAGGTAAGCCGGAGTATAATATATAATATAATTTATATATATATATATAATCATATCTTTAATATGATTATATTATTTGTCTACAGAATACTGACTGTGCCATTTAGGGAAGCCGGTAGGAGTCGAGTTGTATGGAACCTTCGCCACTGGTATACACTATACTAGAGCAATTTTCTCGATCATTTCCGTGTTACATTACCTGGAAATGCTCGAGACGTTCTCATGAAGGGTACAATACAGGCAAGAGCTGTTACATTACATAGTGTAACGTTCCTGCGAATGGTTGACGCTGCGTTCGACGTAGCTCACGGCGTGCGAGCATTTACTTGTAACATTTATTTCTAACTAGCGTTAACTGTTGATGATTGTGCGTTCTTGCGCTCGTAACTTTGTTCGATATAATTTTAGATTAGTATAATAACTATATTTTATGTATGTATTTTTTGTAATATGTAAATGGTACACCACAGACTACCTACAGTATTTGTCTGTCCTTCCCCTTTTTAATCCATCCAAAGGTTATCTTTAAAAGATTGCTTTCAGCGATAAACCGCCCATTGTGTCACCCTTTGTACAGTGCCTATACTTATGTCTGTAATTAATATAGTGTACATAATAAAGACTATTCTATTCTATTCTTTTACACCAATAATTTTTAAAATCAGGTTGTAAGAAAACATCGAGTGTCGTGTTCGAAGTGTGGTTCGAATAAATTTAAAAACGGTGAATGCTGGATGTTCTGTTACAAGTAAATGCTCTAGTCTATAGTCACCTTTAGGTTGTGGTCAGACATGACAAGTATTTACTTAGCTTTAATCTACTTGTCATTATGTGATTAGAATTGATGAGTGGAATATGAGTGAGGTTTTTGGAAGTACTGGCGACAATGTTCAACGATAACACAGGGATATCATCATCATCTTCTGCCTATTCCCAAGTATATTGGGGTCGGCTTCCAGTCGAACCGGATGCATCTGAATACCAATACTTTACATGGAGCGACTGCCTATCTGACCTCCACAACCCAGGTACAGGGTAGTACAGTAGTACGATACCCCTTGGTAAGACTGGTTGTCAGACTTTCGGGCTTCTGACAACCCGTAACGACTGTCAAAGATCCACAAATGACAGCCAGGCACGGAGGGGTCTCGGTATGTAAAGATGGTCACCCATCCACGGACCAACCGCGGCAAGCGTAGCTTAACCTGATCGATCGACTTGTGCAGCTGTTACCATTTAGCCACGATCCCCTCAGGGACTTAAAATATAAATATATGGAGGGCAGTGGTTGCAAAGTGGTATCGTCCCAAACTTACTCCGTCTTATTGCAAAACGAGATCTAATTTTAGACCTAGCTTAAACCTTCCAGCCAGTTATTCTATTTTAAACTTTATTCCGACAAACGTAAAGTTCTTAATGCAAAATTGACAACATAGACTCGGGTTTAACGTCAGTTTTTGTAATAAGCACTTTAGCTTCGTCGGATTATAGTTCGGAATTTAAAAACGGCTGGATGGTTTAAACCTGGGTCTAAAGATAAATCTTGTTTTGTAATAAGGCCGACTGAGTTGCAGGTCGTGAGTTCAAACCCAGACAGGCACTTTACCTTGTGTATTTTATTGCATCACCCCTGCTCTCAAAACGGTGAAGAAAAACATTTTGAGGAAACCGGCATGTCCTAGAACCAAAAATTCCAAGTCATGTGACATCTACTTACCCTCGCTGGGCCTGTGTGGTATACTACTATTTTATTATGTGCAATTATTTTACATAATTATTTATTTCTGTTTCTATAACTGCCCGTGACATCACAGCGGGCCCTATCAAAATATATGTTTTAAATGTCGCAGCATCATGCTGAGATAGGAGCCTTTTGGCCTCGTATAGGACTTTCTGTTTGATTTTCCTTTTGTTTTTTTTTAGGGTTCCGTACCCAAAAGGTAAACACGGACCCCTATTACTAAGACTTTGCTGTCTGTCCGTCTGTCTGTCTGTCACCAGGCTGTATCTCAAGAACCGCGATAGCTAGACTGTTGAAGTTTTCACAAAGTATGTATTTCTGTTGCCGCTATAACAACAAATACTAAAAATAAAATAAATATTTAAGGGGGACTCCCATACAATAAACATGTTTTTTTTCGGCGTTTTTGCCTTGTGGTACGGAACCCTTCGTGTGCAAGTCCGACTCGCACTTGGCCAGTTTTTTTTTAATATATAACTTGGTTTTTTTTTTTTTTACTGTGTTTAGTTTAGCTTGCGATCTTCCTGTACGAGTCGCAATAAATCCTTCTTCTTTCTTTTTCTTTCTATTACAGCCCACCCCTTCTCGAAGAGAGTAGGCCTGAGTGATGAGTCCCAACATAGCTGTGGGAACTTTATAGGCTGACTAGCAGCGTCTCGCGAATTTCACCCGCGTAAGTTTCGATCCCGTGGGAATATCGGGATAAACCCTATTGTATGTCCTTTTCCGGGACTCAAACTATCTCTGTACCAAATTTCATCTAAATCGGTTCAGCAGTTTAAGCGTGAAGAGGTAACAGACAGACAGACACACACTTTCGCATTTATAATATTAGTATGGATTACTAGCAGCGCCCCGCGGTTTCACCCGCGTAAGTTTCGATCCCGCAGGAATATCGGGATAAAAACTATGCTACGTCCTTTCCAGGGACTCAAACTATCTCTGTACTAAATTTCATCTAAATCCGTTTAGCAGTTTAAGCGTGAAGAGGCAACAGACAGACAGACACACACTTTCGCATTTATAATAATAATAATTTATTTATTTTAGACATAATTCTAGTCCATAGTTTCATATTCATACATTAAAATTACTTATAAAAAATAATATTGAATTCAAAACAGGTAAAAACCCAAAACAAAAGTGTGATCATTTAAAAATAATAGGTAAATCAAATTTGTCAAAAAAAAAATGCCAGAATCGAATAAAAAATAAATAAAATGTCAAACATAAAATTGTTAAATTGTAAAAATTTTATAAAAAGAAAAAACAAAATGTCAAAATATTAAAAAAGAAAAGAGATATTATTATAATGTTAGTATTGTAATATTAAAAAAATATAATCTAGCGACAATTGTAATAATAAAAAAATATTTATAAGAGTGTGTATGTTATTAAACATGTAGATTATGAAATGTGATTATTAAATGTGTGTGTTGTACTCCAAATAAATAAACAATAAGTAGAAGTGAAAATTCGGGCGCCAGGAGCACACACCAAACTATGCCAAGGATAGACTAACCTGCGGAAACTGGAAACTTTTAATCTTCAAGCGGGGAGTATCAATAAAAATCGACACAAAAGTTATTGAACGATTTTATTACCCGAAGGCTGCTGGTCTCAATATACAAGAAAATTCCTTTCTAATATTAACAGTTGGTGTAAAACTAAGATGGAATAGAAATTAATTCCTGTCCTGTCATTATTGCACTTTTGTCAATTTAAGTTAAGTATTATAAACCATACCATATTCCGGCGAATAATCTAACAAACCGAATGGGCAAACCCTGGTGATTTTGATCTTCGCGGGGACGTCAGGCGGTCCATGATATATGTCGGTAGGGGCTAGCGTTAAAAATTTAAGTCTTGAAGTAAAAATAAATAAGAAACGCCTCACGGCTGAAATCAAACATGAATAAACGTTAGCTGATGTTCAGCGTCGACAAAAATGCCGATCGGAATGTTTACGACCAAATGCAAATTAACTCACCGTTTCTTTTCCAAAGGAAGTTTTTACATCAGTAGATGAATTAATCCAAAATATATAAGGTTCAAAAGATCCTGAAACAAATATCGGAAACTATTAACGTCTGCCATCCAAATAACCACGCGACACGTGAGTAGGTTTGAAACCACGAAGAATTTTACCAACCTTTTACAAAATATGGACAATCCCATTATGATGCCGACAAGGGCAAATCAGCCACAACATAATTAGGACTGGATGTAGTCCATTGGAAGTATCAACTTCCAGATTTTAATTGGAGCTCTAAAATTACTCCATTTTATATAAAGTTCGGCCGGAAAGTGACATATCAAAATCAACTGACAGCATCAAAAAAAATCAGTGTGACCACTACACGACTTCCGATTCAAAAAAATGAATTTTTACATGGCAACACCACCCTGTTGCCTACAAATTAAAGCAAAGAAC
Source organism: Mesoligia furuncula (assembly GCA_916614155.1). NCBI lineage: Eukaryota > Metazoa > Arthropoda > Insecta > Lepidoptera > Noctuidae > Mesoligia > Mesoligia furuncula. Next base: position 28,672,543 of record OU744797.1, read on the forward strand.
GCGCTATCATGTAACAGGCTTAAAAGACTCGTTACATTACATCCCCTCCCGAAAATAAAAGAAAGGAACTTTCTTTTATTAGAAAGAAATCTTCAACCAAATAATCCACTTTCTAATAATCAACTTTCTAATTCAAAAAAAAGAAAAAGAATCATATAAGATTCAAAGTGCAAATCAACTCTGAAAATGTCAAACGACAAAATCTCAAGAATTTAATAAAAGTAAAAAAATGTAAATGACAAAAAGTCAAAAACGAAATAGTGAAAAACAAAAAATTATAAGTTATAAAAACTCATTAAATGAAAAGAAGAGAGAAATCTCTTAGCGCTCCAAAACTCCAAAACAGTGCAGTTAGGCACTATAGCCACTGACTAAAAATTTCAAACAAATTCGGACAATTTACCAAAACAAACTACAATTTTTATAGTGCAGTTAGGCACCTATCGCCACTGACTAAAAATTTCAAACCACTTGGAACAGTACAACTTTGAGTGCAGTTAGGCACTATCGCCACTGACTACTATGTCAACCGCTTCCAACTCAACCATCTCTATGAGTGCAGTTAGGCTCTATTGCCACTGACTAACTCCGTATTCAACAATCCAAAAAATTTTAAAACTCCGAACAAAAGTTTTTAAATAAAGCTGAAAGACCTTATTTAAAATACTGTTACAGGCACAACCTGCAACGAGACAAAGGAAAGCATATTGTGATCGGCTCATCACCACCGAATTCCCGAGCACAATAGCTGTAAAACAATGTGAATGCTGTGACTGGCTCAACACTACCAATCTCCCAAACACAGACAAACACAAAAAAACATTGAGATCTCCAATGAGAAATCTCAATAACAAATAGGCGAAAGCCAAAGTTTCACAATGCGACCGGCATACCACCACCGAACTTCCGAACGCAAAGGAAAAGGAATGACGAAAGTCAAAACAAAATCTCGCATCGTGATTGGAACAACAAAGTCCAACACAATGGAAAAGAGTCGAAATCAAGGTCAAAAGTTACACAAAGATCCAAAAAATAATAAGGCATTTTGTAACAAAAGTTACCGAATGACCCCCAAAAAGTAAAGTCCAGGATGAACGCGTTACTAACAAAGTCAAATCCGATCATTAAAAAGAATGAAACTCCAGTAAAAATGATAAACAATTCTGTCAACGAACAGCACAAAAATAGATTTAAAAATCGATTACTATTTATGACGAAGAGGAAATAGAATGATTTTAAACTATGAGAAAAAAAGATTACAAAAACTTGAAATTGAATTTAAGTTTTTTAACCTCAAGGTAGAAATTACCTGAACTGTAGGGTTGTATAAGATCTTAATAAAATATAAACAGGTAGGTTACCCTTAAAAAAGAAAAATAAGATCTTAGACAGTCCAACAAAAACAAACAAAACATAAAATAAGATCCTTCGATGTGAAAAATATTTGGTGTGAAAAAAATAGTATTAAATTAACCAGAATGACCTAAGTTTTATTTTTAGAATGTCTCAAATTCAACAAATTTATAAGAAGTTACCTAACATACATCTTTCAAACCGCTGATAACCTATCATCCATCCTCTCGTACATCACACTGTCAAAAGCGGCCTTCAAACAAAATTATCAAAATCAAGACTAACACTTGGTAACCAAATTAAAATTTAATAATATCTTTAACATGATAACGTCCCACTGAACCTTTATTTAAATCTTTCAAAACATAAACGTTATCTGAAACCTTTTCAGTTATTTTACATTTTACAAACTTAGGTGCAAGTTTAGCTGAAAAATATGCTTGTGCATTAGATTGAAGAAAACTTCTTCTCCACACCACATCACCCACATCAAAAGAAATGACTTTCCGACCCTTATTATAATAAGCGGCATTACGCTTATACCCCTTTAACAAGTAAGCTTGAACTTTAACAAAAATATCACTAAGTGAATTAAGAGAAACTGCATAAGCATTTCTATTTGAAATTTCTAGTTGAGATAAGTTATCAACAGAACTACTAAAGTGATGTAATGACGCATCAAGAATAAGCTCCCTACCAAACATCAGAAAGTTAGGAGTAAACTCAGTAGCAAGGTTTACACTATTATTTAAAGCTAATTGAACATTGGGCAAAAAACTTGACCAAGTTCTATGATCATCTTTAACAAAACACGATATGCAGGTTTCGACCGTTTTATTATATCTCTCAACAGGATTATTTTGCGGCGTATACAAAGTATTATAAAATATTTTGGTTATATTAAAACCTTTCAAAAAATCTACAAAATGTTTTGAAGTAAATTGAGTTCCATTGTCACAAACTACTATTTTTGGACAACCAAACTTGAGAAATATTTCTTTTTCAAAATGTTTACAAATTACTCTAGTGGTAGCATTGATCATTGGAAAGAACCAGCAATATTTAGTAAAAACGTCTACGACCGAAAGTATGTATCTATGACCAGAATAAGTTTTAGGTAGAATTCCTATGATATCAACTGAGAGCATAAGCATGGGACGATCAACCTTTTTAGGATTAATCATCATACCAAAAGGTGGAGATGTAGTATGTTTATAAGCTTTACAGGTATCGCAAGACAAAACGAATTGATGAATATCATTAAACATTCCCTTCCAAAAATAATGTTGTTTTAATTTCTTTAAAGTTTTATGTATTCCCAAGTGTCCATGATGAACAAACAGCAAGGCGAATAGCAAACGAAAAGCAAAAACTAAGTTTCAAAAAGTTAAATGTTTGAAAATAAATTCTCAAGTTTGAGGTTAATTATAAAAGTCAATGTGGGTAATCCCATAAAAAATTACTATGTTAATTTTATCGTTTTAAAAGTGCAATAATCACTTACAAGCAGTTTAAATCTAGATAAATTAAATGCACAATATTGTACTTAACAATTAGATTAAATTATTTACTTAAAAAGTTAAACTTAGTTTTTAAAATAACTTTACTGTTGAGAACAACAAAACGCAGTCTATGCCATACATTTCTGTTGGTTTTGCTAAGAAAAAACATGATATTAAACAAAATCATCAGTTGTAAACACCAAACATTGTTTACAAAGATTCACCAAATTAAGTTAAGTACTACTTATGAGTCAAAAATCAAAATAAACACAAAGTTATTAAAGTAACAATGTAGAACAAACCAATGCAAACAATAGACTCATAAGTTAATTAATTAATAGTGCAATAATGACAGTATAAGGTACCAGACAAACCTACTTCAAGTCCCTGTTCGGGCGCCAATTGTAATATTAAAAAAATATAATCTAGCGACAATTGTAATAATAAAAAAATATTTATAAGAGTGTGTATGTTATTAAACATGTAGATTATGAAATGTGATTATTAAATGTGTGTGTTGTACTCCAAATAAATAAACAATAAGTAGAAGTGAAAATTCGGGCGCCAGGAGCACACACCAAACTATGCCAAGGATAGACTAACCTGCGGAAACTGGAAACTTTTAATCTTCAAGCGGGGAGTATCAATAAAAATCGACACAAAAGTTATTGAACGATTTTATTACCCGAAGGCTGCTGGTCTCAATATACAAGAAAATTCCTTTCTAATATTAACAGTTGGTGTAAAACTAAGATGGAATAGAAATTAATTCCTGTCCTGTCATTATTGCACTTTTGTCAATTTAAGTTAAGTATTATAAACCATACCATATTCCGGCGAATAATCTAACAAACCGAATGGGCAAACCCTGGTGATTTTGATCTTCGCGGGGACGTCAGGCGGTCCATGATATATGTCGGTAGGGGCTAGCGTTAAAAATTTAAGTCTTGAAGTAAAAATAAATAAGAAACGCCTCACGGCTGAAATCAAACATGAATAAACGTTAGCTGATGTTCAGCGTCGACAAAAATGCCGATCGGAATGTTTACGACCAAATGCAAATTAACTCACCGTTTCTTTTCCAAAGGAAGTTTTTACATCAGTAGATGAATTAATCCAAAATATATAAGGTTCAAAAGATCCTGAAACAAATATCGGAAACTATTAACGTCTGCCATCCAAATAACCACGCGACACGTGAGTAGGTTTGAAACCACGAAGAATTTTACCAACCTTTTACAAAATATGGACAATCCCATTATGATGCCGACAAGGGCAAATCAGCCACAACATAATTAGGACTGGATGTAGTCCATTGGAAGTATCAACTTCCAGATTTTAATTGGAGCTCTAAAATTACTCCATTTTATATAAAGTTCGGCCGGAAAGTGACATATCAAAATCAACTGACAGCATCAAAAAAAATCAGTGTGACCACTACACGACTTCCGATTCAAAAAAATGAATTTTTACATGGCAACACCACCCTGTTGCCTACAAATTAAAGCAAAGAACGCGCTATCATGTAACAGGCTTAAAAGACTCGTTACAGTATATGAAGTCGCTTTTTTTCCGTCCACGGTAACGTTATAATGTGCACGTATTTCTATATATTTTATGGATAATAATATGGTAATTTTGTTACGTTAGAAATTAGAAAAGCGTACAAGCGACAAGCGACAAGCGTAGCGTGTATGACTTCGAAAGGAAGGTTGCTTAATATAAATACTTAAATAGTTAGATTAGCCCTCACCGTACTTAGGTCGTACAAAAAAAGTCTATAAATCAAAAGTCCTTTATTCAAATTAGGCTGAGAAATCAGCACTATTCGATTGCTTTCGCTCGGAAGAAGAAGTTGTGCAACAAACACCCCAGCAAAAGAATCCGCGCTACGAATGCTACGATCATCTCGCTACGCTACGCACCACGCTACGCCGTAGCACGTAGCTCGCTACGATCGCGTAGCCTTCACGCCTACGACATTTTATTTAAAGAGTTTACATTCTTTATGTTCTATTTCATTTAAAGAAAGAAAGAAAAATAGGTTTAATGCATTTCATTTATTTGTTCTTCTAACAATTAACATTGTGTTTGAACATTTCATAATATTTTATTAATGCATGCAGAAAAAGTTAAATGCACTTCAAAAATGATTCAATAATCGATAAAATAAGATGTTCAAGCAACAAAATCAATTGGTTTTCAGTAATATTACATTAAGTTAGTTGGTATCTTTTCTCTTCAGCTGTGACACGCCACATTATGATTTTAAATTCTAGTTCCAAATGTTTGAACTCTTTATAAGCCATAGGTTGAATTTATTGACTAACTAGCTGCGCCCTGTGGTTTCACCCGCATAAGTGTTGATCCCGTGGGAATGTCGGGATAAAAACTATCCTATGTCCTTTCCCGGGATGCAATCTATCTCTCTGTCAAATTTTATCGAAATCCGTTCAGCGGTTTAAGAGTGACGAGGTAACAGATAGACAGATAGACACACTTTTGCATTTTGTGTTGACCCTATCTAATGATAGGGTCAAGACAATTTACTTTTTGCACTTAAAATTGAGTCTTATTACCTTGAAATAAGATTTAATTTTCTTGGGTCAATCGGCGATCAGTATGGCAAAATACATATTTTTTGAAAAAATACCTATCTTAAAAGTTACCGAAGTCGATTCAGTAATCAATTATGAACAAACTACTTTCAGGACTTGCGTTTATTCTGTTACAGCTTGTATATGAGCCTGCGTCGCCTCAAATAAATAAATTGCCCTAAGTCCGTCCGAACGGTCAAGATCCCATCCTATTTAGACCCGAAACTAATCGTTCGGGTACAATTACAACGGAAAGCACAAAATATCTACTCGGAATGGAGGCAGTACAGCAACCACTTACAAGCCGTTAGTTTGTACGTAAGTTCGTGAACGAAAAAGTTTTACTGGATCCCGACAAACATAAGCCGTAAGTTAACTTTTAAGTAGTTTAATTGTAGCGTGGTTTTGTTTGGCTTACTAATTGCTTTACACCAAGCCTATCGACATAGTTTAGCGATTTTTTTTTCACTTTTTCGGGGTTCGTACCCAAAGGGTGCCAATGGGACCATATTACTATGGCTTCACTGTCCGTCCGTCCATTTGTGTTGACACACAAACGTTTCAAGGCACACTCACACACATTTCAAGTGTACACACTTGTAATACACTTGAAATGTTCACAGAGTACTCGATACATTTATTTGCATTCTACAATGTGAACTTAGGTGGTAGGTACATTATAAAATATACATAGTTATAGATCATGTATATAACACAAGTATATAAAAACTGGCCAAGTGCGAGTCGGACTCGCACACGAAGGGTTCCGTACCACAAGGCAAAAACGCCGAAAAAAACATGTTTGTTGTATGGGAGCCCCCCTTAAATATTTATTTTATTTTGTTTTTAGTATTTTTTTGTAATAGCGGCAACAGAAATACCTAATTTGTGAAAATTTCAACTGTCTAGCTATCGCGGTTCTTGAGATACAGCCTGGTGACAGACAGACGGACAGACGGACAGATGGTCAGACGGACAGACGGACAGACAGCGAGGTCTTAGTAATAGGGTTCCGTATTTACCCTTTGGGTACGGAACCCTAGAGTATGGTCTAATACGACCGCTATAACAACAAATAATAACATTAAAATAAAAGTAACACTACAACTATGTTTCTTTTAACTGTAAGGTAAGCACTGCTGGGACACAGGTGTGAGGGGGTGGGTCATTATCAACCACGCGGGCCCAGTACGGGTTGGTAGACGTCACATGTCATGTTTTGATATTTGGTTCTAGGACATGCCGGTTGCCTCACGATGTTTTCCTTCACCGTTTTGAGAGTAGTAGTGATAAAGTAATTTACACAAAGTAACGCCTAAGTGCCAGGATCGAACCCACGACCGTATAATTCGGAAATCACGTCAACACTGCTCTCCTCCATTCGGAAAAACCGCGCGTGATGTTACGCAGTGTTTCGCGTGTAAAATAAACTAAATTACCGATCATATCAACTCGTATTTCATTTACCTACGAAACTTCCCACTGATTAACAAATTCATAATGCAAAACTCATCAACATCATCATTTCAGCCGAAAGACGTCCACTGCTGGACATAGGCCTCCCCCAAGCACCTCCATTTCGACTGGTTCTGTGCTTCTCGCATCCAACGGATCTCTGTGGCCTTCACAATGTCGTCGGACCACCTTGTGGGAGGCCCTCCAACGCTACGTCTTCCGGTACGCGGTCGCCACTCCAGAACCTTTTGGCATCATCGGCCATCTGTTCTGCGTGCAATGTGCCCTGCACACTGCCACTTAAGTTTGGCAATTCTTCGGGATATGTCGGTTACCTTGGTTCTCCTGCGGATCTGATTCGATCACGCAGGGAAACTCCAAGCTAGCCCTTTCCATGCAAAACTAGCTAAAAAATTTGGTGATTTCTAAGAATCCCACCAATTTATAATGGAGGTGACCTCGCCGACGCGCGACGTAATCACAGACGATGTTCTATTTAGTATTGACCTTCTCTGTAGATTCAAGGCGTGACTGAACGAAATTATGGACGAAGTTAGGGTGGCGTCTAGTTATAAATGTCTTATTAATCATTAATTAAGGACCTCTTTCATTGTGTCTAGACAGGCAAAATGGAACAGATATCTTATGCATTATACTTATTTTATTTTTTTTCATACTTTTTTGACATAATCTCTTTATTATTTGACATTATATACAGACAATTGTAATTTTTCACCTCTTTATTAGTGGTTGTAATGAGAATCATATCACTTGGTTTTAGTAAATTTTTATATTTTATTTATCCTTTTGATAGATTCTTATTTTGTAAATGTGAGGACTTTGTAGGCCTTGTAGACTTTAGAGTACCTGGTACTTGTTGACAGGCCTCCACATTTGGCAGCTTTCCAAGTAACATCAGTTATCTTTGTGATGGAACGGATGGTCGTATTCCTAACGCGGTCTCTCAATTTATGTGTCAGATAATTTCATAAAATCAAAATCAAAATATTTTCTTTCACATAAACCTACATGGGCACTTATATTAAAAATAATTGGGTTTTACAATGTTTTAAAATTGAGATCTACTGTAATTTTAAAACATTGTAAAACCCAATTATTTTTAAAAAGAGTAACCGTGGAGTGTCTTGCCGGTTCTTCTCCATAGGAAACGACCAATTGGAACCGTGCACCTAGCTTCTGACGTTTCATAAGTGCCCATGTAGGTTTATGTGAAATAAAATATTTTGATTTTGATTTTATGAAATTATCTGACACATAAATTAACAGACCGGGTTAGGAATACAACCATCCGTTCCATCATAAAGATAACTGATGTTACTTAGAAAGCTGCCACGCTAAAATGGAACTGTGCTGGACACATCTGCCGCATGTCCGACGAACAATGGGCCAAACTTAGGACCCAATGGGTCCCTCTTAATGTCAAGCGACATCGTGGCAGGCCCAGATAGATATGGCGTGTTAAGCTGGACTACTTCAACAAGAACTGGTCCTTAGCAGCTTTGAACAGAGAGAAGTGCAAAGAGAGTAGGGTAGGGGAGTAGGGTCTTTGCCCTGCTGTGGGACATCCCAGGCTAATAATAATAATTCATAGTTTCATTTTGCGCGTAGATAGATGTACCTTCCACCCTGTATAGCAGTCAGCAAGGTAATAATGTTAGTTAATGTTCTTTTTAGGGTTCCGTACTTCTAAAGGAAAAACGGAACCCTTAAATGATCACTTCGTTGTTGTTCTGTCTGTCCGTCTGTCACGACCTTTTTTCTCAGGAACGCGTGGAGTTATTAAGTTGAAATCAATATCAAATATTCATGGCTGTAATCCCTTAAAGTAGTGAAAAAATCAAACGCCCGTATCTTATGATTGGGTTGACTTAGAAATCAACGCAATCAAAAGATACGGCCGTTTATGTTCCAAAATCAAAACCTATAGGGTACTCTTGCTACTTGAATAGTACTCTCGCTCTTTGAATAATACCAATAGCCATGGATATGATGGCATCATTACGAAAGTGGTCAAACATGTAGCGCCATTAATAGGACCTGCTATGAGTTATATCATCAATCTTTGCATTGAATATGGTCATTTCCCGGACAAATTAAAAATTACTGTTATTAAACCTATTCATAAAAAAGATGATAAAAGTAGCATGGATAATTATAGACCGATAGCACTTATTCCTATTTTTTTCCAAAATTATAGAAAGAGTAATATACAATAGCCTTTCGTCGTTTTTTGAAAAACATGATCTCATAGCCAGGGCACAATTTGGATTCAGGAGAGGTAAATCCATTAATATGGCGATTTATGACGTGATTCAAAAAATTGTTTCTAATGTTGATGCTAGAACTCGAATGGCGGCCTTTTTTATGGATATGTCTAAAGCATTCGACCATGTAGATCATGGTATACTGCTAAACAAATTGGACCGTTACGGGATTAGAGGAACTGCATTAAACCTATTACAATCTTATCTTTCTAATCGCACTCAAATCACAGCGCTTGATAGACTGTGTGCGAGCTCGAAAGTTGAAAGAACGTACATGTCATGTCCTAGGAAAATAACTTATGGTGTTCCCCAAGGTAGCATTCTTGGCCCTCCATTATTTAACGTTTACATAAATGATATGCCTAAGGTCAGTAAGCACCAGATGGTCTTATTTGCTGACGACAGCACTATTTTATTCTCTAGTAATGACATTAATATTCTTGAAAATGACATAAATGACGATCTTAAAAATATAATAAATTGGTTAGTTAATAATAATCTAAAAATAAATCTTGACAAAACTAAAATAATGACATTTAATCAAAGAACAAATAAACTGAAACTGAATATAAAATATGGTAACGTAGCAATCCATGAAAGTGATATCACAAAATTTCTGGGCCTTTACATAGATAGTCATCTGACTTGGAAACATCATATCGACGTTTTGTCTAAGAAGCTTAGTCAATTTGCGTATGCTTTGTACAAACTATCAAAAAAGGTTAACCGCATTACAGTACGAATAGCTTATAATGCTTATGTGGCTTCTAGCATTAGGTACGGAATCATTTTCTGGGGCAACTCCACTGACAGAGACATTGCTTTTAAAGCTCAGAAGAAATGCTTGCGATCGTTTACCAAATTACAGTCGATTGATAGTTGTAAACCATTGTTTAAGGAACTTAGTTTGCTCACTCTACCGTCTATGTACATATATGAAATGGGAGTGTTTGTTCGCTGTAACCTGCATTTATTTGAAAAACTGCGCTCTCGCCGTTATCAAAATACCATTCATGTTGCCTCTCATAAAACTGCATTTTTTGGCAAAAGTGTGCTAGGTATGGCCCCAAAAATATATAATAGTATACCAGCAGCTATTAGAAATAAAGAGTGTCTGGGATCCTTTAAGAGGTCTCTGTTTAAATTCCTTTTAGATAGATGCTACTACTCCATCACTGAGTTTACTACTGATAAACAGAGGTATGACGATTCCGACCTGCTAATTAAGCACATATGATTTTATTTGTTAATTATGTATGAATTGTAGTGACCTATTTTCCTGACATATTTTAATTCTAATTATTTTTATTGTAATCCATTGACATGCCACCTTAATTGTAATTTGCTTATTTTAATTTTAATTTTTTATGTTAATTTTGTACGCCATATATATTGGCAAGCATAGTGCACATAATTATATTGACAACAAACTATCTGTAACCATACCTATGTTAAAAAAATAAATGATTGATTGATTGATTGAAATGATTGATTGATATTTCCCGTTGACCAAGAATCATGAAATTTGGCAAGAAGCAATGTCATGTCAAATGTGTAGAAACATTACAAAAAAAATACTATTTGCATACCTACAAAGAACGAAGCCCTCGGTGCGCGAGTCCGACTTGCACTTGACCGTTTTTTTACTATTAATATTTCCTGTGCGTGCTTCAAGGTTTGCTGTAGCCTTGAAATATTTTATTTTATTTAGTTAACTACTCAGGGTGCGCTGTATCATTCGTAATTTAATAAACCATTGCCTACTAGCTACTAGGTAGAGCATATTATACCTATACTAATAGTGACCCGCCCTTGCTTCGTACAGGTGCAATCTAGTATGATTCTCCAGACCGTATTACCGCCAGTCTTAAGTGTTTGGCCAGACTGAAGCGCGGGCGCGGGGCGGGTTCGGCGCGGCGTACTCAAACATAAAAACTTCATTTGACCGTCCATAGTGGCCACGCGGGTGCGGTGAGCGGCGCGGGCTGCTTGGCGCGAGGAGCGCGCGGGCAACTCACGCCATTCATACAAGTGGCCGCAGTGAGTGCGTGGGCGGCCCGCGCGGTGATAGGGGTTCTCAAACTAGTTCGAGCTTTTTTCTGGTAAAAATAAGTCTTCTTCGTCCATATTATATTTTGACAAACACTGGACGCGACAGCACTCAGAATGAAGCCGCGCTCGACTGCGGACAGGCAGATCGCTCGCGTTCCCGCACCCGCCCCACGCTGCCAGTCTGGCCAAGCACTAACTTTACTAGCCTTGGCGCGGGAGATATTAACTGCATAGTGTAGTGTCTCGTAGTCCGATGGGACGGCAATCCGACACGACCGGAGTGAGATCAGGCGCAGAACCAACGGCTTAAGAGGGGACGGGGCCTGAGAGGAATTTGAAAATTAGGTGTTTGAAGAAACTATTGTCGTCGCTTTACCTCAAGTCTGCCCCCGTAGTGTGTGATAGCTGCAGCTCAGACCGAAATTATCACAAAAAAAATTGACGATATCGACGTTTCGTATTCCTCTTTTTCTCTTCGAAAACTGCGATTTAATAATTTTTTACATTAACATTAATAAAGAGCATGTTTAGGTTCCTATGGTTTATTTTTAAGTTAAAAACTTTTCTAATTTGTCTGGTAGTCCTCGATTCACGGCACTAAAAAAAGAGGAAATTTTTGGTAATTTTTAGATGCGGTGGACTATGGCTTCCAGACGGTACTTGATCTTGACGATACAGTATGGTACACCCATCATACGGCAGTGGGCGTGCAGGAATAGAAGAGGCTCAATGGGGTCAACATCATGAGCGATAACAACAAGCTGTGCCTTCTTCTTCACTACCAGCTTGGTGACAGTGTGCGGATGGTGTTTGGCATATATGTATTATACCTACACATTTGAAATTTTAAAAATAATTACGTTATTATACACATAAATCTTTCGGAATAAATTCTTTAAATAATCACGTGAACACCGCATCAAAATCCTTTGCGTTTAGAAGAACAACGCGGTCATACAGACAGGCATGCAAAACCGACTTTGATTTAGAGAAATAATGTTCCCACTGCTGGACACAGGCCTCCTCTTGGTGAGAGGGAGTGGGCCGTAATCCACCACTCAGGCCCAGTGCGGGTTGGTAGATGTCACATGTTTTCCAACATTTGGTTCTAGGACATGCCGGTTTCCTCACGATGTTTTCCTTCACCGTTTTATAGCTAACTTTAAAAACATTTTACAGTAAAAATTCAGGGCAGTCAACTTTACTGACAAACTTTATGCTATCATAGAAAATCTATTTACGGTTCAAGTTACAAAGTTTACCAACTAACAAGCACTTTAGCCAAAAAAGTTATACTTAAGACTGACTTAAGTTGTCTGTAAGCCAAATACTCGCGGAAGATAGAGGTAATCAAGTTAGAATGTTAGTCGTTGTAATACGAGTACATTTTTGAAGTGAAAACTTCTTTAGGGCATTTTTTTGTACACTATTTCTGTATTGATTTCTCTGTTCTCATTGACTAATATGTGTATTTAATATGTGTCAAACTTGTATTGTGCTAATAAATACTTATTATTATTTTTATTTTTGAGTCGGTGAAAACCATTGAACTCGCGCCACTGTTATCGTAAGCGACACCGCGCTTGTTTTGTTTATAAGGCGATTAAAAAATTCCCGCTTCGGATGTGTTCGGCTGTCCTCGGGATGTACTCGGTTTTAATGTATATCCGATAGTCAATGAGTGATGGCAAAGTGTTCTGTTTGTGTTTTGTTTTCACTTCTGCATTGTTGACACTGCCACTGTTTTTTTTTCAAGTGTATTTTGTGCGGAACAGATAGTGGTAGGTACTTGTTGGGGTTGTCTCGTCGTTGACGGATACCCCGGTAGTTGTTGTAGGTAACAAGTTAAGTTACACCAAAACACTGTTAAGTATTAATAGTTTATTTGTGCTTTATGGTAGTTATCGACCCAGACATTACGGCGTGACGGAGTTTTAGTGAGGACTGAATTGAGTGATTTGTAATAAAGTACGCGTAAAGTACTTTTGCTGTGTGAGCATTATTGGCTCGTAAACTAATAATCCTTACTAATATTACAAATTCGAAACCACTGAACGGATTGCGATAAAATTTGGCAGAGAGATAGATTGCATCCCGGAGAAGGACATAGGCTAGTTTTTATCTCGATATTCCCACGGGGTCGACACTTATGCAGGTGAAACCGCGGGGCGCTGCTAGTATTATTATAAATAGAAAAGATTTGATTTTATTTTATTTATTTATTTATTTATCACAAACACCGCCACCATTACAGGAAGTTCCCAATGCGGTAGCGTGGTCCTTACTTAGACTATACTATATTAAATAACTAACTTAAATAACATAACACATACAACATTATTTTTGTGAATTCATTCAGAGAGCATGAAAATAAATCGATCCTGTCAGCCGTGTCATTCAGTGCGTGTAAGGCGCGCGTCAGTGGCGCTTTGCTGAGCAAGTTGGTTCGTGCATGTGGCACTGCTAGTAACCGTGGCTTCCGGCGCCGCGATACGTAATTGTCAGGCACATTCAGACAAATCTCCCTCAAAACACCCGAATTATAGGTCTTACCACGTAATAGTTTAAAAACATATGTGGTTACAGCTAAGTCCCTCCTTGTCTCGAGTTTGTTGTACCCGACCATACCGATAACGAATAAGGTCGGGTACATCAACGGATAGAAGGGATAGACACCGTATAGCTTCATGTACAAAAATCTGGTGAATTTGTTTTGTATGCGCTCCAACATGAGACTATATTTAGTCTCATGCGGAGCCCATATGACAGCATTATACTCTAGCTGAGTTCTTATAAGCGCGTTATACAATGCTGAAACTGCTTTTATATTTGTATACCCCGATGCCCGTCGAAGAACGAAACCTAGACTTCTGTATGATTTCTTACACACATTTACAATATGGTCACGAAATGTTAACTCAGTGTTCAGGCGCACACCCAGGTCACGTACCTTTTCTACCCGCTCCATTGATGTGCCCTCAATCTTGTACTCGTGATGATGTGGTTCTCTCATTCTGCTAAAAGTTATGACTGAGCATTTTTTTACGTTAAACTGCAGTTTATTTTTCCTACTCCATTCTGCTACATAATCTATATCTTGCTGCAATCGTGCACAGTCACTTTTATCTTTAATGGCCATGAGCAGCTTAAGATCATCCGCGAATAATAGACAAGTGGCAGTCCTGACAGCTTCAGGCAGGTCATTTATCATAATAATAAAGCTCAGCGGACCCACATTACTGCCCTGGCTTACTCCTGATCTTGTATAATAAGGCTCAGATTTACAACCGGCATATTCTACGAACTGCCGTCGATCTCGCATGTAGTTAGCAAAGAACTGAAGCAATGCAGGAGTACATCCGACTGCTGCCAGCTTTTCTAATAATATGTCATTATCAACCAAATCAAAAGCTTTTTTGAAGTCGAAGTAGGCAGCGTCGACTTGCACTCCAGCATCAACATTTGGAACCACGTACGTCATAAAGTTCAGTAAATTGCTGGTTGTGCTACACGCCGGACGAAATCCGTGCTGGGCGTCCGATAGCAAACTGGACACTTGGTCTAACATGCATCTTTGTATGGTTGACTCAAAAACTTTTGCTGGAGCTGACAGAACTGCCACCGGCCTATATCCACTCACGTCTGAATCCATCCCACCCTTAGGTATTGGAATCACGCGGGTGATTTTCCAACACTCAGGAAAATACGAGGACTCTATGCACAGATTATAAAGGTGTAAGAGTGGCTTCGCTAATACAGCACGGCAATCCCTAATAACAAAAGCGGGAATTCCGTCCGGCCCCGCTGACCGTTTTGGTTTAAGTCGAGTAAGCGCATCTGTTACTTGACTCAATGTAAGGCGACCTATGTGAACTCGCGAGCTGTTACCGCCGCTTGAAGCTACCGCTGCGTTTACGTCGAGCCTCGGCTGCTGACTGTCGTAGACGGAATAAAAATATTGCGCGAACGCTTTAGCACACTCTGAATCAGATAAAATGTTGCCGTCCCGTATGATATTTTTACGGTTCCCTGTTGCTTTTTTAGACCTCACATAGTCCCAAAAAGATCTAGGATCTTTTGTAAAATTTTGTTGAATCCACTCCTGGTGGTGGTTATGGGCACGCACTATCATCGTCTTTACCGTCGCCCTACACCGAGCAAACACTTCGTAGTCACTGCTTACCCCACTTTGTTTGAACCTCTTATGCAATATTGCTTTTTTCGTAATATAATGAATAATTTCCCCAGTATACCACTCCGGGTACCTATACCTAGAATTTACACATATTTTCCTCTTCCTTGGAACGCAACTATCAATTGTGTTATTTACGGTGTTATAAAAATATTGAACGGCCTCCTCTGGGTCATGTATGTCATACATCGGACCCCAGTCGTTTAATAATAGCAATGAGTATAATGAATCATAATCAGCTTTGGCAAAACTCCACTGAGGCCACAATTCACTCGATTCTGTCATTGCATGGTCTGCAGGCGCGTGATGAGAGGATTTACTGTCCGAACGCTCACACTTACCTTTGGGCACGCTTATTATGAGCGGCAGGTGGTAGGGGTCCACTGGCACAAGCGCTTCGTCCGCCGTCGCCGCACTCACGCGCACCTCATCCACACCCAATGAACACAATACTAAATCCAACTGACGGTTATTGCAATTTGGCACGTGATTTGTCTGTTTGAATTCACAAAACGATAGAAAATATTCATAGCAATTGATCACATTATTATTACAAGAATGTAAATTAAAATCTCCTATAACAACAACGTCCCTATATTTAACACATAACTGCTCAATAGTTCTAAACAAGATCATATAATCATTTTCGCAACTGCTTGGAGGAATATAAACCACACAGCACAAAAACAAATATCTATTACGGGTATGTACGGTAGCACAAATCAGTTCAAAAGCGCATCTATCTACATTGACGTCACCAGGTACTGTCACTTTACGTAGCTCGAGCCCGTGTGTGGCCACGAGAAACACGCCTCCTTGTTTTCGTCCGTCCATTCGGTCGCATCGTAAGATTTGATATCCTTGCGGTATAATTTCGGCATCATTTATTGACTCATTGCAGCCAGTTTCTGTTATTGCAATTAAATCAGCTCCCACGGTTTCTACATTATTGCAAAAAACACCCAACTTTGTACGTAGACCTCTTGCGTTTTGATAAAAAAGTTTTGTGTATGTTTGTTTGTTAACGTTTCACGCTAAAACGGCTAAGCAGATTTAGATGAAATTTGGCACATGGGTAGACCACTCCCTGAATTAGGACCAGTAATACTTTTCATCCCAATGTTCTTACGGGATCGAGAGTTATGCGGGTAAAACCACGGGGCGAAGCTAGTTAATAATATTAGTATAGAAGTATGGTTAAGGATGTGTATGTTCACGCAATTAGACTAGACGATACACTTAGAGAAACGAGTGAACTTCCCTCGGTTAAAATTAAGCTCCAAACTTAGATTAAACAACCTGCGTACAACCACAGCCAATCAAGATTTACGCTTAAACTTAAGCACAATATAAGTTACTTCACTTAGCAACCGTGCAGGTGGGGCTTGCAGTAACTTATGTAACATTTCACCGCAGTATTAGGAAAAACCGTCCACTTAGAATTTAAAGTATGTGTTGTGTAAGTTAAGTTTATTTTTCTAGCAAAGTGAGCAATGAAAATGCATTCTTACGAGGCAGAGACGTGCCTGGGATGCAAACTTTTTAGAATGCTAGGTTACTAGCATATATTGTATGTACATGATATGCCCTATAGGTGTGACTAACACCCGGTTTTTGAATTGAGAATTTCAAGTTGAGAACTTGTCAAACTCTAGTATTTCTTACGGGGTTACGTCAATATAGTCCGTGAAGTTCAAAATTTATTTGCAAAAAAACTTAAAAAAATTTGAATTACGTGGGCTAAATTGAAGTTATCACCTTAAGGTGCCACTAGTCGATATTTTTCCCGTACAAATTTCGGGAGAGTATTACTCCACTGTTTGACATTGTGCATCCAATGTTAAACATGATATCGTTTTAACATATTATTAATTTTGTCCGTACGGGAACAGAATAGTAAAATAAAAACCCATTAAAAAGTTATGAGCCAACAAAGATTCCTTTTTCTTGCTATTTTTAACGTAACTTTGGGTATAAATAAGTAATAAAAGAACTCTAAAATCTTCGAAACCAAGTCCGTACCGACAAAGCTCAGTTATCGAACTTCATTTGTAATTGATTTATGCAGTGGTTTTTCATAAAACTCGATTTTCCAACGCACTTTTAGAATTTTTTTACTCGCCTATCAGTTCGGAACGGTGTTTCTGTGCGTGAGAACTAGGCGTTGTTCGTGTACACTAGCGTCTAACTGCTCATCATTGATACTAGCTCTGTCGGACAAGAAGCCAGGTGAGACAGCGTGCTTTTTGGCCATGACCACCAGGGAGTTCGAGCTCGCGACTAGTTTATTTTAAGTTCTCAAATCAATAACCATACTTACAGCTTTAGTTATTTTTATTTTTCAACACCAAAACTACTTAGGTACCTATGACCTTTCTTTTGGTATATATCTATCAAACAAGGGAATATCAAAGTTATGATCCGCAATAATGACGATAGGAGACCGGCAAATAGGAGAAATTAAAATTATTTTTAATATAAGTACATCAATCAGGTTTAATAACATACTTTTTGGAACCAAGTTTTCTGACGCGGCATGTGTTAGGGGCTTGCGTTAGGAGTGAACACTGGTGTCGTTTTCCTGGTTTTCGAGAGTGCTGAAGCCGAAAGCAAGGTATAAATAAAAATTAAGACTGTGACAACTTTATGAGAGCTTCTAAAAATGTTTACTAGATTGGTATAAAAAACGCGTATTAAATTCATAGTTTTCCTTACTGCATGCGTAAGGATCTTCGTTCCTGTCGGGGGACGACCGCACCCGTTTTTCTCTTTTCTACTGATGTTTATGTTATTTTTAACTAAAGCAAAGGCCAACAATGAATGGCCATGTAAGTACTTAATAAAAATTCATACATTCGCTGACTAAATTTTTGAAAATACATCCCCCAAAGGAATTATATAGGGAACGAAAGTTTGGACAGAAGTTCGTCATTTTTACCGATGGAAAATTCCATAGGCACAAGGCTTGTTTCATGATAAAACAGTTCAATTAAAAATCATGTATTTTCCCACCATTGTAATACTCAATAAGTACATGCTTGTGCCCGTAACTGTCAGCGATATTATCTGTGGCCTACTAACGGCCACTAAATAACACAACCACATTATACAGCCTGATTTATTTAACAATATAGCTTCCTATGGCCAGGCGCGGCCAGTGGAGCATACTTCAGTGCTTTGCCACCGTGAAATATTATTCAACAAATTATACTATAGGTTTATTTAAATAAAAATAGGTGTAGTCCGTGTTTTTGTTTGCATAAAATTTTGAATTGCTGATAGAGTCGCCCAGGAGTTACCATATAAAAAATTTTAGAAGTGATGACTTGTAATTTATTGTCTGTCAGTCTCAAATACTTACTATTTTCTATTCTGTTCGTTTTAGCTGTTAATTAATTGCTCTAAGGGCAGATTTTTCCATCGCCAGATACCTTTTTTGAGAGGAATAAAATTGACGTTTGACAGTTTTTGCATGAAATAACTGTCAAAATTTCAAAATTATTCCTCGAATAAAGTTATCATATGATTGAAAAATCAGCCCTAAGTCATCCATATTATTAACTATGTCGACATACCTTGCGGGCGAAGTCGCGGGCGGAAGCTAGTTTCTATATAATTACTAGCAGCGCCCCGCGGTTTCACCCGCATAAGTGTCGATCCCGTGGGAATATCGGGATAAAAACTATCCTATATCCTTCCCCGGGATGTAATCTATCTCTCTGCCAAATTTTATCGAAATCCGTTCAATGGTTTAGGTGTAAAAAGGTAACATACAGACAGACAGAGTTACTTTCGAATGTATAATATTAAAGTATGGATACTAATAATAAGGCTGAAGAGTTTTTTTGTTTGTTTGAACGCGCTAATCTCTGGAACCACCAGTCGGATTCCAAAAAATGTTTTTGCATTTGTAACCTCAATTCTTGAGGAAAGCTATTTAACATCACGCTGGAGCTTTTAGAAGCCGAGCAGAAAGAAAATCAGTAAGAACGAACGGTAAGCGAAAACGAAGTAATAACGCGGGTATACGATGCGATGCGATGGGGTGGGTCGGGGGAACAAGAAATTTCACGCGGACGAAGCCGCGGGCAGAAGCCAGTCTTGTATAGTCGTTATGTATTCACACATGGTGCATTGACTCTGGTGAATGTTACAATTCCATTTTTCCTGTAAGTATTGCAAAAAAATATATAATTCGGTCTAAATACTCCAATCTCTTTGGAACTTATGTTTGAGCCGTTTGAAGTTGAAACTCTAGGGCCATGGGGCCCGAGTACCCACTTAGTATTTCGAGACATCGCCAAGCGGTTGGTCGACTCTTCACGTGACCAGAGGGCTGGCCTATTTTTTGGCCAAAGAATCAGCATTGCCATACAACGTGGCAATGCTGCCAGTCCTTTGGGCACGTTTCCTGTTGACAGCGATGCGGATGAATTTTTTGATGATTTCTCCTCCTTTTTAGGGTTCCGTACCTAAAGGGTAAAAACGGAACCCTATTACTAAGACTTCGCTGTCTGTCCGTCTGTCCGTCTGTCTGTCTGTCCGTCTGTCTGTCTGTCTGTCACCAGGCTGTATCTTAAGAACCGCGATAGCTAGACAGTTGAAATTTTCACAAATTATGTATTTCTGTTGCCGCTATAACAACAAATACTAAAAACAAAATAAATTAAATATTTAAGGGGGGCTCCCATACAACAAACGCGATTTTTTTGCCCTTTTTTGCTCGATATCAAAAATGGCAACAGGTAGGCACTTGAAGTATTCACAAAATACTCAGTTGTATTTTAACTTTAATAATAAATAATAATATTAAAATAAAATAAATATTTAAGTTGGGCTCCCATACAACAAACGTGATTTTTTCGGCGTTTTTGCCTTGTGGTACGGAACCCTTCGTGTGCGAGTCCGACCCGCACTTGGCCAGTTTTTTATACACTTGTAGATACATATTATTATTATTATTATTTTAATACTGTTAGCTTTTAAAATTATGTTTTAATGATAAAATAATATAGTGTAGAACTCGGAGTAAACCTAACTATTCGGTCTTCCAAAAAACAAAGGAAATTAAACCCCTGTTGAGTGTTTATTTTTGATAAACACCGAAGCTCGAGAAAATAATATTATAAAGCTGAAAATTATTTCAGTCTAGGGTAATTGCGACCCTAAGCACAGAAGCCAATCACTTAGCGTTTAAAATAATAATACCCACTCTTCTACAAAGGGTCGTGGCTAAATAATAACAGCCGCGCGAGTCGATGTTCGAGGTTAAGTAACGCTTGCCGAGGTCTGTCCGTGGATGGGTGACCATCCGTTACATACCGAGTTCTTTTTTATTGGCCGTTAAGCCACCGGCATTTTGTAGATATTTGACAGTCGTGTCGGGTAGTCAGAAGCCCGAAAGTCTGGCAACCAGTCTTACTAAGGAGTTATTGTGTTACCAGATTTATATTTATGTTTTATATTTATTTATTTATAGTTAATTAAAACTGTAAAACACCAATTACATTAATTATCATAGAGACAATAATTACGTTCACAATAGTATAATTTAAAACTAACATGGAACAGTGGATACCTTGGATACTTTCTCTCACAGAACTCCAGACATATATGCATAATTTTAATCCATTCATCCGCAAACACATCACATTCAGGGTTGGCAGCCAGCAATTCAGCACCTTTAGAGTAGGTTAGAGTAGGTAGAACAGATTGGGGATTCGGCTCTGGCTACAGTTTTGGCTGGCAGTTGCGCAAACAGATTGTGGAGATCAGATTGCCAAACCCAATTTAGTTGGGTAAAAAAATATATAATATGCGACGACTTGAGAAACTCCTTCATTTTTTTTGCCATGTAAAACGTCTAGGTAGATGATGACCTACTCTTCTATAAACAAACTCATTCGGACTCATTGCCATTGCCAACTATTCATAATCGATGTATAAAAATCTAGCATTTATATAACCACTTCCTAGCTATGTTAAAGTATATTATATTTTTCTATATTTCTAGCATTTATTTCTAACCTATTTTACAATTTAACACTAAAATATACATACTACAAGTATATAATAATAAAAAAGAAAAAGGCAGGAGCTCATTGGGAATCGAAAAATTCGTCCGCATCGCTGTCAATGGGATAAGTGCCCAAAAGGCTGGCAGCATTACCACGTTGGATGGCAATGCTTATTCTTTGGGCTAAAAATAGGCCAGCCCTCTGGTCACGTGAAGAGTCAACCAACCGCTTGGCGATGTCCAGAAATATTCGATGAGCACTCGGACCCCAAGACCCTAGTGTTTCAACCCCAAACGGCTCAAACATATAGCTCCAAATATAACATTTGCGCCGTTTGAGGTTTTACGTTAAAGTTGATTTTCAGTCTAACTAGATGCAGCTGAAAACCAGTATTTTACATGGATCGCCTGCCTCTCTGATCTGCTTCCAACAGCCAATAGATAATTACGTTTTAAATGATACATGATTTTATTTCTGTAAGTAGGTTTATACAAACGCTTTCGCATGTCACAAATAAATTATGTTTTTAAAACTAGATTAGTTGAAGTTAGAATATGTAATTAGGTATATATTATATTCATAGTTTTAATAGATTTATGCATAATTATCTTTATATTTAAAATATTTATTCCTCAATTTTCATGATTGCACCTACCACTGTTTGTCTCTGGATCACCCAAAGGTTGACTGGTAGAAAATATGGAATTAAGTCCGCCTATGTACATGTGCTTGAAGTATTAAATAAATTAATTAAGTCGGTGTTTTCTATCTGACTACTCTCAGAAGAAAGGCCGAAATAAATTCATATTAACAGACAGCTTTCATTTGAGCTTTACTAAGAAACCAGCTAGCCTACCCTAAATCTTCGAGCTTGATCTACATCAAAGATTCGATTAAATGTCAATTATTCGGATCTTTGATACTTATTTGAATGGAATGAATGTCAATATCGTTCCATTCAATTCTGAATTAGAATATGTCGGAAGTATTCCCTTCGGATTCATTCAATTTCTTCGAAGGGAAAAGCCTGTTAATATTTTAAATGTCAAAGATATTCTCGCCTTTAGGAATAAGTTAAAGGCAATTTATTTCATTAATCACTAAAAAATATTCAAACGTTTTTATCACAGAATTTACGATGGCTTTAAACGATCAGAACATTAAGACCTATGCTGACACGGTTGAATCAGCAACTTTTACGCCAACGCAAAAACCGCTTTACTCTTACGAACATTTGGTTCAAAGTTACGTGCTCTTTTTTAGCGATGACTTTCCGAGATATATTTTATTCAGGTTAAAAAAAGCGTTCAAACATCGATGGGTTTGTGATAGCAAAAAAGGTTTATTATCTAGTACAATTGTGTGGGAGCAGCACCATAGCTAAATCCTATGGTAATCAATTTTGCTGCTTGTCATTCTACTCACATTCACAACCTCACTAGAATAGGTATTCAATCATCAATCAATAGGCATTAGTCTGTACCCATTGTCTATTGTATCGACAAGTACATACCTACAGAGAAACCATATTGGACTTAAAACATTCTAGAACAAAAGATGGAAGAAATAATGCGATTGGTTTTTGTATTATAGTTATAACACAGCGTTGCTATTTTGTAAAAATCTTACCGTGAAGTGAGCGTGGAGTGAGCCGTCAATAGTGTCAATTCCTAGCAAAAACAAACTCACTTCACCTAAGTTTTCACGGTGAGATTTTTCCAGAATCAACTGGCAGGAACGATATAATGCTCGAAAGTGTTATTTCTTCACATTATTCGAAAAACATCAATTTCCTTAAATTATGTAAAGCAGCATGACTCAGCAACTTTAAAGGGTGGCATATATCGACGCGCAAAATGTAACAATGGCTTCAGTAGGTACAGACGCCAGCACATCAAGCTACCCGAAACTGTCAAATTTTCCCAATCAACTTTGAACCTTATACTTTAGCGATAAAGTTGAAAATCTATTAAAGAAATTTGACAGATTGGAGTAGCTTGATGTGCTGGCGTCTGTACATGATTCTAAACCCCCTAGGTAGAAACTTTTCGTCGGTTATCAAAAAACAAATCAGCTGTTTCATAGGAAAGTTCAATTTTTTTTGTATTTTCACGTCTCAGCTCTTTGGCTGGTTTTTGCAACGTTAACGGACCGAAGCCAAGTAAATGCAGCTTGTGGTGTCTTATGTTAAAGACGTGTTGTGATGAGGACCTATTTCGTTATTATAATAATAATATTTTATTATTATTATTATCCATTTATATCAGGCATCAAGGCCTATAAACAACACATACAATACAATATGAATATAACTTAAAAATACTATAAATACATAACAACAATACCTAAGCGGTCATAATGTGCAATTTTTTTTAAATAACCTAGTGACGAAAAATTTCAACGCTAGGAGGTTCAGAAACATGTACCCACTGAATTCAAGGTTACAGTTTGCGCGTCAGCAGTCAGCACTCTGCCACCTTGTCTATAAATAGTAACAAACACGTTATAGTTTGACAACGTTTTCCATTCAAAAGATACAAGGGTATTTAAAACATTTGCCCTACTACATAGCAAAGGTGACAAGACCAAAGGATTATCTAAAAGGGATTAGGTATTTCAGCATAACATTGACGAGTAAGGGCCATCGGATCACGCAGCGAACCGGCACTAATCGGGCCGACCAATCTATACCTCATTTGGCACTTACACGGCTTCTCAAGAAACCTTACAACGTCACTTTTTCGGTATCACACGTCGGGCATAAGAACGGCTTACCAGACTTCCGTGTCGACGTCATTACCCATAATGCGAGCCTCGTTAATATTTCTTTGATGCAGCGGAATTTCACCACAGGCGGAAAATTAAATTAAGCGATCAGCTTAATGTCTTGCCGCAAATTACGATTTTCGAGTCATTTGTCAATTTTGTTAATAAGGAAATTGGTTAGGCCGACAGTCTTCAATAACGGCTTTTAATAGTTACCTAATCATTTCTGAAAACGTTTTAGTTGTCTATTATTAGATCAGACTTTACACGTATCGGTACATTCAAATTAACGATCAACTGACTTAAATATTTAAACAAATACCCGCTACTTACACTACTAGTTTAATATTTCATGAAACAACTTCAAGTATTAGTAGACTTACATTTCATCACCCGCAAGCAATGGGGTGTGGAACGCTTTAATTCGCCGTAAACACGTTCCTACCATATATTCCTAATTTAGCTCAAATCGATGAAAGTACCCACTTCAACTGTAGTTTATATTTGACTCATAATATATATAAAACATCCATTTATTATTGAGTATTACACATAGCTACTACACTCATAAAATATTATAGTAGTCTCATTCATCACGAAATAAATACATCTATGGATGTTCTCTGAACTTAACCCTGAAAACTTTCAATAATATAGATAAATAATTTGTAAGCAAAAAGTACTCACTCAGTTTCGTTGTTCTCGAAGATCACGCTGCCCTGAGCAGACTCGTACTGAGCACCGTTCTTCGCGGTGCCATCTTCTGTCCAGTACGGCACCCTGACCTTGCCGCGGGCGCCCGCTGTCCTCACGACCCTCAATTCGTAAGTCCCCACGGACTCCGTCAACTCGAAGTCCCGTTGAGGGAATGAGAACACACCAGAATGATCATCGTCCAAAATAACCACTGTTGCTGTTGACGGAGATGCTAAACAAGCCCCCCTAGGTGATGTTAAACGCACGTAAAAATGCTCGTCTTCTTCAAAGACGTCGTCGTCAATCACTTGAACGCTGAAGGTCTTTTCTGTCTCCCCGTGCCTGAAGGTCAGGGAGCCTGAGGCGGCGACATAGTCTGACCCGGCCTCTGCTGTGCCATCCTCGGTGGTGTACTGCACTGTCACTTCTACGTTCAAGTCGCCAGCTCTCACAACTCTCACATCGAAGGTCCCACAGTTCTCCATCACGGTGTAATGGTCCGGATCGAAGCGGACGTTCGGCCCACGCGACTCAAGTGATAAGGATCCTGACTCTCTCCGCTGCAACTCTGCCTTCACTTCGCTCAGATCACTTTGAGCTCGTTCAGATATTTTTTTAGAGAAATCTCCTCCGCCTGTCATTTTGCGAGTGGCAGCAACTCTGTAGAATGCCCTCGACTTCGGACCTCGTGACATCAACGTCTCTAGAGCCATTCTTTCCACCGTTTCTAAATCTTCTTCTGGGTGTTGTCTTCTTAATTCTCTAAGTACTGTCACATATTCTCTTCTAGACTTTTCTTGTTCTCTTCCTTCATCGTCTTCGGAGAGGAAATCATCTCCTCCTGGCTTTAGAGCCATTTCAACGGAACCATCACCTTCACCTTCTACAATAACTCCTCTTTCATTCACTCTGTAGCCTTTCTTCAGATACTTGTACATGAGTAACCGACGGTCGGCGATGTACGCTGTCAAGACCGTCGCGGGGAAGAAGAGAAACGTAACAAGTCCTTCCCAAACTTCGACTTCATTCGGTGAGATGACAGCTAGTATGAGATAGAGCCACACATACGCAAAGATGGACCACGTAGCTGTCACAAGGAACACTCTAAGATGTTTGATCTTCCTAACTTCGCCATCTGGTATCACACAAACACAGATGGCTATGATCACAAACAAGTTATAAGCAGCTGAACCCACGATGGTACCGGGTCCTAAATCGCCAGCTTGGAAGTTCTTCCCTGCTATTTCAATTACAGATAATAAGATCTCAGGTGCACTAGAACCTAATGCCATCAAAGTTAAATTAGCGACGGTTTCGTTCCATACTCTAACGACAACGATCTGTTCGCTGCCGTTTCGTCGCACGCGCACCTCCTTCTCTCTGGACGTTATCACTTCTATGGCAGCCATAAATCTATCGGAGACGATGGACACTCCGATGAAGAGGTACATGAGGCAGAGGAAGTAGAGGACGCCTCGGAAGGCGATCTCGTAGGTGGGTACATCCTCGAGGGGCATCCACGCAGGGAGGACGAGCCCATCAGAACACGCGAGGACATGGTGGGGGGTAGTATTGCGCGGAGCGAGGCGCGCAGACGGCTCGGCGCGTGTCACCACGCAGCAAGCCGCGATCGCGGCGAGCGCGGGCCGCATGCCGCGTAAATGGCGGCGTCCGGCGCTGCACGAGCCCGGCGCCCGACTAAGCGTCGCGACCAAACGACGCCCCGCCCCTCACCCCGCCGTTTCCGCGAGCACAGCGCCCGAATCTACAGTAGGTCGACTTCAAACAAACCGGGACGTGATTTGGTGGACGAAGTTTATGTCAACATTCGAGTTGGAACTGTCAAAGTCTATAACAGTTGTTTATCGGTGGCCTGTAATCCGAGACTGGTCTCATCTGTCAAATCATTTTCTGGTGTACATTTTTGCTTGTGTAGGGAAAATTTTTGTTTGTAATTCTGCTTTCCTTGGTATATAACAGTGGGCTGTTAAGCCGCAGAGCTGTTCCTACACGGGCACGTTCCTTCACCTTAGCTGATAGAGTTTTATTGGAGTTGCGGGCCGTAAAGTTGACGGTGGAAAAAAGCTTATTAGACGAGCCCCCGGGGGACTTATTAAAACTTAGTTTTGTGCAAACTTAGTTTTTAGACGACTTTCTAGAAGTTCATTAGAAGTAAAGTTGGTGTCCCTAAAAGTTGAAGTTATGTAGATGGGATGTGAATCGTAAGAGACGTATAAGATTTTTTTATTATGTAAAAGGTACTTCTTCCTAGCTTGTCGATGGTAATCTAAATGGACACGGCCCAGAATTTAGCTACTTGTTTGGCGCCATCACTAACATCCATCAGTTCCTGTAACGTGCAGCTGACAGGAGACCATAATAAGGTACTGAATCTGTAACAGGAAGTAGGTATTCACATGGGTGTTTCTTGAGTACGAAGATAATTATGATAGAACAGAGGTATTTATTTCTTGAAGAAACAATTGAATACGTACGTACGTAGAGTACATGCAGAGACTTGGTCACTGTGTACATGAAACAAACGATACTCAAGCACTGAAACCAGGGACAATTTCTTAGATAAGATAAGATATATTTATTCGCAAACAAACATGTAACATACAAGAATATAAATTCATGCAGGATAACATAAAAAACAAGGGATTAAACATGTTTGCCACCTAATAATGATTTTTAATTATTACTTTCATGTCAAAAACATTAATGTTATGTAAAACAGTAAACAAAAAATAAATTATAAATGTCAATATTAGTAAATTAATTAATGAATGATAATGCATCAAAATCATGTCAATATGTCAATATAAATTCTTCTGTCACAAATTCATAGTAAGCTTTATCAATTAGATATGGCTTTAATTGATTTCAATATTCAATACTCGATATCTTTATTACTTTACTATAATGTATACTTAGGTGGTAACTTATAAAATATAATTTAGATCATTATGTACCCTGTAGGGCACAGCAAGAGGGTTAGGAGAGAGGAAGCCCTGAGGAGATAATTATTATTTATGTTACATTAATTATTATATTATTTATTATATTGTTTAATAATTATTATATTAATTATTATATTATTTACTAATCATTACCTTATCTATAATATATTTTAAACATTCATATAAATTGCTCGTTTATAATTAATTTAATTACTTTTTTGTTTTATTTATGTTTATCGTTTAAATGTAATAACATTTGTTTATAAGTAATTTTGTAAGTTTATTTATAAATATATTTAACTTTTCTTCTTTCTTTATTATGTCAGGTAGTTTGTTATATATTTTTATGGACATTACGTAGGGGCTTGTAGAATGCATTTTTAGCTTGGAAGTTGGTATGTTTAGCCTGGATCGGATTCTCAAAATCGGATCGGATTGGATTCTCCTGGATTTCTCAAATGTACAATATTTAGCTCCCTCCAACGTTTGGGTAACATATTATAAATAATGGGAGCCATGCAAAAAACACTTTTGCGCATAAGACATGTGATTTGATTAGATATGTGACTAGAAGATTGTAGTCAGTGTAGTTTGAAATTAGGTCATCAACTGCCTAGCGTTTTCCCAACTATCTTGGAGTCGGCTCCCAGTCTAACCGGAAGCAGCTGAAAATCAGTATTTTACATGAAGCGACTGTCTGACCTCCACAACCCAGTTACTGGGTAATACGATACCCCTTCATTAAAGCCGTCTTTAACCTGGACACATAAGGATCACGGGGCCCCTGTTTAGGTAAGAGACGACAAGAGAAACATACTAATATTTCATAAAGAGAGGCTAGAAACTTATTGTAAATCGCACAGCAAATCACTTATTTTGTCATTGAATCTGGTACTAATAATGCGTAGAATGGAACGGTAGCTGCAAAAAATGTTTTCTTATGAGAGCAGGCCGGGGCCCCCGAAGATCGCGGGGCCCTGAGCACTTGCCCAGAGGGCCCAATGGAAAAGAGGGGCCTGCCATTCACCATCATTCATTCAGATCATTCTTCTAGGTACACCATATCGCATAAATATCTCAGACGTAGCTTCAGTGAGGGCAAATACCTCGTCTCAGTTACTGGTTATCAGACTTTCGGGCTTCTAACGACCAGTAACGACTGTCAAAGATCTGCGAATGACAGCAGGGACCAACGGCTTTAAGTACTTTCCGAGGCACGAAGGGGTCTGGATGTACAGATGGTCACCCATCCACAGATCAACCGCGGCTAGCGTAGCTTAACCTGATCGATCGACCTGTTCGGCTGTTATTACTTACCCACAAGCCCCTCTACCTTGGGACTAATAAATTACCAATAATAAATTTCACTTTTTAGCTTCTAGAAACCTGTTTAATTTATAGTCTGACCCGTATATAGTGATCTATAAGAGATTTAAACTACTGGGGAGTCTTTGCCACAATCCCTTTATATCATTCTTAGGGACTGAAAATCTAGAATTTTGTTGAATAAAATGTTTTCCGCTGAGCTAAGTTTTCTTCTTAACTATAAATAATAAGTATCCCTAGCCTACAAGCAATTTAATGTAGTTTTACTTGAAGCATGAGTTGAGAAAATCAGTTTTTTTTGTTTCATCGTGTTCAGACATCCATTAAAACTGAGAAGTTAAAAAAAACTGATTTTTCAAACTGAAAGCACGATATATAATTATATATTTAGATATATTCCACCTTCTTCTTTTTAGCGAATCTCATCATCTTTTTATTTTTTTGTGAACCCATTACGTCTGCGAAGTTTCGCTAAATAATTTAACTTGACCCTGTATAATAATAACATAATACAATACCAGCCTATTATTGTCCCACTGCTGGGCATAGGCCTCTTCTCACCCAGAGAAGGCACGAGCATTGATCACACTTGCTCAAGGCGGATATGCGATTTCAATTCCCTAACGATGTTACCCTTCATCGATGTCGATAAAAATACAAAAAAAAAAACGTCCGGGGTCGGGGGACCGCCCGGCAGGAACGAAGTTCAAAATGCCAAACTAACTTGGCGCGCGAAAATTTCAAAATGATGAAAAATTTGAATATTTTTGCAAGCTCCATCTTGGAGTTTCATTTTGACCTCACTATTGGCTTCAGCACCCTCGAAAACCATGAAAACTATATCTCTGTCTCCCTGACTCTTTCACGCTTTTTCGTTACGTGACGATTTGTACAAGTTTACTTCAACCGCAACCTCCGTTGAAGAACTTCGTTCCAAAGAGGGTCAACCCTGACATTATTGTACCCAAGTACCGAAAGAAATGTTCTTGTAATCAGAATTAATTCATGATAACGGTTCAATGGGTCTTGTTCCAACACGCAAGTCTTCGATCGGCGTCAAGAACTTCGCGTTTTGGTCGAATTGTTTCAAGGGTAAAAAGAATTACGTAATTTCAGGGCATATTTATAATGAAAAAATACTGCTAAGATAAAAGACAGTTACAGATTCTTATAATTTTATCAAAAGTTGAAAGAAATTGTGAGCTTAGCACGAACGCGCGGAGTAAATTTAAAGTAAATTGGAACGATTTTAAAATTAATACTTATTTCGCACGAAATACTTATTTACTTAGTTTCAAGCATTTATTCATGGGTGATATTAACTGGGCTTGTCGCAATAATGTACACTAAAATGCTATTAAGATCAATGACGTTTTATAACATTGTAAGCTTAGAAAATTTATATTTTCG
This sequence comes from Mesoligia furuncula, assembly GCA_916614155.1. Lineage (NCBI taxonomy): Eukaryota > Metazoa > Arthropoda > Insecta > Lepidoptera > Noctuidae > Mesoligia > Mesoligia furuncula. The sequence goes on from OU744797.1 coordinate 28,703,157, forward strand.
ATTAGAAAATCATTCGTACTGAAGCTACGGTTTCCTAAAAGATCGTTTTCGTCATATTTATAGCAGGCGTCATAAAAATCTGTCATTTTCATGAGTATTTGACATTAAGGTGGAACTAGTCGCGAGCTCGAACTCACTGGTGAGATGCCCAAAAAATACGCTGTCTCACCTGGCATCGTGTCCGACAGAGATAGTATCAATGATGAGCAGTTAGACGCTGGTTTACATGCAGGATGTCTAGTTCGCACGCATACAAACACCGTTACGAACTAAAACGCGCGTAAATAAATACGAAAAGTCCTTTGGAAAATCGAGTTTTATGAAAAAATGGCTGCATAAATCAATTAAAAATAAAGTTTATTGAATACTCCGATAATTGAGCTTTGTCGGTACCGACTTTGTTTTGAAGATTTTACACTTCTTTTATTACTTATTTACACCCAAAGTTACGTTAAAATTAGCAAGAAAACGAATCTTTGTTGGCTCATAACTTTTTAATGTATTTTTATTTTACTATTCTGTTATACGGCATATACAAAATTAATAATAAGAAAAAACGGTATCATGTTTAACTTTGGATACACAATTCCAAACAGTAATACCCTCCAGAAATTTGTATGGAAAAAATATCGACTAGTGCTACCTTAAAAGTGTCAAAAATTGCTGTGACGCATGTGGCAGCCACCGCTCTTCTAAAATCCCTAGCTTTACGTTATCTTTATGGCGCGCATGCGTATGCCTGACACTCTGACGACCATTTTTCAGCTAGTTTAGATCTCTATAAACCTCTATTTAAGCCACAGAAATCTTTTATTAAGATTTCTGTGATTTAAGCTCATCCATACTTAATATTATAAATGCGAAAGTATCTGTCTGTCTGTCTGTTACCTCTTCACGCTTAAACCATTCAACCGATTTAGATGAAATTTGGTATAGACATAGTTTGAGTCCTGGAAAGGACATAGCATAGTTTTTATTCACTTATGCGGGTGAAACCGTGAGGCTGCTAGTTATAGATATTTTTCGTAAACTTTCACTGTCAAAATTTTTCTTTTATTATGTAAGTACCTATTTAATTTGTTAGCTTAGTTGTTCATTTTATTGTGCATGCTGTGGTCTCCTGTAATTGAAAGAGTACACCTACTAAATACTTTGTCGTCCATTAACTATATAATGTGGTTGCGCTAATTTTAAATCGCAGATTAAACTTTATTATTTGGCAACATTACTTTTGGTTGGTAATACATCCCTATCTCCCATCCCTTCCTTGCACGGAACCTATCGTACTCGTGGAAGCGAGATGGCGAACGTACGGCGGAAGTGAGCCGTCATTCACTAGACTTTTGGTTCGTTGGCTATAAACTTTCGTGTCGAGAACATTGTGCTCCCTAGAAAACTTGGAAAACTTGGTGTTTGTGCGTGAAAACCGCTGTGATCGAGCTGAGGAGCTGCTGACGAGGAAATAAAGGTACCGTGCACCCCTGTAACCCTTAAGAAAGACCGATTTTCTCTGTGCTTCCACGCGGTCTTTCAACTTCCCACTTTACTATCTACCAAGTCGAGTTTGTTGTTTAATTTAGCTTTTTCCGCGTAACCATAATGTTTAGTGTATATCTTTTGTTGGAGATCCTAAAATAAATAAATAAACTTCTTCCTCCTGTCTTTAAAACATTTCTGTGACTGACTGACAAACTTGAAAAATAACGTTCCTTCTTACGATGTAGATAGAGATGATTTTTTGATTGACTTTTAGGTCGTATGCGAAACTCAACTAGTAAGACGCCGGTGTACGCCTGCTTCCTTGATCTCTCCAAGGCTTTCGATCTCGTTTCTTACGATGTGCTTTGGAGTAAGTTGAGGAGTAGGGGTATACCGGCGGAACTGCTCAGTGTATTGCAGTTTTGGTATCGTAACCAGACGAACCATGTTAGATGGTCTAATACGCTTTCGGAATCATATGGGTTGGAGTGCGGGGTGAGGCAGGGTGGTTTGTCGTCTCCCCGGCTCTTCAATCTATATGTCAATGACCTCATTGCCGAGCTCAGCAGCATGCGTGTCGGATGCAGGGTAAATGGTGTTAATTGTAACAACATCAGTTATGCGGACGACATGGTGCTGCTGGGCCCGTCGCCGGGGGCGATCGTGGAGCTGCTCAAAGTATGTGAGACCTACGCTGCTGCACATGGACTGGTCTATAATGCCAGAAAATGTGAATACATGGTCTTTGGGGTCGCTGGTAAGCGCCGGGAGAATGCCCTCGAACTTGTCATAAACGGTACGCCAATACGTAGAGTCACAAAGTTTAAATATCTTGGGCATTTTCTTACCGACGACCTCAGTGATCATAGTGACATTGAGAGGGAGCGCAGGGCTCTAGCGGTCAGGGGTAATATGTTGGCACGAAGATTTGCTCGGTGTACAGACCAAGTAAAGATTACGCTTTTTAAAGCCTATTGTCAGAGTTTTTACACCGGTAGTCTTTGGGTCAACTATTCGAAAAGGTCGCTGGATGTCCTGCGCGTCCAATATAATAATGTTTTTAGAATGCTGTTGCGACTGCCCCGTTTTTGCAGTGCCTCAGAAATGTTCGCGGTAGCCCATACCGACGGATTTCATGCAATCATACGCAAAAAAACGGCCTCACTCCTGAGCAGAATAAGAGGCAGTCGCAATAGCATCCTGAAGGCTGTGGCGACAGATACTTCCTCCGCCATAATAAGGCAATTTGTGCGAAGACTTGTTCCATAGTTTCTGGGTGTCGAGTGTTGGATGGTCTTCGTACTTTTTCGTCTTTAGTTTAAGTTACTAACAATAGTATTTTAAGTACAAAACTGTTACTAACAAGTTATGGATCTTATAGTTGTCCGAAATAAAATGATTATTATTATTATTATTATAATATGGTTTTTTAGGAAGCCTTACTGAGTTTGGTAACAATAGAAAAAGTAATCACACTAATATTATAAAGGCAAAAGTTTGTGAGTGTGTGTGTGTGTTTATATGTTTGTTACTTCTCCACGCTCAAACGGCTGGACCAATTTTGATAAAAAAATTATCCCGATATTCCACTGCTGAGCGCAGCTAGTTGTATCTAATTTGTAACAGTCGAGCTCATAAGTATTCTAATTTATTATGACTAGATATTATGAATAAACACTTTTTTTTTACCGGCCCTGTATTTTTCTCTATAGGAAACAACCAATTATTGGAACCGTGCACCTACAGTGCATTCGCGATCTATTAGCCAAAAATGTAAACAAATTTGAAAAATAACTTTAATATTTCTTTAAAATAACTTTGACCGCAGAAACCCGTTGGATGCGAGAAGCACAGAACCTTTCAAAGTGGAGGTGCTTAGAGGCCTATGTCCAGCAGTGGACGTCTTTCGGCTGAAATAATGATGATAAATAACTTTAAGTCCTACACAATAAACTTCAGTTTACGCTACAACATCAAACATTTTTACAACTTTGTCAATAGTGCTAGTCCCTCTGAAATCAACTTAATTATCATTGCAATAAAGTTGATATTTGTTTAACTTGAAATAGGGTAGGGGAGTGCAGCACTGGGCACTTTTACTTTAGCTTCTGACATTTCATAAGTGCCCTTGTAGGCTTATGTGAAATAAAATATATTATGTCTTTTTTATGATTTTTTTTTTTTGATATAATATGATAATATTTATTTGCTTAAACATTTGTGTGTCATACATACCGTTGGATGCGGGAAAAACAGGACCGGTCGAAGTGGAGGTGCTTGGGGGAGGCCTATATCCAGCAGTGGACGTCTTTCGGCTGAAATGATGATGATGATGATGAAGTAATTAAAGAGAAATAATAGTATAGTAATAAATTGCAAGTACCTAGGAAAAATGGATGAGAATTACCGATAATCGAGCTTGGCTAACTATTGAAAAGGTGGATCTAGTTATAGGTATTTTTAAAGATGGTGCATTCTGACCGTATTCTACGTCCACGTCGTGAATATATGTATAGCTGTCAAATATTTCGCTGTTATTATTCTTCTTCTTAGCGTGTCGATAACAATCTAAATGGACTCGGCGCAGAATTCGGCTACTTGTTTGGCGCCTTCACCAGTGTCCACCAGTTCCTGTAACTTGCAGCTGACAGGATACGCAGGACACGCAGGACACGATATTAAGTGTCCCATCGTTTGTGGAACAGCACCACATTTACTGAATCTCCACCTGAACAAGTTTTCCTTGCTTCGGCCAACCTGGGTCCGGAATCTGTTTAAGGACTTCCAGGTTACCCAAGGTAACTCATAGTCAGGTCTTCAGCGGGTAGGACGAACGGTTTGATTCGGTTTGGCTGTTTTTATTAATTCATCAATATTACTGGATTGGAAATGAAATGTATTTATGAAATATCGCTCAATTGTGCACTTAAATACCTATTGATTTATCAATCGAAACAATTTTATATCGTAATACTGAATACTTAGTTTGAGGGCAGCAACAACAGCGCAACAACAAAAACAAAAGTCAACACAGCAACAACAACAACAGCATAACAGCAACAGCATAACAGCATTATAAAGGAAACTCTCCTAATTTTTACACCTACAACTGTTACAACATCTGGGGGCCTAAAAAGGCCACTTTGGAGAATCATAAACGGATAACATTATGAATCCTAATATGGCGAAGACAGTCCGTGTTTTTCTTTTTTTCCCTGCTCTAGGTACCTACGTAGGTATAATCAAAGAGATTGGGTTTGGTATTTTAGCACAGACAAAAAAAAAACTGAAAAATGCTTCACCAATGGAAATTGATACGATTAACTTAACGGTTAACTGTCCATTATATGTTATCCTTTTATGATTCTGCCATAGTGACCTTTTTAGGCCCCTGACTCAGTGTTATTATTGTAATTCCTAATCAATATTATAGAACACAACAAGAAATGAATCAAAACAACCAAACAGACAGCTATCTGCGACGTTACCAACTTTCAGAACGCATCCTCTTCAAGATGTTGTATAGGTACAAGCGGGTTCTCGCTCACTTATTATTTATCTCATACTGTACTAGCCGTAAATAATAAACCAGTTAACTACTTACTTGTACTGATGTCATTAAAAGTTTAAGCCCAAAGTGCTCTTGCGTGCCTCGGACGCGCTCGCGTGTCTCGTACAATGTATTTAATCGTTGTGTATCGGACACACCAACTTTATCGGACTTCTCCACAATAGGGGCGATTAAGAAATTTGTGGCTGCTAGCCAGTACCGTTTATTAATGTCGTAAAAAACTTTTTTCGGGCACATGTGTGACGGAAATAGGGGATTTCCTGTGGCAAGTTCTGCCTAAGCTTAGTACTACAAACTTGTCGTCAATCTTTTTTTTTTTTTTCTTTTTTTTTTTAGATTAGTATAATATACTTTATGTATGTGTTTATAGTATTATGTAAATGGAACACCACAGACTACCTGCAGTATATGTCTGTCCTTCCCCTTTTTAATCCATCCAAAGGTTGTCTTTAAAAGATCGCTTTTAGCGATAAGACCGCCCATTGTGTCACCCTTTGTACAGTTTCTATACCTTGTGTCTGTAATTAATATGGTGTACATAATAAAGAGTATTCTATTCTATTCTATTCTACTGCCGCAAAGTACGAGTTGTAAGTAGGTCGGGAGTTCTAATCGAGGCAGCTCTAGACACTACTTTGTCTAAATTATTTAATCACCATTCACCATGCTTCACAAAACGATGAAGGAAAACAGAGTTCGTGAGGAAACCGGCAAGGCACCCACCAAACCGCGACACCTGTGAATCCCACAATGCCTCGTACAGACGCCAGCACATCAAGCTTTCCGAAACTGTAAAATTTTCCCAATCAACTTTGAACCAAATGCGTTAACAATAAAGTTGAAAATCTATTAAAGAAATTTGACAGATTGTAGTAGCTTGATGTGCTGGCGTCTGTACCTATACTTATAGCAAAAGTTCCGTATACACAGTGTTCTCAGATTGTCGGGAGTTAATATTTGTCCAATGCATATTTGTAATCGTTCGTAGGGCCGATTTATCAATCATTAGATAACTTTTACCTGAAGAATCAATGTGACGTTTTGACAGACTGTCCATACAAAAACTGACAAAATGACGAACATATCCGTCAGATAAAAGTTACCTATCATCAAATGACTCCTCCCGCTCTGGGTGGAGCGGAAGGGAGTGTCAGACTCTTACTGACTAAAACCCACCCGTGTTCCTTCCTTAGCCCTTTATGTTCCGGGCCAGCGGTAACCCTTTCGGACAATCCCGCTGACCCGGCAGGCTTCGGCCCTAAGGGGCCCCTCCTCGATGCTGACATCTCTTTGAGGCGCGCGTGGAACACGTACGCGCCGTCCGGCACGGGCCTGGTCCTGATCGGGCGGTGAGCTACCCATTACTCTCCGCCCGCAGGCCCGCGCCTACGGTGGCCGGGAGTCGTCACGCGGCTCCCGACGCCCGGAGCGTCTCCCGCGGCGGCTGGGACGGGAGGCTCTCTGCCTGAGCCGTTCCGCCACCTCCTTCGCTAGCATGACTGCTTCGCAGAAGGAGGTGACTGCCTCCCACTCCCTCTCGCCCCGGACCATGGCTTGCACCAGGGCCGGACGCGAAAGGTGGCCGTCGCTGCCAATCGCCTCTACGAGGACACGGCGGTGCTCCGCCCAAGCGGGGCAGACCTCCACCGTGTGCTCCACCGTGTCCTCTGGGCGATTCTGGCAATGGTGACACCCGGGCGTTTCCTCCCGCCTGATGATGTGCAGGAACCTCCCGAAACTTCCGTGTCCGGTGAGGACCTGCGTCAGGCGGTAGGTGAGGGCGCCGTGGCGCCTCTCTAGCCACTCCTCAAAGAGGGGTCTTATCGCCGCTATCGCGGCGTGCCCTGCGCTGGGTTGCGACAGTCGCTCTAGATAAAAGTTACCTGGCGGTTCAATAACCGGCTTTTAGGGCTGATTTTTCAATCGATCGATAATTTTTATTCGTGGAATAAAATTGACGTCTGACAGTTTTTGTCTGGAAAAACTGTCAAAAATTCAAAATTATTTCTCCGATAAAGTTATCTGGTGTTGGAAAAATCAGTCCTAAATCCTTATCCTTAGATAGCATAGTTTAAAACAAAGTCGCCAAAATGTCTGTACGCCCATAACTTCCGAATGACTGCACCAAATTTGATAATTCTTTTTTGTTGTGTTCGGTATTTCCAGGACAAGGTTTGTATGAAAGAAAAAAATTCGGAAATTCGAAAAAAGAAATTGCACCCGTGTGAAGCTGGGGCTGTGTGGTGCCAGACTTAAAGAATAGCACCACCCCATACTTTCCGTGGGTGTCGTAAAAGGCGACTATTAAGGGTTACGACCCTTAGTCGCCGGAGAATGGGCAACAGCATTCTCTATGCATTCCACCACCATACCATACTGCGATCACCAATCCGCCTGCCAAGCGTGGCTATTATGGCAAATCAACCCCTCCCCCCAAGAATGACAAGCACAAAACACTTAGCCCCTAGTACCCGACGGTCCGCCTACCCTTGACTACGGTAGCGGCCAAGGCCACGGTGAGGCAGAACACCCACTCTCATAAAGATCGGAGACGATACACTCAAAGTCGTGGACGAGTATTACCTGAGACAAACTGTCCAGTTAGGTAGGTCTAATTTCGAGAAAGAGGTCAATCGTCGAATCCGACCCGGCTGGGCAGCGTTCGGGAAGCTACGCGATATCTTCTCGTCTCACACGCACTGGTCAAAGACTTTCGTCTTGAGACACTGCGGTACCGCAGTGTGTCAAGACGGAACGACGTTGCCAGTGATGACTTATGGCACTGAAACGTGGTCGCTCACAATGGGCCTTATAAGAAGGCTAAAAGTCACCCAAAGGGCCATGGAGACGGCTATGCTTGGAGTTTCCCTGCGTGACCGAATCAGGAATGAGGAGATCCGCAGGAGAACCAAGGTAACCGACATAGCCCGAAGAATTGCCAAACTTAAGTAGCAGTGGGCAGGGCACATTGCTCGCAGAACATATGGCCGATGGGGCCGAAAGATTCTGGAGTGGCAACCGCGCACCGGAAGACGTAGCGTTGGCAGGCCACAAGGTGGTCCGACGACCTTGTGAAGGCCGCAGGAACCCATTGGATGCGAGAGGCACAGAACTGGTCGAAGTGGAGGTGCTTGGACTCCCCCAATGCTGGGCCTATGTCCAGCAGTGGACGTCTTTCGGCTAAAATGATGATAGTGATGATGATGATGAAGCTGGGATGGGCCGCTTGTATAATAATAATATAAAACGATGTTAATTTTATTATTTTCAATGTTTCACATGGCAACATTTTATTATCATTTCTCATTTTAGATCCAAAAAAATATCATTGTTCCAAACGCCATTTCCCTCCACCCAGATCAGTAGCACAACAATACATCAATTCCTTCCAGGACCACTTAATTGGCTGCCTGTTCCCGACAGCATAATATGAATCAATATGTCTGCCAAGTCAACCCAGCATGCTTCGGTGAACAATAATGATATTCTGTTAATTTCCACAACGGAAGCTTATTAAGGCTCAATTAGTGCTAATTAAATGCTCAATGATGTGAAAGGAAGGGTTAGTGTGATCTTTGATTGGATAAGTTTTGGAGGCTTTTTTATTTGGGAAAAGGGCAAATTGTGTTAAAGGCGCTCTGAAGTAAGCCACAAATCACTGCGCAGTAGTTAATCAAAAATGGAACGCATGAGCTAAAAGGCTTATAAGCGACGAGACGTTGGTAGCTACGCTTCACAGCCTAGCTCATCGGCGTAATGTTGCTCGCCTGTCGGTCTTCTACAGACTGTACTTCGGAGAGTGTGCGCAGGAGCTCCACGACCTGATTCCACCATCGCCCTTTTACCACCGGACAACTAGACGTACTGCAGCGTACCATCCGCACTTGGTTGATATCCGCACGAGTCGTACTCAGCGCTTTTCCTCCACTTTTATTATGCGCACAGTCAAAGTGTGGAACTCCCTGCCGTAATCTGTGTTCCCTCCCACGTTTAACCCGTCTGCCTTCTGCATCTTCTCGGCACGCTCGTTCCATCATAGACCTCATCTATCGCTTACCATCAGGCGTGATCGGGGTCAAGAGCGGGCCCATTTAATAATAATAAAAAATCCTATGAATAAATCAGCAGCGCGCGTGGCGCGGATTGGCGCGGGTACCAAACAGCCTAGCTTCAGAGCGGCAAAGTTATTTGACGCGAACAAGACGGTATCCAACAGTTATGAACGTCGCCTGTCTCTGTCTAGTGGCCGCAAGTGAGGATAATCGTAAGGTAAGATGAGGTGCTGGGTTCGATTCCCAGGTCGAGTGTTATTGGGTTTTTATCTTCAAGAATTTCTCAGTAGCAGGCTGGAGTTGGATATGCTGAATAGGCTCGCCCCCTATATTACATGAGACTTAAAACATAGCTGGCGAAATGTAGGTAGGTCTATAAATCTCTGCCAAACCCTTCGGGTTAAGAAGGCGTGATGTTATGTTATGTAAGCGGGAACATCCACTGGGACCCACGATTGTAGTGCCATCTACATCGCCACACGTGATGTTATGTTATGTAAGCGGGAACATCCACTGGGACCCACGGTTGTAGTGCCATCTACATCGCCACACGTGATGTTATGTTATGTAAGCGGGAACATCCACTGGAACCCATGGTTGTAGTGCCATCTACATCGCCACAAGTGATTTATGTTATGTAAGCGGGAACATCCACTGGGACCCACGGTTGTAATGCCATCTACATCGCCACACGCGAACTACGCATCGCAGTGACGTCACGCAAGATCCTGCATCGCGCAAGCAGAGTTTACCGCGCAATTAGCATGAAGAATCGTCAAATCAACAACGTGTCGACATCAATCGTCGGGCACTTGCCCATCGGACACGACACCCGTCCGGTCGCAGGATCCTCCCTTTTTTATGGAGGCTGAGTGAACTTACATCTTGTTTCTCATACCTCTGTACGCCACGCTACGCACGCATGCGTGGTCGGCAAACAAAAGAACCGCGCAACTCCTCCTGCACATCCTGCGTAACAGTGTTTTTTAGTTAAGCCCCAAAACACACTACTTAGTAATTGTTATCTGCTAGGTGTGAGTAATTAGAATACGAAGCCTTTCAAAGCTACTTATGTATAAAATACTAGCAGCGTCCCGCGGTTTCACCCACATAAGTGTCGATCCCATGGGAATATCGGGATAAAACTATCCTATGTCCTCCTTTTCCGGGACTCAAACTATCTCTAGTTTTTTCATCGGCTAAATCGGTTCAGCGGCTTAAGCGTATAGAGGTAACAGACAGACAGACACACTTTCACATTTATATCATTAGTATGGATGTTCTGCATCCACAACCGTTAGATACGTTTCCGTGCCGAATCGAATATCAATCAATGTTATCAAAGTAGTCCTCTAAAATCTAAAACATTACAATATTTTCAGTTTAAATTAAATACACGACCGCCATTATTCCGACAGCTATTTGCTGTTGCAAGGCACATTAGTAATTAAAAATGTGTAATTTTCAATACGACAACCTGTCGAAAGGTTGTGAATCGCTATGCTGGAGAACACTGATCACGTCACCAAGAAATTTTGAAAATTCCCATGTAGTGTACCCTTGTAGCCGTATCTACAACGCCACATGCGAACAACGGGTCATACTGACGTCACGCAAAACCCTGCATCGCGCAAGCAGAGTTTACCGCGCAACTAACATAGATACAACGGCCCGACATGAATCATCGAGCAGTTGCCCGCCAGACACAACATCCGTCTGGTCGGAGGATCCTCGCTTTTCTATGGAGGAAGAACTGAACGTGAAAAAACCGATGAACTTTACACCCTGTTCCTCATACTTTTATACCCTAACTGTGATTTTAGCAGAACTCAAAAACAATTATGCAGAACAGTCCAAATAAGCATGGTGGATGTTTGAGTCAAATATTCTACTACTATTATAATCAACACAAACACATGTAGGTATAATAGTCGGGGAGTCGGCATATATATGCAGAACTCGTTAGCAAAAGCTTCTTAACGAGCACACAAAGTTTTAATGGCCTAAAATCGCAGACCGAAAGGAAATACGTGAAAAAATAATTAAAACCCGATATTGGTCCAGACCAGAGACTTTAATTATTGAATTAATATCTTTCGGCTAACAGTTTGAAAAAACTAAACCAATTTACCATCTGATAGCGAACGTTTGGTCTCCCAGTGGATGTTCAAGAATGAAACTGTCGTAATGAAGACACTTTTCACATGCATCATCTGCCTAGCCTTTTCCAGTCTAACCGGATGCAGCTGAGTACCAGTATGTTACATGAAGCGACTGCCTATCTGACCTCCACAACCCAGTTACTGGGTAATACGAACCCCCTTAGTAAGACTGGTTGTCAGACTTTTGGGCTTCTGACGACCCGTAACGACTGTCAAAGATCCACGAATGACAGCCGGGACCAATGGCATAACGTGCTTTCACTGCACGGAGGGGTCTCGGTATGTAAAGATGGTCACCCATCCACGGACCAACCGCAGCAAGCGTAGCTTATCCTGATCGATTGACTCGTGTTGCTGTTATTACTTAGCCACAAGAAGACACTTTTCACATTGATTTATACTATTCAGAGTAGTAGGTATACCAGTAGTGGATCAATCAATCAAGTCAGCCTACCCCAGCCCACTGGTGGACATAGGCCTCTCCCCAGGCTCCACTACAATACCCTGTCCTCCGCCTTCCGCATTCAGTCTGTCCCAGCTAACGTCTTTAGGTCGTCGGGCCATCTAGCTGGGGGGCGTCCCACACTATGCTTGCCGATACGCGGTCTCCATTCCAGGACTCATCTGCTCTACCGGCCATCGGTCCTTCGACAAACATGGCCAGCCCACTACCACTTCAGTTTACTAACTAACTAGCTAACTAGTGGATCTATGTGCAGACGCCAGCACATCAAGCTACCCGAAACTGTCAAATTACCCCAATCAACATTGAACCTTATGCTTTAGGGATAAAGTTGAAAATATATTAAAGAAATTTGATAGATTGTAGTAGCTTGATGTGCGGACATCTGTACTTTGTGCAGGAGCTTGTTCGAGGAAGTCCATTTAGTAGCGACTGTAACTATTTCTCCCGCAAAGCAGCGTTGCTGTATTTCAGTTTGAAAGGTTCACCTGGACCTGCAGTTACAGGCTCATGAGACATCTCAGCCTTGTCACTAGAGTGACCACGCGACAGCTGCCTTTGATATTGCAGAAAGGTGGCAGAGACCACTTACGATCAGGCGAGACATCTTCTTGTTAGCCAACAGATACTATAAGAAATAACTACCCATTGAAAACAGAACCTCATTATTGCTAAGTCTCATTAAAAAGACATCCGCAAAATTCGATGATAAAACACTTCCAGAAAATAGCCAAACCTACTCTAACCGAAAGAATTAACTAAAACAATCCATATTTTCATTTCATTTAATACTCTTCCTTCGCAAAAACCCATTAGACACGGTTTAATAAAGCGGTACTCGGTGATTAATGTCCACTGTCTCCTCGCTTCTAAAACAAGAGATTCACGACTAAGCGAAGCTCTAATGGATAGCAAACATTTCTTTATTTCCACTAGGAAAAACAACCTCGATTATAGAGCGAAGTATGGCGGGCACAAAATAGATACAGAAGGTCAGCTTCATACAATGAGTGAAACACACGCAAACATAGACACGCTTCAAAATACGCGCATTGACGTGGAGTTGCGGACACCAGTCCGTATTACCTGTTACCTACGTACAGCGAGTGTAAGCGCACTCGTAACTGTCATTTGTTTGAGAGCCTCTGGCCGCGTCCTAACCAAAAGCGATTATCGTGTTTATATTACAACTTTTTGCTTAGAAATCCGAAAGGCGCCCTCTGCCGGCACGACCACGTGTTCCAGTACCCCAAACAAAATGTCGACGCGGGGTCAAGGGATGCGATTTGCAATGGGACTTCCGTCAAGCCACACGCTCAGGCGACATCAGGAGGTCTACTCCCCAAGTACGAAATTCATAGTTTCGGCTGAACTCACGGGTGACCCGTCCTAGAAATTACTTACACCCCGATTTGACAGCTGTACCTACTCCCGTAAGGTTTTGGCCTGTCCGAAAAGGTGAAATAATCGAGTCCAAGGTTGTCTAAAGGTTCGAATTCTTTTCGGATGGGCCTGTGTCTTCGTTGACGAGATTGAGTTGATGTTTTCGTCTGAAACTACACTCTAAACAACTTCTTCCGTTTGTTTTCTCCGCAGTCGCTGCCGTACGACGCGTGTCGTTTGAGCATGTAGCATATGGGGCAAGCCGAGGTCCGTACGGGCGATTTTTTTCTCGCACTGGATTTTCAACGCTATGCTTAGCCCGGACAGTTGAAAATCCAACAAAATGTTTTTAGATGCGCTGGGATGCGCTCTGTTGGATTTTCAATGCTCGGCTCAACACCGAATGTTGAAAATCTAGTGCGCGACGAACGTGGGATAAGTGTGTTGTCGTTCGTTGTATGGACCTAACCTTCTGTATCTCTCTCTATATATTTTGTGATGGCGGTATAATGATTCTCTTAAAATATTTTTGCTGATATCAGGGCTGCCAAATGCAAGTTTTCAGTGGCCATGTTTAATTCATTATATTTTAACACCTTTTGTTCGAGTAAATACTCGTATTATATAACGTGTGGTTTTTCTCTTGTTGGCTGTGTATAGGTGAACAATTTGCCTGTGGTTTCTGATAGCCAATTTACCTACTATGTTATTCCTTTATTTAATTAAAACCATATAAATTATATTTTTAAATATAATTTTAAGGATAAGGGCAGGAGAATGATGAATTTTATTATAATAATATATTTAATATATTTATTATTATATTTTATATATTTATTTATTTTTTATATATTTATATATTTATTTATTATATATATATATATTTTATATTTTTTTTTTTTTTTTTATATTTTTAAATATAATTTTTATGTTAAATTATTTGTCGTTAATTTGGTAATTTTGCGTTTCTGGTATTTTGCATATCTGGTTTATGGTGAATCTGGTATTTTGCGAGTCTGGTAATTTGCGAATCTGGTATTTAGCGATTCTGGTATCAAGCTTCGGAGCCAAACAATTCACATGAAAAAAAAAAATTTGCTTATGTGGAACTTAGGTCAGGCTTTCAGATATGAAGAATCAGGTACTTGTCAGTTTATAACATTGAACTATGCTGGAAAGCAAGACAATCAAGGAACCGGTGTCAAAAACCAGGTGATAGCTCTGTTCCGCGTCAGTGTTCACTCCAGCCGGCCAATGAAGGCAAACCAGACGTGAGGAACAATACCTATTACTCCCGGGAGATAGGGTCCATGCGGTCGCTACTGCCCAACAGCTCGCCACATGCTGCCCTGCGGGTTTCTGTATCTCTCTTGGTCTGGCTCCTCACCTTAGACCCGTTCCGGCAAAGCTATCTCTAGCCGCACTGACCTTGAGTTCGGAGCGCCTAAGCCCCAGCATGACATCAACGTAGAGATACGGCGGTGAGGTTACACAACCAGCCTCTAGTGTTCCCACTGCTGGGACACTGGCCTCCTTTCTGTGAGAGAGAGTGGGGACAGCCCACTCTCCACAACGTGGGCCAAGTGCGGGTTGGTATATGTCACATGTCTTTGAATTTTTGGTTCTAGGTCATGCCGGTCTCCTCACGATTTTATGAGCAGTGTTGATAAAATAATTAACACAAAGTACGCCTGCCTGGGTTCGAACCTAGGACCTACAACTCGTAAGGAGCGGCCGTTAAAGGTCCGATATTATTATTATATTATAACATGGAATAGCGTTGGAAGGCCTCCCACAGGGTGGTCTGACGACCTTATGAAGGCCGCAGGAACCCGTTGGATGCGAGAAGCACAGAGCCGGTCGAAGTGGAGGTGCTTGAGGGAGGCCTAGGTCCAGCAGTGAACGTCTTTCGGATGATGATAACATGGAATTGCTATCATCACGACATTTAAAAAGTAGCAAAGCCTTCCTATCGTTATTTGTAGACTTTTTTGTTTAGTGTGTGTACTTACTAACAAAGTCGTAAGTTTTACTAACATTCTTGTTTGAGTCTTGGTTACTCCAATAAAGAAAAATTATATTCTATTCTGAAGAGCCTAGACCTAGTAAATTATTATAGATACTTTAAAAAAAAAAAGAGAGGGCAAGAGCGAGTCGGACTCGTGCACCGAGGGTTCCGTAACATCCGGGTTTATGTATAAGCTTTATGTTTATGTTTTTTTTTTTTATATATTTAAGTTGATTGAATGAACGGGAAATTGCGGCTTACGATTTATGACGTATTAAAAAAAACTACTTACTAGATCTCGTTCAAACCAATTTTCGGTGGAAGTTTACATGGTAATGCACTTCATATAATATATTTTTTTTAGTTTTATCGTTCTCTTATTTTAGAAGTTACAGGGGGGGACACATTTTACCACTTTGGAAGTGTCTCTCGCGCAAACTATTCAGTTTAGAAAAAAAATATATTAGAAACCTCAATATCATTTTAGACCTATCCATAGATACCCCCCACACGTATGGGTTTGATGAAAAACATTTTTTGAGTTTCAGTTCTAAGTATATAACCCCCAAAATTTTTCTACTTTTATGTGAAAATCTTAATGCGGTTCACAGAATACATCTACTTACCAAGTTTCAACAGTATAGTTCTTATAGTTTCGGAAAAAAGTGGCTGTGACATACGGGCGGACAGACAGACAGACATGACGAATCCATAAGGGTTCCGTTTTTTGCCATTTGGCTACGGAACCTTAATTATCTTATGCAGGTGCCTATGTTATGTATACACGCCACGCACTGAAACCGACCCCACCTTGACAGCGAGACATCGGAGTAGAAATAAAACAAACACTTTTAAAGATATTTAGTTTCAAAGCAGGCTTCACTTAAGATTTTAGCTTTTAGCGTGTGGAACGCAAAGGTTCTGCTTTCATACGTTTAACAAATTCGTCTTAACCTACAAGTTCAAGTTATTTATTTCATAACAAAAATACATTTGTGTCGAAATATTTGCACAGTAGGTACACAAAGAGAGAGCAACATAAAAATAAAAATTATAAGTAACCTCGTTCCTCATCCATCATCGAAGTTAGAACGTCCATCCAAATTCAGAAATACTAACTTTACAAACATTAATAATACATAGTCTTATTGATACAGAACAAAGTCCCTAGCAAACACTACAAAAATACACATAATGTCAAAATATTAAGTATAAAAAAGCAACATTTATAACAAATTCAAAGAGCAATGGGTACACTTATTTAATTTAAGTACTAGTTTTAAGATTTTTGTCATTACAAAATACGTCAATGCTGTAATAGGCTTTATTGATTAACAAAGTTTATTTTTTTATAATTAAGTCTTGAGTTGAGCTGCACGATTTCTGACAAATGCGTGCATTGACTGGACAGGTCCTCTCAATCTGCGTGGTTCTTTCTTCAAAAGACCCTCTCAGACATCGATCTACATGGTCTTCATATAACCTGACCAAGATTATGTCTGGACTTTAAAAGAGACTGTGACCTCTGAGTTTGCTTCAGCCTTTCTTCTCAGAGTAGTCAGATAGGAAACGCCGACCTCATCTAGTTTTAAAAAACCATGATTGACGTGTAAAAGTGTTTGTACAAACCTACTTACAAAAACAAAATCATTTATCATTTAAAGCCTTGAGTTTATTTTTAAACATGTTCACATTCTGAATATTCTTTAATTCTGCTGCTAATTTGTTAAACAGATTGACAGACTGCACGCGTGACGAGTGTTTGACAATATTAAGCTTTGCCTGCAGAATAGTAGGAAGATCTTTTTTGCGAGTATTTACTCTAATTTTTCTTTCAACGTCTGTTTCAAACTCGTTTAAGGAGAACTAAAATATATAGACACGGTACCGTTAAAATTCTAAGTTTTACAAAATACTCTTTACATGACACCCTCCTTATACCCCCTTATACCTACAGTACGTGACCTTTAACCATTTGACAGCCACAGCTATGTATAGATGACAAACCAAAATGTGCTCAGCACGCCACGGTTCGACTACATGACATACTTTGACGCGCCGAGAGCACGTTTTTGATTTTTTGACGTCTTGCCGTCAAAAGGTTAATATATGGCCCTTCACGTTCTGGACAAACTTCGGCTTTGTAGAGAATGAAAAATAGTTTATTTGTCACAGAAACACATGCATACAAAAAAAAATATTTTACTTAGAATAAGAAAATAATAAAAACTGTTCAATAATCACGAGTACCGAACAAAAAAAAATGGTTGCTCCATTCATTTTCACAGTGTAGGTATTGTATCACTTTTCTATAAAACAACATTTTTTTTTATTTGTAGGTACTGTGCAGAGTACACAGCTCTATTCCGGTACCTATCAATATTTGTGTATCCCTCGTATATCGGTTAGCAAAAAACAATATTATTTAATTACACCGTAATGTTATTCCAGCACTCGGTTTGTTTACAAAAACGCCTGCCTCATATTGTTCCAACGGACAAATTAGAAACGAAGTTTTGATTTTGAACGTCCTTTTTGTTCTGCAAAACGCGGTCCGAGTTGCTAAATAATCCTATTACTCGGACAAAAGCACAAGTGTGCTAAAGGAAGCATGGGATTGCTTTCTCGGGTTCGTTTTTCGGATATTCGTACGAGCATTACACCTTAGTATGAAATAGTGTGCATAAACACGAGCGAAACGCGTCGACGACAGAAGCAACTGCAACCGTCGACGGCAGCCGCCGCGCCTACACGCGTCGGACCTGACGGCGACACGCGTCAGACCTGTCGCCGACACGCGTCGGACCTGTCAGCGACACGCGTCCTACCTGTCGCCGACATGCGTCGGACCTGTCGCCGGCACGCGTCGGACTTGTCGCCGACACGCGTCGGACCTGTCGCTGACACGCGTCGGACCTGTCGCCGACTATTATTCCTTGAAGAGTTTGGCAGAGGTATACTTATAGTTCACCTAATTTACGACAGCTATGTTTAAGTCCTATGTAAGTAATAGGGCGTGAGCCTATTGCCCTTAACTGGGCAAGAACCCAGACTCTGAACTGCCACTGAGAAACTAATGGAAAAACCCAATAGAACATTGCCACACTTGGGAATCGAACCCAAGACTGCGTTTGACAGGCTCAGTAGTCGAATATACTAGTACAAAAATAAAATATGTAGTCGACTGTAGTCGATCATTTATACTTTTATTGTTTCTTTTGTTCAAAAAACTTGCGTTTTTTGAACAAAAGAAATAATTTTCCGAATGAAATGCTAATCACATTACTAATGTACGGCAGCTAAACACCGCCATTTTGTGCCAGCCATTTACCTGCTCCCTTTTTAGTCTATGGTCGTCACAGTTTTCGCGGAAATATTTATTTAAAATTAGAATATTGTCGTGTTTTGTTTAATTAGGACTAACTGCCGCAATCACGTATGGAATAAACCTTAAAATGGACTATTAAATAAAGATTAAAATGTGTTTAGTCGACTCGTAATAGTAGGTACAGACGCCACAACATCAAGCTACCCAAAACTATCAAATTTTCCCAATCAACTGTGAACCTTATGCTTTAGCCATAAAGTTGAAAATCTATTAAATAAATTTGACATATTGTAGTAGCTCGATGTGCTGGCGTCTGTACATTATGATACATATTATGTGCTATGTTGATCCCTATACCCGAGGTGGCATTACTCGCGCGAGCCGCAGGCGACCGCGATAAGGAAGCCGAGTGTGTAATGATCAATGTACACGCGTTTCATACGACGTTTCTCAACACACTTGCGAGGAAAAAACAGACTTGTATTGTTAAATATCAACGTGTATGGAAAATGGCGCGCTGGTTTTGTATTTCCGCGCGCCACGCTAGCGATGTGCGTGCAGGTGTAAATAAGGACACTGACAAAACCGCTAAACAGCCTATAGAAAAAATATAATAAACACAAAATAATGTTTAGACTGATCGTAGTGTTGTCGTATGTAAAATTGTATTTTAGTTAGTATTGGCATAGAGAAATATACATCAGTTCAGTGAGAATCCGCAATAATAGAAGGGTGTTTTCCGTTTGGTTCCCGGAGGGGCCAAGAACAATTTAAAAAAAATATGGCCCGCGGACACCTTTTGGCATGAAGGGGGGGGGGACGCGCCCTACTGGAACAAAAATTTGCACTTTAAAGTTTAATATTTCGTAAATGGAGCATTAAATCGAAAAATTATTTCAGCAACCCCCAAGTCATTTTAGAAGACCTATTCAACGATACCCCCCACACGATGGGGTAGACGACGAAAAAAATATTCATCCCCACTTCACATGTAGGGAAGTATTTTCCAAAATTTTATTTTACCACTTTGTGGCGTAATTAATATACGCACTCCTACAAAATTATAGCTTTCTAGTACTAAAGGTCTCTTAGCAAAACCTCGGACAGACAGACAGACAGACGGACATGACGAAACTATAAGGGTTCCTTGTAGGAACTACGGAACCCTAAAAAGCACGCGTTTTTTAAAAGCTACGAACAAGTGTGTTGAAAGGGCTTTAACAGTTCATTAAAAAGCCACTTTACGAACAAATGTGTTGTAAGGGCTTTGTTTTGACAACACATAATATCATATCTGTAACGTAATAGATGCCATCACACTAAGCCTTAGGGTGATACACCTTTTTTTTTTTTGCTGATGGGAAATCATCAAATGACTCCTCCCGCTCTGGGTGGAGCGGAAGGGAGTGTCAGACTCTTACTGACTAAAACCCACCCGTGTTCCTTCCTTAGCCCTTTATGTTCCGGGCCAGCGGTAACCCTTTCGGACAATCCCGCTGACCCGGCAGGCTTCGGCCCTAAGGGGCCCCTCCCCGATGCTGACATCTCTTTGAGGCGCGCGTGGAACACGTACGCGCCGTCCGGCACGGGCCTGGTCCTGATCGGGCGGTGAGCTCGGGTGATCGGGTGGGGTCGGGGGGTGATACACCTGGAGTGCACACATTACACCGGTTATCTTTAAGCCGCATGTAACAGGGAGCGAACCTATTGAAATTGAAAATTCACTATACTCTATTTGAAATAAGATTAGACATTTAAATAAACCATTTTTACAGTCCGTTCAACCGATTTTGACTTCTATACCGTCGTAGGTATAAGGATGGTATTAAAAGCAAAAAAGTGGCTACAATACCAACTCTTAACTGTAGCTGCCATAGGTATGTATGTCATGCCACCAACGCAATAGAATTAAAAATTGGTTGAACGGACTGTAAAAAAGGTTTATTTAAATGTCTAATCTTATTCCAAATGGAGTATAAGCTTATAGTTATACATCACTGTCACATAGAGAAATAGACCTTGTCGTTTCTATGAAATTCAACCTTAGGGTGAGAGCAACAAGCCTTGCGTATATCTTAATTTTGGTATATACAGCAATGTATGCAAAATTTGAAAAACGCAAGATTAATATGAGGTTAGGAATTCGGTGTCATGCGTCTGTGACCGCTGAATTCAATATATTATAGGTATTGGAGCCCATTACCTAAAATCTTAAGTGCTTGAGAGATTACTATTTTTCAATCGTAATTCCTGAATCCTTGATTTCTTCATCTATAAGCAGGGACTTGATACGTTAATCAAAATAACGTTACGCATAGTTTGGGTACCGATAATTTGTACGTTCCACCAGGATCGTAACAAAATGAATTCCTTGGCTATAAAGATACTGACAAACGGACGAAATCTTAAACTGTTCACTAACAATATTATCAATATTTCGTTATTAGTATAACGATATAATAACGTTACTCAATTTTGCCAGCTTCTTGACTTAAAAGATGACGAAAAAGACGGAAAAAATGAAGAATAACGTTACAAAATGAATCTGTAATGTTTCACCTGTAACGTTATTACAAGCGGATAAGCTTTATGTTACTGATACCTATAACGTTACTTATAATAAGTATTGTTCTACGAAATAGTACATTATGATACATGTGTGCTATGTTGATCATTATGCTCGAGGCGGTATTATTCGCGCGAGCCGCAGGCGAGCGCGATAAGAAAGCCAAGAGTCTATAAATGATCAATGCACAAACGTTTCATACGACGTTTTTCAACACACTTGTGAGGAAAAAAACAGACTTGTATTGTTAAATATTAAGTTGTTTGGAAAATGGCGCGCTAGTTTTGTTTTGTGATGCGCGCGCAGGTGTAAATAAGTGCTTACTCTCATTTTAAATATATTAGTCTAAGGCACCGACAAACCCTCTAAACAGCCTATAGAAAAAATATAAGAAACACAAAATAATGTTTAGACTGATCGTAGTGTTGTCGTATGTCAAATTGTAGTTTATTTATGGAAAAGTTCTTAGGGAAAAAAGCTAACTTGAAAGATTGTATTCTAATGACTATAATTATGTAAATACATAATATATTATAGTCGCGAATCATATTTGATCATGATACAACCTGATACTGACCTGCAAATTACAAAAAAACGTAAGAAATTTTTAATTATCCACCTTAAATTATCCGTGGTCCATTCCGAAACCAAACGGAAAAGACCCTGACTGGCGTTCTATTATTGCGGATTCTCACTGAAGTCATGTATAATTCTCTATGCGAGTAGTACTTTCTAATTCCATACTAAGTAAACTACAATTTGTCTAAGAAATACAAACTTATTTTTGCAGTCGATCAAATTAATGATGTGCATTGTGCATGCGTAAAATATTCAACCCAACTACGGAACCTTTCACTGTGCGTGGTCTGACATAAACATGGCCATTTTATTTAAATTTCGTTGGGAAACTACCACAAAAAAAAACAATTTCTATTACTCAAGTAAACTAATAGAAACAAAAACTACGAAGCTCATTCAACTAACAAAACATATTGAAATGTAAAGTGATTGTGGAATACCCAATTTATACTATTAATTTATCACCATTCCCACACTTTTGCTAAGCCTACCTAAAAAATGTATACCGGGCATTCTGTAGCAAACTATTAGAAAGTATCAAAAATAAATATGTAGTAAGTACAATAAATAAAAATAATTTTGCACGGCGAGCGCATTCCGAAGATAAATTCAAATATAGAAACAATTTGGCGCGAAATTCAATAATTGATGACTATGGTCAAAGGTCTTCAGTTATTGACTCAGTTTCAATATAGTGTCCAAAAAACTAAAAATAACATTACAAAATTATAAATCATTATTATAAACAATGCTTATTGTATTTAATGCTTAAAATAATTTTATTTCAGTTTCCGAGTATCGATTTCCGAAATTCTACATATTACCTGAGTCAATCGAAGTTAAAAAAAAATCGTTAAGCATAGTCGCTTTCGCACATCATTACTATAAAAAAAACAATAATGGACGGCGATTTTGAACACAAATTGAGTAGCGGTAATGAATAATACGTGTTATTGGACCTGTGCTTCAATATTACGTTAACATTTGGGCATTTTCTTGTTGTTTATAATATTGTCAATAATATTTTGTCACATTTTAAATCTTACCTACATGTGTGTGCGTGATATTTGTGAAAAGTTAAATGTAAACACGCAGATTGGCGCGAAACTCGACATTAGATATCAATAAACTTCATTACCGCTACTTATTTAACTTGAACAATGGATGAGTTCGTCAAACAATTAAATGATGTATTATTCACTGCCCCTGTGGTGGAGTTTGGATGTTCGAAATCCCCAATTTTTACTTATGTTTTTTAGCCTCGAAAACCACTGTCAACAAAATGGCGATTATCGCATTTAGAGACTTGAATTTAATAAAGATAAATTAATATGCTTGCGCGCTAAATGTGAAATATTTAATGGCGTTAACTTAAGAGTTTTTTTATCCAACTCTCTTAATTAATGCATATTCATAAGATTGGATGGGTAGCATATCAAATATTTACATGATCAATGTAGGGTGTCGTATGTCGTAATTCCTGGGTCCAATGGGACCCAGTACCGAGGTTGGTGTGTTCGGGTCCATTCGGGGGCACTCCCGAACTATACGGTTAATTTTTTTTTTTTTTTTAATTCGCCCAACGGGCAGGCTAAAGTCTTTTGACCATACCGCCTTGTCTTACGTGTCTATACGGTTAAATTGTCCGGTTAAACAAATATTAGTTAATTTTGGGACCAAGGACAATACAGATATTAAAAAAAAAGTGAATTGATGAGATTAAAAAAGCGCGCATCTCCGACTAGTAAATAGTTATCTGTGGAAATAAAGCACTTGTGGATTAAAGTAAAGAAAAAGCACGCGTTTTTAATACACTGCATTATGGACCTAAAAGCGGTTCAATAAGAGCCACTTTACGAGCAAGTGTGTTGAAATAGTACATTATGATACATGTGTGCTATGTTGATCATTATGCTCGAGGCGGTATTATTCGCGCGAGCCGCAGGCGAGTGCGATAAGAAAGCCGAGAGTCTAATGATCGATGCACACGCGTTTCATACGACGTTTTTCAACACACTTGTGAGGAAAAAAACAGACTTGTATTGTTAAATATTAACTTGTATGGAAAATGGCGCGCTGGTTTTGTCTTTCCGCATAGCCAGCACCAGCACTAGCAATGCGCGCGCAAGTGTAAATAAAAGCACTGACCACAGAGCATGTAAAAACAATTGTAAAAAAAAAAACAATTGTAGTTTAGTTAGTATGGAATTAGAAAGTACTATTGGCATAGAGAAATATACCTACATTAGTTCAGTGAGAATCCGCAATGATAGAACGCCAGTCAGGGTCTTTTCCGTTTGGTTTCGGGTAGGGACCACGGACAATTTTAGGTGGATAATTAAAATTTTCTTACGTTTTTTTGTAATTTGCAGGTCAGTATCAGGTTGCATCTTGATCAAATATGATTCGCGACTATAATATACAAAAAAAACGGTTAAACGAGGGACATACTTTGAGGGGAGTTAGTACTCATGAAAATGAACAACTTTTAATATGGGATTAACCCTAAAATCGCGAAAAAAAATCAGCCGTTTCCTTTATGTTCGCATAGCTCGTCAAAATGTACTGAACAGCTGATTTTTTTTTTTGCGATTGCAGGTTCGGCCCCATAGTAAAAGTTGCTCATTTTCATGAGAGTACTCCCCTCAAAGTATGTCCCTCGTTTAACCTAACGCTCTGTATATGTATTTACAGAATTATAGTCATTAGAATAGAATCTTTCTAGTTAGATTTTTTCCCTAAGAACTTTTCCATAAGAAAGATGTATTAATGATTCGAATGATTATAATTCTGTAAAGATGTAGGTACCTGTTATGGTACTCCCACACTGCTGTTATAAAATGTTTACTAACATTACCTAACATGAAAAACTTTCTGATATCTGAAAACCTTTTTGGTTAAATGTATTAGATCACAATGTTAGAAAATGTTTGTAAACATTTTATAACAGTAGTGTGGGAGCACCATTAGAGTCGCAAATCATATTTTGATCAAGATACAAACCTGACACTGACCTGAAAATGGCAAAAACCTAAGAAAATTTGAATTTCGCGGTAGACCGCGAAATTAAAATTTTCTTAGATTTTTTCGGACAATTTAAGGTGAATACGCAGTGGTCTACCACTGCGTATTCACCTTAAATTGTCCGAGGTCCCTGTGCATTCACCTTAAGGTAAATAAATATTAGTTAATTTTGGGACCAAGGACAATACAGACTATTAAAAAAAAAAAGTGAATTGATGAGATTAAAAAAGCGCGCATCTCCGACTAGTAAATAGTTTATCTGTGGAAATAAAGCACATGTGGATTAAAGTAAAGAAAAAGCACGCGTTTTTAATACACTGCATTATGGACCTAAAAGCGGTTCAATAAGAGCCACTTTACGAGCAAGTGTGTTGAAAATGATATTATATAAAGTTTTATTTTTGTAACGTTATTGATACTTTTAGGTTTTAGTATCGTTACTAATTTTGGAACGATAAACGATAACATTAGTGGTAACGGAACGAAATGCATTTCGTTTTCAAGTCCCTGTCTATAAGTACCGCAAACGCGGGTTACTTTAGAAAATTTTTTCACCTTTTCTAAAAAAACCCTTTGATAGTAGAGATTATGGTGGATTTCTTAGAATTTTAATGGATTTGTTTTACAGGTGAGGATAGGAGCTAATTAGTAATAATATTATTTTCAACACACTTGCTCGTAAAGTGGCTCTTATTGAACCGCTTTTAGGTCCATAATGCAGTGTATTAAAAACGCGTGCTTTTTCTTTACTTTAATCCACACGTGCTTTATTTCCACAGATAAACTATTTACTAGTCGGAGATGCGCGCTTTTTTAATCTCATCAATTCACTTTTTTTTAAATAGTATGTATTGTCCTTGGTCCCAAAATTAACTAATATTTATTTACCTTAAGGTGAATGCGCAGGGACCTCGGACAATTTAAGGTGAATGCGCAGTGGTCTACCACTGCGCATTCACCTTAAGGTGAATGCTCCAACCAGCCCGCGAAATTCAAACTTTCTTACGTTTTTTGCAATTTGCAGGCCAGTGTTAGGTTGTATGTTGATTAAAATATTATTCGCGGTTGTAAGACATATATAGGTACAGAATTATAATCATGAAAATCATCAATAAAACGCTCTAAGTTCATAAAGCTGTTAGAATTACTTTTTCTGTTTTTTTTTTGTTCTTACACCTTTATGAAGTTGGAGGGTTGTATTGGTGATTTTTATTATTATAATTCTGTAACTACATACGTCTTACAGCCGCGAATAATATTTTAATCAACATACAACCTAGCACTGGCCTGCAAATTGCAAAAAACGCAAGAAATTTTGAATTTCGCGGGCTGGTTGGAGCATTCCCCTTAAATTGTCCGAAAAAATCTAAGAAAATTTTAATTTCGCGGTCTACCGCGAAATTCAAATTTTCTTAGGTTTTTGCAATTTTCAGGTCAGTGTCAGGTTTGTATCTTGATCAAAATATGATTTGCGACTCTAATGGTGCTCCCACACTGCTGTTATAAAATGTTTACAAACATTTTCTAACATTGTGATCTAATACATTTAACCAAAAAGGTTTTCAGATATCAGAAAGTTTTTCATGTTAGGTAATGTTAGTAAACATTTTATAACAGCAGTGTGGGAGTACCATAACAGGTACCTACATCTTTACAGAATTATAATCATTCGAATCATTAATACATCTTTCTTATGGAAAAGTTCTTAGGGAAAAAATCTAACTAGAAAGATTCTATTCTAATTACTATAATTCTGTAAATACATATACAGAGCGTTAGGTTAAACGAGGGACATACTTTGAGGGGAGTTAGTACTCATGAAAATGAGCAACTTTTACTATGGGGCCGAACCTGCAATCGCAAAAAAAAAAATCAGCTGTTCAGTACATTTTGACGAGCTATGCGAACATAAATGTAGGAAACGGCTGATTTTTTTTCGCGATTTCAGGGTTAATCCCATATTAAAAGTTGTTCATTTTCATGAGTACTAACTCCCCTCAAAGTATGTCCCTCGTTTAACCGTTTTTTTTGTATATTATAGTCGCGAATCATATTTGATCAAGATGCAACCTGATACTGACCTGCAAATTACAAAAAAACGTAAGAAAATTTTAATTATCCACCTAAAATTGTCCGTGGTCCCCGAAACCAAACGGAAAAGACCCTGACTGGCGTTCTATCATTGCGGATTCTCACTGAATAATGTAGGTATATTTCTCTATGCCAATAGTACTTTCTAATTCCATACTAACTAAACTACAATTGTTTTTTTTTTTACAATTGTTTTTACATGCTCTGTGGTTAGTGCTTTTATTTACACTTGCGCGCGCATTGCTAGTGCTGGTGCTGGCTATGCGGAAAGACAAAACCAGCGCGCCATTTTCCATACAAGTTAATATTTAACAATACAAGTCTGTTTTTTTCCTCACAAGTGTGTTGAAAAACGTCGTATGAAACGCGTGTGCATCGATCATTAGACTCTCGGCTTTCTTATCGCACTCGCCTGCGGCTCGCGCGAATAATACCGCCTCGAGCATAATGATCAACATAGCACACATGTATCATAATGTACTATTTCCCCAAAATGTATGTGCAAATATTTTATTTTATTTTTTTACTTTTGAGCCAATGTTGTTCTTTGAAGAGGGTTAGTTTGACCTGCATATTTTGTCGATCCAAAAACAATATTTATGACAGCGTTGAGCCAATCTGGGCCTATATAACAATAGAAAATAAAAAACCCTTTTTTGTATTGAAACAAAGTTCCCCCCAGAGATAAAGTAACCCGCGTTTACCGGTACTTAATATTAGAGCTAATGACCCAATTCCAAAAACACTTTCATTACTGAGAAGCTACAGTATTGCCGAGTTTCAGATAGATTTAATGCCAAAACAAGCCACGCAGGAAAAGTCACTGACGGAAGCTAGTTCTTCAACGATCGCTTTCTATAGATTGGGATATCTGGTCGCGCGGTGGACTATAAATGCGGGTAGTTAACCTTTATTTTAAATGCGAGGAAAATACTTTATACTAAAGAGATTTATGCGGGAGATTACAGATCCTTATAAAAGTTTATTCTCAATCACTGGGGAACCGGAGTACGTAGGTACTCTTGGGAGGTTGTTGGTGTTTTGACAATAACCCTGTATAATTATAAATTCAAAAGTTGATGTAACAAATATTTTTTGTAAAATGAGTGTCCATGGAGTTTTTTGCCCGTTCTTCTCCATAGGTACCTACGCTTTGAAATGGGCAACTAGCTTCATATTTTCTGACTGACCGACTTCTTGACAATTCAAAAGTGCCTGTTAATGGTTTAATTGAAATAAATGCTTTGAGTTTGAGTACAGAAATGAAGGATGCGCCGACGATATGACACCATCTAATGAAGGAATTAAGATTCACTAACCTCTTCTGCTGCTCTTGGATCAATCTGGTGATATCTCGGCGGAGGACTAAAGAGTTCTTCTATGCAGAGGGGCGCCGCCCCTGCGTAATTTTGCTTAATTTTGGCGAATTGCGCGTAGTCAAGCTATGAACCCGGGTTCGGCTAGCGAGTATGTTTACTTAGCGGAACTTTTAATTTTGGTCAAACAAACTTTACTATGGGACCAAACCTGAAATCGTCAAAAAACAAATTAGCTGTTTCCTACATTTTGACGAGTTATACGAACATAAATGTAGGGAACAGCTGATTTTTTTTTCGCGATTTCGGGTTTGGTGCCATAGTAGAAGTTGTTCATAATGATAAGTAGAATGACCTCTTAAAAGGTTGTTAATGTTTTACAAATAACCGTGTATATAGGCTCGTAGTGGGGAGGTTCGAATCCTCCGCGAATCAATATATAATAATAATAAAATGTATTCAAAAAATATGAAGACTAACGTTAAATACAGTTTTTCTTAAATCTATGTCGAGTTCTCCCATGATATGTGCCTGAACTAGGTAATCCTGTGTTTCAGGCGATTGGAGGTAACATTAATTGATTAAATAATCACATACTTATAATATTTATCTTATCGGTACATATGTAAAAAGGTGTATAAAATTATATAATACGAACATACGAAAGTTAACATACCAATATTTACTTTAGCACAAGTAATAACTTCTCTGTATCTTCATAGGACATATGATGAGGTAATAGGAGGTATGAACCTCACCGTTCATTTGATGAGGTATACGTAGTAGTGTCTCTTTCTTCCAACAAAAACGGTGACCAATCAAACGGCGCGCACAATATCCATTGCCCGCCGTCAAAATAATAAAGATTTCCATTGCCCGACGTCAAAATAATAAAGATTTCCATTGCCCGACGTCAAAATAGTAAAGATTTCCGTTGCCCCGCGTCACAATAATAAAGATTTCCTTAAACGCTACGATTTCAGTCCACTTCAATCCTTACCCAATTTCAAATGTTCCACAAAGCCGCCATCTTTAATTTTGAAGCGGACGTAGATGGAAATGAAACTTTCAGCCGGCCTTTGAAGTACGTAGAATTTACACAAAAATCCTTTGTTACTACGGTTTTAGATTGGACATGTAACAGTCGTAACAGATAACCGCATGCACAGCTGCCAGTTAAAATAGAAAAAAAGTTTTCGGATAATCCCCTTAATCTTAATTTCAGTTTAAATAGAAATTGAAATTAAGATTAAGGCGATTACAGGACCTAAACGCAAAAAACGCAAGTTTTAGAAGCAATAAAAGTATGTGATCGACTACAGCAAACAAAATCAGAAAAATATATGATATTCATCAGGATTTCTGCTAGGTAGATAGTATGTTGAAAACATAATACAACTAATTTGATACGATAGAAAAAAATCATGAAGATTCCTCTAAATAAATTATTTTTACAATAAAAACCACATTACATCATACAATCATTATGATTTTTTTGTCAGATTATTCTACAAGCAACATACTAAAGCACTAGTGTTTTAAATTTTTTGTACAAACAATAGTTTTTTTGTAAATAGATAATTCCTTCATAATTTGCAATAAATTACCAGCGTTGTGTCATCGTGCTTCTCTTTCTTTTCTATGCAGTCCGACAGTGACCGCGCTTTACGTCATGTAAGCCCCTTTTTTTTTTTTTTTTGCGGATGGGAGATCATCAAATGACTCCTCCCGCTCTGGGTGGAGCGGAAGGGAGTGTCAGACTCTTACTGACTAAAACCCACCCGTGTTCCTTCCTTAGCCCTTTATGTTCCGGGCCAGCGGTAACCCTTTCGGACAATCCCGCTGACCCCTTAACTTTATAAGATAATCAGCCTATAATGTTCCCACTGCTGGGACATAGACCTCCTCTCTGTAAGAGGGAGTGGGCCATAATCTACCACGCGGGCCCAGTGCGGGTTGGTGGATGTCACATGTCTTTGAATTTTTGGTTGTAGGACATGCCGGTTTCCTCACGATGTTTTCCTTCACCGTTTTAAGAGCTTTGGTGATGAAACAATTTACACATAGTAAAGCGCCTGTCTGGGTTCGAACCCTCCTGTATCTCAAATAAACACTTTAATTAATGAATCGGCATTTATTTTTTATAGAGCACATACATGACATTGCGCTTCGAATGAAGAGGGAGAGAGAGAGAGAGCTAAGAGCGAGTGAGTGTCTTAAGAATGCGTTCCGGATTTCACACTCTCCCGCACTATTTTTATGTGCGTGTGGTGTGAGGGCCACTTTGTTAAAACTCTTTGAAAATGCGCTTAGGATTTAGTGAACATTCCCAAACAATTGTGAAAGTTGGTATCAGATTTTGTGAAAGTCTAATAACCGAGTTATAGACTGTAAAGTTGGGCCCTCAGTTCTCACATAGAGGATTGAGGGCCCACCTGAAACTGATAAACTATGGACACTACAGAAAAAGTCTTTATGCCAAAATCTAAGCAAATGCCAAACAAAATTTGTGAAAACAAGATATTATCGCAAAGCACTGTCCTACTTTGTATATCTTCGTACAAAATGGGCCCTCAATTCTCATACACGTAAAAGTTTATTACGCAATTATAATGAAATCATTAACTTACAGCTACTGTTTGAAATCCTATATGCTACTAGATAAATTCTGAAAATTTATGAAAGCAAGAACAGGTCACCACCTTTTGTTGGTTAAAAGTTATGACCTTGGTAAAATTCGGGCCCTCAGTCCTCCATTTTATTTTGTTTTCGATTTATTACGCTTATCGTATGAAAGATAAGACAAATACAAAATTGTCTCTTTTTGTGAAAAAAATTGTGCAACAAATGCGATACCAGAAAGAAATTAAAAGACTCTTTATTGTATAAGTAAATCGAGTTTTATTTTTATTCTCTGTATTAGGAAATAGGGTGACCACAATTTCTTTTAGATTGCAGTAAAGATTAGTAAATGTAGAGTCATAGGTTTTAATAAACTTTCTTCGATTTTTCGCTTATTATATTATCGTCATAGCATTTGTACTCAAGTTTCGTGTAAAAAAATATAATTTCGGAAATTGAACGATCACATAGAAAAATACTGTTCCCCAAATCATTTTTGCTTGAAAAATCGTTAGTTCCGAAAAAACTAATGACAATAATCAAATAATTTATATATTATTTTTATAAAGGCTTTTGCCCAGCAATAAGACAATGTAGGCTAAATATAATCCTAACTAATATTATAAATGCGAAAGTAAGTTTGTTAGCTTTTCACGCCTAAACCACTGTACCTTTCATCCCGAAAAAAGTGATTTATAATATTAGTTAGGATTATATTTAGCCTACATTGTCCCATGACTGGGCAAGAGCCTTTATAAAAATAATAAATAGTTAAATTATTTGATTATTGTCATCAGAACGAACGATATTTCAAGCAAAAATGATTTGGGGAACAGTTTTTTTTTTTTTTGATCATTCGAATTCCGAAATAATTTTTTTTTATCACGAAACTTGAGTACAAATGCTATGACGATAATAAGCGAAAAATCGAAGAAAGTTTATTAAAACTTATACTCTACATTTACTAATCTTTACTGCAATCTAAAAGAAATTGTGGTCACCCTATTTGCAAATTCAGATAATAAAAATAAAACTCGATTTTCTTATATAATAAAGGGTCTTTTAATTTCTTTCTGGTATGGAATTTGTTGCACAAT
Organism: Mesoligia furuncula; assembly: GCA_916614155.1. NCBI lineage: Eukaryota > Metazoa > Arthropoda > Insecta > Lepidoptera > Noctuidae > Mesoligia > Mesoligia furuncula. Next base: position 28,734,898 of record OU744797.1, read on the forward strand.
TTTGACACAAAAAGAGACAATTTTGTATTTGTCTTATCTATCATACGATAAGCGTAATAAATCGAAAACAAAAGAAATGGAGGACTGAGGGATAACTTTCAAACAACAAAAAGTGGTGGCCTGTTCTTGCTTTTATAAATTTTCACAATTTATTTAGTAGCATATAGGATTTCAAACAGTAGCTGTAAGTTAATGATTTCATTATAATTGCGTAATAAACTTTTACGTGTATGAGAATTGAGGGCCCATTTTGTACGAAGATATACAAAGTAAGACAGTGTTTTGCGATAATATCTTGTTTTCACAAATTTTGTTTGGCATTTGCTTAGATTTTGGCATAAAGACTTTTTCTGTAGTGTCCATAGTTTATCAGTTTCAGGTGGGCCCTCAATCCTCTATGTGAGAACTGAGGGCCCAACTTTACAGTCTATAACTCGGTTATTAGACTTTCACAAAATCTGATACCAACTTTCACAATTCTTTGGGAATGTTCACTAAATCCTAAGCACATTTTCAAAGAGTTTTAACAAAGTGGCCCTCACACCACACGCACATCTATTTTTAACAACAGTTGTTAGAAAATAACATAACCTTTCAATTCAATTTATTCAGGAACAATTCACATTGTGTTTGAAATCATAAAAATTATAAAACTAACACATTAATAATACAATAAATCATAGAAAATTACATAAAAAACAATAATAATAATAATAAAACATTTAAAAAATAATACAATAAACATTACATACAACTCTCATGAACTACAAACTAAAATTACCCTGTGTCATTAACTATTATCAAAAAAATTTAAAATAATTTAAAATGTGGATATGTCATCGTCTATGGAATACAGACATTTCCCCAATAGGAACGCTTTAAGTCTTGACTTAAAAGAGCTCGTATAAATTAAAGATTTTAATTCCAGTGGCAATCTGTTAAAAATCCGCACTGCTTGATATTGAGGACTATGTTGAACAATATTAAGTTGGGGTATTATATTGTTTTTAAAATCTTTCCTGCGCGTACTTTCTCTCAACTGTCTCTCCTCATCTGTTTCATAGTTATGCAGGTATTTTTTAAAATTCACCAACAATACTAAAATATAGAGGCTGGGCACAGTAAGAATTTTTAAATCTATAAAGTGTGGCCGACAGCTCTCTGTTTGCGATTTCCGGACCATGGTTCGTATGGCTCTCTTTTGGAGTACAAAAGCTCTCTGGCAGTTATATTTAAAACTATTCCCCCAAAACTGAACACTATATCTCAACCTTGATTCTATTAGAGCATAGTATACCATTTTAAGGTGTTTTATATCTATTTCATCCCTAAGACTGCGTAAGGCATAACACGCTGAGGAAATATACGAATCAATGGCCTGTAATTCCCTTTTCCAATTTAAATATTTGTCAATGTATACCCCTAGAAATTTTACCTCATTAACTATGTCAATTTTAACTTCATTAAGTGCGATCGTCATACTGTCTTTATTACGAGCTGTTGTACTAAATAACAGTACTTTGGTTTTTTCCGTGTTAATTATGAGCTTGTTACTTTCAAACCAAGAATTAAAAACTGTTAACACTGCATTAACCTTTGCGGATAGCTCCTGTATGTCGTTAGCTTCAACTATTGCGTTAGTGTCATCCGCAAAAACTGTCAGCTGTATGTCGGGAAATATTGTATTAATGTAATTAATTAAATCATTGGTAAATAATATAAACAAAATAGGCCCCACAATCGAACCTTGGGGTACGCCAGCCACTATATCTTGCATAGAAGACTTATTACAATTGCCATTACCATTAGTTTGCATATTGCTAATATCCACATACATTTTCCTGTTTCGTAGATATGAAGAGAAAAGTTGTAAAGTTTTGCCTCTCACACCATAATGCTCCAATTTTGCAATGAGTAAATTGTGATCAATTGTATCAAACGCAGAGCTTAAATCAAGGAAAATGCCTGCTACCCTCTTTTTCTTATTCAATTTACTAATTATATCTCCCACCAATGTATATATCGCGTCCCCTGTTCCGACATTTTTTTGGTATCCAAATTGTCTCAAGTGCAAAACCTTGTTTAAATTTAGGTGAACTACTAGTCTACTCTTAATAATTTTTTCAAAAATTTTGGACAGAATGGGGAGCAAAGAGATAGGTCTATAGTTTTTTGGATCCGTTTTAGATCCCTTTTTGTGGAGTGGAATAATTTTTGCTATTTTTAACTGTTCCGGAAAGATACCCTCTGAAATGCATTTATTGTAAAAAATAGTCAAAGGTTCAGCTAATATATCTAAATGTTCTTTAATTACCGTTATTGGAATGTCGTCATAGCCACATGATTTCTTATTTTCCATTCCATTAACTATTTTCACCATTTCATTTGGAGTGACAGGCGCAATGACCATATCATTTTGAACTCTTTAGTGCTCTGTTCAAGAAATAAAAGGGGATCCAGATTCTTAATATTACTCAAAATACATTTGTAGTTAAATTGATTTACCAATACGTTTGCAACATCTAAGGGATTTTTTATAATTTTACCGTCAAATTTAAGCAAGAGAATTTCAGACTTCGGGGCTTTTATTTTATTCGTGCTTTTATTTATAACTTTCCAAACCTCTTTACTCAAATTACAAGAATTATTAATAGTTTCAGTTATTGTCATTTTCTTGGCCTTAGATAATACCCTTCTGTATATTCCTATGTATTTTTTTTTATAAGTCTGGACACTGTCTTCCAGCTTATTAGTACTACCAGCACACAGCAAACGTTTCATTAGGCTTGATGTTTTAATGCCTTTCGTCATCCACCTTAATTTAAAACGATTTTTGAGTTTCATTTTTTGTTCTCTCTTTGTGTAACAATTTCTGAAAATTGTAACAAATGTCTTTAAGAACGTGTTCATTCCTACAACACTCCAATCAATTTCAAGTATTCTTTGTCTAAAAGCTAGGCGGTTCTTAGTGTTAAAGACTCTTTTATTTACAACTATATATTTATTTTTATTTGAATTATCTATTATATTATCCAATAAAAAGTCTCCCAATAGTGCACCGTGTCCATCTGCCAAGCCATTGTGGTCTACTTCACATTGTTCCACATAATCATCTGGCAGATTAGTTATAACATTATCTATACAAGATGCGCAATTGTTGCGAACAAACGTAGGTGTATTAATAAGTGGTCGGAAATTATAACATGCCAGTAAACTTATGAATTCAGTCCGGATTTTGCTCTCTACCATTAAGTCCACATTAAAATCACCACAAATAATGCTTTTCCTATTGAACAAATATTCCAACAACTTCTCCATATTTAACATAAAAAGTTCAAAATTTTTATCATTAGGGGTGCGATAACAGCAACACAAGTATAGACCAGTACTAGTATCCTTAATACAACACACTTCAAAGACTTCCATCCTATACAATTTGTTTATAAAATCTATATTTTCCACTTTCCTGTCTATGTGCCCCAAGATTAGACTCCCCCCTCTAGATTTTTTGCTCCTAGTATTGTATGAGATTAAGTTGTTTCAAGATTAAATACATGAATTGATTTATCATTTAAAAAATGTTCACTTATACATAAAAAGTCTGCTCTCTTATCTCGCGAATTAATGTAAACCTCTAGTTCATTTTTTTTGTTACTGATACCACATACATTTTGATGACATATGAACACATTTGTTTTAACTGGGGACAATTTTGATTCACTTTTGTAGCAAGAATTGAAAGCAGCATACACATCATTCACGAAAAAAGTCTGACTCCTGTATAAGGTTGTCCGTTTGTGTCATGGAGTCAACACACTCTGTATACAATTGTTTGCTACTTACATCTAACGAGAAATCCGTTTGGACACCAACGCTGTTAAGATATACAGGTTTGATCTGTTTGCAATTTACTAGTGATTCCTTATAATTTCGATAGTTGTTCATGTATTTTACCCTTAGGACATGTCTAAGAATTAGTCTGCATGCATGTAATTTGTTCATACGTTTTACTGACTTACCGAAATTGGAATCCAGCTGAATAAAAGTTGAATTATCACAATTACAACACACAAAATTAAGTAGGCTGTTCAACATTTTTACGCTCATAAAATTATTACAATAAATATTTCCTATGATAACATTAGTATTACTCAACTGACACAACGTATAATGTAAATGTGATTGAACCACCATCGGACTCTTATCGTTAGAGCCCGCCAGTATCAATACAAAATCTGATTTATTAAAGTCTCTACACATAGACACGCAAGACCTCAGTACTTCATCCATGGCTGCGTAGGGTTTTATTACAGAGGTCACAGAGAAATCATTTCCAAGGTAATTTTGCAAAATTTGTCGCATATCGCATCCAGTTTGATCTGCGAAGATCATGAGTCTATTTGTCTTCATCTGGCTGGATTCATCGCTTACTTGCAGCTCCCTGTTTTCTATTATGTTGTCTATACAATCTGTTAATTGTTCCTGCTGACCTACATTTTTGTCGTCGCTCGGCATTTCATTATTCTGCGGCGAAACTTCCCTTTCCTCCTTTTCTAAGGTGATTTCGTGAATTTGCGGTGAACTTTCCCTTGTGTTTTGTATGTTTTTGTCACATTCACAAGATTTATCTAGATCGGGTGATATACGCAAGCTATCTGCGACGGAGCGCCTACTCCGTTTCCTAGCCGAGAGTAATAATTGTATTCTGTGTGATTTCAATGGACTACCACAGATCTCTTTAAGTACATTTATTTGTTTCTGCTGTCGCGATACAGTTTCTCTTAATTCATTATTGTCAAGTATTACATTTTCTAACTCATTACGCGTGCTATCCAGTTCCATTTTTAATTGCAAAATTTCATTCTTCCATACATCATTTGAGTTATTATTTACATTGGGTAGTTCGAAACTTCGTATATTTATGTCAAGGTCTGAGTTGCTTAGTGATGAGTCAAAGTTAACAGACTCGATAGATTTCGATTTACGTAACTGGGGGTCTACTCCCTAAGCACGAAGTCCGTCGCTTCGGCCTTCGTTACGGGCGTTTCCTACTCCCTATGACCAACGGACGGATGATTCGCTCGGGGTCCGAGCGAAGAATGAATTTCAACGCGATTTGACAATTGTCCCTACTCCCGATGTGTTTTTGCCCGTCCGAACAGTTGAACTTGACATTGGTTTCGACGGATAGTTATGTCAGTTGATACGACATCAAAATAGTCCTCGTGCTGTAGACGAAAGTTAAGAATTTGAACTATGGCTGCTTTTTTTATTATTGAAGAAGCTTTACAGGAAGAGCGGAGGCAACGTCGATATAATTTTCGCCAAAACTTTAGGTTGGCGAGTATTCCCGACGTTGAGTTCATAGGGAACTATAGGCTCACTCGGGAATAATTCGAGGACTTATGTGCGGATTTAATTCCTCTTTTGAAGACATACATACATAAGTACATAAATATAGACTGATAAACATATTACCCTCCTTTACGCCGCGCAGTCGGGTAAAAAGAGACAATGTTTCGGGATAGTACATGCTAAGTTTTGCCAATATTGGATTTTTTTGGAATAAAACAATTAATCAACTTTAATCGTTTATTTCATTTATTTTCATTATGCACCATCAAGAGTTGGTAGGTACATCTTAGGTTTTCCTCAGTGGATGTAGAGAGTTGCTCCTGGGAGAGTGGGTCGGCACGTGTAGGAGCTTGAGTGGGTGAGGTAGCTACTGGCTCTGGATCTCTTACAGGTGGAAGCTGTACAACAAAAACTGAATATCATTGACGGATACATCAAAACATATATAATGGTGTAGTTATCTGTAATTTATTATTATTTAATAAAAAGAAGTCACGGGAAAGACTCATAATTATAAATACAATACTTATTGCTTTTAGTTTTTTTACCATTGAACAGACTTACTATCATAAATTATAAATGTAATTCTTACCAATGGAAAAGCTGGCACTCTTGCTCCGGTTTCCAGCTCTCTAAAACCCTCTCCCAATATCGATAGTATCTTTAATTCCACTTGGGAGAGGGTTGTGCTACCGATGGGCCTCCATTTGCTGACCTTCTGGCAACTCCAGCAGCCTTTTTGGCAAGGCGTTTTTTGTCAGACCACACCTAAAATTTGAATATTTGGTTAATTTTATGAAGCTTTAAAAGAACCACTATGCTCGTAAGCACTCCTACAGATAAGTATTTGGAGGATGACTGATTATTATCATTGTATTCACTTTACTGATGACAAGACCTTAAAATCATATTAATATTGACGAGTAATGTATAAAACTCACCCTTTCCACTGCTAGGCGGACTTAGTGCAACTTCCCATTGAGTTATAGGAGTTGCACAGGTTTTCCTACAGCCGTTTTGAGCGAACTCTCCCGTCGGCACCCCTCAATAACCCGCGAGCTAATTCATGGTTCTCACCCATAAAATCGAGAAGGGCCTCAATTTGCCCGTGTGTTGCTGCAGCGGTTGGGGCCATATAAACAAACTTAACTAGTAAGCATAATAAAATATTGGAAATTTTAAAACTTCCCGGTTGACAATTTGACATTTCATTTGAAAGTGTCAAAAGTAGTCTGTGGAAAATGTCCTTCAAAAAGTAAACAGGCAAAGGTATCAACAGGATGATGCCGGTTTCCGGACAAAAATGGCAAAAATAATTCAATTCTATATTTAAAGACATAATAAAAAGGAAATTTTTTAAATGTGGTACTTTTCTAACGACAAAAGTATTAATTTTTGTTTAATAAGCTAGAAAACTACAAAATAAGTAAACCGGTAATCGACCGGTAAAATAGGGCAACTCTATCGCCATGCGTCGTTCGTTCACGAATATTGTCTATGATTCCGTTTGAAACTGATGAATCCGAAATCGTTAGGGAGTAGGGTTCTTTCCGACATATCGGACTACTATCGGACGGGCTCATTACTTCGTTAACGGAGTTAGGGAGTAGACCCCCTGCTTACGCCTTATTGTAACATTATTTTCTAGTGACATTATGGATTCTTTTTTAGAACTCTGTTATAAACTTGTATTGTAATTTTATTATCTTACAAAAAGAATCTCTGTTTGCGGGAATCGAACTCGTGCCGCAGTACTAACGCTCGAGTATTCCGCCCGTTACCAACCACGCCAAACACACGTTAAGTTTATTGGCGAAATTGTGAGTCCTTTTCTTGATAATGAATTTTTTGAATAATGACTGGCCGTTAAAGATGATTCATGCCAATAGATTTTTTAGCACCCTCTTTGTTCTTTTGTTATACAAAACGTCACTTTTTAACTTAATTATCTCCTTTTTAGCACTGATTTAGTACACTTATCGTTACTTTAATTATGTACTGAGTTTTTTAGTTGCATTATTTGTCCTGTTTTAGTTTTTTATCCATGTTTTTTCGATATTTGTCACTTTTTAACACATTTATGTTTAATTTATTTTCAAAAATCTCGCTTTTATTTTGTTAAATACTATAGTTATGCTTTGATTCCCTTCAATCTTCACTTAGTTAAAAACACTGAGGTATTAAAGACGATTTAAAATTTTTGTATACATATTTTGTCCTTTGTCTTGTAGGGAAAAAACAAGTCCTTTATCACCACGGTTACGTACAATCACATTAACAACACAATTTACTGAGACAAAACTATTAACTTAATTTTATACCAAATAAAACATGACAGTGCGAGATTCGAACTTACGCCTCAGAGCGTGCTACGCGAAGTGAACTTTACTTCATAAAAAACTAAATTATCATTATCAAATATCTATAGACTCTGTGCAAGTTACAATTTGGTTAACATGACGTTTCCATCTTATACCCTCTACATCAAATATATAAGTAACGCCTGGTATAGACTCTTCTATAATTATTCCTAAAACCCATGGCCTTCTGCCTTTTCTATAGTCGCTGACCATAAAATTTTCACCTATTCCCCATTTAATTTCCCTTTTTCCTTGATAATAAAACACTCTCCCGCACTATTTTTAACAACATTTTTTAGAAAATAACATAACCTTTACGTCATAAACAACTAAATTACATTAACAAATATCTACAGACTCTGAGCAAGTTACAATTTGGTTAACATGACGTTTCCATCTTGTACGGACCGCCTCCGGCGACCTAGAACACGTAAGTCGCGGCCGTTACCATTGGGCCAGCACTGCTCACTATAACTTGCTAAAAATTTAAAACAATCTCCACCTACAAGTCACACAATGATACAATCTCAGCCTCATAAAGTTCTACCTCCGACAGATTTAATAGAGAAATACTTACTGACGGAGTAGTCGGTCAGCTGCTTACCATTTGTTAACATCCCACGCGAATCACAGTTAACTACGTAATCGGTTCAAATCGCTACTCATTATTTACAGTTTCCGACTATTTTATGCCCTGTTATCATTATTACCTATCAAACTACATAAAATTATACCACAATGTCTAGCACTGTGGCGTAATTTTATGTAGTTTTAACTATACTCAAGCAACTTAATAGGTAAAGCTTGCGGCAAATGAAGAAGGGCTTTAACCCTTAGTATGCCGGCCGGAACGTAGATCTACGCGAGACACAATTGCCTTTTTATTGTGTCTGTAATTACGACATACAAGGGGTTAAGGGGCTTACATGACCTAAAGCGCGGTCACTGTCGGACTGAATAGAAAAGAAGGAGAAGCGCGATGACACAACACTGGTAATTTTTTATAATTATAAAAAACTATTGTTTGGACAAAAAAAATTAAAACGCTAATATTTTAGTATGTTGCTTGTAGAATAATCAGACGAAAAATCAGAATGATTGTATGTATATTAGTATGGTTTTTAACCGACTTCAAAAAAGGAGGAGGTTTCTCAGTATATATATTTTTTTTTTTTTTTTATGTGTGTTCGCGGATAACTTCGTCGTTTATGAACCGATTTTGATTATTCTTTTTTCGTTGGAAAGGATATATGCCAAGGGTGGTACCATGATAAGGAAACCAGGATCTGATGATGGCATCCCAGTGAAATCGAGGGGAACATTCGAAAATAGTAGGAGCGACCAGTGCGTTTGTTAACTTTTTCATTAAGTATTTTAAAGCACTACAATTTAATGAAGGCCTGGAGTCGATCTGATGATGGAGCCGAAAGATAGTCGAGGGGACTCCTCAACGATCTACAGCAGTTACTTTGTGTTTGGGCTTGATTAATTTGTATTGTTGTGAACTTTACACCTAGATGGGTTGTGACTGTCATTAGTGGTCTGATGATGAATACGTAGGACAGTTAAGGGAACTCCTCAACAGTTTACAGTAGCTACCTTGTGTATGTTCACCGATTACTCGAAAAAGGCTGGGCCGATTCCAAAAGTTCTTTTTTTTATTTGAAAGGGTATACTCTCGAGGTGGTCCCATTATCATCAAATTGGAATCTGATGAGAGGATCCCATGGAAATCGAGGGAAACCCTCAAATTTTATAGGCAAACCTATAGCGATTTGGGTATTTTTTAAAGTAACTTGAGCATTTGCTCTCGGAAATCATCATTTGGTAAAGTCATTTTGTCATTTGGACCTGATGATGAAGACCACAGATGACCATCGGAACTACTCAATGACAAATATTTCAGGGGTTGCGATTCGATTACTTTAATATGTTTGCTAAGCAATTTATGCTCATCACAATGCGTATGGTGAGTGATTGTTGAGGAGTTCTTCTGGTACTTACCGGGAGAACTCCTCAACAATTAACGTCCCAGCATCGGGAAAAACAATATTTAGTAAAAGGTGATGAACAGTTGGCATTAGGCTATTGTAACTTAGATAAATTATAAACTGACCAACTAAAAAGTGAAAAATAAAAATATTTTTACAAAAAAAAACAACCGACTTCCAAAAAAAACACTACAAATTGAAAAATAACTTTAATTTCGGAAGTCGGTGTCGATAATCGAAAATGCGGAACCAAAGACACCGACTTCCGAAATTAAAGTTATTTTTCAATTTGTAGTGTTTTTTTTTGGAAGTCGGTTGTTTTTTTATTGTAACAATCGGATACCAACAAATGGTCGAAAAATGATTTGCAAATTTTGAACGGACAACTTATACTTACATACGAACATTGCAAGCTAAATAAAAGCTTGTAAAAAGAAGAGATTATTAGAGGTATCTTTATGATTTTTTTCAATCGTATCAAATTAGTTGTATTATGTTTTCAACACACTATCTACCTAGCGTATATCCTGAAGAATATCTTAAAATTTTCTGATTTTGTTTACTGTAGTCGATCATATACTTTTATTGTTTCTAATAATAATAATAAGAAATTTATTTCAGACGTAGTCCATATACTGTTAGTAACACAAAAACCTTATAAAACTATTGTTAGTACATACAAAAACAAAGCCACAGAAGGACATAAACATAAAAATAAAAATCATGAAGTGGCACCGCACAGGAGTGCCAGTTCATGCCAGGCCCTGGACGCGACCACCCACAGTGTGTAGGCGCATCCAGTGCCACCACATCGGCGAGTCCCACCGACCCACGAACACGCTCAGAAGGCTGTTCGAGCTGGCCCGCAAGAACTAAAACTTGCGTTTTTGTATTTAGATCCTGTAAGCCCCTTAAATTGTTAGCAGCAGAGGGACAATCCTCGTAATTTTAAGAACGTTCACAGTCTGATTTCAGTCTCAATCTGTGAAAAGTACCTCTAATTCCCCTACATTTTTGACAAGTTTTTGTCATTGATTGTCGCTGAAATGCGTTTGCGGCCAGATTTTGAACGCTTTAAATTACAGGAATTGGCCTTCAGATAATTTTTTGCAACCACTATAAATACTCTCCCATTTTGCAAAATATTGCCAAACCTCCGGAGACATTGGATATATGCTAAGTATCGGCAAACCAATTAACAATTTGCTTGGAGCTTGAGACTAAAATGATATATTGAGACAAGATGAACTATCTTTCCTGAAGTTATAGACCTAGTTGTAGAATATCTTGACAATTCAAAAGTGCCTGTTAATGGTTTAATTGAAATAAATGCTTTGAGTTTGAGTTTGACCCCACTGTGCAAGTCCTACTGTGAACCGTTTCGTAAAAACGGATCGGAGCGACATGCTTTTTTTTGTTTGTTAATAAATTATCATTGTCTTATTGTTGAGGGACTCGTGGCTAAATAATAACAGCCACACGGGTCGATTGAAGGTGCCGCGGCCGGTTCATGGATGGATGACCATCTATTACGTATCAAGACCGCCCCGTATGTCGGAAAGCACGTTAAGCCGTTGGTACCGGTTGTCATTCGTAGATCTTTGACTAATTTATTTATTCAGTTTCGGACAACAGTACAATCCATCTTGTTACGGGTAGTCAGAAGCCCGAAAGTCTGACAACTAGTCTTACCAAGGGGTATCGTGTTACCCAGTAACTGGGTTGTGGAGGTCAGATAGGCAGTCGCTCCATGTAAAATACTGGCATTCAGCTGCATGGCTGCATCCGGTTAGAATGGAAAAGACTAGGCAGATTGAAATCATCATTCTCTTGTCCTTGTTCCAATTTATTTGGCGTCGGCGCAACATATCTCTTTCTTCCATACTTCTCTTTTAGTCGTCATATCGACTAAATATCGTAATATTTTTTTTATTTACGTGTACCTAGTTACTTAGGTATAACTTTCTTAGTTAGGATTCCTACCCAAACTGTGTAATGATCTTCAGATGGATAAAGTGATAATCATCCATTTAAAACAAGGATGTTTTAAATGGAATGGAATTAAATCACTTCTGAAACAAATCAATATTAATCCGCGTCGGAGCTGCGACACACAGACAGACACACAAACAGATAGATAGATTTTAAACACTTTAAACTTTTTAAACACCATATTTTCACCAAGCACACTCTTCAATAGGTAGTACCTACACAATTTTATACGTACGTGACGTATCCTTAGTATAAAAACCAAATATTCTGCGCCCTAAAATTCGCCACCCACCAATTTCAATATTCAATCGACAAAACTATAAATCTTCTCGTCCATTTGCCGAATTCAGTAATTTGTCAGTGTGACACAATTGGGTGTTCAAAGACTTTGAACTGAGAAGCACCCATCAATTGGACTGAAGAGAATCGTATTGAAAAGGAAGTAAAAGGAGCCATCGTCTTCATAATAAGGACGCCCCTCGAAACGCACAATTGGGTGTCACTTTTTATCCGCCATTGAAAACCGAGATTGAAATTGCCGGCGAAATATGGCGGAAACACGACCCTGTCTTACTGAACTATGACTGAAATAAAAATGCTGCTTTTTATTAAATACTAGCTTTTTCCCGCGACTTCGCTCGCGTGGAGGTCGGAAATTATCCCACGGAATCATATTACCGGGATTAAAAGTATCCTACGTGTTAATTCAGGTTATAAATATAAAGTATGTACGTACAAGTTTCCATGATCCCCGGTCCAAATGTGGGAAGGGAACACCGCTGTGGTTTTAAGTCAATAAGAGTCTGACAGACCCCGCCACCCACCCCAGGGCAGCGGACATCCATGAGGATTTTCCAACCGGGAAGAAAAAAAAAGTTTATAAATATAATAAATAAATCTGTGTGCCTTTCATCCAAATACTATTAAAAGCATAATACTAATGATTGAAATACTATCGTGAATTCATGCAAGCCTAGTACTTTTTGTTAGAATACTGCTCAGAAAGTCGGGTTATATTGTAATCATGATTCGACAAATGACACGTAGCGCCATCTAGCGTCCTACAGCAATTGTGATCGTCGAAAGTTATTGTTCTTTTCCTCGGGAAGATTTTTTTTTTCTGGATTAAAGGTACCCTTTGTCCTTTTCTATTCTCCTGGCAAGGTATATGCAGTCCTAACAAGATCTAGTCATATCGAGATTAAGACCTATAGCGAACTAGTTATATCTGCTATTTAGTCTTATCGAGAGGTAGTATAACGCTTCTAACCCCAAAATTTCATGATGATTGGTTCAGTGGCTTAGGCGTGAAAAGGTAACAAACAAACAAACTTACTTTCGTATCCTAACTATCTAATACTAGCTTCCGCCGGCGGCTTCGCCTCCAAGGTATGTCGATAAAAACCTATCCTATGTCCTTCCCCGGGATGCAATCTATCTCTCTGCCAAATTTTATCGAAATCCGTTCAGTGGTTTAGGCGTGAAAAGGTAACATACAGACAGACAGACAGTGTTACTTTCGAATTTGTAATATTAGTATGGATGGATTATATGTATAATTGCGTAAGTTTGTTAGTTCGTTTGTTAACTTTTCACACCTAAACCACTGAACCGATCATCCTGAAATTTTTCATATACGTTGTCATGTGTACAGAAACCAAAGACTATATTCTCTTTGACAGAAACGGACATTACCTTTCATCCCGAAAAAAAGTGCTGTTCCCGAGGAAAACAACAATAACGTTATTATGATAATAGATGGCGCCACGTGCCTTCCGAATCAAAAACAGGACAACTTTGTCGGGTCAGCTAGTTTATAATAACTATTAGTTAGGATTGAACATTATTCGAGTTAAAGTTATCTTTAACTCTTAAAATTACTTAATACCATCTAAGTTAAACGCTCCCACGCACGCATGGGGAGCACTAGTGGCCCAGTGGAAACGGCCGCGTATTATAAATTGTAGGTCGTAGGTTCGAACCCTGACTGGCGCTTTACTTTGTGTAAACTATTTTATCACCACTGTTCTCAAAATGGTAAAGGAAAACATCGTTAGGAAACCGGCTTGTCCTAGAACCAAAAATTCGAAGACGTGACATCTACCAACCCACTGGGCCCGCGTGGTGGATTACAGCCTACTCCTTTGCATGCTAAACATTCACGATTGCATGTAACACGACTGGAACTTCGCAAGGCGTCCCATATGAGGCGCCATAGACCAAATGGACTTAAGGCCCAATCACACGCAACCACAGCACAGCGAAAAAACGTAGTCAAAAAATTGAGGGGATTACAGGACCAAAACGCAAAAAACGCAAAGGATTATTTTTGTTTTTAAAGCTCTTTTTTTCAGCCATTTCTTAAAAGAAGGTTCTCGGCTATGAAGTTTTTGTACACAAAATTAAACTCTTTTCCTTTTTATTTCGAAAATATATTTTGTGTCACTGACCTCTCGCGTACTTGTATAATACAGGTCAATGTCTTGTGTACTTAAAAAGTTATTCCAATTTTAAAACTGTGATACTGACTACTGTGGTAACTGTTACTGTGACTGATTGATTGATACTTAGTTTTGCAGGCCAGTGTATTTTATATATATAACGGGGAAAGTATAGTGTGTCTCGTTATTATCAGCCATATTTGGATTAGAGTGGGCTACAGTGGGTTGTGTGTTGGATAATGCGCAATAGAAAAACGGTTTGCAGTTCAAATCAGATTACAATTTCACGAACAATTTAATCACGCTAGCAAATTACACACTAGGTACACGACACAACCAGATACGGAACGCGGACAGTTTCTGAGCACATGTTGTTCATACGATGTCCAATGTCCAAGAGAGCTCCACATCGCTCCTGTCGCGCTGTCCTCCAGCGCCGACCCCCCACGAACTCAGGCCAGACTCTGTCAAGCGCCACCAGATGGCGCTAGCGTTCCGATTCCGGTTGTCAAGTCAGCTCCCGTACTAATGACGTTTCCGACATATAATTTTAGAGTCATGCTAGGAGTAATAGGAGTCGAACAAAAAGAAAAAAGTAAGACAGAACGCGAAAAGGAACAAATAGCGCGGGCATGCGATGCAATGCAACGGGGTGGGTCGGGGGAACAGGTAATTTTACGCAGATGAAGTCGCGGGCAGAAGCTAGTCTGGCATAATATTGAAGTTGATAAGGGGCTCTTGGCACAAAGATAACAGCCGCATGGGTCGATACGCGTGCTGCGGTCGGTTCATGGATGTGTGACGATCCATTAGATATCCAACGGCTTAACGTCCTTTCCGAGGCACGGAAGAGGTGCCTGCTGGGCTGTCATTCGTAGATCTTTGATAGTCGTTATGAGTAGTCAGAAGCCCAAGAAGTCTGACTACCAGTCTTACCAAGGGGTATCGTGTTACCCAGTAACTGGGTTCTGGAGGTCAGATGTCGCACTATACAAAACACTGGTCTCCAGCTGCATCCGTTTGAATTGAAAGCCGACCCCGACATAGTTGAGAAAAGACACATTTATTGATTTTGTTTAATATTGAAAACTAACTTCTGCCAGCGACTTCGTCCGCGTGAAAGTTCACCCTCTTAGGGGTGGAATTTCGAAAAACCCTTTCTTAGTGGATACCTACTTTTCACAAAGAACACACACTCCAAATTTCATATCTCTAGGACCACTGGTTTAGGCTGTGCATTGATATATCAGTCAGTCAGTCAGAACTTTGAATTTTATATGTATAGATGCAGGCAGCAATTTCAAAATACCCGAGTATTTTACAACCTAAATCTAGGTCGTAAAGTATATGCAAATAAAACACCGTCCCTAATGGGACGGTGTTTTACGTCAGTCCCCTAAGCAATCAGAATCCAGGCTGCAACAAGCCAGTGGAATTAAACCGTCGTTTGACGTCGCCGTCGACGTCATGTTTACAGCCGGCAAGCAAGATGGGAACCGTCACATAGATCAGATACCTAAATAATATATGTTACGTGTCCCAAATACATTAGATATGTTATCTCAAACCTATATAGCTCAAGTGTTGGTTTGGTTTTCATGGTCAGTTGCAGCGTTATGCTTACTTGAAGAAAACTGGTACCTAGACAATCGTAAATAATTAAGGTACATTTAATTTTTGCAAAAAGACCACCGTTTTCTAGTGTTTCAGCTAGAAAAAAAGCTTGATATTTGCAGGCATTAAAATAGTCTTTTCATATCCAAAATAGTTCAATTTTGAGCACAATATTTGTAAATATCTATCACATAATATGTATGTCGTGTCATATCATTGCTTTGTTTTTAATTATTTTTCAGTTTTTTAACATAAACTAATCATTCATTACATAACATATACTGTGATAATCAAATAATCCAGTAGAGACTACACAAGTAGTTAATAAGTTTAAAATTTCAAAATTGTGGGTACTTACCAGCTTTATAATATACGCGCCGCACTATGAGGGTACCATTATGTTGAAACTCAGATGTCTTCTCGACATCCGTGTGTCACTAACGGGATGAATACCAGCGTCAGGTATTGTACCTGGCATATACAGAGCTGGACTTCCATTTAGTGCAACCATGAGACACACACCGGCCCAGTAGTGATCGACCGTTATAGATGAATTTGAGCTAAGTGTATATGGGTCAATTTATCTTTTTAATCTTTGTTTTTTTTAATACCTGTATTGTGTCTTTTGTTGCACTGAATAAACGTATATCTATCTACTTATTGTGGTATAGTAATTTTATTCTAGGTGCATCGCCTTCACATACAGAATGTAAAAAGACACATAACATAGCCGTTATCTACGCATTTTGCACAACAAAGTTTGCACAAAAATATTGCTGGGAAACGACTTTTATTTTTCGTGTAAAAATTTGCTGTTTGCGGTAGTACCTAATGTAACGCACGCAAAACATTGTGCTTATGGGTGGGTGCACGCAACGGTACAGGGGTCGTGGGGGTATTTAAAGTTTGTATACAAAATATTGTAAAGTATTTATTAAAAGAGTAACGGTGGAGTTTCTAGCCCATTCTTCTCCATGCAAAACTACCTTTTGGAAGGGGCGACTACCTACAATAAATTCTATTTTTTGTAAATTTTGACGTTCAAAAATGCCTTTTATGTGCCTATCCATACTTCCATACTTAATATTATAAATGCGAAAGTGTGTCTGTCTGTTACCCCTTCACGCTTAAACCGCTGAACCGATTTAGATGAAGTTTGGTATAAAGATAGTTTGAGTAGGACATAGGGTAGTTTTTATCCTTATATTCTCACGGGATCGACACTTATGCGAGTGAAACTGTGGGGCGCTGCTAGTTTGAAATAAATGATTTGACTTCGACTAACCCAGTTCCAATTAATAATAATATTTTAAATACTAACACCGTTTGTTTACAACAAAATATCATCTTTCCACATCGTATATGAAACATATTTTTTTTTATTAGCCTTGATGGGCAAAGGCCTCTCTCCTTCCACATCTAGAAAGAAAGAAAGAAAATACGTTTATTTGCAGCAAACACGACGCACCAAAAAAAACACAAACAAATTAACAATTTGGAAGAAAACATCCATCATATGCCAAGACCTCTTTCTGTCTAGAGCAGAGCTGCCTAGGACACATAAGCATTAACCCGTAGTCTGCCGGAACGTAGATCTACGCGAGACACAATGGCTTTTTAATTGTATCTGTAATTACGGCACACAAGCGGTTAATCAGTAGTAATAACTCAACATACAATTTCATATCTTGATAAAAACACCCTTTTCAAAAACTCCACATGCTACCCGCATACCAATTATTTTTTATCAAAACTGGAACTTATAAAATCGATTTCCATCGCGGTCCAACTTCCGCGCAGATAAGGATCCTTACCATACCCGATATCCGGGAATTTAAAACGGGACTGCGTACTGACCTATATCCCGAGATATGCCGTTTATCTAGAGCAACCAGTTTAGCCGCCCTTCCTTACTTTAACAATCTTGTGGGTGGCATGGCATGGCAATGGCAGGGGTAAAATGTTAATTGAGTTGGGACAGACGCTAGCACATCAAGCTACTACAATCTGTCAAATTTCTGTAATAGATTTTGAACTTTATCGCTAAAACATAAGGTTCAAAGTTGATTGCGAATATTTGACAGTTTCGGGTAGCTTGATGTGCTGGCGTCTGTACTTTGCACGCGGTTTGAACTAAATACAGGGTGGCGCGGAACCTGTTACCATGGTTTCAATACATCTCCCTACGTTGAAATTTCAATTGGCCGTTTTTTTTTTTAAATAGCTATGACACGCTAGGTCTTTTAGGGGCCAAGCAAAAATAAAAATCGGCCCGGTGCGTGTCGGGCCACGCACAGTGTAGGGTTCCGTAGCTAGTAACCCGTTATGTTATATTTTGTTTTTCAACGCAAGTCTTTACCCGTTATAAACAAGCAACTACTTCATCTTAGTCACTTTAAAGGATTAATGCTAAGGATTTTCTATTTGGTACAAAATTATCCAACACCCAAGTTCAACGACCCCAAATTGACCAGCTTGTACAGCGCCTTAGCTGTTCCGATGTCGAGGGCAGCTATGGCGCTGTACAAGCTGGTCAATTTGGGCTTGAGGTTGAGACGTTGATTGTTGCAATCTCAAGCTCATTTGATTGTTTCCCTTTGTTTTTTGTTTGATGTTTTTTTTTATTATTTATGTTTAAGAGAACGTATAGAGCGACATTGTCGATCTACGACAAAGCTCTTTAAATAAAGATATAAAAAAAAACCCAAATTCAACAAATATTACTGCTAAACTAATAAAGTTATCTTAACCGCTATAATTTTCCTTTTAAGTTCATGAAATGCACTATCATCGTGAATTTTTCCAGATTTTTCAAGCCCGCAGTTTAGCTTTTAGAGGGGGTGGGACGCCCTACCGGAACAAAAATGTTCATTTTAAAGTTTAATATTTCGTAAATGGAGCATTAAATCGAAAAATAATTTTAGCAACCCTCAAGTCATTTTAAAAGACCTATTCAACGATACCCCACACGATGGGGTAGACGACGAAAAAAATATTCATCCCTACTTCACATGTAGGGAAAAAAAAATTTTTTTTCAAAATTTTATTTCACCACTTTGTCGGCGTAATTGATATACACAGTCCTACAAAATTACAGCTTTCTAGTACTAACGGTCTCTTAGCAAAACCTCGGACAGACAGGCAGACGGACATGACGAAACTATAAGGGTTCCTTGTCAGAACTACGGAACCCTAAAAAGGCAGAAAGAACGCTGAGCGAAAACATAGTATTAGCGAGGCAGGCGATGCGATGCGGTACAGGAACAAGAAACACGCGGACGAAGTCGCGGGCAGAAGCTAGTTTAACAATTATAGTAAAAATACATAAGAAGGACCTACCTATTTGTTTACATGCACACTGTTGTCGTTTCAGCCGATAGACGTCCACTGCTGGACATAGGCCTCCCCCAATTTTGGGGGTGTTTGCCATAATCGCCACGCTTGGCAGGCGGGTTGGCGATCGCAGTATGGTATGATGGTGGAATAAATAGAGAACGCTGCTGCCCATTCTCCGGTAAGACCCTTAGTCGCCTTTTACGACACCCACGGGAAGTAAGGGGTGGTGCAATTCTTTAAGTCCGGCACCACACAGACAACATGCACACTGTGCGTAATCTTAAATAACGAAAGGCTTTATTACAAAAAAATAAAGCTCTTAGTAAAGTAAGTAATATTTACGAATTAATTAAGGACCCCTCGACGGGTATACCCATAGGTTATAGGCACACTGTCAACTGTGTGCATATAAAAATAAAAGAATATAATATGTCAAACCAATCACCAGAAACTTACCATAGATGTGAGGCTAGCCAGAGCAAGAGGGAAATAAAAGTATCAATTTGAACAAATAAGCATGATTTATTTACTCGATTCGAAGACTGGGTAAAAAAAAAAGAGCAAATATTACGGCCATTGATTTATAGTTATACTAGCTGCTGCCCGCGACGTCGTCTGCGTGAAGGCTCTATAGCACCAAAAATACCTAAGATGTCAGTGTCGCTATAGCATTATAAGTAAACAACTTTTAAAATATCATTAAATTATTTTTTTTTGCAAGTGAAGCAAGTGAAGAGAGTTATATGGGAATCCTGCTGATTTCAGTCATAAGATGTGACTGAAGGAAATAGAGAAAATAATGCAGGAATACATTCCAGGACACAAAAGAGTAAAAATACGTACAAAGGTATCATACCTAGTAGTTATGCTGCCAGGAGCCAAAATGTAAAGAGAGTCAGGACTGGTGACGCGGGAGCAAGCGACGTACAGTTGCCCGTGTGAGAAGCAACTCGTCCTGAGGTCGACACCCGCTGCCCTCAGCGTCTGCCCTTGCGACTTATTGATGGTCATCGCGAAGCAAATACTCACGGGGAACTGTACGCGCATGAACTGGAACGGGAAGTTATGAGATATGAGGGGAATGCGTGGTATAAATACTGCCTCGCCCACGCCATAACCCGTAAGAATTTCCGCCTCAATGGTGTGTCTGTGGAGCGAGATGACTTTAAGGCGGTTCCCGTTACACAACTTCTGAGGAGATAGGTTCCGAAGAAGCATAATCGGGACACCGACCTTCAGCTTGATGGTACGCACTGGAAGTCCACATGCTAACAGGGAGTTCAGAAATTCCACGGGATAATGTGTGGCGTCATCTTGCTCGACAACAGTGTTTATCGAGGTGTAGACTCAAAAACAAATAAAGGAACACATCCTTGCTGCAAACGAGCTGGTGGAAATGTGTAACAAGGAGGCAGGTAGAGGGGACCCGATGACTCTGAGCACACATCAATGTTCTTGTCAAAGGGAATCAAACCTTGAGGCTATCCAACCTGAGGCAACGGAGGACCCGTCCCAGTCTGGAGGAGCTCAGGAATGTATCCCCCCCAATCAAGATTCACCACATATTGTACAAGGTTCATCTCAAGTATCACAGACAGAGACTTATGCTGTCACTTCTTCTAGTAATGTCAGTTCTTGTTCTGTTATGTTTTCAGATAGTTTAGGGAGAGGGTTAGGTAAATTATTGAGTAACAACCTGAGTCAATCAGCTGTTAATTACTGTATGCCTAGGAAATCCTACAAAGAAATAATGACATCAATAAGTTGCAATAAATATAATCCAAATGCCATTATTTCTGTATTTGTAGGTAATAGTGGGAATGTAAAAATAGATGACATCACTGAGAGTGTCACTGAAATCCTAAAGATTAATTGTCAAAAAATAATATTATGTGCTTTCCCATACTTTGAGCACTTATCAAGTAGGCAAAATCATTATATACACATGCTAAATAATCATATGCATTTATTAGTTAATCACTATAGTGACAAACTTATATTTTTTGACACCAACACTTTTGTTGAGTATTTAAAATCGACTAGGGGTACAGCGTATCTGCCTATTAGTTTTAGACGTCAAATAGCATGGCTATTAGCTTTTATTATTAACTCAGACATAAGTAGTATGTCGAAGTCGGATGTAATTAGCACCACAGAAATTAGTAATAATACTAATAATAAGGTGGTCAGCCACAATAATTTAAACTAGTCAGTAAGACAACAGAAGGTACCAATAATAATATTTTTAATCTCACCTACAACAAGGTATCTTCTAGCACTCAATTAGTAAATTGTAAAAAAGGGGCTAAGCAGAATTCCTTGAAATTGTTTCATCAAAACATTCAAGGTTTTTCTTCCAAAATATTAGAAATTGAATTGTTTTTAGAAAAAACAATGTTTGATATTATTTGTATTACTGAACATTGGTTGAAAGATTATGAAATGATGATTAATTATGAGAACTATAGTGTAGGCAGTTGCTTTAACCGAAAATCCATGCTGCGTGGTGGATCATTAATATTAATTAAAAATTGTGTAAAATACAAGACTCGTAAAGACATAGTGGAACTATCGGTGGAACATAGCATCGAACTGTCCTGTGTTGAGCTAGATAAGCATTTTATAGTGTGCGTTTACAGACCTCCAAACTATCAAAACTACTCTATATTTGAGTCAGTAATGGAAGATGTCTTAGGAAAACTTGCAACTGGTAATAAATCAATAATTATTTGTGGTGACTTTAATGTTAATATTTTGGAAAATAATTCAAATAGCAGTAGATTGTTAAGCCTCTTCAAATCATTCAATCTGTCAAATGTGTTTTTGGAACCAACGCGAATAACTACGACTACTGCTACATGTATTGATAATGTTTTTTGTTGCTGTGAATATTTAGATAAAGCCATTGTAAACTATCTCCCTTCGGATCACAGTGGTCAAACCGTGTCTTTTGAGTGCAACACACAGATACAAAAAGTGCAGATTCAAACTAGACCAATAACATCGGGTAATTTGAATAAGTTTAATAACACTTTAATTAGCAAGTTAAATGCTCAGGGCCTAAGTATGACGAATGGTAATATTTTGTATAAAGAATTCTTTTCATTAGTGCAAACAGAGTTCAATAATTCCTTTAAGAAGAAATCTAAAACTATTTGCCCTAAGTTTTTATTCAGTGACTGGGCAACTAAAGGAATCAGGAAAAGTAGGGAAAGATTATTTGAACTGTATGGCCTTAAGCCGTATATAAACACGGATACTTTTAATAAGTATGTTGCTACTTATTCTAAAATTTTTAAAAATATCTGCAAAGCAGCTAAAGCTTCTTTCATTAGTAACAAAGTTAAATCCGCAGACAATAAAATAAAGACAGTTTGGAAAATTATAAACAATGAAACGAACAGGAACAAAAAACATAATACTGATTACACACTGGACACTTCCCGCGGTCTCATTAGCGATAACATCGATGTTGCTCAGGAATTTGCAACTTTCTTTACCAATATTCCAATTAAAACTACAGAAACTTTAAATTCCTCGCCCGCACTAGCTATTGAATTATTAAGAGCGAATGTCTCAGCCTGTCCTGTGGAATTTAAATTTAAACATATAAACCCCATAGTCATTATAAAGGCATTTAAGCAACTTAAGATCAAAATTACCGAAGATCTGTGGGGCATGTCCACTAAAGTTTGTCAATCCTTTATTGAGACAATTGCACCCTATTTAGCTTTAATATTTAATTTGTGTGTAGATCAAGGGGTTTTCCCGGATTTAATGAAGTTCAGTAAAGTTATTCCACTTTTCAAATCTGGGGACAGCAAAGACACTAATAATTATAGACCCATATCGGTTTTGCCGGTTTTTAGCAAGGTGTTCGAAAAAGTAATGTTAAATCAAATGCTCAATCATTTTAATCGTAATAACATTTTACACGATCAACAGTATGGTTTCACCAAAGGACGTTGTACAACCGACGCCGGTGTCACCTTATTAAAACACATCTTTAACGCATGGGAAGAGGCACAAGATGCTATAGGCATTTTTTGTGACCTATCCAAGGCATTTGATTGCGTGAATTATGAAACACTGCTCTTGAAACTTGAGCATTACGGACTAGGTAAACTTGCTCTTAGCTTAATAGAATCATATTTAAATGATAGATTTCAGCAAGTTCAAATTAACGGTGTGAATTCATCGGGCTTAAAAGTCAAAATGGGAGTACCGCAGGGCTCAATATTGGGGCCATTCCTATTTTTAGTATATATAAATGATTTACCTCATTTACTGAAAAACCAACCACAAATGGTGTTATTTGCTGATGACACATCACTGATTTTTAAAGTAAGCAGACGTGCACAGGAGCTTGACGACGTAAATAACGCTATGCATGTGGTCCATAATTGGTTTACTGTGAATAATTTGGTATAAAATGAGAAAAAAACTAAATGCATTAGATTCGCTTTACCGAATGTTAGAAGTAATGAATGTCATGTTGTATTGAATAGGGAGACACTTGAATTCGTCGAAAATACGGTCTTTCTGGGGATCGCGCTTGACTCAAAGCTACAGTGGGGTCCGCACTTAACATCACTTGCAGGGCGGCTCAGTTCGGCCGCTTACGCTGTTTGGAAAATTCGCCAATTAACAGACGTGGATACCGCGAGACTGGTCTATTTTAGTTACTTTCATAGCATCATGTCTTACGGTATTTTGTTGTGGGGACGGGCTGCAGATATTGATTCTATCTTCATTCTGCAAAAGAGGGCTGTTAGAGCCATCTACAAGCTCAGCAGACGCGATTCTCTACGAGAACTGTTTAAAGAAATTAACATCATGACGGTTCCTTGTCAATATATATATGAAAACATTATGTACGTTCGAAAAAATCTACATCTTTTTAGTAAGATAAGTGACAGGCATAATTTTAACACTAGAAATAGGGACAAATTAGATCAACCGCGTTTCTGATTGTCTAAAGTAAAAACTTCTTTTATGGGTTACTGTGTAAAATGTTATAATAAAATACCATTCGATATTCTTCAATTAAATGAGAAGAAATTTAAAACATGCATTAAACGCACACTATGTAGACAAGCATATTACAAGTTGGATGATTATATCGTAGATAAAAATGCTTGGCTTAATGCTGGTCCTGCTCCACAGGCACTTGGGCTCAGTACTTAAAATTTCAATATTTGGAAGAGGTGCTTCCCTTTTTCTTTTTCAATTTTTCTGACATTACGAACATAACTTTTTTATTTTGTTCAATCCAGTTTTAATTGTTGAATACTGCAATATTTGATACCTCTTCCTGTTTGGTAGTAAATTATATTAACATCTTAAATAAATTGCAAACTATAGTTTTGTATAATTTAGAAGCATTTTTTTTTTTTAATTTTGTAAATGTTAGAACCATGTTTCCGTTTATTATGTTTTTTTTTTTGTTGTTGACTTGAAAGAGCATGGCAGTTGAGAACGTGTCATGCTCACTTAAATGTCTCACCGATGGTGGCGCGTGTGTTGGATTATTCGGTTCCCTACAAAATGGTTGAGCTGGATGGTGCTGATCCACGCGTCATGTTCGTGAACGGGTGCCGTCGGTTGAGACTGGTCATCTCTTAACTGCCAAGGCTTATTTTTAATCTTATATTTTTAATTGTTTCTTCAGTTGTCTTTTTTTTTTACATTGTTCTCACATATAGAAGCAACAAGAATAATGTACCCAGGATTTTGTAATAACTTGATTTAAAAGAGTGTCCATGGAGTTTCTTGCCCGTTCTTCTCCATAGAGATCTACGTTTTGGAATGGGCAACTAGCTTCAACTTTCTGACTAACTGACAGACTATTTAATTTTGACAATTCAAAAGTGCCTGTACAAGGTTTAATTGAAATAAATGCTTTGAGTTTTGAGTTAGACCACTTCATTCCCCTCAATTTCCGAGAGAATGCATTCGTTAATTGCTGCAGCCTGATCATTTTTGGGCGCCAAAATAGCCCGCTCACACACCCAAGAATTCTGCTGGTGCGGTATACAACTGATGTCCCCGTACACACAGCGAATGAGTTCTTCTAAGCTGGATACCACTCTACCGAGAGACTCTGGAAGCACCACCTGTCCACCTCTTTCCTAAAGAGAGAGAGACTAGAGTGCCTTCGCCAAGACTTAGAAGGACATCGGAGAATTCTTGAGCACGTGCATTGCTGCCGAGCCGAGCTCTCATATTAATGGTCGAGCGCAGCGTACGAACTCGTGACCACAACGAAGATCGTTTCAATGAAGCATTCACCTCGTCAGCCCTCGATCCCCGCGTCACCACGGGAAGCGTTTGCCAGAAATCGCCACTGAACAGAACTGTGACACCACCCATCAAATGTCGTTCCTGCGGATGTCCTGCAGGGTTCTGTCCACGGCCTCAACTGCCTTCCTATTGGCCATCGTACACTCATCCCATACGATCAGAGCACGTGTCCCTTATCGCTGTTACGTGACACACCACAAACAGGCGTTTCAGCGCTCTCTAAATCGATGGGAATTTTAAACATGGCATGTGCTGTCTTGCCACCCGGAAGCAGTGTGGCAAGGATTCCCAACGACGCTACAGCAATAGCAATTTTGCCTTCCATCCTGACCTCTGCAAGTATGTCAGTGGTAACAAATATCTTTCCTGTTCCACCAGGAGCATCCAAGAAAAACATTTTACCCTGGTTTTGCCCAACGCTTTCAAGGACGGTGTCATAAATTTGTTTTTGCTCTGAAGAGAACAAAGCGACATGGTCATTTCGTATGGTGGTCATTTCGCCCGGATCGTAATTTGTCTCAGCGTTATACTCCCGATTTCCACACTCTTGATGCGGTGATGATTGGGGAGCTGGTAACTCATATTCGATCAGTGGATTGCCGCCGATAGAAATGACCACATCTTGAAGTGAACTGAGACAGGTGTTCAGTACGCGTTCATCAGTTACTTCGACTTCGTCTTCAGTAGCACGCCTCAAAGCTCGTAGAAAATCTTCAGTCAGATGATGGCGATACTTCTCCCACAAAGCTACCGGGTTCGCGACTCCACAATACACCAAGATGACGGCAAACAGATGACGCATGCGGCTGGGACTGTCACTGACGCTCGCCTCCGTGAGGGTGTCATCCCAATTTTAGTCACCGGCGAGAAGGTGACGTGCTATAATGCTATTTTAAAAGTTGTTTACTTATAATGCTATAGCGTCACTGGCATCTTAGGTATTTTTGGTGCTGTAGAGCCTTAAGGCAGACGACGTCGCGGGCAGCAGCTAGTTAGGTATACGACATGAAAATATATTAATTACCAAGCAATATTCACACAGATAAATACCGAACAAAAGTATTAACAGTCTATGTTTATTTTGTACTAACAACATGAAATTGATGAAGAAATGATCATCATCAATGACCATAATTTTTTTGTAATACTTAACACCGCATTTTTTAAATTGTCTTCCTCAACTCTGCTCAAGATTTTGAGGGTTTTGTTGGAACATGAATTTGTCAAAACGAACTATACGATACAACTTTTATGAAGAAAATGCACATTGCCATCTATAAATTTTGAGAATAACTAACTACTAACTTCGCCAACATGATCAAATTTAAATTATTAATTTCCAAAAAGTGTTAACATGTAACTTGATTTGATTTTTATGAAATCTCATAGATGGCGCTGCTTCAAAATTGTCTTTATACTACTAACATTCATAAAAAACTATGTTTCTCTGTCCAAGTTACTTAAATGGCGTAGTGTTTATAGTGTAAAGCTAGATAATAGCATGGCTTACTCAAAAACAACATTTAAATATGCGTCGTTAGATTACACGCTGTCACAGAATGCGTAAGAAAAATAAAGATTCACAACTCCTCCCCCGTAGGTGATAGCGTGATAATATGTAGCCTATATGTTGACCCGACCTCTTAGAAATATTCATGCAAAATTTGAAGTAAATCCATGCAGTACTTTTTGAGTTTATCCCGGACATACATACAGACAAACAGACAAAAATTCTAATAACTATATTTTTGGCTTCGGTATCGATTGTAGATCACGCCCCAAGTATTATTTAAAAAAAATATTCAATGTACAGTTTTGACTTTCCTACGATTTTATTATATTATATTATTACAATTCTCAGTACTTACATGGGTATTATAAGATCCTTACACTTTTATTCATTCGGGTTCATTTTTTTTTCTTTTTAAACGGTCAACGTTTAAAAAGAACACACACTAGGAATGTCTCCTGTAATGTGGGTGCGTTTACAAACATTTAAACTCACATACACAAACATCCAGACACTACTGTCTTGCTAAAATGGCGCTACCACGTAAGTTTTTAAATCCCTCCACTTAAGGCTGCCCGCCCACGTCCGATAATCGGTGATTGATTTTTTGTAGGAGAAAAATAGAACGTACTGATGGCAATAGTGCAACGCACACGTCCTACAAAAAGTCGTTCTAAATAACATAGGGCAAAATAATCTGACTGATTCTAGGACCT
Source organism: Mesoligia furuncula (assembly GCA_916614155.1). Classification (NCBI taxonomy): domain Eukaryota; kingdom Metazoa; phylum Arthropoda; class Insecta; order Lepidoptera; family Noctuidae; genus Mesoligia; species Mesoligia furuncula. The sequence goes on from OU744797.1 coordinate 28,762,516, forward strand.
ACAAAAAGTATGCCGTGTGCGAGCGCGCTTATCAGACTCAAATAGTCAGTTGACAGTTAATATCCGGTGGCGCCATTTTAGCATTTTAAACAAATGAATTAACTGTCAAATTATGACCAAATACAATATTGTGTTATTTCAAAAATACCTTAAATATCATAAAAATAAATAGCTAACAGAGAATAACATAACATTCACGGCAAAACAACTCTATTATAAAAACTCCTGTTCCCCTGACTAACTATCAACCCTGTTTGTGCAAACGCCAGCCACAGTTATTTGGACAAAACTATGCGGGGTAATAATAATAACGATTAGCAATTCTACCCTGCGCTGTTGACAGTATGGCGACCCTTCCCTGGACACTATTAGCTCATGTTCGCATGGACGGAAAAAATGTCGCAGCAGGATTTTAAGCCTCGGAACCGGGCGCGTTATTGTCGGTCGATAATATCGGATGCGTTATTGCGATATCTGTTTTCAGTACATTTTGTATTAGGACGGCCACGAAATTACACACCGCTGCGGTAATAACGACGCCAAGAAGTAGGACGTTTGGGTTCCTCCGTCCTGCGCAGTGGCGTGGCTACATGACCAGGAACCCCGGTGCGAAAAAAAGTTTGGGCTCTATCTAAACTGGTTAGGTTTTACTTTATCAAGTAAAAAACATAAATACTTACATACAAAAAAATTGTAATAATAAGGTAAATAGTTTAGGGGTAAGTATCCTAAACCATTTAACAATATTTTGTAGACGTTGTCAAGGATATGGAATTTTGTCAAAAAAGGGAGTGCAATTCACTACTAATATTTCAGTAGAGTAAGCTAGTATTCAAGAAAGAATCAGAAATGAGGAGATCCGCAGGAGAACCAAGGTTACCGACATAGCCCGAAGAATTGCCAAAATTAAGTGGCAGGGGCGGCACATTGCTCGCAGAACAAATGGCCATTGGGGCCGAAAGGTTCTGGAGTGGCGACCGCGTGCCGGAAGACGTACCGTTAGAAGGCCTCCCAGAAGGTGGTCCGACGACCTTGTGAAAGCCGCGAGAACCCGTTGGATGCGAGAAGCACAGAACCGGTCGAAGTGGAGGTGCTTGGGGGAGGCCTATGTCCAGCAGTGGACGTCTTTCGGCTGAAATGATGATGATGAAGCTAGTATTCATAAATCGGTCGCATAACAGCCGAGATAGGTTTAAGTTTATACACTAACACACATTGTACGTTATAATATATATGTTAGTCTGTAAGGTATTTATCTATGGGCCAAAGTAGCCTGAAAATAAAGGTTTTATTATCATTATAACAGCCGATTGCTTGAAGTGGCTAAACACAAGGACTTACACAACACAACAGAACCCGAGCCGAGCATTGAGAATCCAACAAAGCCCATCCCAGGGCATCAAAAAAAAACACTGTTGGATTTTGAACTCTCGGAGCTAAGCAGAGGATTGAAAAACCAGTGCGCGAATAAAATAGCCGGGGCCAAAACGCGCCCGTGTGTACCTGGCTTTACAGAGGACACTATTTCACTTCAGCAGGGGAAAGTTTGTTGCGATGACATTTTTGTTTTGCTGTTGAAGGTGGAACGTGGTGAGGGAAATAATGGGAGGGTCAGTGTACTGATAAAGTTTTCAAGCAGGAAGTCACAAACGCTTTGAATACACAAATCTTGTGGGTGAAAAAACAAGTTACTTAATAAAAATACAGGCAAATAGACAAACTTTTATATCTACCTACCTAAACGTTTAATGAAATTGTTGATATTGATATTGAAATTGTTGTTCATAACAAAAAAATCATAAAAAGAGCTTGTCGAAAAAATTCTTTAAATTTTTAAAGATGTCTCAAAAGAATTTCCCCAAAAATAAAAAATAAATATGCATATATCCGAGACTATGATAGATGTCCAAAAAGAATTTCCCCAAAAATTTAAAAAAAAAAAACATATCCCAGACTTTAAAAATTGCGGAACATACAAGGGCTATTTTCGGATACCCCTAGGTGTGAGGAATCCATTTTTTTTTTATTTATGTCACTATTTGGACTACCCTGTAATATACTTATAAAAGCTTTGTTAGAATTTTGGACAGTAAAGTATATATCATATCTATTTATGTCGACTTTTTGATACTTTGAGACTTACGAAGATCGTTGTGCGTCGTGCAAAATACGCAATAAACAATACCAATTCTTTTAACAATTTTCTTTTTATTTCCTAGAAAATGTCAAGAATGGCGGAACCCTTTTCTACCACATCACACGGCGAGGTCGTGACTTTAACTTTTACTCCCTCGAGTCCGAAACTTATCGGGCAATCCCGAAAATAAACACGTGAGGAAAACGGTGAACATTAAACACATCTATGTATCGGAATCATAACTCGAGCAAATGGTTATTGGGTTTATCCATCAGGAGTTTCTAAGTAGCAGCTCGGTGAATTTGCGCCTGATTAATTGCAATACGCTTGCACTCTATGAAATCATCTACCTAGCCTTTTCCCAACAGTAGTAGTGATACGCTGGT